>JAOTQQ010000001.1:144147792-144290995 GCA_026546715.1 Gallinago undulata | reverse complement strand
TTGTTTTTTTTTTTGTGGTTGGACTCGATGATCTCTGAGGTCCCTTCCAACCACCACAATTCTGTGATTCTGTGATTACTAAACATTTTTTTATGTAGTGAGGTGGAGGGAAATAAATTTGATGCTTCATCTGGGGTCTGTCAGTTTAAGCTAACTGCTGCCAAATTTGTGTGACCTGTTTTGCAAAGGCTTACCTAGGGAAATGTACTTTTGCTAATTACTATGTGTGGAGGAAGGGAAGGCTCTGTGGTAGCCCTGCAGTACACCTGACTTCCATCCAAGGACCGTCTTGGGGTAGAACAGCTACGCTGAAAACGATGGATTGACTTGGTTTCTTTTAGGGAAAGCAGCAGTGGAAAATAAGTTGCCTGAGATTAACTGCTGCCAAGGAGACCTGTCCAAAAGGTGAAGGTTCCAGGGAAACCACATCAGTGTTGGCTCTGCTGAGGTTTCTAGGAGGTGGGGAGCAGGTCCTTGAACAAACAGGCAGCTTCTATTTCCAGTAAGATGCACGGATATGTGCATGACACTGTGTGCGGAGAAGGTATTGGACACCTCTGTAATGCAGCTGGGCCTTGCCAAAAAATCCAATTGGAACAAGGCTGTTGGGTCTAAAGCAAGAGTTAGTTCTCTTAATGCTGCCTGAGGTCCTCTTTGCTAGCACTCTGTGCTAAGAGGTTTTTTCCAGGAGAAGTCCTGGAATTTTCTTTTTCCACGTAGGCAGGGCTTGCAGTCAGAGGAGTGGGGGAAAATAATATAGCAAAAATGCCCCATTACACATGTTAAGGAAGCTTTTTTATTTTTTTCCCCTCCCTATTACTACTTATTTTGAGAAACACCTCTCATTTTAGAACATATAGTATACGTTCAAGAATTATACTAAATATATATAAATTTGCTGTTCCATCTGTGCACTGTAGTATGCTTTTGTGTAATTCCAGCTCTGTGCAATAGTAGGATGAGGTGTGTTGTGTACCCTGGCATATTGCATTCCACAGAAATCATGCGCGCCTACCCTTTTCACTGTTGCAAACCACGTCTACCTAGGAAGGCTATAAATGAGATTCAGGAAGATACTGCAATGGCATACGTGTGTGCAGCCAGGACTGGTCCCAAAGGGAGCAGCTGGGTTGCTTTCCCATTTTACTAACTGGTGGGGCTCCAGCAGTGCTGCTGGGCTTATTTTTGTTCACTGCACCACAAAGGAAGAGACTCACCAGCAGCACATGGGAGAGAGCAGTCCCAGTATTCGGGGGAATTCAGTAGCATTTAGGTGTACGTCCAAGAGGGTGCCTCTCATTCTCTTCATAATTCCTTCAGTAGCTTTTTTCTGGTGAGGATTGAGCTACCTGGGGTTGAAGGGTCCCCTTGACTTTGCCCAGAGCTGCTGCCTTCTTGAGAAAGCTATCTGCAGTTTGGCATGTGCCATGCTCTTGAGCTACTACGTGTGTCCTGCTGAGCTTCACAGAAGGGAGGATGGAGAGCTTTATGCAGGCTGGATACAGATTGGGGTTCCCAGCGTACATTGTAGTGAAGTGGCTGGAGCACTTGGCCAGAAAAAGAGAGCGTTCTTAGGTTTCCTTCTCAGCATGGAGGGCTGGGTGAATGTCCAGCTGACCGGCTGCTGGGCTCTTTCTGGGCGAAGACAGTGTCCTGAAGAAGTCAGGATTCACTAGACCATAGGGGATGGTAGGAATGGGAAGCTCGGCTCCCTGCTGACTGAGTGAGGCCATAACTTGTGAAATGGGAGTCTTGAGTTTTGCTCTCTGTTTCCAATAGCATTTATACATAATCACTTGATATGCAATGCGTGATCAGTGATTGGAGTAGGGATCTTGTTATTCATCTGATTGTATTTTAAAAGAAGGAATTGTGTAGATGTCGAAAGCCAAGCAAGGGCTGTGATTGTGAACCCCAATCATGATGTGTGCCTTGCAGCAGGTCCATGAAAGATGAGGCTGAGCTGCCCCTCTGTCATAATCTTTGGCTTGCTTAGAGTGTGCTAGAAATGTGGATTGTCCTGTGCTCCTCTCAGAAGGCCTCAATTCTTTTTGTGCTCTGCTTAAGGAATGTAGAGCCCAGTAGACTCCATTATGGACAGCAAATGCTGCGTATCATTACCCAAAGTCCTTTGGGATCCTTCTTAGCACTTAGTAAGTCCACATGTGATCATCTAGTTCTCTGTGAAGTTTTGAAGAACATCTGCTTGGTCTGATCTGGCTGGCTATTAGTCACTGTTTGGTTTTTGGTTTGTTTGGGGTTTTTTGTTGGAGTTTTTTTTTTCCTACATTTGTGTAATTGTTTAACAGAGGGAAAATAGATTTAAAGCACAAAAAGGTGTGTAATAGACCTTAATTGCATGAAATTGGAGAATGTATGAATAATTTTACTGGCAAAATTCCTGTCAACTGGTGTTGTTAGCCCAGTGTATCTAATATTCCTAGAAGATACAATATAAATATTTTGTCTCCAAATGACAACCAGAAGTCACTGCTATTCTCTTATGCATCTTTTTGCTGGATTTGTTTTCCTTTTGGAAAGGAAAGTTTTGTTCCTTTCAGTTCTGGTTTTGCAGTGACTGGGATGCAAAAGTATCCAGAGATAGATACCGAAGTATTTTCTGCAACTGTGTCTGGCCCTTTAATCTCTTTTAAGAAATTGAATCTTGCCCTTCCATGCCCAGTAGATGTTGCTGTTGAATCAATAACACCAAAAGAGAACAAGGGAAGAAAAAAAAAAAAAAAGCTTTCAGAGCTCAGAAGGTGTGGTAAATATTCAGGTACCTTATCCAGAGAAAAGAGGTTTAATTAAAAAAAAAAAAAATGCAGTGCCCATAGTATTTTCATTTATATACATCAGCTTGAGAATCTGCAGCATAAATGAGAAGTAAGCATCGTGTGTGTAACTTTGAGTTACATGTTTAATGTCCTGTGGAAGAACTACAATGGAAGGAGATTTTCTACCTTGCAACTCCATTATGGTTTTACTAAATATCTGTATTTTTTTACTCTTATACTAAGAAGCATAAATCATGTCAGTCATGGTGTATCTCTATAGCATAATACAATTTTGCAAAGCTATGCCATATGATAAGAATAGGCATTCCTGTAGCCTCTCCAAGTCAGCACTGTTCCTTGGAAGCTGGGGCTTTGTCAAGTTGTTGGAGCACCTTTTAAGATGAAAATCCATGATACAGGGTGGGTTTTGCCTGCTTCTATTGAAGGAGACAAAGCCCCCTTCAACAGGGAGGCAGGTCACTTTGGGGGAGGAGACTGAAAGAGGATAAAGAGGAAAACATTTAAAGGTGGCCTGTTCCCTTTAGCAGCACCTGTTCAATAAGGTTATGTGTAGAGGAAGCTTTTTAAAATTATTTTTTAATGTAGCCTGGTCTTCTAACAGAGTTGGAGGGACAGTTTGTTATTGATCAGAAAATATGTATGAATTAAATGTTGAGTCAAGTAATTTCACTGCTGAATATTTTTTCCCTGTTAAAACATCTGCAGCTATTGGTTTCCTTGGAAACAAATTCACTGCAAAAGCTGCACTGAACCTGTCAATTTTACTGCATTTGAGAACAGTTTAACATGCACACTTAGACCTTTTTACTGCATTTGTTTCTCAAATGTTGTTTCATTTATGCTGTATTGGCATAAAACACCTGATCAAAGGAGATGTACAACATGCTTTGGATTTTGGACAGAACAACAAGAAAGGTTGGTATTTACAAGCCTAAATATGGACTCTGTGTGTATATATATATATTTACTTACAGACAGCATCTAGTTTCTGAATGTTTATTTTTAAAGTCTTGCCTTTTAAAGCTCAGTGCTATTGTTTGCATATTGTTGCAGTCTTAGCTGTTATTTGGAGTTGGAGATCGGAGAGCTGCTGAAAGGAATTGCTGGTACATTTGCCTCGTAATAGGATTTTGGCAGGACATTGATTTCATTTGTAGTTTAATTAATTCAATATGGGATACATGTATGTGTTCTCACAGATTAGTATTCTTCTTCTGACTGTGAAAGGAGTATGATTTCATATATTGTGTTAGGCGATTTTAGTGATTTCAAGTCAAAAACAAATCTGTGCAACAGTGCAGTTGTATAATTATATCAGACAGAATTCACTTAAAACTTATTTGCATGATTGTACTTTAAGAAAGAGAAGTTCTGTTAAATATTGCATAATAATTAGATTGATTGGTTTTCAGCAGGTATGTTTAACGTGTATAGCTTCATGTGTATACCTGGGTCGCAAGTACATGAGATAGAAGTCACAAATGTGACAACTTCTTTCTGTTAGTGAAATGGTTTCCCATACATACTGGAAAAATAACATATAGTAATGAGAAGACTAGGTTGTATAGAAAAACACTTTTAACACATGTTGACAAAACACTGGCTGTAACTTGTTAAATACTAGAGAGACATCTGGCAGTGATTCCATGGTGGGATTGCTTGCTAAAATAGGCTTTAAAATGTTTCAGAAACTCCTTTTCCTCTCTAAAAGGAGGCAGCTGTTCACATGAAATTATATGTAAGTTTAGTCACTAGGCCCATTGCGTTTGGGATTTTATTTATGAGTATTAAACAACCTTTAAATCTGGGACCTTACTGGTTTCTCCGTGTTGCCTGTCATTGCTGAGGTATATCTTTCTAAAGAGTTGTCTCTTCAGAAAGGACTTGAAGTGAAATTTTCATGGACTTCTTTTGTTAACTGTTTGGTTTAGGTGCTCTAAATTACTAATACTACATTAGAGTGGTCCATGTGTTCTGTATATACAAACCGAGCATATTTGGGGGCTGAGGAGGTAGGGAAATCAGGCAGATACTGTCTTTTTCCATGAGAAATGAGTCTTTAGTTTTAAGTACTCTTTTTGCAAACGTCAGGAGAGAGGAAGGAAAGGGATAGAAGTAAAGTGAAAGAATTACTTGTATGTCAGCTGTTATTCTTGATCGATTTTCTGAACCCTACACTACTCTTAGAAAATTAATACAAAAATATTTATTCTGTTGTAAAACAAACAGTGCAGTTCCTTGAACCACATGCCACCTAATCCCGTGAAAGCAATAAAATTAAAGTTAAGCTATCTAATAACGTAACTCCTACTTTTTGAGAGCTGTTTGCCTGCAAGCCATTACTGCACTACTGCTGATTATTCTAAAACGCATCTCCTTTGCACATACATGTGCCAGTGAAGAGAAATCTGATACTTTGAAAGATGAAGTGGAATAACAGTTTTTATGAGTAACATTGTGTTTTGGAAGACTTTTGGATAGTTGAAGGATATCTGACTTCTGTATTTAAAAACATCTTTTCAAACTGTGTTTGTGAGGGGGTTTACTTTTAGGCATTTCTTTAGTTTTACCCATAACAGCCTTCCAGCCAAAGGATCCAACTGTGCTAATATTCACACATGCAAAGGTGACTTTCCTTAATACCTTACGCTGTTTCTCTAAAGAGTTGGTCAAGATCTTGAAGGAAGTAAATGGCTCTTAAGGGGATGCTAGTGCAGATCAGTCTCTAGGGGCCAAAGAGACTTTTCCTTTTGTGTGTGTTGCTGTGATATAGCTAAAGTTTCAAGTCAAGCCTCCTGGTGCATGGTGCCTGACATACTCAAACCTCCTGTACGTGCCGCCCGTTGGAATCCCACCTTTTAAATTATATTTCATAATTCTAGCCTCCCTGTTCTCTCTGCTGCTTGTTTGTGCTCTGCTGATGCATTGACCTTATTCATCTCTGAACTGTTCTTCCTCTTGGGTGCATGGGTGTGAATAGTGAAGACGGTCAGAATGGTCTTCTTCAGAGATTGAGGCATTGCCATGAAGTATAAAGAAACATGATTCGTCCATTATGCATCGGTTGTCTTGGAAGGGGGCATATGGTACCATAATTCTTTCTTTCCTTTAAGTCCCTTCCAGACCTAACACCCTGACAATAATCACGCAGAAGCGTTGTATGCCATGACAAATATATGACTCTGCACAACGAACTAGTGTGAGATTCAGTGGTTTTTGTCTGATACGTTCATGTTTTTTTCTTTTCCTTTACTTTCTGGGAGATATTTGTGTACTTCTGAACTTTTTTATTAAGTAATATTTTTTTTTAGTGTTGTTGTAAATAACATCTGACTGGAGCCGAACCAAAGCCAGCATTGCAGATATGCCCTTTGAATTACCACATCCAAGTTGTACAACTGTGTTTCAGTAGGCGTTCCCCTACTGAGCTTTTGAGGAAACAGTTCAGTCCTGATGCGGTAGTTACAGCTGATGAGTAAACACAGATGGTAAGTGGCAGAAGCGCAGGACAGGATGGCACTGACATTCTGCTGAGTCTCTGGGGGAGGGCTGGCAGCTGAAGGAGCGAGTCATTTTCAGCCTGTTGAAACCGAGAAGGAACTTTTCTTTGTAAAGAGGAGAACTTCTGAGGGCTAAACTTTACAGAAAGAGACTTGAAGAACTTGAGAACTGGCAAGGGTACAGAACCTGACATTTTGTGGAAATCTTATTTCAAACTTTGTTTAGATCTCATGAAACATGACATTACTCAATGGACAACAGAGCGCAGAGCAAGCACAGCATGATTACAAAGCAAAGTATCCAGACATTAAAAGCTTAAAAAAATATTTGAAGTTGAAGCCCATGCAAACTTTTATGTGTAATAGATGGTTTGTCAAAAAGCACTTTTTTTACTGCATGTTAATGGCAAAGAAAGTGAAAATAAACAGCACAACGTAATCAATATAACAAGGAAACATATACATGCACGCTTACATTTTTCTTTTAAAAGCAGTAACTACTCAGGACCGCGGTCCTTCAAGAAAATTAGCAACACTTTTGCAAGCCCATTAAAGCAAAAATTCAATCTTTCTGTTTCAAGAAATCATGAGATGGTGATTTGGATGTGGCTTACAATATAAAGAAGCCTAGATAGCATTTTCCTTTCTGACAGCTTTACCATAATGAAAGCAGAGAAACTATAAACTGAAGAGCCATAATTTTTCCTCATCTAGTGAGGGACTGTAGAGACCAGCTCCCAGGAAAGATCAATTTTATGTGGCTGGTTTGGGAAGTAATGTCTTCTGTGAAGAATATTTAATGGAAAAAAATTATGGGATCTGAAAGTGCTTACTATTTCATATTTTAATTAGAAACCCCATATCATTGTGAACTGGACATAGCAATTTTTGGTTGTCAAGAAATGAAAAGGTTGTAATTGTCTGCACAAGCCTTTTTTTTCAGAGGCATTTTTTTCCCCTACCTGGAATCTCCTGCCACTTTTGACAAGATCTGACCTGTTCTTTCTCTCCTGTATTAAATCCATCAAGACAAATAACCAGACTAAGAAAATAATGCTATTTTATTTACTGAGGATTGTGCGCAATGAAATAGATGAGGGAATTGGCCTGCTAAGGAAACATACACAGAAATTTTTAAGCTCTGTCATGAAATACAGAAAGGCACCATTGAAGGACCCGTGGTGAGCGCGAGCGTTCTGCAGCAAGACTGAGACCTTGTTTGGGATTTGGCTGCAGTCTAAATACCCTCCTGGTTGTTGGAAATTATTTTCCTATTCCTGGATGCTTTTTGAGACTTCTTCAGTATTCCTGCTCTGCATCAAGACAAAGGCAAGTCCTTTAACGGTGCTTTTGAGGATGCAGTCCAGCAGGGAGGCCAGCACCCAGGGCAGAATAGCAAGTAGTCTTAGGGGGACATGTCTGCTGAAGGTGGGCCATTCAGCCAGACCAACCACAAAGTGAATTTTCCCATGTCTTCAGTGAGTTCCTCGAGTATTGCACTATTTCCTTTTCTGAAGAGGGAACAGTTTTCTGTCAGCCTAAAGCTCCAGTGAATGCTACGTTTTAGAAGATGTACAAGTGGAAAAGGGCAGTCAAATTTTAAGATATATCCTGTTATAAAAAAAGTTCGGAATTAAAGTTGACATCCTTTTACTCTGTCCTTTATCTGTGATAAAACTTGTCAGCCTGTTCCTCAGGGGTAAGCACTTCAGATTTATTCTGTGCAATCAAACTGAATGGTCCTGGAAATACCCTACTTTTTTCTATTCTGAGTACTTTTTAGGTTGCCGATTAACAATTACAAGTGACAGTTAAATATCACATTTTGTTACAAAGTAATTTCCTGGGAATATTTTAAATCAGACCTGACTCTCGAACCTGCTAAAATTTTATGTGTACGCCCGGTTCTTTTGAAGTAGTGATTTTTACAAAGTGGGGCATGTAATAAAATTTGGACTTTTTTTAATGCTCCAAATCTAAACACACACACACACACACAAAGGGACTGATTTAAAATCTAATACTTTTTAGGGGACCTCAAAGGTTGGAGCTTTACAAAATGTTGGACAGACTTTTTTTTGGGTGAGAAATTAATTTTATGACTCCTCACCCTGTATTTCCTTTGAAAAGAAAACCATCGTGACAAGAGAAGACAAAATATGTGTGTTTTCTAGATTGATTTCATTTCTGCATTTAAATGCAGATACTGACTCTGGGGGAGAATATGACTATGGCTTGTCTTTACCCAGACTCTACCACCTATTTCATTTTCATGATACCTTTCAAAGTCTGATCTTCTAAAACAAGAGCTCCCCAATTTCAACTTTTTTCTATATTTAAAGTAGTACAGTTTCAATTTTTTCAGTGGTTGGAGTAGTTTTCCTTGTGAGGCCTTTCCTTTAGTTTTCCATACCTGTGGAAGTGCCCCAAAGGAGAAAATAACAGGGCCGCTTCATTTCTTTCCATATTATTTCTGTTTGCAGCAAGTTCTTTTCCCGCTCACCTGTGTGCTCCCTGTCTTCAGTCTTCCTGACTTCTACAGAAAGTGCTTCCTTCATTTGTAAAGATATCTTAGTAAACTTGAAAAGGTAGTGTCTTATTTGGCACTGCACTGGTGAAAAGGCAATATTCATTCATTGCGGTGCCTGCTTTCAGAGGAGTTCAGCTGCTGGCACATCTGGGTGGTTTAGCTCCTCAGACTGGAGGGGGATAAAGGCTCTGGAGCAGGGGCAGTTGGAGGTGCTACACAAAATAAATTATTTCAAAGCTGTTAGCTCTGCAGTGATTACTTACTCCCATGTGGCAAAAGAGGAGGATGAAGATGAAAACTGAATGAAGCAGTTACTGGGAAATTTGGCACTCTTTAGGAACACAAGATCACTGAAAGATATTCAAATGCCATTTAATTCGTTTACTTCTTATAAGCAAGGGAGGCTCGGGAAAAAATACTCTGCCTGTTATGCTGGAAAGTATTAAAACCTTCGATCAATCATTTTAAGTTCATCCAGGCTGAAGAGCCTAAATACAAAAGTTCACAAAGTATGAGGAATGCTGCTCTAGTGTGAAACTGGTACGGGATATGAAAGAAATGAATTATGAAAGACATAGTGGCTCAGCTTATGTCTTAAAAATGAATTTTGATTATTTTTTTTTTTTAGAGTCTAGATTGTGATTGATAAGGCGGAAAGAAAGATGTTTATTGAAGAAGACTGAAAGTACTGGGAGCTGGACTGTAGAAAGATTGGGCTGAATGGGGGAAGAGGCCACCAAACAGAAATTAGTATGTTGCGTTTCATTCATCTTCTACAACTTCTCAGCCATGGGCTTGAGCAATAACAGAAAGGAAGGGGAACACCTATATAGAGAGGGTGAGGATGAAGCTTTTTCCTTGAGCCGAGCACTTCATTTGGGTACCACCTCCGCCTGGTCCCTGTGTGCTACTAACACACATCCCAGATGAGGGAGCATGGAGAGCAGCTGCTAGGCCTTTTATTCTGCATGACACTTACTTTCTCAAAGGAAAATATGGAGGTTGATCTGACACTGAGGACTCGATAGAGATTTGGTAAAGTAATAGATTAGTAAAACAAGGCATAATTTTAGTGGAATTCCTCTGTTAAATGCTCCTGCACATCTGAAGGCTTCTTCAGTCTCTGTTCCTGTATGAACCTTGCCCATACTCCAGCTTTGTACGAGTGTTTGAATGTCCAGTGTTTAAAAAAAGACTTCTACTTTTTTTTTTTTCTTTTTTTTTTTTCTTTCCTTCCTGCATGTATTTGCAGGGTAATGACTTGTACAATGCAAAGTTCTCTGTATTCCTTGAGATTGTGAATCTAGGAACAATTTTCTCCTTGTGAAAGAGTGAGGTGTTGCCAAAACCAGAATACTGCCATCTCTGCTTATGAATCCCAGTTTCAAATCCGAGATGCTTTACATAATAAAGCCTAACTGGGCTGATTACCAAGAGAACTCAGTCATTCAGAAAAATAAAAGGGAAAAATCCCTTTGCTTCATGAAGGAAGAACTGGTGCCAAGAGGAGGTTGAAATGTTAAAAATGCATTTTCTGTTTGGATCTTTCATATCAACTGTCCTGTCTCCCCTTTCTTCCTCTTTTATTTAAGGCTGGGGATCAGTATTGCTTTTGTGCAGTGGGTGCATGTGGAATTTTTATGTAGGACCTGTGAGGACCCCAGGTTATGAAAACCACATTCAGTGGGTCTTTTCCCACTCTGCAGGAGCCCAGCTTAGGTAAGTCTTTCTTGGATGTATTTGCAGTGCCTCAGGGATGCGGTGGTGACGTGGATGCCTGTAACTTCATTACTTACACAGTCTATAGAGTTCTGTGGTGTGCGATGTTGGGGCCATCCAGAAAAGAGCGTGGCTGACTCGCCTGCCTGATGTTGACCACGTGGTATCACTGGAAAGCAGTATGGCATGTTTGGCAGAGGATTCAGCTTCATGGGGGTAACCATCCATATGCTCTGCAGTTCCCTTTGCAGCAAGTGGTGTGGGGGGGCCCATGCAAAGTGGCAGGGAAACCTGTATGTGTTGTAATTTCTTGTACTTCTGCTTTATATTCCTTAAACATTATTTCTTCCACTGCTGCTTGGCTCCGGCTCTTAGAGAAACTAAGCTCCTATGGGTTAAAATGAAAGCCCCCTTGAAGATTAATAATTGATTAAAAAACAAGAAGCGGAGAGTTGCTTTAGGTGGTCAGTTTTCTGTGGGTGGAGGGGAGTTACTGGTGGACTAAAGCAGGGATTTCTGCAAGAGCTTCAGCTATTCAACATAGTCCCAAATTAATTAGAAGTGGAAAGGAGTTGTAGAAAGACGAAATTTCCAAATATGTGAAATGACTCAAAATAGTCTAATTCAGTGCTGAATGCAAACAGTTGGAGGATAAATTAGTGATGCTAAGTAAGGGAAATTAATTAATTGTATGGAGTGATACATATGAGAAAAAGCAACACTATTCCCAAAGCTGTCTGTACCTTCAATGAGAGACCTTGACTGGTTGTGGGTAGTTCCCTGAAAGCAGCAGCAGCAGCTCAGTCGGCGCTCAGTGTGGGTCCGAAAGGCAAAGAGAGCGTTACGAATGGCTGAGAGGGAAACTGAGAACAACAAAAGCCTTATGTCACTGTGTAACTCTGCTGTGCCTACTTCTTGAGTACCGTGTCCAGTTTTGTTTGCTTTGTTAAGATTTGAATCAGGGTACGCGGAGGCATGGCAAAGGCGGTCAGAGGTATGAGATTGCTTTTGCACAAATAGGAACTAATTAGTGTAGGAAATTTTCTGTCTGGAAAAAAAAGAAAGGATCGGAGGGGACATAATATCACCTACAGTGGAAGTCTGTATGGAAGTCTGTATACTCATGAATGGCTTGGGGAAGTGAATAGAGAGTGTTTATTTCCTGGTTTGTTTTTTTTTCCCCACTGCTTCACAAAAGGCAAACTGGGGCACCCAGAAAAATTTCAGGAAGGTAGTTTAAACAAAAGCAGTTTTTCACACAGTACATCATTATGTTTTGGAACTCATTGATGAATGATATTGTGGAGATCAAAGTAAAGTGAGCAAAAAAATCTTTCGTTGCAAGTATCTTTTGCTCAGGCAAAACTCATTACATGATTATATGTTAATGATTTAAGGGTACTGCTTTGGTTGCTCACAAGAGGATAGTTATGTTACTTCTGGAACATTTTCAAAAGAGCTACAATTTCTTGAAAAACTAGGTAATGCTTTTTGGCTGGAGCTGTTTGAAAATAAGAGGGGTGTAATGTTGCTGTGTTTGAACAGGCTTTGCTGGAGACCGTAGCCAAAAGCACAGCAAAGTAGAGTACTGAAGGAAAATAATGTGGTTGTGGCTTTCAAACCCTAAAGAAGTTTAGAAGAAAATCAATACAAACCTGCACAAGTCAGGTCAAATATTACATCTAGATACCCCTGGAGGTTGATTAAATTCTACAATATGTTTACTCCTTGCTTATTGTCTTTGCAGTTTCACTGAAAGAAATAGGAGTACAAGCCATTTGACAAAAATGTTAAATATCTAAGAAAGAACTGAAAGGATGTGTGTTCCTCAAATTTCTTTATAAAAGTATTTTTACACAGTGCTGTACTTCAGTATGAATTCCTTTGCTGCAGCAGGGGCTTGCCTGGGACTACTGAAGATTTTGTGCTAGAAGTGATACATTAGCAGAAGTTAAAAATCAGAATTTCAGAAGCAGCTTGAATTTTTCAGTAAAAACACAAGTTACATATTAAAAATAATCACATTTTACCTGAAAAATAAAAACATCTCCTATTGTATTTACAGACTCAGTGCTGGAAATGGACATCAATCCTTTTTCTCTCAAATTTTATTTTAGTGTGAGATGTGTGAGAATGAAATGGCATATTTAACTACCTAATATGATTATCATGATCACCTGCAAAGCTGTGGGGGGTCAGGTACAAACTTCAAGAGAGCAAAAATTGCAGTAGCTCTTCCCCAAGCCATACTGATGCTGTTATTTCCAGAACTGTTTTGATTCCCTAGGTAGCTCATGGTAAGATACTGGTTTGATTTTTGTTGCGAGATGGCTCAGTTGTCCCCTTTTGTTAAGAGCTGATTTTAATTAGTTGAAGGTCTGTTTCTTTACTGTGACTCAAGGTTATTCATTAAACCATGGATGATCTCATTAGATTCCAGTTTCAAACCAGCAAGGATCCTAATCCCACGTTCTGTGCTTAAGTATATGGAAATTACTGTATCTCTGTTTCTTTCAATAGAGAAACTACAGCTAAGCTTGTTACTGTATCACTTCAGACAAGGCTGCGTCATTTCCTTGAATGAACATGATTAAACAGGTACATGATTACAAAAATCCACCCCACTTCTAGGTAAACTAACTTTCAGTCCAGCTAACTGAAACCTTTTGCTTTGATGCTCTGCTTGTGCCTTGCATGTTTTGAATTTGTTTGAAGGTGTAGAAAGCATATATAAGGTGGCGATGTTGGTGTAACTGGGCTTTAACTACTGCATTACGGTTCTCCATTCATTTTGCACAAGTATAAATAGCTGTTTTGTGCATGTGATCCTGAAAGTTCACTGGCTGGTGTGATAAAATTCATCAGTACACTTATATCTTGCTTTTCATTTGTTATTTCACTGAGAAAATGCCATGGAAAAAAATGAAACTTGTTATATAGCAGAGGCTTAAGCAGTTTGCTGATTCTCCACGGAAAATGTGAAATTGCTACTGAATTGAGACAGGAAATTAAATTGACTCCAGGAAAGCTGGGATTGAACTAGCATCTTCTAATGCAGTACGTACTTACGAACGAATATGTCTCCGAAGTTCTTGCTGCACTGGGAAATAGTGTAATCTTACAAGTGAACTCTGCGTGTTCTGCATATGCTAAAATGTCTTAGGCCTTTAACTTGCTGCAGTCAACAAGTCAACATTGGCTTCCTGACATCCCTGTGCTCTCTTTGGACAAGGTGTTCTATCCCCAGCCTTGGTTTCAGACCAAGCCTCAGCCACACCTGTGGACTTGCCCGCCTTTCCTAGTTTGTTTGCTCCTGGTTCACCGCCTGAATGGCCAGAGCCTGACCTGGTAATCGTGGGCTTTTGGCAGGTCACTTGTTCCCTTGCAGAAATGCAATCTTAAGTGCCAGTCATATATACAAAATACTTTTCACCTATAAAGTTCCTATAGATGCTATACTTCTACAGTAATTTCTGAAGTAGTACTTTGTTATGCAAAACTGGGGACAATTGACTGGGGACAATTTTTTCATTTCTCTTAATATAGAAATGGAAATATATATGACTCTAGTCATATATAATACATGGAACTTCTGTAGGCCTGTTGTACTTGGAGTGGAAATGCTGTCGGGCTTTTAATAAATGAATATTTAAATATGAACTCAATTAACTTTATTGACAGAGGAAGCCCAGATAGATTGATGGGTCCTCTTAAAACAATCTTTTGTAGTTCATGCCCTCTTAGGGTTGAGAGTTATAAACAAGTCATCATAGGTATCCACAGATTTTCTTAGGAAGGACTGCTGCTTTTTGGCTGCTGTGTGTAATCTGTGGAAAATAATCGTTATACTAAATAACACAGTGCAGTCATTTTAAGGAAACATGTATTTTTCTTTTAGGCATAGGTAACCATTTATTTATTTTAATGGCTAAAATAGAAGAGGACGTAACTAAAACCAATAGAATGATTAGAAGACTGGGAGAATTCAGGTGACCATCAGCAAAAGCATGCTAATAATGACATTTGGTAGGCATTGGGATAATCTTGAAAAAGGAAAGTGTTAAAAGCCTCATCATTTGAAACTTGTAAAACAGTCTGTATAAAAGCACTGAAGATAATTAAGAGGAGCAGCTGTACAGAGGGGCATTGTGCAGCTCTCAGGCTTGCAGGATTTTCTATATCCCTGAAAGTTTTCCAGTGGTGATGTACCCTCTGGAGCAAATGGAAGTTTACTGGCTGTTAGGCTTGCTTTTTCTAGTTCCCTCCTGCAGCAGTTCTCTTGTATGTCTACAGATCCTGACTTGTAAAAGCCCTTTGCCTGGATGATTCTATGATCATAAGGAAAAGAAAAACAGAGTTGTGGAAACTCCTGTGGTACAACATTTAAGCAGTCAAGCTCTTCCAAGTAGCCTGGAAGGTGGCTGTGGTATATTTGATGTTCAAAGGAAATTTGAGGTCCTCAGCCTTCAAAAATGACCATTTCAAACCGAACATGAAGGTGTCATGCAGGCTGGTGAGAGCAGGACAGCCTTGGCGTTGTCAGCAGGAAGGCATTTTTCCTCCACAGCTACTCACCCTGCAGCAAACTGGTGAGAAGAAGGTAGAAAGGAGCCGAGCGTTCCCAGAAGCGTGAGCGAGGATGGATTGGGGCTTTCTGAGCGCTCCGGCTGCTCGCAGTTCGGCGCAGCCCTTCCTTCCCAGCGCTCGCTGCGGGCTGGGAGAGACGGGCGATACGTCGGCTAATCAACGCTCTGCATTAATTCTGGCATTTGAGGACTCCACTGCGGGCAAACCCATGCGCTCTAGAGGAGGGGAGAGAAGTTTTGAGTGGTCCTGCTGTCATTAACATTCACGGCTCCGGCTTCAAGCAGCGCCCGCCTCACCCAGGCGCTGCCAGGAGGGACTGTGGACTCCTGCCTCTCTTTGTGCCGTGGGGAATCCGTGGGGAGTGATTGAAATGCAGGGCTGCGAAGCACTGCTGTAGTGGTCTCTCATTTGGGGATTTTTGTTTTTTCCCCCCTTCCCTCTCCCTTCATTCATTCTTGGAGCAGGGGGAGCATGTTTGCTGTGGATTCTTTTTGTTTTATCAGAAAATGAGATGCTGGCTGAAAATTGAAGAAATGGCCCTAGAAGAATTGATGCAAAGATTAAATGCGGTTTCCCGGTGTGCTGGTAGGAGGAGCTGCTGGTCTTAAATAATGTGTTGTGTGGATGCTATTAGTGATTTTGTAGGATTTACAGACAATCCTGGCAATCTGACTAGCATTCTTTATGCATGCTTGCATTAATAGGAAAGAAAATGTTAAGAGCTTTTGCCACCGGGTTAAACTTCTGTTTATATTGACACTAATTAACATTTTTAGTGCTTAGGTATTAAAGAGACTAGCTTTGGAAGATCCTCTTGAATAGTTTTGGGTAGCTGCTAGCCCAGTCAAATACTCTAAATGGGTCTTGATTCCTTTTATGATCTCAGACTCAGCTGTAGCTAAGAAGTGGGGGGAATTACAGATTTGTCTAGTGAAAGGGTTCTAATACGAAGCAATGAAAAGCCTGGCTAACTGTAAGGCACTGCAGCCGGTATTTTGGGTGGGTCTCAACTGCACTTTCATGAGAATGAAGAGTTGAATGCATTAATGGTCATAAATTTATGTAGTGGTACATCTGTATGGGTTAAAAATTGCAGCATAGCTACTAAAATGGTTTTAGCATTCTGGAAAGACAGCCTTATGATTTCTGAGAGAATTTCTTATTTTATTGAAAATGTAAATGTTATTGTGTTCAAAACTAGAACTGTACAGCTGTGATTAGATACAGGAGTGTTTTCCTGTCTGTTGCTCATGGAGAGATGTAAACAAATTTCAGAATAAAAAGTTACCTGGAAAGAGAAGAGATGTGGTTTTTGCATTGTTTGAAACTGCTTCTTTTGCCCTTTATTCTTAGTCTGTTGACAGATGTCAGAAGTCTTGCATCCGGTTATCTGAGGCAGACCAGTGGTTTGCTGTCACAGAATATTTAAGGCATTATTCACTGCAATATCAAAACTTGGAATTTTTCTTCCCATTTCCCTGGTCCTCTGTGTCCTAAGAATGTCTTTTTCAGCTTTTTCAGTTTCTGTTGTTACAAGGACATAATTAGCAAGATGGCTGATGCTGTAGTCTGATGAGCAGATAGATTAAATGACAAATGTAGAATGGACAGATCAGCTGCATCAGTTTGCCTGGATAGGGCAAGTAGGTATTTTACCTTCTTAGTAACATTTTTTTGGGGGGGGGAGGAAGAGGGAAGAAAGACTTAACGTGAGGAGAACAAGCATTACATTACAAGTAAAGGTCACCATACATACTGTTTTCTCCTTCTGTGTTTTTCCTATGCGCTTTTACCTTGATTATCTTCCTATTTTCAAAACATGTCTTTATTAAATGCTTGAATATTTGTTTTATTGCCTGTTTTGTTTTTCTGAATGCTTAAATAAGAAGAAAGCCAGCCTAATATTTGCTGGGGCGTCCTGTCTTTTGCAGTTTGTTTTAATAATGTGTACATTTTTTTTCCCCACTCCCTTAGAATCATTGTCATAGTTTTTCTGAGGCAAGATAATTTTCAATAATGTATGATAGAATTATTTGGGAATACGGGAGCCTTTTGTTCCTGAATTGAAGTAGAAGGAGCCTCCAGCCCAGCAGCAGGCTCCCTGGTTTGCCTGTGACACCGCCTCTCTCTCAGCTGTGTGGATGTAGGTACACTGTGACCTTCATGTAAACCACCAGCGGCTCTCAGTGCTGTTTTCACACTTGCCGGCAGGCTCTGACCATGTGCTGATACTTAGCTTGTTAAACGTGCATGTTTTTCCAAAAAAGCAGCTGTTTCTTTACTGCCAATTTCATGTTCATGTGGTTTAGCTGGTCCCTCTCCTCCCCCTTCTCTTTCTGCTTTTTCCTCTCTGTAATCCCTCTGCGGGTATTCCCAAGCCCAAAGCACCTCTGTTTTTTTCTTTTTTTTTTTTTTTTTTCAGCCAGTGGTTGTATTTGTAGGTGACCGTTTCAGTTTTCCTTTTTCCTTTTTTTCAGTGTTTCTCTGTTGCTGTCTCCCATTGGGTCAGCTCTCCTTGGGTCTAATTATCTACTGTCTGGCTTCACAGCTCTCTTTTTGTTGACTCAGAAACCTTTTGTAAGCAGAGATTTCCTTAACAGCCCAAGATCATATGCAGCATTTTTCCAAGCCCATTTTTCAATAGCTCTCTGCTCAGGAGTGATTGAAATGCAAAGGTTCCCCTGGATTCCCCATAGTGTAGCTATCCACCTTCAGGCATCAAGGGATTTTCTCCTTTGTAGGACCCAAGGAAAAGGCTATTCCTCTTCCATCACTTCTTTTTCTGAAGGATACCGCAGGCAGGCTGAGACTCAGCCCAAGTAGTTTTAAGCATCTAAACTAGAGGAATTCCTCTAAAATCCACAGGCGCTGAGAGGAGAGAATGAGGCATATTCAGAAAGGAAGTCCTTCCACCTTCTGAGGTTTACTTGTCCTTCCCTTGACGGGCTGAAGCCTCGAGTAGCTCAGCTCCTAACCTAGCATGTCCCCAAAGCCTAAAGTTAGGTGTGGTAAATCTGTATTCGTCTACAATCTTGTGCTATTCTTTCCACAGCAGCCTTTCTGCTTCTGGCTGCCCTCCTGTTAGCAAGTCCCCTGGGTCAGTCTGGTGCCGACACTGCCTTTCTGGGCTACTTGTCCCTCACTGTCGCACCGGCACGTTCCTCTTGCTTCCTCTGCTCTGACTAAATTCTGATTTGCTCACACTCCCAGCCCCGATGGTAAATTACTGATCTCTCTTTCCTTACTCTCTCATGAATGTGTGACCCTCTGACAGGATCCCTCAAATGCCTTCTTCCTCTTGCTCAGAGTCCCGTCCAACCTGACCTTGAATATTTCCAGGGATGGGGCATCTACCACCTCTCTGGGCAACCTGTGCGCATTGTCTCACCATCCTTACTGTAAAAAATGTCTTCCTTATATCTAGTCTAAATCTTCCCGCTTTTAGTTTAAAGCCACTACACCTTGTTCTATCGGAACAGGCCCTGCTAAAACGTTTGTCCCCATCTTTCTTATACACCCCCTTTAAGAAGGCCACAATAAGGTCTCCCCAGAACTTTGTCTCCTCCAGGCTGAACAACCTCCAACTCTTTCAGCCCAGCCTCACAGGAGAGGTGCTCCAGCCCTCTGATCGTTTTTGTGGTCCACTTCTGGACCCGCTGCAACAGGTCCATGTTGGTCCTGTGCTGAGGGGTACAAAGCCAGACACAGTACTCCAGGTGAGGATCATAAAGATCATGCTCTTTAGTTTAACATTATCATCCTCTTCATGTTCCTTCTCCAACTTCTGTTCCACAGTTCAAAATAGTCTTGTATTCTGCCCTCTTCCAACAACAAAAAAGGGTGCTCCCATGGCATCTTCCTTTGTTTTTTCCCATATGCTCCTCAGTCCTCCTGGTCACTTCCCTTCCATCAAATGGCCTCCTAGACTTGAATGACCAGACTATTGCTCTTCCTATTTTCATATAAATCCTTAAAACAAGGCAGAAGTGATTTAAAGAAATTTTCTATTTCTACCTAAGGTAGGTTTTCTTCTTCCATTAGAATTGTGGGTGGGTTTTTTTCTGGAAAACTGTGAAATTATTATTGCTACTAAAAAAGTATCCTGGTTTTGTCTGTGTTTATTTTTTGATGGATAATTGCATCATTTCTGTTCATTTGGCCATAGTTTTTACTTTTCTTCCTCTTTTCCAGTTCTGTTGCTGTGTTAAACTAAAACCTCTTCCACAAATTGCTGTTTATGGGCAGAATTTCCCTTCCCTGTGGGACAGCGACTCAGAGGTTGAAGCCCCAGCTTATAAATAGTTCTGGTCTGGGATCTCATATATTGTCCATATTCCTGTCTGCCGTGGGTTTTCTGCTTAGGACTCCATTTGGTCTGACTGATACAAAACCAGGGTTAAGGCACCAGCTCTTTCTGGCAATCACTACTGGCATTTGCATCGCCACTGAGCTTGGAAGCCTTGCAGTGATGTTGATGATGTCCAATTCCTGCAAACAGGCAATACAAATCTGACATTCCCAACCTTAAGCCTGGGGTAGCCCCACTAAGGATTTCTTTCCACCTTGGAAAGGTGCCATGATTACAGCTACCATCTGTTTCCTCTACTCCAACACAATTTTAGCACTCTGCAAAAAGAAGAAACATCTGCAAATCAAAGAAGATAAACATTTACGTAGTTTCTTAGTAAATGTATATTGATGCTAGTATTTTAAGTAGACATAGCATGCCTTAGCCATTTTCAGCTTCAGTTTTCAGTAGCTCCAGATTTTTTGTCATATTCACAATTTGGGCCGAAATTCTACACTTCATTTCCCTGGCTTTATCTTCTTGACAGACAGGCTTTTGAAGTTTTGAAGGCTGGCTCACCTGTCTTGACAAATTAGGAACAGATATAGGAGGAATGGATTCTGCATAGCACCTCCAAGTGCCCAGCATCACTGAAAATCAGGGTTGTTTTCCTGCACAGAGCAATGGGGACACCATCAGGTACACTTAAGGGATGTCGTAAAGTTGTGGGCAGCTGGAAGGACCTGTTCTGTGTGTCCTCCCCATTCCTACTCTCTTTCGAGCTTGCCTGCTCCTTCTTACCTTTGTAGCATCTCTCCTCAGTTCACTTGATTTTCCAGTTTGGGACCCCCCCCAAAAAAATGCTTCTGGATGTGGCAGCACTCTGTGTGTGGGTGTTAATTTGGCAGGCAGGCAGGTCTGAGAGTGAAGGGCATTAAATTACTATTTGGCAACTTTGTCAGCTTTCTATGTAGCTGGTGGAATTGAAGAGATCCGGCTGAGAGCTCCAAAATCAGCAGGTTATTGGTGCATCCGCTGCGCCCAGGTGGCATTTAATGGTAGCAGGGCATCCCTCTGTCTGGTGTTAGCTTTCTGGCCCTGCATTTCAGCTCTTCTGCTCCCATGTTGAGTTTAACTATGAAAGATGCCTCTGATTTCCCGGGCCGGAGGGTATAGACCAGGCACGCTTTTCCTGTTGTGAGGTTTAAAATTTCACGAATAAGGGTGGGAGCTGCAGCTGAACAGGCCTAGTTAAGCAATTAGGAGTGGATTGCTCATGTTTTCTACGAGCATGTACTGTTACAGTTTCTGCATGCCACCTACATGGCATCTGTTTCTTAATATTTTCTGGCCTAAATCAAAATCTTTATTTTACTACTGAAACTGCTGGGTCTAGTGAAACCAGTGCAAGTAAGGTTCAGAGTTAGCAGCAGTCAGTTTATTAGGGTAAGTTGCCTTTTGGTAATCTGAGGAAAAATATTTTTATCAACATTAAGGTTGATTAAATTTTATTTTTAGCCAAACTGTTGTCGCTTAAAAATTGCATCCCAAAATATTTCAGCTCGGTAGGTTGTTTTCTTTTTTTTACTTACAATGAAAGAAAAAAGAAAATGCCCACTTGACTTTATATCCATGTGCACTTCTTTTGGGGACTGTCAACAGTAATAATCTCTTATAAAATCTTATTGTCATCATATCATCTTAATATATCTTAATACATCATAACCTCTTATCGTGTCATCTGCCCCAGACTTTCACTGGTTTTAATTGCAGTTGCTGCACTACAGTAGGAAAATTACAATCTATACAGATATCCTTCTCCAGACAAGCAGGCGACTGGGGCAAATAGGCATTGAACAGTAAATGGTGGCACATTTGGGGTGACTTTTCAGAGGATTGCAGGATGCATAATTGTCAGCCTCCTGTTAAATCTGTGGGCTTTGAGTATATATACTTAAAGCTTGCAGAGCCAGGAAAGCCCTGCTTGGACTTATGTACTTAGTGATATTAGAGGAAGAAAAAAAACCCCTGTTACTTTGATGCAATTTGTATTATCGTAGTGACTCAGAATACTTTCTTGGCAGGAGTGCCTGGCACAGCTGCCTGCCGCGCTTACAGAGCGCCGAGCTGCAAGATTACCTCGAGCACATCGAGTAACGGGGAACTTCTGCAGAAAAGGAACAGCACGGCGTGGGGACAGGGGTGTGATATGAATCACAGGCTGTGTCGTCTTCAAGGTGTTTGCTCTAAGCTGACGTGTCGAGCAAAGCCAGGGAACAGGAGCTGTTTGGTCGCTCAACCTTTTTTCTTTAACAAAGCAGATCAAGCAATCTACAGAAGAGATTTGCGATTTTGCTGTTTCTGAGTCAGCCCAATGACTTCTTAAGTTATTCAGGTATCTGAAACAGTGCATTTCAGCTAAAAGTTTCAGCCTGCTGTTTTACAATATCTGGCAAAGCCACTTTAATTCTGTCTCATTGTTTCTTTTGTCTTGTGCTATTCAGTATCAGCTAGATATGCTTTTGTTTCAAACAGAAAGAGCATGATCTTGGATGCTTTTTTATAGATTCATCACTCGTAGGTCTCTTGAGATAAGCCTGTAATACCGGGTTAGATATTTTGACCTCACTTGACGTTCTCCAGTTATCCCTGTGGCTGTATAGCTTGGGCATGAGCCCCCTGGCCTATAGGAATGCAGGCATTGTGGTTGAGGCAAACTGTCTGGTAGTCCAGCCGTTAAAATGGCCTTTAACAGCAGTGTGGGTGCAACCAGTTCAAGCCTTGTGGAACAGTGAGCACAAACACATGGTCCTGGGACTAGGTAGAGAAACAGGATCATCATCTCGGAGGTTGAGTTACTGCACAGTCTGGGCAGTTTCAAACAGTAGATTGACCCACTTTGAGCATTCTTGGATGTTAGTTATATCCTCAGTCTGAATCTGCTGGTCTTTTTGTGGCTTTTGAGTTTTTGTACCAATGCTTTGAATTTCTTGATGGCCGATGAGAAGCGCTATTTGGGTTGTGGTGTACCAGGGCTGTTGGGTTTTCCACGTGGTTCCCTCAAGCAACAGGGAGTCAGGCACGATGTATTTCTGCTATGATGGAAAGATGCTGAATTTGGTCGCACAAAGGACAGAACTGGCTGTGAGTTAACCTGAAACGGAGAAGCCTTGTGATACCCACCCCCAAACATTTGTATCTTCATGTGAAGGCTGCAGGTGTTTGAGCTTGGGAAGAACTGGTGTGACGGGGCAGTTAAAGGCCATTCAATCCCAGGGAAAGACAGGTTCCTGGCAGAATGTGCTGCTCGAATTGTGGGTAAGCTGATAAAACAGAGTGCAGCGTGGTACTGCCTGGTTTTGAGCACATAGGTGTAAAATGCTGCTCGGCAGCAGTCTGCCGCCTCGAATGTGATAATCTGGGCAAATAGGTATTTGACGTGTTGAGAACCACGCTGCTGTGTGGTAGGTAGGCTCTGGTTTTCCACCTGTGTTGTTACTTCAGGGGTATAACTGCTGTCCCCCTTCATGTGCTTCAGGCATTTACTAAGTTCTGGTCTTACTAAAAGTCTGTCTTCAGTACTTTGTGTAGCAGGCAGAAAATTTGCAACAAGAAGTGACTGTCCTAGTTCTTTTATAGTCTCCATTCTTGTTGAACCAGAAATGTATCTTCCTTTTATTTCAACTCCTGCCTATACCCTGATGAATATAAAGGGAAGGTGGATTTGCGTATGAAACAACGGATAATTGATATGAACAGAAAATAATGAGAATACATACAGCTGATTTTAAAAATGAATCTTCAGGCTACAACCTTTGTTATTACAAATATCAAACAATAAATTACACCCTTTCTGTAAACAGTCCTGTCTCTGGCTTCTGGGCTGGGCAAAGTGCTTTGCTTTGGTCAGTATTTTGTCCTGGGCTGCTGGTTGTTGCTCCACGTTACCCTGTGTTACTTACCCGGCTGGTTGAGGTTGCCTCGTGTCACCAGCCTGTGCTTTAACAGCGGCGTGGCAAACCCAGCCTTGCATCAGCTTTTGGCCTACACACACACAGAGTGCACTAAACGAACCAGCGTGTCGTGTGACTCATTTGTTTCCTCTTTCCGTGTTTACTTTGCATGTGTTTCTACAGGCATGACTCCTCCCAAAGCAACTGCAGTGGTAAAGCCCTGCCAGATTTTAATGTTCCCTACAGCTCTGTGTGCTGAGTTATCTGTAACTGAATTGATTATTCCCTATTTGCATTATCTCAGCATTTGCAATTTTCAGATTTGCTGCAGTAAAGAATGAGAGACTCGTTTGGTGACTTCATGTGGAGAGGTGAAAACATAGAGCGGGTTTCTGTGATTCCCTGCCTCTGAGAAGTGCCTGAACTCTCGGGCAGGAGCCTGCTGTGTGGCAGAGCAAAATGTACCCGTCTTGTCCCCTCTTGCTGCCATATATGGTGCACTCCTTCTTCCAAATGCCGGGTAATTCTTTGTTTTCAGCTTCCAGCCGAGTCTGTAACTTGGTTCTTATTACCCAATGGATTTAAAAAAGGCAGCTCGATCCCTTCTTTACTTAGCATTTCACTTTTACCCAGCATATTTGTGATGGCAAAGTGCATTTATATAAAATGGGCCATTCTTATAAAAATGCTTCAGAACAAAATAAAAGTTCCCACACAAACATTCAGTGAAACAAAGTAGATAAAAAAGCATATTTGTGTTTGAGGAAGAGATTTTCCCAGCTTACTTTGAGGACTGTTGACAGGGGAAGAAGAGAAGGAAAAAGATGAGGTAAAGAAGCAAAACAGGTGTGTTTAGTTGTGCAGCGTGGATGAGAATAGAAAGCTAGCAGAAATGAGGTGGTATAAAAAGATTTTCTGGATGTTTTGCTCATAGATAGTAATTTAGTAGGAGATAAAGCTGGGGCCCCCGTAATACAGTGTCTGAAACACAATAGCTGTATGTTTAATAGTTATGGTGGAATATGACCTACATACACAGAATCACAGTGGTGATGAAAATTCATCATCATTACTTAATTCATGCTTGAGTAGATGCCGGGCTCTAATTATGAGACAGCTACAGTCTGCTCAGGACCCAGACATTTGCTGTGATCCTGACACAGCTGGTTTTGTCGAGGACAGCCACAGCCAAAAATCCTCTTTCTGAGTTCTGTGTGAAGGCTGCTGAGGCTGCGAGTGACCCATGGGAAGTACTTTGGAGTTCTGAGATTTGAAGGTACAGAGAGGCAAAGAACATCTGGGCTCATTGGAGAGAGAGCAAGAGGAAACCGTTGAAGTTGTTTGATGGTGTTTGAAATGGTATCAGCAGCTTACAGAAAAAAATGGACATTTCCACATCAGACAAATCGCTTGCAAAGTAATTTATGAAGTAAAGGTAAGAAAAAAGATATAAAACAACAACGCATAGCCTTCCCAGCTTTCTAATTGCGTACTTTCTTCATTTCCTTCTGCTGAGTCTCTTCAGTATTTCTTACCCCTACTCACACTGTACTTACCTTTCAAGGACATTGCAATCTACTTCTCACTTTGGTGCCATCGTTATTTCACAGTCAGCTCCTTTGAAAAGAGTATCTCTGACTTGCTTTGAGAGCGCACAGCCTGGAGCGGCAGAGGGATATTAATAGAAGCAGCTTCTCTCTGTTGCTGTACGAAGAAAGAAGATGAATTATTTCAGTGTGACAGGTGGTGGTGTTTTTCAAAGCAATTGTTTACATTTTTGAAGATCTAACAGGGAGTTTAAGAAGTGTGGTAAAAGCTGGATGGCGCAGAGGGCTGCCATACATTTTGTATCAGGAGAGTAAAGATATGCATTAAATACTGTGGTGTTAATTTTGCACTTATTTAAGTTGAAGTAGTACTAAAATTTCCCATCCAGCCTTCAGAAAATTGGGAACAAACTTTTCTGCATCGTACCACCTGCCTTTTAAAACATGGGATTGGAACAATTACTCTAGGCTTTATTTGACATTATTTTTAAACACACCCCCGGCCCCCTGATGGTTCTTTTAGTGTAATGGTCTAGGAGTGGATTCAGATAAGACTCTGCTTGAGATTCGTATGATACTGCAGGGAACTCTTATTTGAGCTGGTGAGAACAGGCAGGATTTACATTTTTATCCCTTAAGGGGGGCAAGAATTTAGAGAGATCCAAGAGTGGTTTGAAGGGAAATACAGGTATTTCAGACAGCCCCGATGTGCGGCTGCCAAGGCAGGAAGGGGATCTGGGTGTTGCCGTTTGGCACTTGCGTTGCGGAGAAGCCCCTCCTGTTCCCCCACGTTCCCTCAGGAGTTCCTCTCCCATCCTTTCCCATCAAGTAGCTCCTGACCTTTTGCACGTGGGCACTGCCTGAGCTGCGGTGTGGCTGGTGGCCCTCTGTGTGTGTCCTGCCTGAGAAGGAAAGCGGGAGCCGAGCAGTGGTACTTGAGAGGAAGGAGCCTTCTCTTCCCGCTCACTCGTTATCACCACCGCCCTGGACCAGCAGCAGCCTTGCTGGTTTGACAGCCAGTCTGGGAGTTTCCATGACATGTGAGACGTGTGATGCATGGCTGGTAAAGTGACTTAGCCCTACGGCATTAGATGGGAGCAAATGCAGTGTACAGTATTGAGGTTTGAGCATACACATGGAAGAAAAGGAATCAAGACCACCTGCATTCTAGCTCTCCGCTTTTCCCTAACCTTTCTCTCTGCTCCCTGCTCCTGGCAGCAGATCAGCTGTTGCGGTAGTCATATGGGGGCTGGTTTTGATCATTAGCCTCTGTGGGGCTTCCCAAGCCTCGCACACGCATCAAGAAGAGGAAAGCCCACGGCTCTGCTTGGTTCCTGCCGTGCGTGCATTGCTGTCCTGTGCAGGGAGCTTGGGGCAAGCCGGGTGCCATGCTGGGGATTTGCAGAGCCTCCCCTCCACAGATCCTGCTCTACATCACATCTGGGTCTGTGTGGGCCATCCTGGCCCTCAGGGCCCCTTCGTCCCATTGAGCTGGGAGGGCTGCACCAGCAGCTGCACTGGCTGCAGTTTCCTGGGGTTGTGAGGTACTCAGAAAGAAGTTATTTAAAGTATCAGATTTAACTGTATAGCATCAGATATATATATGCAGATCTCAGGCTTTGAAAATTACCATTGCATTCATTAAATACTTGGGGGTTGGAGGGAGGGAGAAAGCTTAGTTTGAATTCTTTATGCCTTTAGAAAGGCATTTTTTGAGGGTCAAAGCCTGATTTTGAAAGCATGTTGCTAATAACACATTAGGCAAGGAATTAGTAAGTTATTAAAGTATGAATAAATGAAACTGTGTTTGTTTTAAAGGCTGGTCATCTGCTCTGCTCTATTTTTGTTCCTGGCCGCGTCACTGCACAGCCTGCCGTACCCTTTGCAGATGAGCTTTATTGCCCTCGACAGCTCCCTGCCTCAAGTAACTTGTTAGCTCTATTAAACATGGCAAAAAAGGAAACGTCAGGCAAGTGTGGTGGAATTGATGAGGGAGCAACATTCCCAGCAAGAAAT
Organism: Gallinago undulata; assembly: GCA_026546715.1. Lineage (NCBI taxonomy): Eukaryota > Metazoa > Chordata > Aves > Charadriiformes > Scolopacidae > Gallinago > Gallinago undulata. Next base: position 144,264,057 of record JAOTQQ010000001.1, on the reverse strand, counting down.
AAGGTCAGGCGCATCACTGCACAGTACCTTCAGTGAGCTTCAAGCAGTTTTTCTAGCTGTGCCTGCTCTAATTTGGGAGAATAAGGGGTGTGTGCCCCATGGTATCTCTTGTCAGGTCTGTTCCTCTGCTTGCAGAGGTGGCAGTCCTCTTGTGGTTCCTGCCCAGCTCAGTTGCCTGAGTTTTCTCTGCTTGGTATGGGGTGGGATGGGAGGGAGCAGGGCGAGGGAGGCCTTGGCAGCCGGGCATCTCCACCCCTGATTAAGTCAGGGCATGGCTAGGGTGGGAGCCAAGGAAAATGGCAATCACCCTCTTGTTGTCTCATCCGGAGGTGGCCTGCATGGCGTCTGTTTGATGAGGGCTGTAGGCAAACCTGGATATCTGGGGCTGTTCCCCAGTCTTGTTCTTCACTTCAGCTGCTTCTGTCAGTAAGATTTGAAGTAGCGTTTTTGCTACTTTGATTTAGGTTTTTGTCTTTGTACTTTTTTTTTTTTCTTTTTAGGAATTGAAATGGCATAAAATAGCCCATTCCACAGTGCTTAATGGAGAACTGTGGTTTCATACCATGTAAGTCAACACTTCGGTAGTTTGTTAGGCTCTGACAGAGGTTAGGTGGTTAGTAAACAAAACTGCAGTTTCCTCAAACAAAAGTTTCTAATGTCAAGCAGTAGTTTAACTACTAGCAATAAGCCACATTATTGTCACCTAATAAATTAGGCCAGTTGGATAAAACCAAAATCAAAACCCAACAACAATCATTTCTAGTAAAGTTTTAATTTTTGAAGTTTTTTGAAAATAAGTGGTCCCAAACCACTTTGCAAGGGCATCTTTTTGCCCTATGTTTGCCCTCAGCATGTGGATTAGACTGTTTTCCTTATAGCTTTAGCCATGTCTGTGATGAGAAGGCAGTTTTCTGCTAAAGCCATCAGACAAAAGGAAAAAACCAAATTTCAGTGACTTTCTTTTCAAACCAGAATATCATTAAGGTTTGTCATTTATCCTGTTCAGACCAAGAAAAGCCCATTTACATGGCAGCTGCATGCTGTTTTGCTAGCCTTGATATGAAACATACTTGTTATGTGTTTCTTTTTTCCATTTAGAAATCTATAGTCATAATAAACTTATTTTGCAGCACTAAATTATTTATGGTAAGTGTTATCTGAGAACATTTGGGTCATTTACTGGTCATTAACTTTTATTATTTATTTACAATACTTGCAAAGTTCATGTGAGAAATATTTTTATACTTTCTACTTTGCATATGCTATCAGTTCCTGTTGTGTTGCAATTTGATGAGAATATATTCAAGCTCTCAAGTTTCTTCTTTCAGTTGGAAAAGTGCCTTAAATCATGGATTTGAGGCATAAGATACACTCTGAAAAGTGAACAAGGTCCACCTGACTGCCAGATGGTTGCTTCTCCAGGGCCTTGCATTTTTTGCTCTGTAGGCCACTAATCATCGCCTCATGTAAGATGATGTAAGAGCAGGTAACTCACCAAGGTGTTGTGTTTTACCACACTTGATTAAAAGTTGTGTCCCTAAACAGTCAGTACTTGTAATGTCAAACTAAGCTGTAATTAGGTTGTTTCTTAGCATGATGTCTTGTTCACACATGTGCACTGCTCTCCCCTTCTCTATCCCTGCCTGTGTGGTAAGGAACATTTCTTCGTTGACACCATAGGAATGGGATGATCCCATTTCTTGCTTGTCTGTTTTCTTCAATACATGACAGCAGAACAGCTGCTCCAAGTGAGATATCGATCACCCACCACCAAACAGCAATTCAGGCAAAGCCAGGAGCAGTTTCCCTTGCATGGTGGGGTCGCTCTCCTCTCCTCAAATGAGTCCTGCGAAGTTAACTTCCATCTTGGCTTTCTGGTTTCCCTTTGCTGCTGTCCTAAGGAGGTCCCTCTTCTGGTCTCCTGCCTGAGGGCCACCTGCAGCACCCAGCCTCACACTATACCTCCTCTCCCAGTGCCCGTACCTCCCCTGTCCTCACTGTCCTTCAGTCCCTGCTGCCCCTCCTCAGCCTCCCCTGTACCAAGTCCTGTCCCTTCCACAGGCCTCATAGTCTTTCCTCTCACTAAAAGATGGCTCTTTTGCCCAATATCTTCCATCACCCAAGTCCAGCCTCCCTTCCCCTCGTGGTGCAGCCTCACTGACTGGCCTTCCCCAAGCTGGGAGGCTCATGTCCACCTTGCACCAACAGGCACGTTTATTTTGCTGGGGATCCTTCTACCTCCTGCACCTGGCGGTCTTTTGTTGCTGAGAGGAGGCAGGGGGTTGCACCAGGGAAAGGAGTGAGCTCCTGGCCAGATTGGGTGTTTCTGGGGAGCCATGGCAAGCCCCAGAGTTGGAGGTGCCTTTACACCAGAGGTTAGGAGCCTGACACATTATGGATAGAAAACTACCTTCTGCATATGGTGGAGCTTGTATTAGGTGCTCAAAGGGGTTCCTGCTGAACTTTAAAATCAATGACAGGCCATAACTGTTTGTCCAAACCAGAGGGTAGGAGGATGCTAATACAGCGTGGATAAGAGATGTGACTATTTGTCAGGACATAGAGGAAGTGGATCCTAAATCTTCACTGCCTTCAAAGATTGCGTCACCGGCTGCCTAACAATAAAGACTACTTTCCGAGGTCCTTTGTTAGAGAGGCCCCTTCATAGAAGAAAGGAGATCTTGTTCAGCCAATCCTTTAATTACTATGTCTGTCTGTGTGCATTTGGGGGGAAGGGTGGGTCAGATAGCCAGATGAATTTTAACAGAAGGTCTTTGTGTGAAATATGTGGACATTAAGAAAGAAATATCTTTTAAATCAGTTTTCAAGAAAAATGTGAAGTTATAGAGCAAAAAAAAGACTATAGCAGTATTTTGTTCTGTATCGTGGTCACTTTGGTAGTATATACTCAGAGGCTGATGGTTCAGACCTCTTTCCATTTTTCAAAGCTATTTCTGGTTTAATTTTATTTGAAAGAGGTTGTTCAGCTGCATATGTAAAATAATAAATACATTTGGAAAGGCTGAATTATGAGGAATTCTGTTTGCTGTACTTGTCTTCATCATGTGTGGAGGTTATTAAGAGTTGTAGGGTCTAAAAATTCAGCAGTTTATTATTATTTCTTAGTTCTTTATTTCTTGAGCACCAAAATAAGAAGGCATAATCCTTCATTTAAGCAAACTGAATAGAGATGGTAATTGGAGACTTGAGGTTTTAGGATCTGTTACATTACAAATGAATTTATAATTTATTCTCCTAGTCTGTGATAACCTAATCAGCTGCCAGCACTTGAAAGTTCTGCACACTTGTGATTTATTCCATCCTGCTGAAACATGGAGCAGGGTTTTAATTGCCTTCCGTGAAGAATTCTGCCAATAGGGAAATGGAGCCTCATTCCTTCATTTGCAGCCTTACTTTGCATTCCTTACTTTGGTAGCTCTGAAGTTTGTACAGGTTTTCGATCTACCTTGAATATATTAGCTTTAGCTCTTTAATGTCTAAAAAAATTAACACATACTTGAAGACTGCTTTTCTCTCCATTGACAAAGGAGTTTAACTGTCATGCTTATAGTTTCTGTACTTTCTAACAACTGTTAAATATATAATGCTAGACCATTTATCTGCCTGCATGTGTGCACAACTTGTAAATAATTTATTGTTTTACTTTACCACTTGGCTTCTTCACATAACTCTAAAATGAGGAAGATAAAATTCTTCTAAATTATTAATTCACTATGAAATTGAAACAACTGATACAAGTTAAGCACCAAAAATGGTTCCCTTTTTCTCTGTGGGAATCAAAGCAGTGATTGCAGCTCAATAACAGCAAGGGACATAAATGGTCAAAGACAATCATAGAATAATTTAGATTGGAAAGGGATTCTTTGGGGTCATCTAGTCCAGCCACCTGCTCAAAACCAATCTACTTATTATGGATATGCTCAGTTGAGTCCCAGGATAGAGATGTTCCAGGAGTCTCCCATGACCTTGGATATATGGGCAAGGCACATGGGACCTGTTGCCTCGCTGCCACAACCTGGTTGGTGGAATTTGGTGGCAGACTGTGCTCTTAAAAATTTTCTCACTGGTTAAAATCTTTCGAGCAAAGCACACAACCGCTCCGGTGTTCTTGTGGCACAGTTTATTTCTTGAACAAAGAATGGAACTTTAATAGATCAAAACACAGTGACTTTATGGAGGCTTCGATGATCTTTAAAGGTCCCTTCCAACTCAAACAATTCTATGATTCTATGATTCTAGGTCTTGCTACTTAAAATGATCTGGTTTTGTTAATTTTCATACTAGCCAGTTGTTTCCTTTAGTTATTTGCTTGGTTTGGTTTTGTTATGCCACATCCATGTACTATACATTGTAGTAGTTTTCCCAGATTGGTTTTAAATGTTTGAACACAATTAAACAGTATATATGGGGAAGTGCTATAAGATATTATAAGTATCACAGCAACAGCAACAAAGTCCAAGCGTGTAGCTGCAAAGCAGAGTGCTCTACCACTCAAGTCTGATGCAGAAAAGCTTGCATGGTATAATTCATGGTTTAATTAGGAGCTATATAAACTCTATACGATTAAGTTTGTATTCTGCAAAGTTTCTGCACTCAGTAACAATGTTTTCCTTGATATAACTTTGATTTGGATGTATTTGGATTTGGAAGCAATTGGGAAATTCTAAAATGTTTATTGTGTACCTTTAACATGAACTGCAACATCTGTGCATTTGCTGTTTCATTTTCCTACCTGCTTCTGACTCCAAGGATGTATCTGGAAGTCTCATATGTTCTGATGGGGAAGGATGATACGCGTGATACTTTCCAGATGTGCTGCCTGCATTTAAGGGTACAAAATTAAAAATATCCTGTGCAGACCTGTGCATTACTAATAGAGGCACCATGTGCTGTGGCCTCTGCACACCACAGAACGGAGCAAAGATTGCTTCTGTGACCAAGTCTCTGATGTACGTTTGATTGCAAAATGAAAGGGCCAGCTCCCAAGACGAGCCTGTCCTTATGTCTGGAGTTCCACTGCAGACTGTTGACCAGCCTGCTCTGCCAGCTGTTGTGTCACACAGGTGAAACATCAGAGACTGGTTGGAGGGCAAGCAGTTTTTCTGTGGGGAGGGTGGGATGTGTGTACGGACCAAAGCCACACGCAGTTTAAATGCACAGGGACAGTATATAGGCCATGGTGGATGGAGTGGTGAGAATGGGATCAGAATGGTCACCTGGAAGAGATGCCAGCTTTCTGGAGTGGATCACTCTCCTCAAAGATCCCAACTTCTTCATCCCTGAGAACAAGTCCCCTGTATTAATATTTTAGTCTGAGTGTTGTTGCCACTGCTTTCTGAATAGTTGCCCTTTCAGTGTCATCATCGTCTTCCTCAGACAAACTGGGATCGATTGAGTCAGTTTAAGATAAAGAATGAAATGAAGAGTGATGCAATGGCATAATGATTTTAAGTGTCACACTTTTCAGAAACACGTCCTTGATACACGCCTGTGTATCATTTCTTGTGTATGGGGACAAACAAAAACTGCTGGCACAGCGCTATCTTTAACTGACGAGTGAGAAGCATCGTTTAGATTGTCTGGAAAAATAAATAAATCTGTGACTCCAAATGTAACAAATGAGACCAAAATCTGAGAGGAAGGAAAGGGCTACTGACTGCAAGTGACCTTTGGTTGTACAGCTCTACAGCTGTGAGGAACTGCATTTTGTACTCTTTGCAGGTTCTATTCACATGAGAGAATATGCAGGAAAATGTTTTTGCTCAGGTATAATTTTTTTATGTAATGTTTTGGCTTTTTCTTTCTCGGTAGCTTCCATACTAACACTGTTATTTCCTTCAGTGTTTTCATGCAATGAGACTATGTCAAGAGGAGCCATGATTTCATCACTGCCTATTTCTATTTCATATATTTAATTCACAAAATCTTCAGTATCTTTCAACATGTTTTGACATAATCATTCATTTAGAGACTGTAACTCCAGTGATGCATTTGCCTGTTGTGCCTTTATTGGAGCTCTAAGTGTATAGCCATACATTGTAATCAGTAATACTATTTTATTAAATCACGTGAAGATTTTTGCTGAAGAATCCAAAGGAGACAAGCACAGCTTGTGGTACTCATTTCAGGAAATAATCATTAACCAGTATGCCCAACCTGGAAAACAATAGGTATTTGTAATTTCAGCAGCTTTCCACATAACCACATTTTGTGCCAAGGTTATTGACTTTAACCAGGAGCCACACCACCTATCCCTGTCCTGCTTGTCCTACCTGGAACATATCCATGTATAATTCACCATGCAAATGCCCACACCAGGGAAGCAAGAGGGGAAGGTTAGTGGGACAGGGAATCCTCCCTTTGGCAGCAGTACAAGGCAAGGTCAAGCAGAGTGCCTGTGTCGTTGTGGCTGTATTTAGTGTTGGTGCTTGCTCATAAGATGCTATAGATGGGAGAAGTTTATCAGTCCTTCTAGGAGTTACAGCCAAGTATCATACAGCATTTGTTTTACTTTTTCAGACAGCAATTGTCTTTTGATTTTCAGGTGTCAAAGAGCTTTTCAGTTTCAGATTTAAATGCGGACTTGCCCTTTGCAGTTCCAGATGGCAAAAGGACCCTTGGTGTCTCTCTCACTGTGTGTTTAGCTCTATTTGTTGGAATGTCTTTAATTATGATTGTATAATTAAAATATCCACTAGAACTGACTAGCAGATAAGCAGAATGAGGCAAGCTAACTCTGAACAGAGTAAAACTTTGACTCTCTAGTAAACCACCAATAGCACCCTTCATTCCTGTTCAGCTAAAAATATTTTCTGTACACAGGGAAAATCCTGTTTTTCTGGAGGCCTACATGAACAATCATTGAAATCAGCAGTTCATTAATTCGTTACGAAAATCTCATTCTTTCTCCTAATTCTTAGATGGTTTAGCATTCTTGCCACCCCTATGGCCATTTCAGAGAGTTGCAATAGAAAACCTACTGTGCTGTATCCTAACAGTGGCCTGAGAAAAATTGTATGAGGTTTTTACAGCCTCGGGATTTCTATGGCATTTCTAAAAGGTCCCTGAAAGGTATTACTTATCGCTGCATACTAGCCTTGTGAAGCATTAATAGCACCATTTCTATTGTGCTGAGTGGATCACTCAGCCATATAAGTTTGTAATCAGTGTAACAGTGCATGCAGAAGAATTTCAAAGCAGCTACTCAACTGAAAAGTCTTTTTGCTTTATTAATACCCCATTCATGGAGAGACTGAAGAGGGAGGATTGTGAAACGTGGAAAAGAATTAAGTCTGACAGGAAAGAGGTGAGAGCTGAGCACAGGATCCCTTGGGTCCAAAGCACAGGATAACAGAGAACTTTTTTCAGAGGAAGGGAATTACAGTAGTGGAGACTGAAGGCTCTAAGGGTGTTTCTGGCCTCCAGTAGCACAGCAAGACAGTGTCACCTGTTTATGTAGGTGCACAGCTGTCATTTCTCACTGTACACATTAGATTATTGAGAATGCTATAAACTATAGCCAGGGTCCACCCCTTCTGGGAGCTGGCTAGGTGCATAGATCCAGCAGCGGTCTATACTATATTCCACGCACTGTAAATATCAATGGAATCATCTTGGAAAAGACCTTTTGAAAATCACCCATCTCATCATAGATTTTGCAGAACCTCAGCTATATCAGCCTTTCTGAGCAATTGAGAAACATGTTCCTAAATGGTGCAAGAGGTCTCTTTGTCTCCTGCAGAGAAATGAAAGTGCAGGTTTCATTAGTGAGCTGATCATTAATCTCAAATGTGGCAGACCTGGCTGGGGAAAGCAGCAGTATCTGGCCAGAGGGTAAATGCATACAAACCCCTTTTCCTTCTCTGTATGCTTCTGCCAGAAATCAACCCAACAGGGAAATACTGTGTACCTGCTACAGTTCTTAAAAGTTACAAGGTTTGAACAGGAACCCTCTTTTAAGCATAATTAAAGTATTCCTAAATTCCAGCAAAAATTCTTTAAACATCAAATTTTGGCTTTCTCTTCACCATCTGATTCTGCACAGAGCTGTTTGCTGGAAAGTCAGTCAATGTTGTTGACCGCATGTATTATTCATTTTAATATGTTCATATATGTTTATATAGATACGTATATACACACATATTAGATGCAGGTGATTTTTGAACAGAGCTTCCACTAACTTAGCTTAATGTATAAAGGCAACTGCTTACCTTCAGCCGTCTAGGTTGATTCTTCTTCTTACTATTATTATTGACTATAGATGTAGCTGGCATGTGATGGGAACAACCACTGTGTCCCAGGGTGTATGAGCTGGGAATGGTCAATGTGCCTAAAATTGTAGTATTTTTACAGGACATTGTCAATAAATATATAATTGATAAACCATTTTAAGCCACATCTTTTCTCTGCCATTGTTTTATCTGGTTTACGTCAGCAGCTTCCCCTTGCTGCGACTCTGGTGTGCAGGCACAGCTGTGCAGTGACATCAAAGGTCTCCCATCACTTTCTTTCTCCTTTTTGCCACAAAAATCCCCTCTCTGTGGGTCCATCACATGCTGTGGTCACCTCCCTCCCTCACATTGTGCTCGCAGCAGCAGCATTTGGGGACTGAACACAGAGCTGAGCCGGTGCCGTAGGGTGAAATCACGGGCCCCTGTCAAGCATAGGACATAAGGAATTCCCATGAGCTTCCAAATATGAACAGATTCCTGTTCTTCACATGCCTCCACTCCTGACCAAAAAGGTGAGCCTTGTACGTTGGACAAATCTGCTCAACCTCAACCTGTACTTTTTGCCAGGTCATTTGCCGGGTCATTTTACCTAATAGCATTTAAATAAATGAGTGAACTGGTGGTGGCAGTTGCTTAATTAACTCCAGTATCGGGGTAGCCTTTACCTGCAGTTTTGGATTAGCACCAGGCACTAATCAAGCTTTTCCCATGTTCATCCCTCCTGATCTTCACTAGCAGAAATGCAGTTTCCTTGCTCTTTCCCAGAACGTCTCCTAAGTTTTAAAATTGATTGCTAGTTGCCTTCAAAAGTGAAAGGACTTACATTAAAGGACAAACTAGAAGAGTTGTCTTCTTAGATGTTAAACTGCACTTTGCTTGGCTGGTCGTAAAAAGCCATTTTCTTCTAGTTATTTGTCTGATCTGCTGTGATTTTCTGAGTATTTTCTGTTTCTAATGGTGGAGGAACTCATTCTATTAGAGAGGGGTCAAATTTATTGCTAACCCTCAGGAAATTCAGACATGCAATATAAGATTACTTAAATTAGAGGGACAGGTTTTACAAGCTTTTTGTTATCTTGACAATTTAATCTTAACACTACTAGAATATTGAAACCCTAATTTTATATCATGTGAGGGTTTTTTTTTTCTGATTGTACATTTAAATTATGAAACACTCTGTGTTGATCTTGACTTATTTTAGTTGAATTTTTTTTGAGAGAGATTGCTTTAAAGTAAGACTGGCAGCTGTGGTTCAGCAGCACAATGTGCAAGTATAAATAGAATGCAAGCTGTCCATTTATCTCAGTCCTGATCTACTTATATTCATCTCATGCTTATTACAATCGTGGTTTGTCTCTGAGCAGATACATCCAGTTAGGCTTAAGCTTAGACAACTAACCTAATTCACCCATGTAACAATTCAGGGTTTCTGTGTCGATTTCTCATAAACCCAAATAATTCTTTTAACTCCTAACCATTAATAAATTAGTATCAAAATATTAAGAATATGTATCGCTGTCTATGCTTTTGGGAGATACTGAGTTAGTTTGTAATACCGTTTATGTTTGCCGGGAGATATCTCCATTCATATCTGTTTCTGAGATTTCTCTCCACTCCAGTTTATATGTCATGATATTTTGTTCAATGTAATTTCAGCTCTCAGATTCTCTAGATTACACTATGGGAACCCTTTTCTGAATTTTTTGTTAGAGAGAATGTTCTGATAGAGTAACCTGAAAGTGAAATAGAAGAACACCTGTCCTGTTCTAAGAAGCATAAAAATAACACAGGCAAAAGATGTACCTAAACCTTATATTAATCTCATCCACATTGGAAAAGGAAGATTGATTCTTTTCTTGTATTTCAAGAGTAGTAGAATATTCATGAATAATAATTTATTTTGTGGGTTTTCGGGTAGGTTTTCCCTCAGCATTTCACCTCAAAAAGAGCCCTGCGGAATTTGTGGATATAAAAATATCAAATTCTGTGTCTCTAATATCTCCACTACCCTTTCTTTTTCATTTAAATTCAGCCTCTAGTTGACTCTTTACTGTTTTAGCCTAGTGTCTAGCCTCTGGCATGGATTTAATTTTTTTCAACTTGTTTTTGATTTTAAAAATGAACACAAGCATAATACTTGCCATAATTCAACATTTGTGTATAGCTACAAGAAATCTCAGGACTAAGCATAATGACAGTCAATGTTACTTTGTTATGGCATACAGGTATGAAACTCTATAAAACAGATTACATTTCAGATTAGAAGTAGTTTGTACTTTATATGTTTTAATGTGTGCAAAATGGTCATTTTGTTCAATAAGGTAGCGTGAGTCCAATTTATCTTTCTGTTCATACTACTGCTCTCAACAAAATAAATATGTGTGCAGAGATAGTTGATGAAGCATGCTTTAAATGGAGAAATCTAAACAACATTTCACTTTCCTTCCCCCTCATTTCATTTCCACTGTTACTGTGAATGTGCTGATGCTGAAAGATACATATGCACTTGGACCTTTTAGAAAAGACTATGAGATTTAGCTTTTATGTACCCTTATATCTTTTTTTTAGAAACCATTCCAAGAAACAGTAATTTCTGAGCTCTATGTATGTGTGTGTTACGTTCAATTCCCTATATAATATTCATAGTCTTTTATATTCTTCATGTGAGATCTCTCTTGCAGTCAGTCCCCTGGGTTTTTATTGGGGATGCGATGGTGCTTCTGATACTGAAGTGTCTCTGCAGAAGCTCCTGGGGAAAAGACAGGAGGAGTGGTAGATACAGATCTCACAGGTGAATGAATTCCTATGAGGGGTGTGCATGGTGGGATCTCAAAGTGCCAGGCGTTAGAGGTGCTGTGTTTTCTTGTCCATGAGATACACTCTTTTCCCTGAAAAACATGACCTACAATTAAAGAGAAATGGCAACAGTGGCTGGTGAATATGAATATGAACTCATTTTGAGGAGTGGAAGAAACACCAGAGCAGTGTTGATTCTGTGGCCAGAGCCTCCTCCACTGTACAGCTGGGAGGGATACATGGTCCTATAATGTGAACATTTCAGCGCTGCATTGAATGTGAGGATGTAAGGAAGGGCCTCTAAATAATGGTTAGGTTTTGGAGGAATAATAATGGTAGGGCGTTTGAGATGTCCCATAAAGATAAGGCTCCTATCCAAACAAAAATTAGAAAGGAACAATGAGAACACACAAGAAAATGGGTGATGAAAGTGATGGCAGCTTAATTTAATGACTCCCAAGAAACGTGAAGTTATTGTACTAAAATATTATGAGATTCCCCAGACTCAAAAGAAGAATCAGAGAGAGTGTACAGACATAAGTCATTGTGGCTGCTCCTGTTGTCAACGTGCAACACTGTGCCTGGGGGTCAGAACCAGACCTGGAAATGAAGCATGAGAAAAATAAGCCCTGCTTCGTTGCCACAATTCTGTTAGTTCCATCAGGCAGTTTGTAGTCATTTAAATATAACCACGGAGGTGTTACCCATTGAATGTTACTGTTTATGTGATGTGAAAGAAGAGATGGGTGCAGTCTAGTTGGTCTTGCCAACTAATACTCCAAGAATGTTACTGTCTTTGCAGTACACAGCAGAGGAGAGAAAGCCTTCTAATGGGAGCTTTTGTTATAGTAATGCCAATGGCAAGGAAAAATATTCAGATTATTTTCCTGGAGATAGAGGCTGCTGCTGTTTGGAAAACACTGCATTACACCATCTGTTTCCTTCTGATTGCACACCACCATAGGCATTGTTGTGATTAATTTCTTTGCTTCTAGGCACAAATTTGAGTGCTTGAAAGAAGATTAAAAGCTTGTTTTGCGGACGGAGATGTAGCTAATGGCTAGCTTTCAGTATGATTGTGTGCGCTTAATAACTTTACAACTCATCAATCTTCTGCGTGCACTTGATACATGAAGAAAGCAAGGAGAACGTCCTTTTGCTTCATTGTAATAATCCTCTGCACAAATTGTTGGTGAGATTTCCACCATGTACCACTAGTGTCACTGCATGCTCAAAACACCGCTGGGACAAACAGTCACTTTTCTACCTGGTGGTTCAGCTGCTGGAAGAAGATGTGTAGTATCATCAGCATCCCACTTGGTTGTCAAACCGGGTCTTTTGGTCATGAGGCTGGTGTGCTTCTAAAGCCCCCCAAAAGTAGTAGCCTGCCAGGCAGTAGGAAAGCCCTGATGGTTGGCAATCTGCCACAGACTACCCCTGGTCACACTTGGTGCATCCTCTTGGAAACTTGGCAGCAAGGAGCAGGTTGCTGTGTTGTCTCTGCGGATGTTATTGTTCCCCTGTATTTGACCAAAACCACTGCTCCTGCCCTCCCATGACAAGCAGCACAAGAAAATGTGGACTGTTATCTAATATGGATGCTGGGCCTGATTTCAGTTCCTCTTTTGTCTGAACCCTGAATATATAGTACAGTGGCAATGTGTAGCATAGTGGTTTTCCAATGCTAAGCTGTTCCCTTCCTTCCTTCCTTCAGCTTGGTAGGCCTTTGATCCAGGATGAGTGGCACAGCTGCAGCATGCACTGGTCCATCTACTGGTCCATCTACTTAGCATAATGAATTTGGAAAACAAGTGCTATTTGTATGAAATGTATCAGTATTTATATTGTATAATTGTATTTATTTTGATACCTTGCTTGATCATCACATTTGAAGATTATCACATTTGCCTGTGATTTTGTGTTAAAAGTCAAACATTTTCCACCTAAAACTGTAGTGATTCTCCTCTGTTAGCAAGGTATATTCAAGCTAGTATTTTGTAATGAGTTAGTCACTATTTACTTCAGTGTGACTTAATTAAGAGTTACCTGTTTTAATTTGCTTTCAGAGTAATGATAGTTGTTGGTACACCATATTTCAAAACACTTGCTTCTTCAGTTTGATGTGCAGAGTGGTATATATCAGCGTGGTCCTGCATCGGTGGCCATACAGGACATAGTTAACCAGAACGGAGAGGAAAATGTTGACTGCCAAGTAAAGCAGCATTATCAATTTCCTCTCTCCTGCATTGAAAGAGACAGGGGGAACAGACAGTGTAGGGTTTCCTGATGTGTTTTAAGAAAGCCTGGGATTCATTTCCCCTCCCTTCCTTCCTATTCGTTGTTTGTTAACTCCCAGGAAGATTCACGGTTTTCTTGAGACCTCTCTGCTTGCGTATTCTGGAAATGGGCTTTGCCTCTGAGGGACTTGGTCCTCACTTCTCTGCAAACTCAAGGGGAGGAAGAGGAGACGGATTGGTGGTGAGTCTGACTTAGGGAAACGAAGAGGAGCTTCTAATTGACAACGTTTTATCGACAACGGTATTTTCTTTCGATTTGCTGGCTCCTGAGGGATACAGGGTGCTTCAGACACAGGAGTAGGAAATACAGCGAGTGTCAGCCTGAGATTCCTGCCCTTGGAGTGCTGAGTTGTGAACTTAGAGCAAGACTGTGAACTTATAAGAAAGATCTTTAACTTGCCCTTCTTCAGGAGAACCGTTGGATGTCTCTTTGCCATGACTGGCCATCCATCATGTTAAGGAGAAGGATGTGAAGACGGAGGTGATAGTGCCAGCCACTTGGGATGAGCAGCGGCATGGGATCACCGAGTGCAGCTGGAGTGCACTAACAAACTGGAAGCTTTGCAGGGGCTTCTAGTCATTGGAAACAGCACAGGGCTGTCAGTTTGGTAGTTATTTTGGATGAAACACTGAATAACAGACCGTTTCACTCTTTTTTTTTTTTTTTTTGAAATTTCATCTGCTGGTCTGACCTGCTTATGTGAGAAGCTGTGCCTCCTTTATTCATGCTAGCCACACTGAGAGCGGACTGAAGGCTGTGGCAAGATGTCCTGCCTGCTGGGTGCAGAGTGCTAGGAACTGAGAGGGTCTCACAGCTTCATCCAGAAACTACCTTGGCATTTTCCATCCATTAAGTACAGCCGATTTTTCATTTTTAGTAGTAAAACCAGATATTGGTTTCTCAGGAAAAGCACATGTAATACGAATAACTGAACTGTACCCACTTCCAGTTCTTTAAATCTGCCTTTCTTTTTAATCTTTTTTGGTGGTCTGAATTTGACAAAGAAATTTTATGTTCCATTGACATTTTAAAACAAATTCTTTCAGTGCATTAGAAGAGTGTAATTCTGAAGAGCTGATTTTTTATTTCTTTTGGTGAATAACTTGGTGAAGATACAGGGATACACATCAATGTCTCAACGACGCCTTTTAAGGGAAGGACATTTTAGGATCCCACCAAGAATCATCCAAATTCTACATGGCAGACGACACTCACGAAATAACCCACGCCAAATATGCTCTGGTAAGATGAACGTATAGGTGATCCATATAGTGTGATTTATATCTACATAGAATATTTGCACTTAAATTTGAGCAGCGTGTGAGGTGAATATGAGCAATAAGTAGCCTAGTATTGCCATTACAGATTTTCTCAACTCTGATGATTCTTACAGGAACGAGTATTTTTTCTCAAAGCATGCTCTTGTGGCGATCCAGGAACACTTATAGTTAAAAAATGTATATCTTTATCCATATTAGATATTACTCATAGATAGCGATTACTCTGTCACCAGTACTTAGAGTAGAAAAACATTGTATCTTGTTTTTCCTTACACTTCCAGGTATATGATAGTATCTAACACAGATTTAAATGCTTTATACTGACCCTCCTTTGATACTCTAGAAGAACTTCACTGAGTGCTCTGTTCTTAAAAAATATAAGTAATTGCACCAAAAAATTATTTTTAACTGTACTCAAAAAATCAGGAAGCCTCTGATCTTTAAGTGGAATGTACTAAATTTAGGACTCGCTGCCATTTATTCAATCTCAAAGTCTGTTTCATCAGTATGTAGTGTAATAATACGTTAGTGTGACTGATAATTTTATAATGTTCTTGTTTAGTAAAGCTATATTTTATTGGGGTTTTTTCTCTGAAATAGGTTAACCCTGCCTGGCTGAGATAAGCTGAAACAGATTTTTCAATAATTACACCTTTCTGATATTATATGCACACTGACCTATTGTGGTTTTTTAAAAATAGGTCTTTTTTTTTCTTTTTAAATTAATTTGGAACATATGAAATTGAAATCAATATAGGCTAAACTACCTTTATAGGAAAATATAAAATTTTCAAGGCCTTTCAGTATTCCTTTATTTAATGTTGATACTCCTAGAAAAAAAAATAGGAAGAGAAAATGCCTCACTGATGGCTCTTTTTGGTCACACCTTCATTTGTACTGGTGTTCACTAAATATTTTGTCATCTTCTTTGTTTGGAATGAAAATTGTAATACTTTGGGTAACTTCTGAAATGTAAAGATTTTGCCTTTCCTGACTTGTCAATTCTGGGCATTCATGAGGCCAAGGTTTGATACCTTTAGGAGTGCTAGCTAATTAATTATTAAGATCTAACAATTAATTCCATTCAGCCCAGACTAGAAAAAAGTTTTATGTTAATTGCTGGTAATGACAGTAAAGAAAAGTCAGTTAAAAACGAGTTGTATTTTAAACATATGGGATGCAGTCATACAAAGCAAAGCAAAACAAAGCCTCCTAAAGTTTACCTTCCTTTGGGATTCAACCTTCACTTCATAGTGATCACAGTGCAGCCAGCTTCTAAGTGGAGCCACAAAAGTTACCTCTTGCACCAATTATTTTATAACATTTATGTACTTCTGAGCTTCAGGCACCTGCTGGCCATCAGTGGATTGGAGCTAATCCCAGCTATAGGCAGAGCCTTGACTGCATAGGAGGAAAACTCAAATTTAATACACTGAACACATTCTAACACAGCTAATTTTCCTCATTTTAGCCTAATTTCCTTGAGACTCAGATCCTTAGTAAAAATCTTGTATGCTATACAATCATCTCTTTCTTACAGGTTCCTTTAATAGGTGTGCATAGTCAGAAAAATGTATATTTCTGTAGGAAGCTGTCTGTCTTCTCTCCCACCCATCTTTTTTATTATTCCCAAGCTCCTTTTGATTGTGTTACAGCATTTTCTGTTTGAAGTCTTCAAGTATGCAAAAATTCTGTTTCCTTTCCTTCCTGTTACCCATTTTATGTTGACAGTAGAAAAGCAATTATATGCCTCTAATGTTAACCTTATATACCCAGTATGAATTATTCCATTGTTTTGGTCAAAGCTGCTTTACAGCCTCTTGGACTGATAAGCGTTTCCCTGCCTTCCTGGTGGCAGACCTCAGTTAGCCTTCAGTGGCACTTACTGACCAAAGTTGCAAAGTTGCGCAGAAGGTGGATCAAGGGATTAGATTGTGGAAGAGGAAAGGTACTGCAGCTTGGGAACGTTTCTGTCCCGTAGGTACGCCAGGTAAAATGAAAATTTCAGCAAGCATTTATTTCCAAAGTAAATTTGCTTGTGATTCCGTGAATCCCATGTTGTATGCATCTCTCTTCTCCTTGTGACAAAATTAAGCCACTTGCTCCTGTTGCCCCATATCTCACAGGGCTTTGTTCTCTCTTCATTAGCATCTCTGGAAATTCATGAGAGCAGGTTTGATCACTGTCACTTCACCCTTTGCCTTCATGTAAAAAAAAACCAAAACACCTCTATAAAAATCTTTACGTGAACAATTAATGTCCTAGTTTATATATTTATTTTGCATTACCTTATTTACCTGAGTAAGGGAAGCTGGGCTGGCTTCCAGAGTCTTCATGCTTCATCAAATCCATCTCTGTTTTGTTTTCATTTTAACAAAGCGGACTTGTATTTACTTACAGCTTGTGGACAGTTGGATCTCTCCTCGTTGGCCTAATCCTCCCTGTGCTGCTCTCTGCAGGTGTCTTTTACCCAGGGTGGGCTGTGTTGCCTTTATCCCCCCTCGCTGTGGTTGATCTCCGACTCTAGTAACACTTGCTCTTTGGAATGCAGAGGTTTGGGACTGGGTGCCCTGTGGCCTCTCCTGCCTGGGCAGGCAGGACCCAGGCTGGTGTGGCCAGGCTTGTGTGAGACAGAAGGGCATCATGGTTTCTCCATCTGTCCCTGACTGTACATCTTCTGCGTGCTTCTGCATCTCCTGCTGCAGGCAAGTGGGATGGCAGTTGTAGAGTTTGTGGAGGATTTCAGCCCTGGAAAGCCATGGCTTCAAGCTGCCTTCTGTGGGGACAACTGTCTCCAGTCAGCTGGGGAGATTTTCCAGAGTGCTGACCTGCTGTGGCCCTTTGTGATGGACTTCCTGGCGTGGTGCTTGTGGACCATGCTTTGAGATTCTCCCTCTTCTCACTCCTTCTCTAAGCAAACAGGAACAGTAGGTCAGCTTGAGTCAAGAGCTGTAAAACAAGTCTGGCAAGTGGAGACTGGAGAGACACTCGTCTTCAGTCTGTGCTGCACTTGGTATGGATGAGGAGTATCTTTGGAGGCATCCTGTGGTCTGCAGCTTTTCACAGTGGATTCAGGTTAGTTTTCTGATGAAGGTGACTAAAGTTCTGAGGTGATTTGCTTTCGTGTGTATGCTTCAGGTGCGGAATGAATGGATGGATGGAGTTACTGTCCATGTCCCACGTCCTTCCAATCCAATACAAAGGCGTTCTGGGATGAGGTACAGCAAGGCAGTGCTGTAATGAGGGTGTATAATATAATGGGCTTCCGTAGTGAAAGAGTCAGACCAAGCTTGGTTAATCCACAGCCTGGCTAATCCGCTACAAATAATGAAGAGGAGTCTACAGGGAGAGCACTCTTGCATCTTCTCTGTCAGCTGAGGGGATGGAGATGTCGTGCTTCTTTTCCCAGAGTTGTATGAGTATTTCTGTTGGATATTGGGCTTTCTTGTGTGGGGAGAGGGTGTTAACTTACAGGTAGGATAGCAAAATGCAGACTGAATACATAAATGGCTTCAACATACCCAAAGCCTACCAGGAGCCTGTTTAAACACTGGGATTTCTGGTCAGGTTAAAGCCTCCCACTACAACTTTATTACCATTAGTCCCCATGCTAGTTAGGTCCAGGCATGTAAGGCTGTGTTTACTGCTGCTGCTTTCACACTTTCGTTTGCTGGCAGGGTAAACGTGTTGAAAAGGGATTTATTTGAGATTTGGGTTTTCCATCTTGAGACTTCCATTTCTTGCCCTGCAGGCAATGCCCTGGCACATTTTCCAGCAGCAATCTGGAAAAGAGAGTTGGGTGTGAATCTATAGCAGAGGTGGTAAACTGCACCAAAATATTGGAAACTATGAGTTAGCAATTCAATACAACTAGTTCCAGATACTGTTATGAATGTCTGAGTGAAAAACAGTTTTGCTTTGCCTTGTTAAAACATAGCAGGACTGAAAATATGCGTAGGGCTTGAGCCTATAGCCTAGATATACTGTATCAGACACTGGGTATATCGGCAGTCTGTAAATATTCAGGGTGGGGACATGAGAGGAGAACACTATAATTAAAGAGATAATTACAAGAAGTGGCATTACTGGAGGAAAATGTATTTGTAAAGTCATCTTGTGCCACCTGTTACGTTTATGGAACAAAGTTCAATTAATATGAAAGCTCTTACCTTCTGAGGGTAGTTTGTTCCAAGCAGAGGAAGGGAAAAGTGGACATTTTTCTTCTCAGGCAATGAATCAGAGAGGAATTTCTGTAGCAGAAATGAAGAGCTTTTTTTTTTTCTCAGAAGGGTGTTCGTGGCTGGATTTTGTGGCACAGAGTAAGTTGGCTTAACTTTATAATAACTGTCAGATCTTGCAAATGTAAACAGACTGTACTCTGCTAAGTCAGGAGTGGGTAAGGTGTGTGGCTTGGGTCTGTGTTCTTTGAAACATTTTGGACTCCTTGTTTTGTATGTGCCAAAAAAGCCTGTGTTTCAAGAGTCCTACCACTATAAATTTTGCTACCTCATTGATTCTTGAAAATACACTCTGTTCACAGAGTGCACGTTGTTGGGAGAGTCTGATGGGTGGTAGTGTTTAGGTTTTATTATAAATACCCTTTTCTGAAGGATGTAAAATATTAGATATTTATTCTATATTCATAAATATTCATGTATGGTTTTTATAGAACTTTCCTCTCAAATAGCATCCTCTTTCCCAAATTGTTACCATTCAATATGTGTGAGGTGTTTAAATTAAATGATTAAGTGAAGAGTGAGCACATCAACAAAAACAGTCATAGCTGGCAGAAAAGTTTCCAGGCAGTAAGTGCATCAAGAGTGAGCTGCTTCTTCCCTCAGAAATTAGTTTCAGAGCATCATTACACAATTCTGTAGGGCAGCTTCTGCTGCTGGAATGTGTTCAGTATATGTTTTCTGATAAAGAGATTGTTACTGTTCAGAGACACCAATTCAATGCCACTGGCAAATGTTTTTTTTCCTTTGCTTAGGTGGCTGCATTGACTTGTCCTATAAAACTGAATATAGCCTCCTATTTAGCCTCCTTTTAAAACTGTTTGTTTTTTTTTTTTCTGAAATTCTTAATGCAGCTTTTTTTAATTTAAAAATTTTATTCTTTGTGTTAAAAAGTAAAAGTGAAGAAAATGCATGATTTGAGGGGTATATTTTTTACAATCATGTTATGCTGTGATGGAAAGAAGAAATATCTAAAATGGATGACAGTATCAGCAGATTTCTGAGTGGTCCCATTCAAGATCCCTGAAATTGCTAATTATTTCCCATTTCTTGTGTTAAAAAATTATTTGAATTCCTTTTCAAACAACATACTATTCTAAACTACAATGTTATAAAAGTTAATCTTTTAATATTTTTGGTCCCTTACTCAGTTTTTGGGAAAGAGTGTTTCTTCTCCAGCTGTGTGCATAATAATGAAGGAATATGTAGGCTCTGGGATACTGATATACAGGCTACCACTTTTATTCCTCTGGATGAAGGTTCCTCCAAGAAACCAAGGGCTTTTAAGAATATTTCCAGTTAGAGGCACACGCATGCACACAGAATTAAGGCCAATACAAGACTTTGTTTCTAGGATCCTGTTCCAACAGGAGCTCTGAACTCCTTGAGCCTGCTCCCTTGCCCCTCCCCAACCTCTGCCTGTGATTTTCACCTTAACCCTGTGAGCTAACATTCAAGCCATCAATGGGTCTTCTTCCAAGGAACAGACCTTTTCTAAGGGTTGTTGTTGTGTGACATTAGTGGTTGCACATGTGAATGGAGAAAAAAAATGTCAAAAGTGGTTGTGTTACTTCAGTAAGTGTAAAGTGAATCCCCAGAAGATCTGACTGTGCTTGTGACTCTTGAAATGGGGAAAAAATGGTTTCCTGACCATTAGTGTTATTTTAAAAGCCCGTTTAATTAGGTACACTAACATGTATG
This sequence comes from Gallinago undulata, assembly GCA_026546715.1. NCBI lineage: Eukaryota > Metazoa > Chordata > Aves > Charadriiformes > Scolopacidae > Gallinago > Gallinago undulata. Next base: position 144,243,495 of record JAOTQQ010000001.1, on the reverse strand, counting down.
GTATTAATGCCATAATATGCAGTGAGTTAGTAGGAATTTATATTTTTCCTGTTTTCATGTCCACTGAAGAGTATGTGCCTTTATGAGGAAAGGAGATTGGAAAAAATAATCCAATAGAGAAAAAAAGAACTTACACTTTCCCTGATGAATAAGCAGAGATAGTTTGCTTCAATAATTTAGAGTAAAATTGACTTGCTGTCTTAGAGCTTGCTTTTGCTTTTCCATATGGAGAACTGTCAACAAGAAGGTATTTACTCTCTGGGCAGAACCAGTCCAGGCCTGGTAAAGTTACCAGAATGTAACTTTATTTACTCCCTTTATCTTCTCCATTGTTCTTTCAAGACGTTTCCAATCTCCTGTGCTGTTGCAATCTGTTTAGCTGTACTGAAGTCATGCTTAGTAAGATGGCCTGCACTACTTCCTTGTAGTGCTTAACAAAATCTCACATGATCTTCAAATTAACCTCAAAGGTTAAGCTAACCTGAAAAGGTTGGACATACACGGTCTCACAGTAAAGCACGATAAGTTAAAAGGATCAAAGTTTATTGTAAGATTTCCAGCACTTCCTAATTGAAGCTAGCTCTTGTAATTAATTAATTAATTAATTAATCTTATTTCAGAGTCACTACATCTTCTTTCAAAGCAGGAAGCTAAGATCAATGCAACTTTTATGTGTTTCATTTCTTGCTCTGTGATTTAATTGCTCTGTGAATTAAAAAAAAAAGAAAAAAGGAAGAGATTCTATTTTAGCCAGCAGTTAATTCAACCTCACACACAACTTCTGTTTTCTCTTTCTTGCACTTTGACTTGAGTATGGCATGAAACCTTTCTCAGTCTTGTTGGTTGGTCCTTTTTCTGAAAATGATGGACAAGGCCTGCTGTCCTTTTGGAATGAGGCTAACTGGAGGATCCTATGGGAATCTTCTGTAGGGGCTTCTCCTCAGGTGGAAAAAATGTGAGATCAGCAGGCAGTGAGTCTCATCCTCATCTAATTATTTTAATCAGACTTACATTGATTTCTTACTACAAACTTTCTAGTCAATTTTGGAACTTTTGTAGGTGCCACAAAAAAGTGAGTCCAGGGAGCAAAATAGAAGAGGATGTTGAAGGACTAAGTGGGAGTAGCTTGCAGTTGTCTTTTAGTAAGTAGTTGTGTCCACTTAACAAACATGTAGCAGTTGGCAGGGCAGTTGGGAGAGAATGACCCTGTAATTTCAGATGTGAGTTTTTAGTCAAGATTATACTTTTAAAAATTGTGTGTAGTACAACTCAGGTGACAATTTATCTTAGAGTTGCCCTGGATTATAACAACTCTTATGATCTGCGAATCACCTACAGTAACCTTAATCTGGATGAGGCTGTATTCTAAAAATCATCATGACTTTCAGATGGACGGTCTTAACATAGTCGCTTAGTTGCATTAGTCATGAGTAATTCTCTGAATGAGTCCATCTTTTGATTTACTTCTCTGAGAAATCACTTTAGAAGTCTACACAGTATGTGACATATAGTTTATATACGTCAGAGGGTTAGTTGAAGAACTTGTTTTCTGTGTGTGCTTTGGGTTTTGGGGAAGGAGCTACTTGCTTTTCAGGCTTTTATTTGAAGGAAAGATGCAATCTATATTTCCCTCCTTTTCTTCTAGGTGAAAGTCATAGGCAATTTGTTTCATGCAGGGAGTCTTCAGAGCAGAATTACTCTTCAATTCCTAAGCCTTTTTGATTAAAAAATAAAAGTGTTTTCTCTGTTTTAGCCAAACTTTTATTAATTCTTACCCTTTTTGGTGTATTCAAAATGTATATACAAGAAAATGGGTAGGGATCAGTAGGTCAGTTGTTTTTAAAGAGAGCTGAAGTGAAACAATTCAAGATACTCCATCTATCCTTTTACATTAGAGAAGCTTTATCTTTTCAATATTGCACGTCATAGCTGGTCTTCTGAAACAGAAACTCAAAACATATCCTGCTTGAGAGCACAAAACCACACAGCTCTCCTTCAGCTCACTTCCAAACTCTTTAACCACCTAAACCTCTAGGACTCGTTCAGACATTTTAACTGGACTGTACATCTAGGACACAGATGATGTTTATCTCTCTGTCTCTATCATCTACCACGGTGGCTATCAAAGATTAAGGACCTGAGGTGGAAGTACAGGTGGTGTCTGCTACCTTCTTCAGTGTAAACTTTTCCCCTTGATAACATTTGACCTTGGTTCCTTCTCTGTTTTTTTTTGGACTTCCAGCTATTGAAAAGTATGTTATTTGTCTGCAAGGTAGGTTGTAATAATAATTTTTGCAGATGTTGTCATATGAATTTAAACAGTTATTTTAGGGATAGATTCCTTCAAGAAAAAACATCAGGCTACTGACTATTTTGAGTTCTTTCTTTTGTAATTACAGTGCTAACTTCCTTTAACCAAATGAAATATATACATTGCTTGTGACAGTATCTTGTAATGCTTTACTGACTAAACAGTTTGTAGACACAACAGAATCCCCTATGTCAGAAAAGGCATTAGAGAAGTAAAATACAGATTTAGTCATCTTTTAACTCAAGCAGCAAGACAAAATGGGTATTTAAGATAGCCAAAGGGGAGATTGCTATTTTTTTCTGAGTGTGACTGGAACTTTGAAGATTTATGTTGTCAAAGGGACTAATATTTTTTGTAGCATGAGAGAGGAGCTGCTTTGGCACAGTTGACTGGCTGTACGGTGCTACTGTAGTGGCGTAAGAGCCATCGAGGCTTAAATGAATGATCTAAAATGGAAGCTGGGTACGTCAGCTGAGCCTCAGAGTCTTCACTTGGTCCTTTGGGTCCCTAAGTATCACTGCTTTGTGAATACAGTTTTCACAGAGCCAAAAAATATCCTTCGGGGAATGCCAGATTTGCCACCCTAAACTGCAGTGGCATTCTTATGTGAGGACATCCCCTGCTTATGTCGTGTGAGGCATTCCGGTCTGGTTAGCAAGCTCTGTGTGTGAGTGATGTGTACCTACAGGTCAGTACAAAACCAACCTCTGCTTCTGTTTTCACTGAAAGCATTAGAGGATGTTTAATGGTACCCGCCTTTAGTGTTAGAGCTTAAAAAAATAAGTAAGTCCTAGTGGCCCCAACAAAGTCCATTTTCTTGCCAAAAGATAAACTTGAGGTTTTAACCTGGCTCTTGGAATTTCTTTCTGTATTAAAAACTGTCTAAATATGGATCAGACTGTATGCAGAGAACTTCATACGTGTTGGAAGAATTTCTAATGAACCTTCAGGTTTTGAGGTGTTAAGAGGTTGTTTTGAGGATCATGCTCCCAGACTTGGTTATCAGCTTTCTCCTTGAAGGTACTAAGCCACTGTTTGGCAGCGAATCTAGTTTACTGTCTAAATAACTGGAATTTGTCTGGGGAGTTATAGTCACAAGAGTTATGGATCCTCCACCCAATATTTTCCACTCTGGCATGCTTCCAGTAGAAAAAAGAGAAAAGGTATTCCCAAGTCCGTCTTATCAGATGGGTTTTCAGCCATTCACCCAGTCTCAGGTCACTTAAGTTTAGCCCCCTTCAGCGTTCCGAAGTAACCCAGCATATTTTTCAGGAACGGGGAGTCATAAACAGAGTCATAACAACTGTTTTCCACATTAGATTGCTTCGTTCTCTCAATTATGAAAGCCTATTATTATTATTGTTTACATTTAAACAATGAGAATGCTCCATCCCCTCTCCCCCTGTCCCAGCACACACCAACCTCGAACCTTCACGCTCCACAGGATTTTTATGGATGCTCTGCAACACAGTGTGGTACTGCACTGCTGCCCTAAAGTCTCCTCTCCAAATAGTGGGCTCGTTCACTCTTGAATAGTTTAAATTTTTTAAAACAATTTCCCCTATGTGACCATGTTTATTTTAGAAAGGAAAAAATTGCTGGTTGCTGCTGGTACCTGCAAACAGCATCAGTGCTTTGGAGATGAAGGGCATGTTTTAAAGCACAGTACCAACAGTTAAACAAGCGAGGAGAGGCAGCACAGTACAAAACAATAATATAAGAACGGAGAAAATGCGATGAAGGAGGCTTTGGGTTACAGTTTGCCAAACTGTGGAGCACACCAGAAATATACTGATTAACTCCTAATCTCTGCTGTTGCATGGGAGGCAGTAACTTCAGTGGAACGGCTGCCGCAGATGGGAACAGGCTCACGTTAGGTCCCACTCTCTTTCTCAACGTTCAGGCTTCAGGAGAAACCTCAGTTTATAGCACCACACTTGATCTGAAAACCTGCTTGCAGAAGGAGTATTTGCACAAGCTCTTTGTCAGCTAACTACTGGTAGCTCCACCTGTGAATCTTTAAATGCCTGCGAATGCCCCCAGCTGGGCTGGCTGAAGCTGAATACCCATCAGGTGCCAGGAGGTGCTACATAGGTTTATGCTGCTTCTTTAGGCAAGCTGATGATAGAGCTGCGAGTCTTTTCCTTCCACTCAGGTACAGTGAGAGCTTCTTGCCTGAAGAAGAAAACAGAAAATAAGCTCAGTGAAGTCATGGGGTTTTGTTGTTGGTTTGTGGAGACTAATATATTCATATGCTCTTACTTATTTGTAGCTGAGCTGCTGTTTCCTTCACTAGCTAATAAGCTAGGGAGGTTATAAAGCTGTGGATTGCTTTCTTCTGGTCTAAGGCATTATATGCAGCTAAGACTACAGGCTTGAACACATCTTCTATTTAAGCTGCATCAAATTTGTTCATAGTGTGGGAAAAGAAATTCCAATGATGAAAAAACCCTGAAAGCTGCTGGAAAATGTTTCCAATGTACTGTCTGCGTAGTATCTTTGGTTCTTTGCTGATCCTTTGAACTACCTGGGTATCTGTATTTGTTATCCTCAGTATTGTATGTTCAGTGTCCTGAAAAGTTGTATCTGTGTGTTCAACATTGGCTAAACTGCTGTAGCGGGGGAATTAAAACAGCAGCAGTCACAGGTTATTCTATGTTTGAGTAAAGTGAGAGGGGGACTTTTAACCAAGGGCATAAAATCTGTCTTGTTAAAAAAGAAACTGTTAAATACTCCAAAAATTGGCTGCAGGATGAGATTTTAATTTAAGAAGTATTATTTTCTGTCACCGTAGTGCAGGGAACTACAAAGAGCACGCTCGCCTTTGATCTGCTTGCCCTCTTAATGAAACTACAAGAGTAAGGGCTAAGTTAAAATTACGTTCAACTGATCAGGTATGCACTTGTTAAGACAGAAGCTGGGGAAAACTAAATGCGTTTTTTGCAAAGGCCACAAGAGGAGGAGCAGAAAGAACGGGTGGGGGTTGTGCCTGGGTTTTCTCTCACTCCTGCGAGATTCATGGGCATTAGTTCAGCTGCTGTGTGTGTCAGAACAAGTGGAATTTGCTCTTTGGCCTTCATTTCGTCTTTCTTTACATCTTCATTCTTCTTAGGGAAAAGAGAAGAAACACAAAACTGTTTCAAAAGCATTTTTTTGGGTTGAGGAGTTACCCCAGAGCTACCAAAGGGGGTGGTGGGGCTTGGCAAGTTTTGCTTTCTGTTAATTGCAAAGTCCTAATTGATGGAGATTAGAAGATGGATGTGATGGGCTGCCTGATTTTTCTAGATCTTTCCTCCTTGTTTGCTAAAGGTTTGCATAATTGCATCTCTCGCGTGGCTGGTGCATCTATTTTTATTACTGCACATCTCAAAATAGTATGAAGGTTTTTGAGGTATACGGAAAAATCCTGCCTTCTGAAGTTAGAGGCTGATGCTAGTAAACTGCCCTTGGCAGACAAGTGGTTTTGTTGTTTGAATCCATAACCCTGCCTGGGCTGTCACACCTCGACCACAAATAAATACAGTAATAGGGCAAGTAGCAATATTTAATGTGGAAAATTAAGGTGATGCTGCTGTTAAAAAACCTTGGTCTCCATATTGCTGTCCTGAATGGGTCAGGAAGCATCCCAGGAAACTGGAAAAGAAGGAAAATGTCTGTTGCTTTAGGCTAATTAAAATCTCAGGGACTGGCTGCTTTTTCAATCAGGTGAGGGTATAGGTTTCCTGTTTGCTTCCTGGAGACTGGAAACAGGACACAGTTACAGCTGCTATGTATCTTTGCTGCTGTTGTTTATGGATGTTACAACAGCTCTTTGTGGGGTTAGATTTCTGGGGTTTTTTTAATATCACTGCCCTCTTTTACTCATTTCTTAAAAATCGTGCATCTACAAAGTAAAAAAGTCAGGTGTGATTGTATGTCTTGTCTTTCCACAGAGAGCAAACAGTGTGAGCTTTCTCTTTTCTCTATTGACTAAATTTAACCAAGAATATTACACTGCTAAGCACAAGGGATAAGGCATTTTGTTCTCTTGTTCTGGTGAGATTTTCTTTCTTGGAAGAAAGTTAATTTCTGTCCAGAATCTGAAGAAGTTCTCCAGGTTGCGTCTCCAGAAAAAAGCTACTCTAAATGTGTTTTATGCTCTTTTTCTTTTTGATCAGTGCAAAATGAGCTCTGGTTAATCTTTGCTGATGTTAAGTCTTCTCTTTTCTTGAGGGAAGTTTGGAGCATTTTGAAGCCTCGGAGGGTGAAAAGATTGGCAATGGGAGAAATTGAGATACTATTTTGGGAACCAGTAAGGAGAGAGAATGGTGGGCTTTGAGGATTGCTCAAAGGGTTTGCTTGTGGGTTTTCACACTTTTCCCATGAGTGGGGACTTGGTGGGTTGCATAGCCACAGGCAGCTTGCTGCAGCATGCATGCCTTGGCCATAATAATTCCATATCATGAGTCAAAACTGGCTTGAAAACTACGAAGCTGTTAAAAGACAATGGCATTTTAATCTGTTGTGTGGATTTTACCATTTTTCAAATCTAACCTCACAGTAATGTTGGTCAGATTTAGGCAGGGTAAGTAAGATGTAAGGCTGATGGCCAATTCTGAAGGATTTTGCTTATACTCGCCAATCTAAAATAACAGGTGAGATGATCTAATAGGAATTTTTTTCATTTCATTGAGACCTAGGAATAATTTCCAGTATTGAAATATTCTAACAAACTTGTCCAAAATCACACACAATTATTTTACAGGTGTGATGGAATTAATGTTTTCTGTCTCTTAAGAAAAACCTGCCTTTGATATGAGATAAAATTCTCTCTGCCATGTTTGCTCTTTCAGGATTTTGGGGAATGATGATTTCTGCAAATATTCTTTTCCTTTCCTTCCTTTGTAATAAATATCTTTGTGGCCTTTATCTGTATTCAGGGGTATCTGGTATTTTTGTTGGAAACAATTCTCCCACAGCTTCTGACCTGACAGTTTTTATGCTTCCTGCCTGAGTATCTGGCAGTTTATTTGTTAATCTTGAAAAAAATGATTCTGTGTACTTTAAGAGTCACAAAAAGGGTTTATTATTGCTGACAAAGTTTATTTTGAATTTTGACTATAAATAGAGTTGTGATCGTGGCACAACACTTCATTTATTGTAATGGTCTTTGCTGGTTTTACTTGCTTTCTGAAGTAATGTTCTTATTAATATACATTGTTTTAGAATACACAATAAACCTGGTTTTCCTTTCCGGAGTTCAATTCCTGTGCTCCTTTCATCATATATTTCTGTTATTGTCACTCACTGTTGGGTTATAGTTTCTGTTGCCACTAAACTTGTCATCCATTTCTTTTTCTTATCTCCTCCACTTGCTCCTTTGATCCCACTGCTGCTATAAAAACGGATCTCATCCCCTTGATTTTCCTGGATTTTAGTCCTCCCTTCTATCTGATGTCAGTGGTGATTTGATTTCCACCTTTAATTACAGTTTTCAATTCTTACCGGGCTGCAGTCTCCCTTCTATTGAGTTTTGAATACTGCTGTGGACAGTTTCAGTGCAGAGGCAGGAGTCCTCTTTTCCTCACCCCCCGTGGAGCCTGAGTAGCCACATCTCGTTGCAGGCACTGCTGTACGGATGTACCGCTGCTTGTGAAGTTAAAAAGGTCACGTGCATTTCTTTGTTGGCTTTTGCAGCTGTGGACAGATGGAACTGTCACCAAATACTGCAGGATAAAGTGTTTTACTACTAACTCCTGCGTGATTAAATTTGACCTGAAGAAAAGTCTGAGTTTTATGTCTCTTTGAAAGGAGAAACCTCGGTAAATCTGGTGAAGGAGAGGCCTCTGCTTAAATACTTGTGGGAGCTTGTTTAGAAAGAATGTGTAAATAGAAAAATATAAACTGATTGATATTCAGTTCACAGAACACCAAAAAGATACAATTTTGAAATGGAAACAGAGGTGTGATAATTGCATTCAGTGGCCTGGCTTCTGTCATGGCTTGGGGAAGAAACTCTAAGTGTGGTCATGAGGTCGGAGGTATGATATCCCTGATGAGGTGTTACACTTCCTTAAAATTTACTGAAGTCTTTGTTTTGCTTTCCAGATACCCAGTGTAAGGGACATGTAATGTCCAAAGCTTTGAAGTTTATTATTGACTTACAGTGCAAAGGGTACTTTTAAGATATAATTCCTCAGTAGCTTTCCTTATGTTTCTTCCTGGCAATGTCTTTTTGAAAGATTGCAGGCTTCATCCTTCACTTCCCTTTGAAGTGCTCCAGCAACTATTGGTATTACCAGCATGCTCATTTTCACGGAAGCAGTGTCTGTCTTTATGGGTAGCAGCTTTTATTGTTTTTCTCTGACTATGAGTTTTGATAGCTTGTGCTTGCCTAAATTAGGTTTGGATGTGATATAGGGACCTGTTCTGGTGACTTAGCACCAGAGTTGAAGACTGCCAATGCAGTTTCAAAATGAGTTAATTGTGTTGCTGTGTGGAGATTTAACAAGCTGCTTTATGTAATGGGTTTATACAAACACATATGTGTGTGTACGGATGCATGATGTGTATATAACCTCATTTTCGATGCTTTGGAATCTTTTGATGTAAACCAGACAGAATCAGCAATTTTGAATGCTTGATGTCTTTAAAAAGAATGAAACCCTTTTTTGCATTCATTCTTTGAAGAAAAAAAAACAAAAACAAACAAACAACAAAACACCAAGAAGGATTAGAAGGAGAAAATTAATTGGGCTTTTAAATATTCTAATATGTTAAGCTAGATGCTAACAGATGCATCATATTGTTCAACGTCTTCAAAACTCCACCCAGTTATAAACTGTGTGGTTACAGGTGCAAGTTAGGTATATTTTGTGGGGTTTTTTTTAGAAAGAGTAAACATTTACTTTTTGCTAAAGATGATTCTGTAAAGATAGCTTTTGTCATGCTGAATCCCACAAAGTGCCACATTGTTTTATTGTTGTGCTTTTTGCTAAGTACTGCACCCCAAAGGACAAATACATTTAGTAGTTACACTTTAATGTTGAATTTATCAAACTTCAACATCTTTTACCATTAATGTCTCCACCCTTATGCTGTATACTTGCAGGTGCTTTATTAAGCAGGTATGGTATCTTGTATATTAAAGCTGCAGTCATAATTTCCTTTGCTGGGTTTCACGAGAGTAAGATGACACAGCCTTTTACCCTCAGTTGACTTTGCGTGCATCCCTTAGCAGCTTCTCCCACAGCTTTTTCTTCTGCTCTGTGGGCTGGAGTGACATACTCCAGCCCACGCACACACAGGTGGCAGGGAGAGCTTAACCTGGGCGCAGAGCGTGAGTGCAGTTGAAATGGATTTCCTTGCATTTATAATATACCTCTTTCCCACGTAGACTTTCTCAGGAGGGCTGTCGCTCCTGTACATTTTAATAGAGTTTAAATTTACTTCTTGGTGCGAAAGTGCATGCCCACGTACTAAGTTTTCCTCTCCGGTTCTATTTCAAGCTGAGTTGTGAGGGCTAGGGAAGGGGTTTGTGCTTTGACTTCTTTGTTCCTTCTTGCCGCTGTTCTCTGAAGCACACAGCAAGGAGACCAAGTATTAAAACCGCGGAGCAAACATTTCCCCCACGCACACACTCCAAAATAGAATGCTAAAACAAAAATGCATTTGGTTACTGGCAGGAGCCCACTTTTCCCAGGAGGGTGTTTCATACTCTGCCTCACAGGAGCCTGGTGCATCTCTAGTCCAGTGAAAGTTTAAGCTTTCTGTGCAGAATGGAACTGCTAGAAAAAAAAGAAAAAAAAAAAATCACCTTTTCCTGAAGCACCATTTTGCCAGACAGATGAGGCCAATTTCCACAGAAGCACTCTGTGTGAGCTCCTGTCCCTCCAGCATGGTGGGAACAGGCTCCAAATCTCCTGTACAGCAGGAGTTTCTTCACATGTGTTGTTCATTCTTAGGACTCTGGGTCCTAAAAGTGAGAGGTGAAGGTACATCCAGTTGGTTAATATTGGAGAGTAGTAAGATTGAAACAAACAGTGCTGTGTTTTGGTGCTCATAGCTATTATTAGTTCCCGAGTGATCCAGGAACTGTGGATTTAGGATATTTGAAGGCTCAAAGGATGCTAGGTGGGTGCCTGGAGATGGATATGCATCTATTGGGCTAGGCACAGAAATTAGGTTGGTTTTAAAATAGTACTTGGTTTTCACTTGACTCACTTGCTCTGTGGTTTGCTCCAAAATCCAAAGACAGAAGCCTGTTGAGAGGTGATTGTCTATGTTACATAAAACGTGAAGGGGTTCTGGAACAGGCAGTGTTGATTAATACATGGGTTTATCTTTCTTCTTTGTCTTGACAATGAGCAAGCAGAGCCGACATGCTGTAGGTGGTTCTTTTTCCTCTTTTACATTCATGATTTTTCTTTAGCTTCTTTTTTTTTTTTTCCTCTTAAGGAAGTAACCAGCTTGCCAAAATACTAGGTTCCTCTGTCTTACTTGAATGAGTGTGGGGGATACCTTTCTGAGAAGGGTGTATCTCCTCTTTAAGTTGGTTTTAATGTCTGAATGAAGGCCATGAAGTTTCCTCTCCCTCACTCTGTGTGTTTGGAAAGCATTCCTATATCATAGCATAAAACTTGGGATAATGAGAGTTAAGTTTTAGCAAACTCCTGTTAATATTAACAGTCCTAACTTGTCAGCTGAGCGTATTGCTGAGGACTGTTGCTAGCAAGACCGCCTTGGTGCTAATAAGAAAGAAATTAATATCAGTGTGTATGCTTGCATATGGTGAATCGTATTCAGTAGGATTTCTAGCTGCTCTGAAGACTGTTCTTCCCGGATCCGCATTGTAGCACAACAGCTAGAGATAAAATGCTGTGAATTGTGATCTCTGTCTGAGGGTTACAAGTGAAGATACTGATCTAGGAGCACGCACCTCCACCAAGCCGGTTAGGTGACAGCCCTGGAAAGGAGGGAGCATGGGCTTAGAGCCGAGACAAGACGTAGATCCTGTTTCTGACGTTGCGACAGATGCTGTTACCTGATCCAGGTTAGGTCACTTACTGAGTCTCAACTTTCACATGTTTGAGTATTTATATGGCTTGTGGGAGCGCTGTGGAGACTCATTCACTAATTTTGAACTCTTCTCAAAATCAAATACGCCAGTAATGCCCCTGTAAAATACAGAACAGTTAAGTAAAACATTTCTAAGGAGTGTTACTTCTTTTGAATCTACCTTTTTAATTAAAAATAGATAATATTTCTTGGGAAATTCTTGTGTTTTGACATATCATGAAATGTAATGGGCCCCAAAACGAAATAGCAGACTTTAAAATAAATTACCTCAATTATATTCTTCAGGGCATGTTTTAAAGCTGTGCGCTGAATAGAGCTGCTTACCTAGATGTTAGATTTACTACAATACAGCTGACTGGTTTGGGATTATCAACAGTTCCTGCCCTGTGGTGAGAACACAGATGTGGGGGCACTTCAGAAAATAACCTCAGTGTGGTGTTTGGGTTTGTGGGATTGGTTGATGGCCAGGAGCGCTGAAGCTAAAGCTGAGCTTTGCCCCATCTGTAAATGGTGTTTTTTGAACAGATGTAGCCATCAGTCCAAGCTTTTTATCCTCGCTGGCCTCTTTCCTTGACCCCTCTTGTTGGGAAGGAGCTCTTATAACACTATGAAGTGAGGAAAAACAATCCATTTGTTTTCATATGGTTGTTGCTGTCACTCCCGCACATCGGCTCGCTCTTTGTATTGGTGAGTCTGGATTGCCGGTAACTAATCTCAAGTGTATTAATTAACAGGTAGTCCATTGCTGGACAACTACTTTAAAGGATCAAGTAGAGCAAGACGGCTGAGTATTTGAACCTGAAAGATGACATGGAATATTTTGGTCATAGTTGATTTTATTATCTGTTGCCTTATTTCCCGTTTTCTTACGAATAAGATTTGTGCGTATTGTACTAATGTGAGTTTGTAAGTTGAAAGACATGTCCTTTTGGCAGTTCCTGCTGCTCTGGGTAGGCTCCTTCGTGGGGAACAGGTGCTTGATGGATTTACCACCAAGGAAGACATCCCAGTTTAGTTCCGGCAAAGACACATGGGTGGGAATTCCCTCACAGATAGGAAATGTTGCATGCATTTCTGAGAAACTGTCTAACCAAAGGCTCACAGGAAAAGGACGTCTGCCCCTTGGGCAGTTAGTTTCCTTGTGTGGAGAAGGGGTGGGTGGTAGAAAAAGATGACAAGGATGGATTTACTGGATCATCATTTGTTAGAAGTAGGGCTCTTAAAGGGAGGTTCTTGACAAGGCATACTTAGGATTAACTTATTTTAATGCATTCTTACTCTGATAATGTTTGAACAGTACATGTGTACACATTTAAAGCAAACAGCTTGCATCTAACGCATGCCAGCACTTTATGCAGGAAGAGAAGTGGTAAGTAACCAGCAAACAGCGAGCCTTCCGGGGGACCTCTGAGCCTCCTGACAGGCACAGTTGCTCTGCATGTAATTTGAAGAAGGGTATTGTGTCCCTGGTGGCTTGGCTTTAACTGAAAGATGGAGTTTTGTGCTCTCATTTTGCACTGAAGACGGGCTCACAGATAAGTAGGTCACTGTCTCCGGAACTATTTTGCACTAAATCGATTAGAAGTGACATGACCTTAAGCCTGCTCTCCTTGCTCTACAAAGATATTGCTGAATTTTGGCTTCTTCTGAAGAAAAGCACAGGTGTGTCTAGTTTTTCAAATTCTCTTAGTTACTTGATTGCAGGTTGGGCAGGATCTCTGTCAGGTGACATTATCCTGCTGATGAAAATGGGATGTGTTTTAGTACGATGGCAGAAGTTGTACTCTTTTTTTGTACATTCATATATAAATACAGTTTATTGTTAGGAGTGGGTGTGTGTCCTGTCCTTGTGTAAATTTGCAAGTGTATCATTTTATTTGCAGGTGTAGTTCTCAGTAAATCAGACGTGTCTATTAAATCTATTCCTGTATTTTACATGGAAAGTACTTTGTTCAGGATTCGCTCACGTAGTGATTATGGTGATCAGAACTGCAGCTAAAGCTTAGGAGAATTTGCTGTTGCAGAGAGCTGTCCTGCTGTTCCTCTGTTAGAGAGGAGTTTAATTTTCAATTAATTGCATTTTATGTAAATCTCAGATACATAGTTTTTCCTGATTCTTATTTGAGGTAGGGAAAAAACGTAGTTTCTTTCGTAGGATACAATTTGGCATCCCCTCGTGGTTAGTATAGGAGGGTTTATCTAAAATGCATTATTTCTTAAATTCCTGGAGTCAAAGCTTTCTATAGGAATCTTGTTTCTATTAAGATATAATGAAACAGTGGAGATATTATTTGCTGTTAATAGTGCAGCTATAGTCTGTCGCAAAACTGAAAGCGTGTTTTGTGGAATAGGGACAAGCAAAAACTGCTTCCTTATTCTGGTGCTTGAATTCACATTTCCAGTTCTGTGTTCCGTTTCTGGTATGTACAACTGTTGCAGAGGAGGACCAGAGAAAGAGCACTGAGTCAATGGACTGATGTCTAACCTTCCAACGTTGTTGCTTTTGAAATGTCAAATTTAAATGAAACAGGTATGTGAAGGTGGCTCTTCTAACTATAGGGTGGATCTTGTTACTAATCTTTAATTAGTATTACTAATTAAATTATCAACATGTGAGTCTGAGGGCTCTGCTTCTCAGTAGTACTCCATGCCACTAGGGATAATACGAAATGGCATGCTGCTTAGGAGGAATGAATGAAAGGTTTAAGAAAGGTGAGGCTAGCCAGATGAAAAGGGTGGAGAGATTAATTAGTCTGAGTAACTTTTGGTTTTACGTGTATACTTGTCTGTGCTGAGAGGGGAGGGGTGGATTTAGGAAAGGGATGATTATTGTATGAGAGAGGGGATGTCTGTTTTTAACTGCAGAGACAGGGAGCATTTTATGTCAGATCATGATGGTGTATATGTAGCCTTGCCAGGACTAGTTGTATAAGTTGCCAAGTTTAGAATACAGGGTTTTAATTTGAATTTGGTTACTTAGAAGTAAGCGAGCAGGGCTGCTTTTGTTAGCAACTTCTAAGGCTTGATTGTCATCTGTTGACTGCCAGTGCTCCTTGTGGGCATGTTCAGTGTGCTAGAGATCACTGCCGTGGTTTTGTGTTCAAAGTGGGCAGAGGGTTTATCCCTTTCCCCAATGCTGTTCTTTCCTTTTCCTCCTGAGCACTATACAGGGGTGAGAAGGTCTGTGCTTGTATTCAGCAGAGGGGAGGGCATGAAAGCCAAGGGGAGGTCTCAGATACCCACCTTCCTATTTCTGTACTCAGCCCTGTGAAAATTTCCAAGGAAATCAATGTCTTAGGGAATTCCTTTGTCAGCCCATATTAGGGAGTAAGGATGGAGAGATGGGAAAAAGGATGGATCATTGCAAAAGAGAGGATTGGTCTGGGATGTTGGTGCAGGACTGAAGTCTGTTCTGCTTAAAGACTGTGCAGGTACTTGTGAGCAATGCTGGTTCTGCTTTTCAACATCCCCAAATGGGGATGAAAGCACCTCCTGCCTTGCAGGTACATTGCAGGACCAAAAAATTTCTGACACAACTTGCATGTTGCAGTAGTGGGGTGTGGAGCCAGCACTGCCTGTCTGTGGCTGTGAATCCCCAGGATTTGGCAAGCTGTCTCCAAGGGACAGGATCCCATGGAGAATCTTTCATGGAGGTTCTCCTAATTTTCTTTGCAGGTAAGACAAATATGGAAAGAGGATGACTGGAATCCCAGCAGGGGTCTTCTCTGTGTGCTTGTAATTGAGGGTAGTGTCCTTAAAATCTGGCTGTCTGAGCCTTACTTGTGATGAATCACAGAATTGTCAGACTTGGAAGGGACCTCTAGAGATCATCTAGTCCAACTCCCCTGCTAAAGCAGGATTGCCTAGAGCACATCACTCAGGACTGCATCCAGGTGGGTCTTGAAGATCTCCAGAGAAAGGGACTCCATGACCTTTCTTCAGCTGCTGGAGTCAGGCACAGCACTGGCAAGTTGCATATCCAGGAATGAACAATGCAAGGGATGAATCTCCATCATTTGCTACATCTCCATGTTAAGAATGTGCCGAAGCTTTACCTGAAAGGAGGAAAGCAAGGCAAGTCAGTGATCTTCTATGATCTTCTCAGAGCTATACTGCTGCACTGGGAAGGGGTTTGCTAGCACATGATAGTTTAGCATCCTGAAGCTGTTGTTGACATGGGACCCTTCCAGAGGGTTGTAACAGTTCTTATGAGACAAATTACTTGCTAGATCTTTTTAGAAAGCAGAGCTACTTCATGACACTGAGATATTTCCTCTTTCCTTGTTAGTGGGAAGAGCAAGTTTTCTTTTTTTGCTTTAGTTTGTTTTCCAGAAAACTGATATACCATGTATTATATAGTGCTAGACAGACTTTATCAACCTGAGATACAGTAGGTGTGTCAACATAACTAAATTTTACCCTATTCTGTATTCATTTTTAAAGTCAAGAAATTGTGGAGGTCATCTAATTTAGAGTAAGTGATATATCTAGTCACATCTCAGTTTGAACACAGCAAGGTTTTGTTGGTTTTAAGCTCTAAGCAAGGATTTTGCATTTCACTTGACATGACTTACGGACCATGGCTTCTCTTAACAAACAGCAAGTTGGTACTTTTTAGATAAGAATCTGTGTTGTAATTTGTACATACAAAATAGTGTGGGGTGTTTTTTTTGTTGTTCTAGGAAGCTTAAATAATTTCCTTTTATAGCCAAAAGGGTAGATTTTTCAAGAGAAAGCTGTTAATCTCTGGATTTAAAAGTCTAGCAAAACAGCCTCTCAAAATAGAGTTAACATCCAGTTAGACTGTTGCACTTACAGAAGCAGAATCTAGTGGTTTTTTGCAGGTGAGACACTGAAATAAGTCCAGGATATTATACCTTCACTGATTTGTTTTGCACAGTCCATTTATATAAAAAATAACTCCTCGTTTAGATGTCCAGAACTTGATTAGTCATTACAACCATGTGCCAAATTCTCAGATTGGATAATGAATAGATGCTTCATTTGAGCCTTTAAAGAGGTTCCAGTGCTCTGCCAACCTCAAAGTGAAGAAGTTCCTCCTCATGTTTAAATGGAACTTCCTGTGTTCAAGTCTGTGCCCGTTACCTCTTGTCCTGTCACTGGGCACCACTGAAAAAAGACTGGTCCCATCCTCCTGACACCCACCCTTTAAGTATTTATAGGCATTGATCAGATTCCGCCCCAACCATCTCTTCTCCAGACTAAAAAGACCCAAGTCCCTCAGCCTTTCCTTGTGAGAGTGGTGTTCTAGGCCCCTAATCGTCTTTGTAGCCCTTCAAAGAGAAATGTGATGAGTTTCATCTTTTTAATGGTATTGGGCAGTAAGTCACAGTGCTTCAAGAACTGCCTTGTTAACAACTCTGCTATCTGTGTGATAAGGTGGGATAGCCAGTTTCGTTATGAACTCGGCAATCTCTTCTTTATAAGTCATCTGTAGTCAGAGCCAAGAACTGGGAAGTTTACAAACATCTGCAAGTAAAGGTGTCTTAACTGAAAACTAGTACTCAGTTCCAAATAAGCCACTTAACGAACTCTTCTTTCTCTCTCACACCCATGAAGTGCTTCACGTCCCCTTTCAAAACAGTAGTTTATAGATGTACAGTTCTATGAAAAAATGTGCTTGTGTCAGAATACCATAAAATATGTCATTAGTTAAAGTGATTCTACCCATCTTCTGTGTTGTTGAAATGAAAAAATTCAAGCAAGACTCTTTACCAGCTGCAGTTTTGGCAAGATTTTAAACCTGTTTCGGGGCTGTGGTTCCTAGTAGTCTGAAACTACCCTGCAAGAACATAAAAGCATTTACCAGTAGGCTTGGCTTTCTTCAGGACATCCTGGAAAGAGGATGAGAATAACATTATTGTTACAATAGTAAGAGCACGCCATCCATACCAGGTTAGTTTTTACTTCTAGGTACTAAGCACATGTGACAGTGATGCTGCCCTTTATCTCAAAGTCCTCTTTGTGGCTAACAATGTGTGCTGTAATACGGCTGTGTGGCATGATTCATAGTTCCCCTTCCTTCTCCCTTTAGGAAGGGAGTAATTATTATGACTTGAAATAACACAAAGAACATCTTTCTCACCAGAGCAGAGTAGGCGCACTTAAGCGCTGTATGGAGCAAAAGTATGACAAAACAAATTAGATGCTATAACTGGTAACACTTTAAGATTTCTTGCCAAAATTGCAGCATCTCCTTCCCCCCACCCCCCATCTTGTTTTAGATTTTCTTCAAGTACAGAGAAACACTAGGTCTTTTGTTGATCTGTAGATTGACTTCTTAATTACTGCATCGTTTTCTTCTAGTTACAGATTAGCTAATATTTGATCACTCTTGTAAGCCATATCCAAACTTAAAGCTGATCCCTGAGAAGCTGTGGGACTAGGGAGTATGTGTGTCAAGTAGGTGTGACTGCTGAAGCAGAAGAGGAAGAAGCTGTAGTATTTAGCACTCATAGTATCCTGTACTATACATGGGAGATAGAGGATTATATTTCCTCTGATGGTTATGTTTTGAGGTGATGCTATTTAGGCAAGCCAAGACAAAGAACTTCGTTGCCTTTTGAAAAAGGTGGAATAAGGAAGAGATCCTTCAACATGCATAATAAGTGGTCAAATTAAAAAAAATTAGAGAAGAGTTTGAAAGAACCCAAAATTCTGGTTTGGCTCTCAGAGTGCGCTTTTGAGTCGGTATTTCATCATTTGAGTCAAGAAAATGAGGACTGTTACATCTCTTGTCTTGCATCAACCCAACAGCACTGCATTTTATGTACACCTCAAACATTTTTTTCTAAAAGAAGGATCAGTGATTAATCTCCCTACCTGAAACCAAACCATCATCCTTGTAGCTTTGTAGATAGTCCTGTGTGAAATCTCAAGCTCTGTGATCTTAAAGAAGAAACAGGTGGACTTTTTTGGTTTTCTTTAATTGTGATTACAGGAGGCAGGTGGCTTCTATATAATACAGCATCTATATAATACAGAGATTTTTTTTTCTGTTTTTCTCGTATTTCACCTATGAACAAGTTTCTGCTCCTTGTATTTAAATTCTGGAATTGTAGCCTTTTGGGGTTAATTTATGTGTCTTCTAAGTGGTTGCTTCAGGTATGATTAAAGCTTAGTTATCAAATTTCATTTTAATGGAATCATTTAAATATTACCAAAGTTTAGGGATTATTAAAAGTGCTGCAGAAATATCACAGACTCTTGTGAAAGATCCAAATGGTCAGGGCTTCTGATGCATGAGGCATTAAATACACCACTTAAACAGTAAGTGCCTCTGTCCACTGTGCATGGGCTTATAAAAAAGAACATCACTTCTAAGGGTTTAGATTTTCTTTGGCAGTAACACTTCTAAGTCTTGACTCAACTAGATCCTTATTTAGCACTGAAAATACCTGGAATTCCAACCTAGCCTATTGCAGCAATGGGCTTATGTGGTCATGCTGTTCTGTGTATATTGTGGCAATAGGCTATACAGTCCTAGAAAATGAACTGATGTTAGTGATGCCCCAGAAGAGGAAGATATATAAAGCATGATTTCCTGGGGGGGGTAGGAGGGTGGGGGGTGAAGTACATAAGAAATGCTGAAGTTGCTCTTCAAAGGAAACTGTCTTTTCTGACTAGGAGAGGCAATGGGAAATGTAGCTTGACTGTAGGCTGTCAAGCTTTTACAAGTAAAATTCTTACATATCTGTATAATTTAAGATATTTTTTGGACACTCATTGCCAAACAAAGCTGTTTGGAGTGCTAGGTTGCTTTATTTCTATTTGTGCTAGCAATTGGGATGGTGGTGGAGGTGAAGAATTCATTGCTTGGAATGAATTGCTTGGGATATTTTAGCTCACCAGAAAAAAGCAAGTTGCAAGAGTGTTTTTATGTGGGTGATAGTTTGCTTCCAAAGTACACTTTAGCGAAAGCTGCCTTTTACAGAGATTTAATCCCTTGTTTTTCCCAGCCCCTTGTTTTCATGGCAGTGTATTGAAATAAAATAGAAATGAACTATTCCTTAAGGTACTTCAGACTGGTGAAGTTTTAATACTTAATTTATGAACACTTGCATGAACTCCTGTCATCAGCCCAGTGTGGCTACAAATAACACATGGACCTAAGGAGCTCGGGCCTGAGCACACGTAGCTCAGAGTTTGCAGGCACCATCACTCTTCAGCAGCGCTTTTTAAGATTCAGTTTTAAAGCTGGAGAGCTCTCCTGCTGTCTTGACTAGCTAATTAGTTTCATGTGGCTTTAGCGCGGAAGAGGGCTATCTTCACCACATCAGCTGCTCTTGCCCTTCCTCCTTTGGGGGTTACACAAAGGAGCTAACTGTTAATGACTGTGGTCGGGGGGTGAAGATGAAGAGGGAAGAATGAGGAAATGAAAGGTTTGCCTTGGGGCTGAGAGAGATGAAGGGACTGTTCTGAAAGTCATTATCTTGCATTTATAATTACCAGATGAGAGGGTGCTTCACATGAAGACCCCCCTTCATAAAAGGCATTCAACTCTTTGGGTGGGTTGGCTGTTCCACAGGAGAAGCAAAGCAAAACTGATTGAGAAAAAGATGTTACTCCTTCAATTTAAGGCATGAATTTCACAGGGAAGCCACAGGCTTTTCACAGGATTTTCAGGGAAATCTTGCTGACTCAGCAAGAAAATAGAGGAGGAAAAATGGTTTGTAGCTTGCTTTATGGTGTGATACTGGAATCTGCACTGAAAGGCATAATTGTGTCCATATGTGGTAGAAACAGTTTGGCTTTCAAGTTGGTATAAAGTATTTGTGCAGATCTACTCAAAGGGTGGTGTAATTCCAGCTGACTCGGTGGGAATTGGATTAAACCCATTGCAAGAGGCTTATGAGTTGTGTTGGGAGACTTCCTTCCATGTAACGTAGGTGCGGTCTGTTCACACTCCCCTCCAGCGCTGTCTTTTGTGAAAATGGCTTTGCTTCAGCCTGTCAGGTGAACTCAGAATGATGACGGCTTTCAGTTTGATCGGAAAGAAAGAGGAGCCTTTTACCAATAAGTGAAAATCTTGACTTGAGTGACATTGATTGTTTTCTCAGATCCGGGTTTCTGCAGGGCTTAGTGGCACCAGGTAATTCAAGCACAAGTTACCTTTGTGTCCTTGTGCTTAAACCTGTCATTCTGCTTCATTTGCAATGCAGTCAGGAGCCTTTGATGGGATGGGGTCAGCCCCCCCCCTAAGATATCTTCCTCCCTCATAAGACAGAACTATCAAAGCAAGATTTAAAATTGAATTAGAAGATTATATATCCGCAAGATTGTGGTTCACGTTTTTAAAGAGAGGCTTTTTTTTTTTTTTAACGAGAACCACATATTTAACTGATTCCTTTATGTTAGCAAGATGACAATCTGTCCTGTCTTAATTTAAATACTAGACATGGTGGTTTTTAAAGAACCTCCAGTTGTTGGCTTAAGAAAAAAAAAACACAACTGTGCATTTCCTGCTATTGCGTGTTACATTTTTTAAAAATATGATAAAAAAGCAGTAATAACTATACAAAACCTTATTTTATTGTTTATTAGCACCCACAATAGCAGATTAATTATAAATCCCACAGACTTTATTTTAAGCAGACTACTTTGGAAAATTCTTTAAATGAGCTCTTCAGGAAAGACTGGCTTTTCTAGCGTATTTTTGTGTGAGCATCTCTTTTCAGCCATGACTTTTATATACAGTAAAACAGACAAATGCTTAGGACTCTGTTTTGAAAATACTATGTAAAGCAGTCAACACAGAACAGGGAAAATTGTGGGCTGTGTAAATGTTAATCCATGTAAGTAGAAGTAGAGTTTGAACCTATAAAAATTCCTTAGAAAACAGTGAATGGATTTTCAGTAATTCTGTATTTTAGTGTGGACTTAATTAGCGTTACTAAAATGGAAATTGTCCCTAGAGTCTGTAGTAGGTGGCAGATTCTCTATTTAAAGAATATTTCCAAGAAATTATTTTCCCCAAAGCCCATGAGAGCAGGGAGTATGTGCCCTCACAGTCTATTTAGTGTGTGTGCCTTTCCTTACCTTATCCTGCTAAAGAAATGGTATATTTAGGTAACAATGGACAAACTTAAAAGTGAAATCAGATTCAGTCCCAGACAAAATGGTGGTGAACTCTCTTTTCTAGAGGGATGCTAAATATAAAGGAAATGATGCAGAGCTGTGAGTTCTTACCATTGCAGCGTCTCTGAAAGGAGACAGGGTATTGGAGAGGGATTTCTGACTAAATCTGAGTGCTGATACTGGATTCAGGTGTATCCTGTCAAGCTGCTGGATGCAAACTGTTCAGCAGTTACAATAGTTGCATTTTCTCACATTGTTTTGTACAGCTAATTGTTATTTCAACTGTTTCAGATTATTGAAAATCAGCTGTGGTCTTAAGACATATTCTGCTTCCTGAAAAGTGTCACAAAACCAGATCAGCAAGATGAGAAAGGGGCTGTGGTGGAGGAGAGAGCAGCAGAAAAGGCTTCTGGAGGTTTTCCATCCATGAACAGGCATAGCATGCAGCTCCTCCAGTTGCGAACACTCTGGCTCTTAAATTTGAGTTAAAACTGAGTTTGGAACCACAAGGAGGAAAATAGAAAAATACTGTCTTTTCAGTGAAATGGTATTTGGCCGCAGTGTTGTGGGCTGCCCTGTGCTGATTGTAAAAGCTACTGTTCCTGTCAGAGAGAACATGGGGGCAATCAAATCTAGGCTTGTGCCTTTACCTGGCAGAGGTCAGACCTGCAATGGGCTTGATCACAGGGATACATGTGGAAAAAAGCGACCATTATGTGTCTGGGAAACATAAAGAGTTTCCCTGACTTAGGAACATCTTGCCTGCTTGAATGCTGTGTGTCACGTATTTACTCACATATGCAAAACACACCTCTTTTATTATATGTTTATGCTGCAATAATGAAAATTTATTTCTGCCTGTGACAGTAGGCAGGGCGGCATATTACAAAGCAATTACATTATTTTCTCTTTTACCATCTACCACTGAAAAATTAGGTGTTGATCCAGCAATAGGTTATATTCGGGTAAATGGGTCCACCTGCAGGCATTGGTTTGCCTGGAATCAGGGGTGTTTAGTCTCTTAAATGCTGCTGCGGGAGGACTCCTTATATTAAAAAGCGCTGACAGAAAAATAAATAAATAATCTTTCCTTTTTCCCTTGTGGGGGTGAGGTGTACCTTCCTCTGGAAATTACTTGATCATCTGAGATTGGACTTTTGAAAGATATGTGTTCAGGTTTTTTTCTTAAAAACATGAAGATGTCTGGGTGAAATATGACTTAATAGTTAAACGTATCCACTTATGGATTTGACAGCATGGTATGCAGAGGTCTTCTGATCAAGCAGCAGCTCACCGGATGCAGAAAAATAGCTCTAATCATTGTGTGACCTTGAAAGTGGTCATGGGTCTTCCTCTGCCAGACTGGCCAAAAGAGAACAGAGATGTTCTGTTTCCCAGTGTAAGTTTTTGCCTATCTGCATGAAGTAACTGAAAGTAGGGGTTTTTTTTTGCTGTTCTCAAATAATTGCTGTTCTCAGACTTTTGCACACATGAGAATTGCTTATAGGAGTGGCTCTTCCCTCAAGATCTAGCATTTGAAAGGTCTCGGTAATGGCAAGCTCTTCCTTGAAGGCCAGAGCTCTACTTCTGTTTGATCAGCTTATACTTCAAGGCAGATGACACTTATCCTTTTACCACTTTTAGGTTTTTACTTACTTTTCCTGTGAACTTCACAGTTCTGAGTGTCAGATTTGAGTCTATCTTAATGACATTCAACATACATTAAAAACAAAACTTCTTTATACGTTTCCAGGTTAAAAGAAATGTTCAAAACCAAATAATGAAAGTGCTAGGTTATCCCTTCACTGCTTTTCAATGAGGCTAAAAATGTAGAATAATTAATTTTTAGAAATTGCAAAAGAGCAAAACTTTTTATTTCCATGTTTAAAAAAAAAATAAAATACCATAGTTTAATGAATGAGGTAACTCTGTCATGCAATCTTTATCATGGTCAGTGAAACTTGCGTTTCTGCTTGACCTCTAGAAATACGCTGTAGGAATGCCTCTGCTCAAACACTGTGGCAGAAAATTAAGATTTGGGAAAGTTTTATGTGTGTCATTAAGCTGAAGTGGAAGGGCTGAGATAAAAGATTAAGCAATGCTTTTCACATTTGAGCTGTAAATGTGTATGTTCAATGTGAAGATGTCCTGGGGGTATTTGAACACTAGACAACAGGCTAGACTGATCATAAGTTTCTCTTTTTTATGTAAATTGAGAAGTTTTAAATAAAAATTGAATTTTATATGCTAACATAATTTCTGAGAAATGTAAGTTCTACAGTGTTTGATTCAGTGACATCCCATACCACTTCCAAGTGTCAGCAAATCAATGTTACTTTACTCTTTTATCAATATCCTGTTCAAAGAAAAGTTTCCCCTTGGCAGAGACTTGAAAGACTCCAAACATTTCACGTATTTTTCAAAACTTGGGTAGTTTTCTGGATGCTTGTGTTCTAGGGATGGTTTTTTTTTGTCTGCTCTGAATTTTTACATAAAATGACTTTGCAATGCAATTATTTTTTTTTCTCCACAGATGAAATCATGCAGCAGGATATCATTCCCCTCTATGCTGCAGATATTCAGGACCAGTTAAAGAAACAATTTGCTTACCTCTCAGGTAAGACAATGGGGTTCCCTTCTACAGACTTTGCTTGGGTGTATGGTTGGGCCTGTTGTGCTTTCATAGCTTTTGAGGTGTCATACAGGAGAAATTAATATTTTTTGAGCAACTCAAAATACAGACTACCTACAGTTATTATTCAAGAATTTATGAAAAGAAGATTTTTATTTTTTTAAAAAAGTATAATAGGAATTTTATATTATATTATATTATATATAATATATATATATAAATATATATATTATAGTTTTCAGGTATCTAGGGTAATGGGATGGAATTGAGGGTAGGATAAAAGAATAAATGAGGGAAAACAAATAAGAAAGCGCTGATGAGCTTGATACAGGAACATGTAGACCCCTGTTAGTGTTAAGGGAGCTGTGGGTACTTTGGGCTCTCCAGTGCTTGGAGCTGAGACAGTGCTCAAACACTGAGCTAGAGCTCTCTGAGCCTACTGAGCCCTTGCTGAGAACTGAAGAGTGCAGTGTGGATGTGCTGGTGGTTGCTGTGGTCTCACAACCCTCACCCCGCAGGCTCGCTGGCTCTGCTGTCAGGTTCAATACAGAAGCCCAAGCTGACACCTTGTACCTGACCAAAGTAGTATCTGATCAAACACTGCAGTACCTTGTTTCCCTCCAGCCTCATCATGAGGGGTCAGGTGTGTGTAGCACCAAAGTTCTGGACAGGATTTTTGGCTTGGCATCGCCACCTGCCTTTTGCAAAGGAACCTGCTTTTAGGAATAAAGTC
This sequence comes from Gallinago undulata, assembly GCA_026546715.1. Classification (NCBI taxonomy): domain Eukaryota; kingdom Metazoa; phylum Chordata; class Aves; order Charadriiformes; family Scolopacidae; genus Gallinago; species Gallinago undulata. The sequence goes on along the minus strand of JAOTQQ010000001.1, from coordinate 144,218,664 downwards.
ATCTCTAAAAGCAGCACGGCTACATTCACACAGCACAGTGTCTTTGTCCCTGGATAACCTGTGCCAGGTAGGTCCTGGGGCCCTGTGTTTATCTGCTATGCAGGTGTTAGTTGCTGGGCTTGGTCCATCTCAATGCTGGAACCACAGCTGGCTGCTAATGAGTAAAGTGAGATAATGCCTCTGCTCACTGATCAAGCTGTGTGGCAAGTGTCTGATAAGCTTCTGGGTTTGTTTTCCTGTCCTCTTGGTTGTAAAGCTCTTGTAGGTGTGCAGCAGTGAACTTGCTGGAGTTACTGCCCTGCACTCCCTCTGATACAGAGGGAGAGCACCAGTGGCTTTGCAGAGCTGCCCTACCTACTTCGGCATAAAGGAGATTTACCTTGCCAGGCTGAAGCTGGGCTTTATGACTGTCCCCTTTTCCTTTCAGTCCATCCCTGCGTCAGATCAAGAGACACAGGGAATGAAACAGTGTACTGCTTTGCTTGGCAAGAGCTCGTTTAATCTTCGCATACTCATATAATTATGATTTATTCCTGCCACACAAGGTATAAACTTAAGTGTGGGTCTGCGGTAGTGACTGTTTTCTATGGGGCAATGGTAGCACTTGGAAATAAAATTGTTTTGTTTGTGGAGCTGGCTCTTCATGCTCCATTTGAGATGATGGTGTTTAGTCTACAGTTCTTTTCTGGCAGTTTATTTTTTTGACTTTCCAAGCTCTTCCTTCTTATCCAGTGGCAGAATATAGCTCATAATAATGTTATGCAAGAATCAACCTATCTCAAACTGTAAGTAGGGTTTATATTTTGCCCCTGTGAAGTGAGGAGGAAAACTGGTGACTACAGTAGATGAATAAAATCTCATTGAGTTCAACTGGAGATTGTTCACATCTTAAGACTGTTGAGCTCACACAGCCACAAGCATTGTCAGCACTCATTATATCCACTGTGCAGTAGAGCTTAGTAAAAGCATACGTTCATCATTCTATTTCCTTCTATTTATTCACCCTCTGGTCTATTAGAAGTCTGGTTTGTTTGCCTGAAATAGGAGGCCAGCTGCAGTACTGTGGGCTTTGACTATGTCCTCTGTTGTGTTTTATTACTCTTGGGCAATCTGACTGTTAGGCTTTTTCATTTTGTTTCATGTTCTCCTGCATGAAACTGATGTTTTAATTTTCTGTGCTGTACCAAATAGTGGTGTTATGGGTTCTGTGAACAAAGGAACAGAGCTAATATTTTGATACTTGATTTATGTACAATTTGTTCTTGCAGTTATGCTTATGAGTAGCTTTGCTGTAATGCCACTTAAGACCTTCACCGTGTGTGTGAAGGGGGCTTTTTTGCTTATTACTAAATTACCTTGGAAGTAGAATCTTAGGATATGGCATAAAACTCATTAAAATAAGTCTATAGATTACAAACACTTTTGGTAGATAGGGTCTTTGCTGTTATGATAAATTGCATAATGTCTTAGATGCATTTCAGTTTTTAGTTCTTGGCTTTTTAAGAGCAAGGCAGCTTATGCTTGAATCACTTTAGTTTCTCTAATAGGATGTATCTAGGTCTTGTGGGACGCTTTCTTGAATAGTGAATGAAACCTAAGCCGCTTCTGTGGCTAAAGGCTCTAGCACTTCCCAAGCTACTTCTGTGTTTTGGCCTAAATAGGGATCACCTCTTTCTCTTGGTCTTTTTTCCTCTGCAGATACAAAGTAATTCATGTCCGTCATTCTGCTAGATTATAACAGAAATGCTACAGGCGCATCCAAGTAAGGCTGGAAACAAAATAAAACAAAAATTTACATCAGTGCTTCATTTTTCAGTCAATATAGCAAAGGGCAGTGAGATCAAGGTGCTGGCTACAGGTCCTACAGGTGCTGAAGGCTCTAGTTTTTACTCAGCCGTGAGACTGCAGTTGTGTGTTCAGCTTCAGTGTAATGGAGGGACAAGCAGTAGTTGAGGCTTTTAATCAATCATTCACATAACAAGTTTATAAACCCCAAAGTTAATATTTTACCTCATGCCCAGCTGTTTACTTTTTCCCTTGGAATTTGTTCTTTCTGTGGAACAAGTTTCGTTTCTTTGCAAGAACTGTTGTTACTCTTTTTTGGTTGTTGCTAGGCTTTATTAAACATCCTCTCTATGTGGTTCACTGTTTCATCTGTCTTTCTTTTTTCTTAGTTCAGTTAGTATTTGTGCAATCACTTTCTTCTTCATTGCAAAGGGTATTATGCCTTGTTTTTTTAATCCACAAGAAGAACATTGGAAGATCCATTTAAAAGTCTCTGGAAAATGTATTCCTTACGGTCTTTCATTCATACTTCATATTTTCTTTCCTGTGTATTCTCTTTTCTCTTTCCTTAATTGGAAAGTAGCTGTGTGACTTTCATACTCAAGTTTGTAACTATCTGCCATCACTGCATGCAGGCATGTTAAAGGAAATGTAGATGAAGAGCGTACAGACAGGTGTGTATGTTTATATGCATCTTAAATCGTACAAACTATATGATGTGCAAATGAGACTCTTGGTCACCATAAGTAGTAATTATTTAAACTGACTTTCCTTTGAATGCCTCTTTAAGCATTGACCAACTTCAAACAAAATATTTCCATTAAAGGAAATACAAATAGGGGTTCGTGCTACTTGGATTTTTGCTTATTGATTCATAGTTCTTTTTCCTGCAATTGAAAAAGTTAGCATTGGTACTAGCTTTCAAAATGCTTATATCTTTGGCCCTTTAAATTATCATTCTCAATAATAAGAAGTTTCTCCTCGCTCTCTATAACTTTATTTCCTTGGCTGTGCTCTTGCTCTCCTCTGTGGAAATGAGCTGAAAATACCTCACTGGTTAAACTGTTCCCTTTGAAGTATCCATGGGTGCCCAGTCTGTTTGTAAAATTCTGAGTGGATCTTGTACCACATACATCGCATCAGTTAGTTAAAAATATCAACTTGATTTTTGTTGCCAATATGATAAGGAAAATGTATATTTTGTGTATTGCCAGTGGAAAAGGTATTACTCAGCAGTTTCTGTCTTGTACAGATGTAGACTTGACAGCTGTTTATATTCATGGTGCTAAACCCACAGTCTGTAGAGATTTCATTAAAAAAAAAGGTAATAAAACAAAAGAGAGAGGACAAAAATGAATCCTTGTCTAAGAGATCTCCAGTTCAAAAACATTCAGGTACAAATTTACAGTTACTGCAATCTGATTTCTAAGCCAGTATACTTGCTGCTGATCAGCCTAGGCTAAACGCAGCTTGTGAAGTTGTATGAGTAAAACTCTCATTTCAAGGAAAGAATATTTTAATAAATTCCTCTTGATCCTGTTTTTCTTTGCAAAGGATATGCAATGAAGCTTTTATCCACTACCACATTGAAGTCTACGTGTAATTTCGAATACTGAGTGTTCCAGTTAAGTAGAAAGGAGAAATTCTTTATCCAAATCTGGATAATTATCCAAATTTGGATAAATTCTTTATCCAAATCATACAAACATAATAGCTGAACCACCACAACAGTAAAATCTGTAGTAAGCCTTTCTCATTCATATGAAGACCTCACTTTTTACATGACTGCAAACAAGATTAATTTTATTCGAGCTAGGTCTTTTGAAACAGAGTTACAGATCCAAGCCATTTAACAATGATGATGCTCTTGAAACTTCTGTGTGCATATTGATCGACATAGAGATCATGTTTTTTTCTTATAGTCCAAATACTGTTTCATTTGCATTGTAGATTCAGGCTAGAAGACCTGCCTCTTTTCCTCTTTTCTCTGTCATCATTCAACTACATTGCTTCCTTTTGGTGGGGTTGGGCAGAGTGCTTTTGAGATTACGTAAAAAAAAAAAAACCACCCAAAAAAACAAACAAACAAAAAAACCCAACAAAAACCCAAGAGGAGAATAACTAGGGAAGCATTACAAAATAATCTGTGTTTCAAGAATGATGAGAGAAGTTCATTTTGTCACTCACATGCTTTCCTCTCACTAAAAGCAAAACCAACAACAACAAATCTCAACATAGCTTCCCAAAGTCCCGTTTCTATTTTATTTCCTCACCCTAAACTCTGTGGCTTGATTTACTTGTAGGAGAAGGGAAGAAAATCCCGTTTTACACAGGTAATGTAGGAATAAACTGTGTAGTTCTCCTTTTGCAGAAATGAAGCAAGAAAAAAAAGAATAAAGGAAAAAGTCATTCCTTCTTGTGTCAGATTCATTATGAAATAAAGGATGCTTTAAAAAGTGAACTTACCTACTGCTTTTACTATGATTTAATGCAAGCAGGATTTAAATGTAGGATTTTTCCTTTCTTATATTTCCCATGCCCTTTTTGTAGCTTGCAGTGACAAACACTCATTTGTAAGCAGCAACCGCTTTGCTGAGCGGCTTGTCTCTCACTGATGGCCAGGTATTTAAAACTGCGATATGGAAAACAACTTTTATAGGCCAGCAATGTTAAAGCTGAAATTTTACAGAATTTTTTATGTATAGTATTTCAGGTCACTCTGCCCTAAACTCTTTTCAGCAGCAGGGTCCTGGTAAGAGAAAAGCACTCGAGCAGCATTTGAAGATATATTTGTGCTTAAGTGTCCCGTCAGGAAAATACTGGAGAAAAAGCTAATCAGTGAAAAACTATCTTCTAACAGCACGTGGCAGGACAGAGTTGTCTCCACCCAAGATAACCAGAGATGAGTATACTAGAAACTGAAAATTAATAGGCAATGTCAAGGCAGGATGGCTCTATTTGCCCTTGACAATTGGTGGTGGTCTGGGAACTTCCTGGAGGTCATGGTCTGGGCTTCTGCTTTTAGGATGTGTCCTGCAAGCTTATTGTTCTTCTTTTGCTTCATATGCCCTATTTATAGAAGTTAAATAGAACAAAGCAAGTAACTGAGCAGGATACTGCAAATAATGTATAATTGTACCTAAAAATAGATACTCTAGAGATAGCAGAACACCTTGTGAGCAACAGAAATAATTATTATCATGCTTGAAAAAAGGTTTTTAATGAAGGAGGAAAATGCTTTGGTCCTTATAGCCTGGGTAGAACAAAACATCATAGAATCCAAATTGGTCTTAACTTATACTTGTGTTGTGAACATCTATATAGCTAAAATTAACTCCGTTGACTTAACCTTTATCCAAATACTGTAATGTTATGTTTTCAAACTTGTGATATTTGCATAATAGTTGCATTTTGTTGGTTTTTTTAAGTGCATCCAGAGCACATTATATTCTGATGTAGTTTGATTTCAAGAGCCTCACAGTAATATCACCATACTGCCTGTAAGCAAGTAGTTTGAAGTCAGATTCACCACAAATTAACATAAGGATACTATTTGAGCTGTTCTAATTGCATGTGGTTATGGAGGGAAATGATGGTTTCTTTTATCAAATGTATCTGAGCTAAAATATTTTTCTTCTTTTTCTGATGAGGTTAGATGTAAAGGGACTTGATAGTAGCGCAGTATAATTTTCACAAATCACTGTTGCTGTCATGATCGGACAGTGTTGTTAACACAGCTTATGGCTGACTTCTGCGCAATTGTCAGATTTCAGGGCTGGAAAAAAGGCCTTATTATTTTGCCACAGCCATTTTGGGTTGTTTTTCTTTTTTTGAACTGTATAGCAAAGATAAGTTTCTGGCAATGTGTCCTTGCCACCCCCAGCTGTTAACTTGATGTAGTTGCTAGGACTCAACGAGTCCATTATCCAGCCTATCATTATGAAAATATTCATACATAAGACTGAACTTTGCATACAAACTTAACTTTGCCTTTAAAAAATTACATTTTGTATGGAAAAATGTGTGTGGAGCACTTCAAAAAGTGTTGCATTTTTGAGTTCTACCCAGTAGTGCAAACACCAAAAAAGATGCAGGTGATATCTAGCTCATCATCAGCCATCCTGCAGCCTAGGTGTTCAGCTCTGCTTTACCTTTTGTAGGTAATCTTAGAAACTGAACAAGAAATCTCATTTGAAACACCTTCGCCCAGTTCTTTTAATGTTCTTCTACTTCTTGTAGACTGTCTTGGAAGCAGAGCAGGTAGCTGAAGAAGGGGAAGGGGGTGTTGTAGGAAATAGTTCAAACTAGTAAGAGGGATGAGTTCAGTTCAAGGTGGAGATTCACCTACGTAATTCTGAATTAACTTTTTTTTTTTCTAAATCAGTTCTTTTCTTTCTCCAAGTTGGTCATAGTTACATACAGTTGACATTTATCAAAAGAAAGATGCACTGCCATCTGGCGTCAAAACTGTGTTCACATGAGCAAGGACATTCATACAGAAAAACAAAATTGAATGCAGTGTAACAAGTTCCTTTCTATAAAACTTCCTAAGTTCAGAATAAGGAGGTTCCACACTGATGAGCCCTGTACCAAAGAAAAAAAGGGGGGAAAAAGAGGGGGACAAAAAAAGGCAGTTTCATTACTAGGAAGTTTCAGGCTAGGTAAAGGGACTTGCATGTAAATGCACTTCTTTCTTTTGTAGGTGGAAGAGGGGGAGATGGATGCCCTGTTATCACCTTTCCAGACTATCCAGCTTTCAGTGAGATCCCTGAGAAGGAGTTCCAGAATGTCCTGACCTACCTGACAAGCATCCCAAGGTAAGCACCTGTTTAGGAGAAAATACCTTTTTGTCTGCAAAGTGATTTTTCATATTCAGTCACTTGCATGATGGTGTAAAGGTCAGGCTTGGTATTTAATTAAAAAAAAGGAAAATGTAGTTTATAGTGCAGTGTCAATAAGTGTTGATTAGTGACAGCTGCCTAGTGTAGGTGTTAGATGAATTACATAGTGTTATCCATGTTTCATCAGAAAATTACTTCCTAGTACGTATGGCTGCAGATTCCATGATGGATGTTGTCCTCTTGTTTCTTATATTTGCTGTATCTTAGAGTACAATGTTAATTGAATACATGTATAATTTTGGCAGAATAAGCTCACTTCTAGATGCTACTCAAGATGTTACTTGTTGTCAGAGGATACTCCATAGTTACATACAGAACTTTGTCATGACCATTTGTCCTCTGTTTCCCTGGCTCAGCTGTATGCAGTCTTTGCAGCACTTTCAGAACTTGGAGGGTGCTATGCAGGCTCAGCAATTTATGCTGGCTCCCTTAGAGGGGGGCTCATATCAATGGGTTGCTTGATAAAAATTGTGATTTTGTTGAAGATCTGTTAGGGAATGAAATAGTGGGGTTCAAGGTCCTGATGGAGATGAGGAAGGCAAGTAGCAATTAAAATATAGACTCTAGACTTTAAGAGACCAGACTTTAGGCTTATTCAGGGAACTGATGGGTGGGATTCAGGAGGAAAGCACCTCCTGAAGAGTAAATCTCCCGAGGAAAGCTGGCAAGTTTATAAGTACAGCATCCTTCAAGCACAAGAATGGTATGTCCTGGAAAATGAATAGACATAACAGGAGACTGACCTGGCTGAACAGGGAACTTATGACTGAGCTGGAGTACAAAGAGACCTTACGGGAAGTGAAAGCAGGGACAGACTACAAAGGAGCAATATGGAAATGTTGCCCAAACACGTAGGTACAGTTTTTCAGGAAAGTCAAAGCACACCTAGAACTGAGGGACAAGGACCAATGGACACTAAGGCTCCTCAAAAAAAAAACAACCAGCAACAAAGCCCAAACAAACAAAAACAAACAAACAAAACCCCCCCAACCAAAACCAACCAAAAAACCCAAAACTACAGTTGCTTTAGCAATACAGGAATAAACAAGGAAAATGTGGACCTGTGCTGAATGTGTAAATTAATAGCAGCCAATACAGATGAGGCTGAGGCACTTCAGTTCTTTACTTTGATCTCCTCTGACACTGTCTCCAAGGCCTAAGTGGTTAGAGAGAGGGTTTAAGGAGGAGAATGACTAGCAATGGATGAGGATCAAGTCAAGGATCTCTTGAGAAACCTTGAGCAACATCTGGCCTTTCAATAAGATAAGCTACATCAAGAGTGATGAGGAGGCTGGCCAATTTAATAGCAAGCTTTCTTGTCATCATCTTTGAAAGGTTTTTGAGATCAGAGATGGGCTGTGATGATTAGAGACAAATACTACATTCATCTTCAGAAAGTTAAAGAGTAATGATCCAGACCGCTACAGACTGGTCAACCTCACTTTGGTCTGTGAGAATATTATGGAGTGAGTCCTCTTAAAACACACTTGTGGGCACAAGAAAGAAGAAAGTGATGGGGAATAACCAGCATGGGTTGAAAAACAGTAAATTGTGCTGGACCAACATTATTTCTATGATGAAATTACTGGATACATGAATGAGGGGAAGCTGTGCATATCTTTTACTTCCCCTCGAGCAAAACTTTCACTAAAGTCTTCCCTGGTACCCCTGCATACACTTTGAGTTGTTACATCTTGACAGGTGTGCTGCTGTGGGTGAGAAACTGCTTGGGTCGTCAAGCTCAGAGTTAATGGCTCATGTTCTACCTGGAGAGATTGTTCCTCAGGGAACCATACATATCTGTGCTGCCTGAAACCCTTGTGAAGGACCTGGAGGAGGAGATGGAGTGCACCCATGTCAAGTTTGTGGATGAGAAACTGGTGGACCAGTCAGTACACTTGAGGGAAGGACTACCAGTCAGAGGAACACAGATGGGTAGGAGATATGGGCTGACAGGAACCTCGTGAAACTTTGCAGTTGGGGTAGACTACCCCCCTGCAAGAGTACAGCCCAGGAACTAACTGGCTGTGGGGCTGCTCTTCTGAAAAGGACCTGGGGGCATTGGTGGACCCAGGCTAAATGTGAGCCAGCAAGGTGCTGTGGCAGCAGTGAAAGCTGGCAGCCCTGGGGCTGCACAGGCAGGAGTATGGCCTAGAGTGGGTGACAGCAGCCATCCCCTGGCTGGCTCTCTCCAGACCCCACCTGCAGTGTGGGCCTAGCTATGAGCTGCCATAGGATAGGGGTTCATAAACTGGTGTGAGTCCAGTGGAGCCCCCACAATGGCAGGGGCTGGAGCTGATGTGCAAGGAGAGGCTACAGGAGCCAAACTTGCTCAGCTGGGGGATGGAAAGCTGCAGGGGTCCAACAGCCACTGTCTCCACTGATGGAAGGAGCAGCAGTCTCCTGATAGAGATGGGTGGTGGGGAAGGAGAGACCTGGGTCGGGAATGGGAACAGAGAGGTTATAACCTATATGCAAGGGGGGAAAAAAAAACCTGTCACTGGGAGGATAATGAAGCAATGAGATGTGCTGCCAAGAGAGACTATGAAGACTCTGTCCATGGCAGTTTTTTGACCTGACAATACAAAGCCCTGAACAATTTGGTTTGAGTCTGGAGTTGACCATGCTTTGAGTAGTTTCTAGCTTTGAGCTAGAACCCTCCTGAGATCCCTTCAAACCTGTATGAATCAAGAGATCTCCTATATGTCTTTCCCAAATTGGGCTATATGGCTGCCTCAGGTTGAAAACTCATAGAAACACAAGTTGTGTAGCTAATGAAATGTTGATCTCAAGCTGCATTTTGTGTTCTTTTCACTGGTGGCATTCGGTGCAACTCAGCACAGACCACGCTCAGTTCACATTTGGAACTGTTTGTGGCAGATGTCCCTCATGCATATATGTACTTTTGTTTACTGTACATCTATGAAGAGAAATAGTAGTGTTCTTGCAAAGGGATTTCCTTTTAATTGTTTTGCAGACCTACTCCATGTAAGGGCATATTGGTTCTGCACAACACAGAACTGTTACGTGTTCTCCTGGTTATACTTGTTAATCCCTAGTTTATCAGGGAGCAGTGCTGTGAAGCTGACAGCCAGCTGAATTTTCTTTGTTTATCACTGTGTTGGTTAAACTGTGTGATGCTAAGTCTCCCTTGATAGTATCTTTCTTGAATACTATTGCAAATAATTATGTTCTAAATTCGCATCTGCTTCTCCTTTTGAAAGTCCTTGGTGGTACGCTTCATGGTGGCCATTGAACTTCTCCACAGAGTGGGGTTTATGTGAGAAACTCTGATCAGAACAAACAGCATCTGGTGCAGGGGAGGGAGCACAGAGCGCATCCTGGAGCATCAGTTTGGCAGAAGCACATTTTTGCTGATTAAAAGCCTGGGAGCAGATTTTCAGATTTTTTCAATTTGTTTCCCCTACCCTCCCACTTAGTGTGTATTGAGGCAGAAGTGGCCATTAAGTCTGTTTTCTTGTTTCTTTAATTTCTAATTGCTTAGAAAGAGATCACTGTTCTGTATAAACCAAGGAGATAGCTCAGCTGGCTGGATGTGAAAAATAAGGTATTAACTATCATGAATATAACAATATTTTAGGTTTTAGGGTGGTATTTCATTTTCAACTTTGTAAAAATATGATTGTTAGGTAGTGATAGAACTGGGACCTTTTTGTGCCTAAGGATTACTCTATTCTCAAAGCTGATGACATCTTCACTAAGGGGTGTTATGAGCTTACTGTGTAAAATTGTGTTTATGAGCCCTTGTTCAGGTCTATAGGAATAACAAACTGTAGAAATTCCACTAGCTGGATGTCAGCATATATGCCCTTATAAAATATGTTTTGCTAATGATGAATTGACTGTCTGTACACCAAAGATGGGCAGTACTTTTCCTTGAATTGCGATATTTCTAGTGTTGTCAAAAGTATCGTAAGATAGGATTTTTGCTATTACCTTAGTTTTCAAGGGCTAAAACTTCAAAGACTGCTTTGGAAACTGCTTTTGAGGGAAGCAGAGTCAGTTTTTTATTTATTTATTTAGTAAGTTTATTAAAGAGGCCTAAGGAGGACAGATTTACAGGAAGGATAAAAATGCAGCCTGCAGCTTTTGCACATGGACTGTTCTCCACATTAGTGTCATTTAGCTTATGAAATATGTAACTTCTGTCTTTTGGCTGTTCTGACTGGGGGAAATGGACTTTTCTATGAAAAACCCTATAGAGCACACAGCCATGTCTGGAGCCACAACAGTTCCTCAGAAAACTATTTGTGCTACTTGGCCCCATACAAGATTCCTGATCCCAGCAAGGGTTTGGCAGCAGTAACTCCAAATTCATTGTCTGCCTGCCTGCAATCGCATGTTAAGGGAAATGATATTTCATGGGAATAACAGTGATGAGCTACTAAAAGCTTCGTAAGAAGTGACCTTTCTACGCTCTGCAGTAGAGTTCACCCAATAAAATATTTACTGGTGTAGTAGTAGTAAATCTTAATAGTGGCATCAGGTTTTCAAGATTTGTTCCCAAGTGAAAGAAGTAGTTTTGGTGATAAGAATGTCTTAGGACTTTGTTGGAAGAGGAACAACCGAAACCTCTTAACCTACCTTTATTATTCCCTCTACTTTTATAAGTAAACATGACCTTGTCCCCTCTTAATGTGTTCTTGTTCTATACTATCTAAACACTGGGCTTGACAAGTTTGTTTTTTTATGTAAACTTTCTCTTGGTTTTTTCATAGTGAACTTTAATAACAAAGAGTTAATTGTCTTGTGGGGCACCTTGTATTTAGGAATGGAACTATTGCAATTTGCATGTTACCAACTTAGATGACCATGGAGTAGAATAGTGCAAATGGCAGAGCTATCAGCATGTGGTTAGATGTGTAAATGCCTGATATATGATGATGTTAAGAAAGAAGACAGTGGAAAGGGAAATACCTCATCTCAATTTAAGATACTCGGTTAACCTTGGTGCAACTGCATATAATTAAGCAGAGAGCTGAACCATCTTCTTCAGGTGAGTGTTGTTAATGTTGCAAGGTACATTCATGTTCTATATACAGCTGAATAAAATACAATGTCTAATGTATAGTTTGTAATAATATCAATATTCAGTACACGTTGTTGATGTAGTGTCACAGCAGTTGTATACCCTGTGTACTTCCAAGATTGCTGCTGTATCAGGGAAAAATAATGGATTAAGGATGAGTACTATAGTTATTGGAAGATTACAGCTAATCCTTCTATAACTGCTGTTTCAGTAATAAGATGTAAGATTGTAAAGGTATACATGTAATACTTCTGAAACAGAGTTTTCCTTCTAGCAGCTAGTATTTTTTTACTCTTATTGAAGTGCAAGATAAAGTTTTATTAAAAAGGTGAGGATTCTCTTAGAAATATTTTTCTTAGGTCACATGATTTATTTATTTTATACATATAGTACCCAAGATGAAAGAAGAAGAACCCATGGCAGTATGTAATGTACTTAAGGCAATGCTTTCTAGGAAGACTATTTTAGCCAAAATGTTGAATTGGTAAATACTTTACATATAAGTGTTGATTTGCATGAATTAGTAGTTCTTTTTGATGCAGTTGCTGAATAAAGTTGTATGTAAGTGGTGACCTCTTTAAATTCAACTGGGTTTCAGCTGAGGAAAGTGAGCCAAGTCTTACATCTATCTGAGATGCTTTGAGGACATTTTATAATGTCCTTGTAGCTAGTCTGATTCTCCTTTTGCAGAGAAAAATGTCTCCTAATACTTCACTGGGTGAGTCCTTTGCGGATTGTTACTGATCTGGGTAGGAAAAGGATGCCGTGCAGAGCAAGTTTGTCTCACCTCTTAGGAAAAAAACTGACAACTTCCACACACAGCGTCCATAATTCTTATTGCAAAGTGGGAGAGGCACCTGTAGTATGTACCTTTTGTATCCCACATGTACAAAATACAGAGGGAAAATACTCTCTTCAAGTTTACAGTAGGCAAGAGTTCATCTTAGGGCATTCAGTATTCCCTTCATTTTTCACCTCTGTTTTGAAAGTATTTTAAATTTTTTCTAGTTATCCTAGTAAATAGACTTTTAAGATTTGCGATGTAACCTGAAGGCAAGTGTTATTCATACTTACTTCCATCCATCACAGCTGTCACTCTAAACATATTTCATTAACTTAAGTGTGTACACATTCTTGGAATATGAATTCACCAAATGTGGGATGTGATGTGTACCATGAGAACTTGATCCCCAAAAAATTAATAGATAATTAGAGTGGTTAAAAAAAAAGACTGGATTTTTCAACATATGATTTTGCTTCTAGTTAATTAAGCAGCCTTGACTGCAATCAGAAAACAATATGCTGTATGAGAGAACAAAAGGATATAGTTTTAATGCTTTTCTTTGTTGCTCATGTAGGTTCATCATTGAACAAAGAAAGCAAGCTAAAATTCTTGTGGTCACAAGAGATTGGAAAACTAGTATTTTAAATGTATAACAGTCTTAAATAAAAGTTCCTATCAGGAGAAATAAGGAATAGTATAGACTACAAAATTCATAACAGGTTTTGATGGCCAGTTTGAGTCCCAACACTGCTGATTAAATACAGTACACAGGCTTTTTCACTTATTTACTCTATTCAGAAAGAGCCCGGTACAGACTCTCTTTTAATGCCTTTCTGAACTACTGTATGATTTTGAGCATATCTCAGGTTAACTTGTCATGTTCAGCAGTTTCCTGTTTTGAAAGCTGTCCCTGTCAGTTTCCTGCCCGGGAGAACGTCCCCTTCTTTGAGATCCCAATGGCTTACAAGTGCTTGAACACCATGTGGACTTCTAAGAAATCCTGTTGTTTGTGCTACCGTCTGGTGCTGGAAACTAGGGAGCCATCCTGTCCACGTAACAAAACAGAACAATCTGACCTCTGAAAGTGTCGATGTCTGACAGTTTGAAAGCTCAGTTGTTAGGGTTTGCTAAGCTTCAGGTAGACCCTTCTTTAACTACACCAGCTCCCCGTTGTTTGGGGTAACACTGGAAACCTGAAACAGAAATGTCTGTGCTAAGCCTTCCAGAGGGTTCAGATCTGAGAAGACTTCACTAACGTGGGCACGGCAAAGGATGATGGGATGGATTTAGGTAGCGGCCAGAAGACCATGTCACAGCACAGTGTGGGTGTTGATGGAGCTTACAAGCCTTCTCAGCATGAGGGGCCACTGGAAAGCACACAGCTTGGGTCTGGCCAGTCTCCTCAGCATAGATCCACCACTGTGCTCTGGAAGAGGGGGCAGCCATGTTGGGACAACACTGTGTTTGGAGCTGGTAAATCCCTCGGGGTCCAGGGGTGACCTTGTGAAGAGCCAATGTGGGAGGGTAACCACGACGTTTCCTCGTTTATCCGCAAATTAAGCAAGCACACCACCATTAGCTAAGAGTTAACCACTTTTGTTTTATAGAATGCAAGTGATAAACGTAACCACATAATGGGTAAGAAGTGCCAAAAAAACAGATGCCCTGACAGTTCGCACTGACACGCAGAGCAACAGCTTCAGAGTTTATTCCTCTCAGCTGTGCATTACTTCCATGCTCTTTGTCGGATTACAATCCAGGCTGAAGATGTGGGACCTGCATCCTGCTGTTACGTTGGCAGCCCCTCAGATTCATCAGTGAGAGCATCCCAGGACTTCCAGCAAAATCTGTCATGCTGTGTGTGCCCTTCCTTTCTCAGAGCACAGCTGCCAACCAGTTGTAAAAGCCATATGTTCCTGTAAGCAGAAAGGAAATGTAAAGCCTTATAGAATCATAGAATCATTTGGGTTGGAAGGGACCTTAAAGATCATCTAGTTCCAACCCCCCTGCCATGGACAGGGACACCTTCCAGGAGAGCAGGTTGCTCAAAGCCCCATCCAGCCTGGCCTTGAACACCTCCAGGGTTTCCACAACTTCCCTGGGCAACTTGTTCCAGTGCCTCACCACCCTCACTGTAAAGGGGGTGTTAAATGCATAACTCACTGTTATGTTTGAAATAAGAACATTGCATCTTAAAGTTAAGTAGTAGTTTGAATCTTTTGTGTCAGATACTTACTTTGACAAGATTAGGTCAAATCTGAACACGTTACTTAAAGTTTGAATTTTTATTGGATTTGGAACAATTTACACTTGTTTTGATGTCCACCTTGTGAATGCCTTAAACTTGTTTTAAAGCTCAGCCCTCTACAGGCAAAGCCTTTCTAGTCTTTAAATCCCCCTTACATTGTCAAAGCTTAGAGGATTTGAGTAGTGTATAGGCTCTGTATGCATGACACACACTGTCCAGTGATAAATTTAGGCTGATAAGAAGATAAATTGATTGAGCACTGTAAAATTTTGGAATTACAAAAATGCTGGACCTCACACAAGAGCTTTCATTACTCTTGTCTTAAGTTCAGAGTATTTAACACCCTATTTAAGTATAAACTCACCTTTCTAAAACACAACACACACCAATCCAGGTAAGGTTGCGTCAATACATTGTGCAGTGGCATTAACAGTTGTTGAAGTCTACTGGAAATATGTGTAATTCTAATCATAGTTCTGAATAGGTATAAAAATGCTTTTGTGGAGTCTGAGTTAATTGTGCAGGCTTTCTGTTGCTCATATTTACTCAAGCTTAACCAGTGTGAAGCCCTTTTGCCTTTGTTGACCTATTTATCCTTAATTGTCCCTCAAGGATAACATGGCCTACTTCAGCCATCTGTACTTAAGTCTAAATGTGTTCTCAAAGTTGTCTTTCTTCAAACAGTCCTCTCAAAAGGTCTGAGTGACCTGAAGAAATTACACTGTTTTTTCCATTTAGAAAATTAAAACTCTACCTTAAAGAAACCTAATTAATATCACAGACTGAAAAAGTGTCTGTTAAGCAATAACTTTCTTTTAACAATTATTTCCGTTACCTGCAGAAATGCATTGAAGCCATTCAGATTTTGGTCTGTGGGGTTCCTTGTTGGGGTAAAGCTTACTAAGTTACCATAAAAGAAGGCTGATGGATACCACAAAGGAAATCAGTGCATGTGGTACGAGCAGATGTCCAGGCCCAGGCAGATGATGGTGCCTGGACACTTTAGTTCTTATTTTTTAACGCTGGCTACATTCCCTCAGCCTTCCCCCAACAGCATGAGCTTTCTGCTCCAGAAAGAATGGCAGCATATATGATGGAATATAGCCAGCATTACTGTACTCCAATTAGTTGTGGGTTTTTTTTAAGGAGGAATTGACTTGAAAGTGGAAGAGAGGCTGATTTGAGGATCTAGGGTTGCGTAGGAGATAGAGGAGCTATAGGGACCAATCAAGGAAGATACTAATGGCTAGATGTCCAAAGCTGCGGGGGGGGAGGGGACCAGTTTCAAGGGACCTGCTGCTCTGCAGGGCTTTTGATCGCCTTTGGGACCAAGGCACAAGAGGAGCTCTCCTGGTTGCCGGTGCGTTGTCACTCGCCTGATCGACAGTACGTCTCTGACAGTAGCCCATCTTCCTTGGAGGCTCTTGCTTTGTGGGCAGAGGCAGCGAGCTGTTGCTGTCGCAGTCCTGCCAGGACCAAAGGATTTTCAGATCAGGGGTAGGGCTGCATGTAACTGGGCTACAGCCGTTGTGGAGTTTGGATAAAACTTCCAAAGTTTTGAATTTTTTATTGGACCCTTAGACAAAGCTCTTTGAAGTTGCTTTCATTATTTTCTCTCCTGTTGATCTGGCCTCTAAGATCTCCTGTCACTGACACAACATCATGTATAATTACCTTGCCTATGCTTATAAAGCTTCAAAATGCACTTTTGTGGTGTTGCTCTTCCAGACTGTATGATTCTGCTTGTCTCTTCTGTCTCATAAGCAAATTATAACCACTTGCCTATCGTGGTTTTTAGTTATGCTACATCACAACCCAACATTCATCTAAATTCTTCTTTGCCTGCTTGCTGTGAGATCCTAAAATACAATTTTCTGTATCTGATGATTCCTCAATCCTGAGAAAATTGAAATACAGTATTAGTGTTTTTAGGCGTACCTGGGGCATGAACTAATAACAGTTGAGACCAAAAGTAAGCATAATAGGAAAGGGGAGAGATAAGGTTATCATCAGTTGTATCCTGGATAAGATTTAGGAAGAGTGAAATGTGGAGAAAGAAGCAAGAACAGCGGATAGTGGAGGGAAATGCATCAAATTCCTTATCTGAGCCTGTTCTAATGATGAAACTCTAACAGGTTCAGCTCCAACAGAAAGGCTCAGATTTTCTTAATTTCCTGTGCAGCTTCATCAGTTTCTTTGAAGGGAAGGTAATAACTATTAAAACCAAAGTAGAGAGAAGGTACAAAAGCTATGTTTTGAATATGTTTTTTAAAATGCATATATTCACAGAATTCTACTGTAGAATGAAAAAGATCGTAGAATAGCATGCACATTGTTATATCGATAGTGATTTAGTTGGGGTTTGGTGGGGTGTGTTTTGGTGGTGGAGGGGCAGTTTTAATTTTCAAAATCAGATTTTAGACATAAGAATCAATGAGAAATGGTGCCTTCTTGCTTATGGGTTATGCTTCTGCTGTGAAGTGTCACAACATCAGCTGTGTTGGGTGAAACTCAGCTGTTAGTGCCAGGAGCTTTATATATAATAATTTTTTACTTGGCATTCAGTGATTTTGGACAGACCACTAGAGGCTGCACTTGTATAGCAGCACTTCTGTCTCATTTTAGATTTCTTTTGCTGGAATTAATTTTCTTTCCTATATTTCTTTATGAACAACGGTCAGCCTTAGTTTGAGTAGGCTAGGTCTTTCCTTCTGCAGTTAAAATTCATTGAGCTGACTATGAGAGGGCCTAATAATCAAATATAGTAAATTCTTCTAGGTCAGTAGCCTGTTGTTGAAGCATAAGAGTTCAGGGACTCACAGTAAGGAGTCAGTGCCAAGTTTTGTCCCTGCTTCCAGAGATTCATATACGGAGAGACAGGTACAGTACAGTGGCTTCCACACCACCAAGCACCAGCTTTAAATTCAGCACCTCGGGAACCTTGAGGTGGGCCTGTACCTCAAGTATGTGCTTTAGGAGTGGTCAAGGAGATCAGAAGCAATGGACATGTCCTTTCAACTACACTTCCTGCACTAGCTGACTTCTTCCATGTTTTCAGATCAAGAGATGTAGGTTATAAAAAATTAAAGACAAAATGATATTATTAATTCTATCTGAAATTATGCAGAAGTCATTAATCATTGCATTTATTCATATCTAGTGCCATGTGCCAGAAATGGAGCACACTCATCATTTCTGTTCTGTTTTTTTTTTTTTTCTCATAAATGTTACTAGAATAAGAACTGCTGTCTGATAAACTAGTTATATGCCTCAACTGAAAGTGATTCTTGCAGGAATCCAAACTGAGATATCAGGCCCACAGTTTGACTTGGAGCCAGAATGTCATCCCAGTTTGCTGTAGGGGCTTAGGAGTTCTGCTAGGTAGTCAAACAGCTTCATCGGGGTCTTGGTAAATGTTATCTTCATAAAGATTACCCTTGTTAGGAACAATTCTATTCTTATACATGTGCAATATTCTTTGAACCTTTGTCATACATACACACTGAGGCAGAACTTGGTACCAAACTGCTATTTTCTATCTAACCAATTAAATGTCATGACAGGATCGTGCAATTGTATGTACAACCATCTTTTGGGACTATGTTTTCATTCTATTTGTTTTCTTGGCAGATTTTTGCCACTGGTACCTCAATTCCAATGCAAACCTCAAATTTTCTGTCATAAAAATAGAAAATATAATTTTAAAGTTTGCTTATTTAGACCAAGTGTAGTTAGTGGGAAGGTATTGCTGTCCAGCTTTCAGAACACTTCCAACTTGCTTTAAGTGTGTAATCAATTTACGTTTTATACATTTACATTGCATATTTGGAATATAATTTGTAACGTTTTTTTTCTTTTCCAGACTATTCTTAATTTAAATGCTTTTAAGTACTAATTTAAGTTCAGGTTTCTAGAAAACACATAAGATCTGAAATGGCAGCAGCATTACAAAGCAGTCTGCAGCTTAAATATTGTGTTAGAAACCTACAGGCTCACTTAGCAATTGAAACTATAAAGTTCATTGTCCAATATAGAGATCAAATAATGGCTGGTTTATAGTTCTTTTTCAGTTTCTGCCATCTCTAAATTCATGTAATCAGGTACCACCTACAGTGAGGCTGGGCATTATGGGCTGTAAAACCTGTGATATTTGAAGCTTTCAAACTGGAGCTTTGTGGAGTGTGGTATGTCCTCTTATTTCCATCATTTACTCAAGAAAGCACAAGGCCACTTTCTTCTTAGAGATTGTGGTTTCCAATGTTAATAAATCCTTAATCTTAATCTCACTTTAGATAGTGAGAAAGAAGCTGTTGTACGATCAAAATACTTAAAGGCTAATCATGCACAAAAGTATTTTTAAAGTCAGTAAGTAGAATGCCTTTTCAAGTGAGGGGAAAATGTGAAACAAATTTTTTTGTTTCATTTTTAAAATACCCAGATGGTGGATTTGTTTGGGAATTAAGTGTGTAAATTGGCCAGTTTTGAAACAAAATTTACTTTATGATAACAAGCAATCAAAAATTGTAAGAAAATTAAACTGCTGTAGGTCTAATTACTGTTTAGTGCCTGGGTACTAGATTTTGTTTAATGTTACAATTCAACTTTTTTTTTCTTTGTCAAATTCATAAACCATTAAATTCTCCTGCTCTGGAAAAATTGTGTCCTCTAGGACTTACCTAGTGATCAAATGGAAGAAGCCTCAGTTATCCTATGTTAGGGACACAAGGAAGAGGGATGTGGGGCAAGGCTATGCCAAGTGAATTGTTCCTGCCCTTTTACTTGCTGGGAAACCAGCATAAAACTCATAATGTGAAATGTCACCATAGGGTTTAGCTGAATTACTTTCTTTCATGGTTGATGTACTGGAGATTTTGATTTGTTAATACCGTGTTGTCCACCATATTGCCTGGCTGTCTTCTAGAGCATATAAAGGCCACTAAGGAGATGGCTCTTCTCTGCTTTCATTCATTGCCAGGCCATTAGTGGTTTCATATTTTTTTTTAATGTGTGAAACAATTATAATTAAGAAAGAGTTCTTGTCTCCCCCTCACCCTCCAAGAAGTCATTCCTAGCAGCAGGAGAGATGGAGAAGTGGTCTTTGAAGTGGCTCAGGTTCAATCAGTTGAAATGCCTCTGAAAATGTAGGATGCAAAGTTTCTCTTGGGAAACAATAACCTCGTGACTTAGTGCCTGGTTTCCAATAGCCTGTTCGTAAGCAAAGTAGCAGAGAATGCTGTTCTTGATTACACTAGCTTTTTTTGCTGATGACTGAATATGGGATGATTTCTGACTTCAAAGAGTGATAGCTGCTGGAATAATTTTTATCATTAGGGGCATGATGGGAATCCTTGCTGTCCAAAGTGTTTGTTACCCCTGTGCTCAGTCTACTGGACTGTCTCCTTGTATATGCTGAACCTGTTTGAGCTCCAGCTTGTCTTTTTCTGCACTGGATACAATTCTACCTTTGAGATTTAATTTATTTATTTATTTATTTTTTTAAATAGCTGGTCCATATAACCCTTGTGGCATGCCCAAGTGTAAGCCTAACTCTTGTATGGACAGGATGAGCAATACCATCCCTAAGATAACCTGTCACTGAGTCTTGTATGTTTTCCCCTTTTGTGGGGGGACAGTAGTATGGCCAATAACGGATGGATGGGACAATTCCACAGTACTTCCTACATAAGCCTATATGTTGCATGCCAAAAAAGATCAGGATTTGTGATCAGTCTGAGGCCCTGCATTTCTTCAGGCAGTGGGTGCCTATCATTGATGGTCAGTGGTGAGCTACAGAGGGTGAGTAAGCTTTAAGAATGGGTGATACCAGGGATCTAAAGACAGTTTCAACTGCTTAGAATGCAGGTTGCTGCAGAGATTGCATTGTTGCTCTGCTCTATGCAGTAGGTCTTTGCTGAATATTACTGAAGTTCTACTATCAAAATAGCTGTTCAGCCATTGAGAGCAAGAATTTCTGGTCAGTTTGTATGGACAGGGAGAGGTAGTCAAGGTATGGAACAATCCTGAGAGCAGTATAAGCCAACTGTTTAATAATAAAGCGTTAAGACTGAAATTCACTTTTATTAAACTGGAATTATTTACCCTAAAATGCTGCACAGAACTTCAAACATGCAAAAGTTTGATATTATTGAGTCTCTGTGATGAACCTGAAGATTTACTTTGTTTTGTTTGTAGAAGAGAACGATGT
The DNA here is from genome assembly GCA_026546715.1 of Gallinago undulata. Lineage (NCBI taxonomy): Eukaryota > Metazoa > Chordata > Aves > Charadriiformes > Scolopacidae > Gallinago > Gallinago undulata. The sequence goes on along the minus strand of JAOTQQ010000001.1, from coordinate 144,197,691 downwards.
ATACAAGCAGTTTTCATAAAGCAGTGTAGAAGCAATAGGAACTTATTTGTGTAGCAGTTGTTACCACCCATACCTTGGAGAAAAGCAAGGATCTTTCAGATGATGACTATGTAATTGCTTCCACACTCCCCAGAGAGAAGTTTCTTTCTGCAGTCCTATGTGCTACAGGCTTTCCCACCCTTTCCCCCAGGTGCATGAGCTCATAAGTCCTGCAAACGAGAGGGAGATGTCCCCATAATCTAAAGCTGAGGAGTCACTAAGTGGAAAATTCAGTTCCTGCTCTATCTTCTCTGTGGAAAAGTCGGTGCTTGTTGGGCAGGTACTTCAACCTCACTCTCTCACCTTCTCCAGATGGTGTTACGCTGGCTCCCCAAGACGGAGGGAGGGGACTGAGCAGAAAGTCAACCCTCGGCTGCATTTTCTCCTGTCCTCTGTAGCCTCTGCTCCCCTTCCCCTGCTCTCTACCTTTCTGACCTGGCCTTTGTGAGTTTGCTGGCCATATTTCCTGTAAGGCAGGGATTGTTTCTCTGGATTTCTAAAAATGTTCAGTTCTTTGTGATGGTGAATAAACAGAAGAACAGAGCTTATCTCATGATACTGGTTTGGGTTTTTTTTTATTTTTTTGGTGTGTGTTGGGAGGGAAACAAAGGAAGGAAATACTAAGTTTGAATTGCAAGCTTATATAAATTATGTTTCAGAAAGTACACCGGATACAAGTTAATGTATTAAAGAAAACAGAGGTTGTAAGGGAAATGTCAAGAAGCCTTTAATAAGCAGGTGCTTCTGCTAAGGTTGTCTGCTGTTTCTCACTGTAAGGGTTGGTTTCCAGTCACCTGCAACTCTGCCAAATTTTCTTTCCACTTGTGAGGTCTCACCTGAGTTTTTGCTTTAAAGTTTGGCCAAAATAGCCAAGTTGTTCCCAAGAAGTCAGGCAACAAACCCACTGTGCTTTCCAAACATTGAAACAGCCTTTTGTTTGAGAAGCTCAAGTGTCTCTTCAAGTGTTCTCTATTTGGTCTAGGACTCGGACTTGACACTTAGAAGAATGATGGCCTTTGAGTCAAAGAAATACCTTGAGAAAAATCTGCCTAAATTCCAGGTCGCTGATGCTCAGCAGCTGCTTGAGTCTTGTCAGAAATGTCCCTTTTCATCCTGGGGCTGATCAGGAGCTTCTCCATGGTTGCAGAGTGAGCTGCCCTAGAGCCAGGTCCGCATCTAGGGCTGAGAGCAGGAAGACTGACTCATGGGATGCAAGTGCTGCCTATTGGCAGGCAGACAGTGCAGGCAGGACCACAGCTGAGGGAAGCATCCACCTGAGGAAAGAGATTGAGATTGAGTGGGATACAGGGTAAGGGAGGCTCAGGTTGGAGGATAAGGGGACCAGGATATTCAGGAAGGGCTGGGTTGAGAACCAATTTGGTCATTTATCCTGACAGTAAAAAATAGGGGGGGAAAAAAAGCTCCAAGATCTTTTTAGGTGTTCTTGGGACAAGGCAGCAAGGAAAGAGAATGGTTGAAGGGATGAGTGGAAGAGACAAATGTGGGTGGTGTTGACAAGTTTATTGAAGGGTGATACAGAGGCATAAGAAGACCTGGGCTAAGCTGACCAGTGCAACTGGAGAAAGATGGGGTAAAGCTTGATGAGCAGGACAGGATGTGTCCATCAAAGCGTGGCTCTGCTGAGAGACAGATTAGAAGCCAAAATGTTTTACTCTCAGGCAAATGGGGAGGAGAGCTGGGGAGAGAAAATCAGTATTTAGCTAGAATGTAATAAATATGGCTGAGGCGAAGAGGGGTAGCTGGCACTCACAGTTAAATCAGGAGCCAAAGTAAAATTGAATATCTGCTTGTTACCATAGAACTGTTTATTCTATGCCCTAAAAGAGAGGGGGGGTCTTGTCTTGGTTATAACTATGTACTGAGGTGCATGTGGCAGCAAAGAGAGGTCAGTAGAGCAAGGGTGCACTGGCACAGAGACCTGTTTCTAATATTTACTTTTCTTGAATACGTGACTTTGTTGTCTTCATAATGTTCTCAACTTTGTTGTACACAATGTCTTAGTTGAGTTTGTTGCTTCCTGCCTACGAATTGCTGGAGCTGGATCCCAGACTCAATAGCCAGCCCTTTGCAACAAGACACTGTTGTCAAGATAACAAATAGTTTTCCCACTGTGATTGGTTCAGAACAGAGCATTTAATTTATTATTTTTTTCTTTTAAGCATTCTGTGTTAACAGTTTGAAGTCAGGTTTCAAGACTTTGTCTCTGGATCTCTTCTAGTCAGCAGTGGGGAATCCTGACTTTTATGTCTGAGCCTGGAAGGGGGCCACATTCTGGCTCATGCAACCACCCCACGTAATTGATCCATCAATGTGATCCAGTGGAAAAAGAAGATTGGCTAAAGATGTCTTTTGGGCTGTCACAGGGATGTGCTTTTCTTTGTCAACTTTTCCACTTAAGTAAGCCTTGTCTTTTTTTTCTAGGAGAATGATATTAAGCTCTGCTTATTGCCAGGTGTTGAGGCACAATGATTATCTGTGTGGAGCTGCCATCTAGATCTTCTCTGGGATTCTAGTTGAGCCTGTCTTTCCCTGTGCTCCTGGAGAGAAATCCAGTTGATGCTCTGTCAGAGGCTTGAATGCTATTCCTGTTACATAGAAATGTCAATAGTTTCTTGAAATACAATGCAGACATTGCATTTAGGTACTCTGTGAAGTCTGAGATTGTGCTTCCATTGAGGAAATATGCAGAAATTTCAGGACTCTTGGGGACTTCTACCAAGCAGGGGAATTATCTCTTTAAGAGTCTTGAAACTTTTCAAAACCCACATGAACTCTTGCAGGAACAGCTGCAGCACCTTTTTGACTCCATTTATCCACGGTGGGCTGTGTGACCCCAGGAGTTTGTTGTGCTACCTGATTATTGTGGAACATGGATGCTATTAGCATTTTACTTTGCTCAGTGACTGAAGGATAAAATGGTGATAACTTTAAATGGGGAATAGAAATATGCTGAAATCAATCTAGATCTCTCCTCTTGCTCTTCAAATAAAGAAGGACAAGGAACAGGGGATGCTTTAGTAAATTGTGGAAATTGGGAAGTATATTGCTAATATAAAGCCCTGTTTGTCTGTGAGGGTTATTCAGGCTTACAAGGGGAGCCCTCAGATGTTGTTTATCAGTGTTGTCCTTACCCAGAGGCAAGAGTTAAGTGACGTCTGCTGAATGTGGACAGTGAGGGGTTGTTCCTAATATTCTCGTACGTTAAAATGACTGCTTAGCTTCTTTTGAAGGAAAGCAAGCATTCCTTTGCATTTCTTATGATTATTCATATTTACTCTGTAAATTTGAGAGAGATTACAGTTGGCAAAATAGAGGGGATAGACTGTGAGTCTAGCTTAAGATGACAGGTCTGGCTATCTATGTTCTTCATCCTCCTCAACATCATCTTATTATTGTGCTGTGACCATAATCTTATAAAACAAAGATGGTGTTTTCAGGATTCAGCAATCTTGAATAAGGGATCCAGACATTCTGTTGCGTTGATTTTTATATTGTCTTTTAAGCTATGAAGATAAATTGATGTACAATATTTTTAAATGTTACACAGTGCAGACTGTGTAACTGCAGGCTTTGCAGCAAATTATTATTTGGACTAAAAATACAGCACATACATTAAAAAATGACCAAATAGAGGAGGAAAAAAATAAGAACAAATCTGAGTCCGTCTGCCTTGTGTTTGCCTGTCGTTTCCATTTTGATTGCGATTGGCTGGCAAGGGCTGCTGCTGGCACTGCACAATTGGCTTAGATGGGGAGTTACAAAACAGGAGCAGATCCCTTGATTGGGACTCGGTAGCACATGCAGCTGAGCACAGGCAAAAAAAGAAAGGTCACCCGTACGCAAGGATTTGAGCGGGATCTCTCTCAGATGTTTCCATTCCGGAGAAGTGCATCTCATCTCGTTTTTCTCATCTATGACTTGAAGGGTTTAAATGCCGCAGGGATTTTTTGTTACGGTGAATGTGAAAATGCAACTGGGAGCAAGTTTGCAACCTGGAGGTGTTATGGGAATTTCATATGTGCAGAACAATATCGTGGAATGATCTGAAGAACCTGTGTTTTTAAGGAGTTTTTAAGTATCAGTGGGGAGGAAGACAATTCAAACAGCAGGGTAAAAGCAGATGTAAAAGGAAAAACAACTTTGTTTTGATCCTGAAATTATATTGAAAACAGCATGAAGGAGGGATTATATCAGCACCAAAAAAATGGAGAATCAAAGAGGTTTATTTTCCTCTGAAATTATCTCTGAACAAGAAATGTAAAAACTCTTTTGTAAAAAAGAAGAATTCAGGATTTGAATATGGTTTGAAGCTCTGTGGAACATATTTGGTACTGCTGCATCTTTCCAATATTGTGTAGTATATGTTTATCTAATATGTTTAGATAAAGAAGATTCTGCACAAAAAGGTCTAGCTACTTTTTTTTTTTCAACTGCTTTTTTGAGTGAGAGAACCAGAGGAGTTTCATTTGTATTTTTTACTAAATTTTCTCTTTTTTTTCTTTCCTCCTTCAAACTTAGTTTACAAGATGCTGGAATTGGATTTATTCTTGTCATAGATCGCAGACAGGACAAATGGACCTCTGTGAAAGCTTCCATACTGCGGATAGCAGTGAGTATTGTTTTAATTTAACTCCTTAGAAAAATGTTTCCATGTTGAACCTTTTTCTTTTATGAGTAGAAAAGCAGCAATGACTTTATTTCTTCAACAAAATGTTAGCTGATATATGACGCAAAAAGTATCAAGTAGTGCTTTTGTGTCCCAGGTGACTGGGACCAAGTATCATGTGTCTATGACGTGATGTTAATGCAGTCTGTAGCTCGGGACATCAGCCTGAGAAGGCACTTGGAGAACATGTGTATGTGGCACACAGCTGTCCCAAGTGGGAATATTTGCGTGGGCGGCCTGTGCATCTCAAGTAAGCTTCCTTTTTAGGAAGAGTTGAGGATGAGGGTTGTGATTTAGTTTACAACTTCTGAAAGGAATTCAGGTGTAAAAGTTGATCTTGTGGTGTTCAATTTAATACAGAAGTTACTTGTAAGCAAGAAAATCTTATATACCTGCTATGATCAATCAACAGCACATGTGGTTACTTTGTCTCCTTTTTAATTAATATTTTTAATAAGAAAACTAAGCTTATTAGAGGCTTTTTTCCTTTTTTTTTTTTTACACAAGTAGGAAAAGACAGCTTCGTTTTATCATGTCCATACCATACTGTTTATTATTTATTTACTTATTGGTTTTGTTCTTCTTGTCCTTGCTTGAATTGTTAGTGTTGATAATTTTTCCAGTAAGTGCTGAAAAACAGAGCTGTAAGCAATTCTTCTTTAATTTTGAAAATTTTAAGCTTCATAAAATAAAAAGGCAAAGAACTGTTTGTTTGTTATAAATTAAAGGGTATTTAATTTAAAGGGCATGTATCACTACCACTAGATGACTTCTTGTGGATGAATATATAATGATATAATATTCCCACAATACAACTTGTTACATACTAAGGATGTTTAGGGATGTTAAAATATGGAGAATATACATAAATATAGCAAAACTTGCTTTTGCAGCTCACTTTGCATCTCAAAATTTCAGTATTGAACAGATTCTAGTAATGGAAACTGAGAGCAGCACAATTTGCGCTGGTTAAAGAAAAAAAAGGACTGTATCTCTGAAGTTCTTGAATTTCATTGAAAATTCAATGCTGTAGTTTGTTTCAAGAGAGATAAGTAGTCAACATATGACACTCCTTTTGTTTATGTAATTGAGGTGGTAGGAGGCAACTACGCACATGTTGCTTATAGCCATAATATTAACATTTATGTTAACATTCCTCCTGTGTGTGCTATTTTGCCTAGGACCACAATATAAAGAACCTGAGTGTGTGTTCCCCTTGATATGGGATCCATCATTGTAGTGATGGTATTTGTGCCTAAGGTTTTTGCCCAGAGAAGAGTTTTAAGTGCAGTGAGTTCTGTGGGTTGCAGTGCCGTTGATGGTGGGTTAATTTTCTTTTTTCTTACTTTCTCATTCTTCTGTGAGGTTTATTTTAAAGAGATATCCTGCTTCTCATCTGAAGTTATATTTGTTATATTTGTTTCTTTCCTTGAAGTGGTTCAGCTTTGGCTTTGTATTGTGTCAGTGGACGTATGAGATTCTCTTCTTGGGCTTGAGCAATAATTGCATCATCCCTGAACACTTGAAAATTGTATCTTCCTGTTCCAAAAAAAGATGTAGTGAAAAACTGTTGTTTGCTGTTCTCCACCATTTTTTTTTATTATAGTATTTGCCATAAATGAACTATAAATACATTCTGCTGTCTGTTCCTTAAAAAACAAAGCCAGATATACTCAATATGTATCCTGTGCCAGAGTCAGGAGGACTTCTTTGGTTCCTGGTGATGGACAAAGATTTTTAAATGGCTCAAGGGTAACTAGAGGCTCAACTTCCACTTCTCTGGTTTTTCTAGCTGCCCAAGTTGTCTTTTGATGGTAATCAAGCATCTGTCATTTGGGCTGTGTAGATTGAACCTTATGCCTGAAAGCCTGGTATTTCCAGCAGTTGTGATTGCCTAAGCTTATTGCTGTGTGTGAGGGTATGAGTCTCGTCTTACTTGAAAACCAGAGTTTTGGCTGTTAACTCATTCGTAGTAGGTCCTGCAGCATCTTCCCAGCCATCTTTCCCAATTTTTTTTCTCTGATTGCTCTAAGGTGGTTGACCCTCTCAGTCTCTGAAACCAGAGGTGCCAGCGCAGGGTGCTGTGGCTGGAGCACTGCCCAACAGGAATATTCTGGCTGGAGCATCTGCCTGTCACTAATATCCCAACAACTGTAGGAAATATATCTGTAAGCACTGAGCACCTGCTAACAAGAAACTCGTACTAATGTGGTTTTGCTAGTAGGTGTTAGAAGTATGTTTTGAAACAAAACTAACGGAGAAGGAATTTTTGTTTCAGGCTGAAATTAATGTGGAATATATTTCTATATTATAAAAAAATTCTAGGCTTCATTTTTCCTTCTTTGTTGATAGGGATCATTTTCCTTCCTGGGACAGAAAATAAGCAAAGACAAGCTGAATCTTTATTTCCTGCTGATGCTTTAGAGTTGCTGTAGCAAGTCAAGGCTGTGAAGGTGAGGTAAACCTATTTTTGCAGACATAGTGGAAGGGCAGCAGCTGCACCGTTCACCCAGGATGACTGCTGCTCAAGCAGGTGCAGTGACAGCAGAACCGAAACCAAAGTCAGATGCATTGGGCTGAAAAATGGCCCCTCTTTGCCTGGGGCAAGCAGAGAGATTGCAGCAGGAATGGGCCCAGGTACCCAGGCTTTGCTGTTGTTACACTCAACTTGACAAAGTTGCAATGGGCAAGCAGCCCAGGAGGTTGTCCTTAGCTTTCAAGGCTGCAGACACTGCAAACACTGGGACACTGCAAACAAAATGATTTTAAATTTTTTTTCCCTGATTTAGCTAAAGTCATTAGCCTAACGCGTCCAAGAACAGCCTGTGTTTGGAGGGTGACTCATCCTATCTGTGATAGGTGGGATGGATAACCTAGAGATACCATTGACTACGTGGAAAGCTTAGCTTTTAGATGCCTGTAAGTTGGACAGAATTCATCCCTACTGTGGAGTCTCTTAAGAATCTGGCCTACTGGGATAGCCAGGCTGAGAGGTGGAGTTCTGGTAGAGATGCCAAAACCCAAGCTTTATGTTCTTTATTGTGAAATCTTGGCACTAAATTGTCATGTTCCTAGAGAGGCTGTATGAAACTGAAAGGTATTGCAAGAAAAATAGTGAAGTTAGCTGTTGTAAATTGTTCCCTTATTACATTGTTGTTTGAAGATAAAAACATTCTTAAGTTTTTTGCCCTGTCAGCTGCTGAGATTCTTATAAGTTTGTGTTATAATGTCCTGTTTTCAGTTAAACATGGTATACAGAGCCACACAAGACCTTCTGAGCTTTTTGACTTATGTGACTGATCAAGTGGGTAGACTCATGGGAGAGGGTGTAAGAAGGAGCAGTCACATAGCTTGATATAATGGCTCCATATCATCCCAGGTGAAGTCAGGTGAATGATAAACAGCAGATAAATTGATCCCCTTTTCCTTTTTATGCAGTCAAAAATTACTTTGTTTATTCCTCTCTTTCTTTTCTCTCCTAGTGTTATCATACCCAAACAAGGAATATTCAATCCACAGTTGTAGTAATCTAGGCACATTACTAATCGGTGTCTTCTGTGGTTTCACATGCTCCAGTGTATTTTCTTAAAAAGAATATTAAGCCTGTATCATTACATTGACTCTGTGGTCCTGTCATCATTGTCTTCTTCCATCTTGAGGGAAGCTTTCAAGTGTGAACTCGGTCTTTTAGGCAGACAGAAAGCTGCAGTCCAACATTATGTGAAGTTCCACCATAGGCATCCATCAGCCTCATATTGAAAGTCCAGAGAAAATAAACTTCCTTAAACTTGCTGCCAAGGAAATAACATGTGTGGGTAACTGCTCTTGAGGAAGCAGTGCGTATGGAGTTCACTCAGATTGTAGTGAGAAAGTTTTACCCAGTCATACCTTTTCAGCCCTTTCTCAATGTGACAAGAGTTGGGTTCTATCCAACTTCCTAGTGAAGTTTACTTCCTGATTTGCCACCTTTGAGGATGTGTTGCATGCAGGTTTTCATGCCATCTCTTTTGGACTGCATTGTCGAAAACACTGTTTTTGTTAGTTCTTCGTAAATCAAAAAGCAGTCTTCACTGTAACGGAGGCTTAGACCATTTATTGCTTTGAAGAGTAGGGCCAAGATCTTTAGCTAGCAGGAGAAGACCAAAAGCCAATGGAGAGACTGGAGTGCTAATACAGCCTAAACCTTGCAGGAGCCAGGCAGTCCCAGTTTTGTGCCATCTGGAGTCTTATCGTTGGTTTTACATCCAAGGTGAGAAACAGTGAACTACAGTAATCCAACCTTGAGTTTTCTGACCTTGTTTGTAGAGAGACATAGAATTTCTTAGTGAGTTGTTGATGGAGAAAAGATGCATTTAGTAACTGATGCTCCATGAAAGGCACTATTTTATGTTATGGATAGGTATTTCCTGCTAGCCCCATTTCTAGCTACCTCCTTGCATCATGTCCTGAAAACTTTAATGACACTTAACAATTTGTATGGGTTAAGTTGGAAAGAAACTGCTTTTCTTCAGCCCCTAGTCATATTTCTAAGTTTTGTTTGGATTCAAAACAAGACCAAGACCTTGACAGCATGATCAAGCTAGAATAGTATTTATATTAATTTTGTAGATATTGTTATGAATAATTCCAGTAAACGATAAACTAAAGAGGTTCTTTTGAGATGCTGTGAGGTTTTGTCTTATTGCTTTGGATATTTTGAGACTATTACACGTGCAGGCACTTTCACAGTTGTCTTGTATAGTCAGCCATTTTTCCTTTTTATTACAAGTTTTTTTAATACGTAAAAAGAGAGAAGTGAGTCACTGAAACTCTGAAAACAGGATCATAACATCTCAAGCACTAAATCCAGATCTAATGCAAAACAAGTCAATGTTTTCAAAACTAGATTTCAAACTGGTACTTTTATGAATTTATTCAATTCAAGATTCTTTCTTGACAAAAAGCCTGTGTAAGAGACTTCATTCTGGCCAGGAATAAACAGTCTTTCAAAAAAAAAAAAAAAAAAAAGAGAGTACTTATTAGCTCCTTTATATACAGAGGTATTTTGGAAAGAAGTGCTCTGTGGCTTATGGCATACTGGTAAGTGCAGAAAGGAAAACACCACCACAGAGTTTGGTAATGTGGGTATATTGAAGCTCTTCACAAAATGAATAATAGTGTTGTGCCAAGTATTTTAAGAAAGAACTACTAAAACTGAGTCAAGAGTTAGCTCTTTGATGGCTTGCATGGTTCAGATGTTTGTGAAAGTTGGCTGTTTACTTGGGAAGCAGAAGAAAAGGGATTGTAGGTTCAGTGTTTATCAGCACAGCCTTCCTCTGCTGTGTGGGAGTTTAAAAGACCTCTGAGCACCATAGCAGCCCAGTGAATTGCTCTGTGAGATTGAACAGCAGACTGCAACTTTAAGAGTATCTCTGTCTAAAATGTGTGTATATACATCTACCTGCATAATTCCTTTATATATTAAATAAGCCCTAGGAGGACACCTGAGATAAGAAAACTCAAAAGTATTGGTTTTCTTTCCAAAAGCTCACCTTTTGAGTATTCACTGCTGAAAGCTGTACTGATGTGCTGACTGGCTTCTGTTTGTAGACCCCAGCTATCACTCTGCTCCTACGCTGCCTCTCCAGGGAGCAGCAGCCTGGCACCACTGCATCCTGTCTCAGTGAATACTGTGACTATTGTAAAGTATGCAATTTAATGAGACTTAGTCCTCCTTTAAAGATGCCGTCTGCCCAAGAGCCTGTAGCATGTATCTGCTGTATCTGCTGTTTACGGCTGCTGTCAGGCAGGAGTGTGTGGGATTGCTGCTCTGCCCGACGAGGGCAGGTAAAATTGTTGAGTGACTTAAATAGCTCCCCACTGGCACTGACATAGCAAGACCACAATACACAGTGAAAACCAAAGATAGAAAGAATCTCAGGACCTGTCTTCGGGGGAAAATGTGGTCCTTCCTTCCCTGAAAATAAGCTGCCACCCCCCCTTACTGAGGGGTTGTTTCCTGCTCAGCTTTGCAGTTCCTTACCAGCCATTCAGCATCATGTCATCTTCATTCATGAGATGGCCTGCCTCTCCTTATTCCCCACCCTCCACCATTAGCAGCCACTTAACTTCAGAGTCAGCACTGATGCTTCTCTCTCATTAATATTCTGTGAAGGAAAGTGATAGTTAAGATTATATGCAACTAACATTTTCACGTTTTGTCCAAAACCCACCTGGATTCAGTCTTTCTAAGATTCCCCCTTTCCAGAAGCCTGGAGCGTGCAGTGGAAAGCTCCCCATCCCTGAAAGCAGGCAGCTCAACCTGTTCCTGAGTATTTATTAACTGATTTCCTGGAAGATTTCAGGTACCTCCTGTTTTGCCCAGCCAGCAAAAGTTCTTCTTTCAGTGTTTCAGGTTTGGGGTACTCATAGGGCAGCAAAGATTTCAGTGTATTAGAAAGCTTTGATTTAAGGGCTGTGGTGTATATAAATTCCTGGTTTGGTGAGATTTATTTCAAAGCTGATAGCCATGTGCATATCTACATCTTTTTCTGTATCTTTGGAAGCGTTGGCTTGACTGGATGGAGAAGTGAAGGAGATAAGCAGATAGAAAACTAATTTGAGGACCGTTATGAAGTGTCAAGTGCCGGTGCTGATGAAAGTGAGATGGAGGAATACATGGGTTGGGCTAGAATAGAATAAGGGTTACCTTAATTTTCATAGAGGATACCAAAAATATGACTGTTTTTTACCCCACTGGTCAATTTTGTATAGGCATTAAATGAGTTGAAGTGCAATATTTGAGACAAGATGTTGGGGGAGTAGTCAATATTAAGGCACACAAATACTTCTTCAAGTCACAATGATGTTCAGTGACTGACTTCACTAAAACAGTCCTTGAAGGCACTTTATTTTATGACACTACTCAGCATACATGAATATTAATTTTTGTGCTTAACACTTGGCACTGCATTGTTGAGAAGTCATTGTTTGCTCTGCCTGCTTAGCATACAGTGGCTTCAAACAAATATGCTGCTGCACTGGGACAGAGATTTTGTTGTTCTCTCTTGTTCAGGGTAAAGTTGACTGGTTCACTAAGTTCAAATGCATCTAAGCAGTGTCTCTTGCATCATATCATTGTCTCTGCAAGTTGTCAGGGCTTTAGAAAGAAAAAAAGGTAGGAAAATAGTAACATTTGGGTGGTGAAGATATAAGCTCAAAGAAACTGGAAAAGCTGGCACTGGTCCAGCATTGCTTACTATAGCAATCCTTCCTTTTTGTTGTTATTGTTTCACAAAGGTCAATTTGCAGATTTCACTCCTAGCTATCACAAAGGAGGCATCATTTTTTGAGACTGGTTTGAGGGTTTTCTTGTGGTTTTGAGGGAGACATCCAACAGGAAAACACGAGAAACATTGGAGACAAGAACAGTGTTATAGACAGTGATCTATAATTTGAGCTTTTGTTGAGAGGTTGAGAACTTGTGCCAAGTCTTGAATGAGAATTAATCTAGATGGTACAAGACTAGTGATTTCAACAGCATGGGTTTGGGTAGACACTGAGGTGGAGAAATGTTATAATGTATATAGTGTATCTCTTTTCTTTGAGAGACCCTACTTAATTTGGTTATGCAATTAAACTCTTTATCTCATAAGACCGATTACACAGTTTAGAAAACATTATTATTGCATTGAATTTGGCTACTACTGTTTGCTTCAGTAATAGCCTAAATATCGTTGGAAGGGACCCATAAGGACCATTGAGTCCAACTCCCTGCTCCTTGCAGGTCTACCTAAAACTAAACCATATGGTTAAGAGTGTCATCCCAGACACTTCTTGAACTCTGACAGGCTTGATGCCGTGACCACTGCTTTGGGGACTCTTTTCCAGTGACCACCCACCCTCTCTGTGAAGAGCTAATGATCTGAACTTTACCTGATGCAGCTTCATTCCATTTCCTTGTGTCCTTGAGAAAGAGGATCTCCCCGTCTGCTGCCCACTTTGAGGAAGTTGTAGACTGTGATGGGGTCACCCCTCAGCCTTCTCTTCTCTAGGGTGAACAAAACAAGTGACCTCAGCTGCTCTTCGTAAGTCCTGCTCCTGAGGCCTTTCACTATCTTGGTTGCCCTCGTCCAGACATGCTGTAATAGTTTGATGTCCTCATTATACCGAGGTGCCCAAAACTTCATGCAGTGCTTGAGGTAGGGCTGCACCAGTGCAGTGTATAATGGGACAGTAAACTCCCTGGGAGTGTTGGGAGGCACTTCAAAAGATCTTCTGGCCCAACCCTTCATGGGGAAGGGGAGCCTTGAAAAGAGCATCTGGCACCCTGTCCAATCATGTCTTGAAAACCTTCATCTATGAGCCCTCTAACCTGACCCTGGAAAGGTTTTCCAATGAATGACTGTTCTCACTGTAAAATAATTTCTTAATATAGAGATGAAACCTTACCTGATGCAACCTGTACCCATCACCCCTTGTCTTCTCCACATGGCTCCTTGTGAAGAGAGAACCTCTGTCCTTTTTGTAGGCACCCTTGTAAGTGGTGGCTGGAATATTGTGATGAGGTGCCCACTGAGCCTTCTTCTTGGAGAAGAGATGTAACTCTTTCAGTCTGTCCTCATAGGGCAGGTTCTCCAGCCCCCTAGTCATCATTGTGGCCCTCCTCTGGACCCTCTCCAGTCTGTCCACATCTTTCTTAAATTGTGGGGACCAGGACAGGACACAGTACTCCAGGTGCAGCTGGACAAGTACTGAGTAGAGTGGGATGGTCATGTCTCTATCTCTGCTAGTTGTGCCCCTGCAGGTGCAGCCCATGATCCAATTTGCCTTGGCTGTTGCAGCAGGAAACTGCTGACTCATATGATCCTTGTTGTCCACTAGGATCCCAGGTGCCTCTAAGGATATTTACTGTGAAACTCTGGAGTGAAAATCTAGACTACAGTCACAAAGTATAAAAGTGAGAATTTAGAGTTAGAATGAAGAAACTTTACTCATACACGTAACTGAAAATATATTTTTTTACCATTCAGTGTCTTTCGTGCTTCAGCATTTCATGCCTTTCTGTGTTTCTAATGTATCTGCTCAACTTGAAGCAAACCAGCCAGGCATTTCCCAGTGTTCTGGATAAAGCTAAATGGGTAACATGCATGCCCTGTTGAAGACGCTATGTCTCAATGTCATGTACTGGGGTGGATATCTCACGTGAAAATCCATTACTTCTTCAAAGTGTCTTATCTAAAAGATATTTCTTCTTGAAGCTTTTTCTTCTGAAATGTTGGCATTGCCGTTGATTAACGTTTATATTTTGGAAGTTGATTTTTACCTTCAACAGCTCTGTCAGAGTCCGCACCCTGCTGCTACAGTCTCAAAATAGATAGATGCATGTCTAAATAAATAGGTTACATAGCTATGATTCTACAGTATTTTCCAGGAGACTTTAATAAAAACAATCTTTTGTCTATTCTTACAGTATTTCTTAGTATGAGCTAAATAATTTTCTTAAATAAATTAGTGGCTGAATAATTCAGAAAAGATGTTTAATCTTTCTCTTTTTTTTTTCTTCTGAATTTTCTGTAAAAAATCTTTTCCTCTGTTTGATAACTGTGGATTTACTATTTTTAATATACATAGAATGATTTATTACAGTGCAAACATGAGGAGCTCATGTGTGCACTCAGAATTACCTGGGATCTGTTCCCAGCCCTTGGGCAGTCTCTTTAGGGCTGAGCTACTGTGCTTTCTAGAAAATTTGGGCATCACTGAAGTGGAGGCAGATTGTGAAGCTCAAGTTCCTCAATCAGCTGGAGATCTCTGTTGTACACTGAATATCTGGGGAACCACAATGAATCCATGAAGTCTCCCAGAGAAGTTTTTAACTACTTAGAAAAAGTATGTCTTTTCCAATGCTAAATACCTGGAGCACTTGGAAACCTTAAAATGAGTATTAAACCACTCTCCAACCTTACAGATACTAACAGTTTCACTAGGCATGGAAACAGAGCATAGCATAACAGCTCCTTCAGTCACTGTTTATTTTTGGTAGGCTTTCTTTTGGTAGTAATTCAGTTTGCTTGAAATGTGACATAATTTCCAACAGTATAATGAAGAAAATTGCATACTTAATCATTATAACGATCATTTCTTTAGTGAGCTTCACTATGTCCCTACAGTGGAAACACTGAATAGGGGAGAAAACTTGCATGATTTCACAACTGGTTAAATGCCAAGAATGCAAACCTCTGCCTCAGCAGAGGTTGATTTTTAGTAATTTAATGCTATTTCTTTGCTTTCCTCCTGTCTTCTGTTTTCCCACTATCACGTCTATATCTGGGAAAGATCTGTCAGACTACTAGTTGGAAGATGATGAGGAAAAACCCCAGCTGAGAATTACTATGTTAGATTTTTATTTTTTCTCTGCAAAATCAAAGCTTATTTCTAAGCTACTGCTTGAGAATTTCCTTCTCAGTGGTGATAGTTTGTGTAGGCAACTGGAAAAATAATATATGCACAAAGCAGAAATGTGTTGTTAGGTGTTTAGGCAGTGATGGACATTTCTCTTGGCACCTTCCATTCAAGGGAAGATAAGGTAACCATGAAAGTACTGCTGCTGAGAAGTACGGAGCCCCTGCTGCTTGTTCATTACCCTCCTTGGCAAGGTTGTAATCTTAGCTGAAAAAAAGCACAAGCCAGTCCTGAAAAATTTGATTCCAGGAGAATAGATCCTGTTCTCAAAGATGAGTAAATGTTTCTTTGAATGAAGCTCTCTGTGCAAGTCTTGCAAAGTTTATAATTGGTCGCCCCATTATGGGAGGCCTTTGATAGGGTTAGTTTGTGGTTTGACAGGAGCTTCTGCTTGTTCAAAAATATTTTCTGGAGCTGAGACGCAGCAGCAGACTAAACTTGTTTTGCAGGCTTCTTTCCCAGGAAACCTACAACTAGTCCTCGTTCTGCGCCCAACAGGATTTTTTCATCGAGCTCTCTCAGAGATTGCTTTAAAGTTCAACAAAGATGAGATAAAAATGAAAGTACCTGTAAGTAAACTTTTATTTTCATGGTTCTGTTACAGTGCTTAATCTAGCCAGCAAGGACCAAAAAGAAAAAAACAAAACCCCATGCTTAAAGGTAGTTTTGGAATCTTGAATTAAAGGTTCCTTTTAGAAAATAGCCATGTATGGTTTAATAAGATAAAAAACCCTGATGCAGTCATTTATGTTGTAATTCATAATCTTTATTTTAATAACGCAGTTAATTGTAGTGCTCATGTTTAATTACTGTTATTTAAATTTACATCGTCTTCAACTGAAACAACTGTTAAGTTTGTTTATTCTATAACCAAAGGAAATAGTTCAATCACCTGCTTATGTATTTAACTGAAATTTCTCTATCAGAGGCTGAAGGATGGGGCTTACAATCCTTAATAAGGGAATTCTCACTACTGTTTGCATTTACTTTTTTTTTTATTGCTGTTGCAGATCATAATGCTGGGCTCAGTATCAGAACTACAGGGTTACATTGATAAAACACAATTAACAGAAGATCTTGGTGGCACCCTGGACTACTGCCATAACAGATGGCTGTCCCGTCGCACTGTAAGTCCAAGCTTTTCTTTTAACTTTTCAGTTTAACAAACCCTTCTGGTTTATACCCTGTCATTTATAAAACAGACTCCAAGTGATGCAAGTTCACTTGCTTGGAGTGAGAAGATGTTCCCAAAGGTACTTAGTCATCTTCGAGGAAAAAAAAAATGACTAATAATTTGGGAGTGGTTTTCTGAACAGTTGGAGCAAAGGAGCTACAGTGTATTATGTTGAGGTTTATTGTTTTTGCTAGGAGAAAGAAAAAGCTCAAGTTGTAGAATAACTCCAGATTATAAAAATGAGGAAGATATACCTGATACAAGCCTATGAAAAACATACAATTGAGGAATTAATGGTGACGGTATCTGTTGCTTGCAAAACTATACTTTGACCATTTTTTCAGTCTCATAATTCATCTGCTCGGGTTTGTTTTGTGAGTTATATTTTGTGTGTATGTGTCTGTTTGTATGTGTGCATGTCTTGAGCATGAAACATCATTAATGGTTTTTATTCCAAAAGGCTATAGAAGGTTTTGCCCAAAAGGTTAAGCAAACAGCTCAGATTCTTCAGTCCTTTGGGACTGAGCTGGCTGAAACAGAACTACCAAATGATGTGCAGTCAACTAGCTGCCTTCTTGCAACACACACAGAGAAGAAGGACAAAATGAAGGTATGTAACTTTACTAAAGATGCTGTCTTCTAGTTAAATTGTGTTTTAATTTATAGGTAGTAATGCTAATAGAAAACCTGGAGGATGATGCTAGACAATAATAACACAAAACATTTAAATCTTATTGAACTTGTTTTGCTCTGGTTTGATGTTAAAAATCTTTTTTGCATTCAAAAATTGTTTCTTGAGGCTAAGTTTACTCATGTACAAATGCATCTTGATTTGTATGTGGAAGCAGAAATTTCTTTGTAATCAGTCGTGTGTTTAATTTGTAGTTTTGTTTGCAACAAGAAATTTGACTGCATTTGCATGCATATGAAAATATATGACCTTTTAAACAATGGAAAAATGTTCTTCGAATCGGCTTAAAGGATTTGAGTTTCAAAACTATACATCTAAAACTTTTGAGATATTTGTAGCCTAAGGAGTTTCTAGAAGGCAATCTGTCATGAAAGTTCAACTTGGTTACACTGGGATCTTAAGGTGGTAAATGCAGAAGCTGACATCTAGAATTTACTGTCTGTGTTTGTTGTCAAACACCACTTTTAATCAAACTATGCTTTCTCAATTGCTACTAAAACAAAATCCTTGTTCCAGTTTGCTGCCTTATGAAGTCTGCTTAAAACAAGCCAACAACAGGCAACTACAGTGTGAGGGGTTTCTGTTTTGTTTTGTAGGAGGATATCAGGTTAGCAGTAGAACAGGGAGTTGATATCCTTGGAAGTATTACAAAACCAGTTGCTGAGAATCCGGAATACAAACTGAATCAAGATCAGCTAGACAATCAAACAACGGTAGAAAGGTGAGAGGAGTGAAATACTGAACATGCTGCTTTTCTGGGTTTTTTGACCTCTCCCTGGCTCTTTTACTTATTTTCGAAGCATGCATATGGCACTGAGCAAATGTTACACTATGAATGTAAAAAAAGATACTTTCAGAAACATCTCCTCTGTTCTCTGATCTGTCCTGAGCAAAGTAATCCCCTGATGTTCATTACTGGGTCACCTGGATGTGAGGAAATAAGGATGTGGTTTGAGTTCCAGTACCAAAAATGTCATGCTGTTCTTTTTCTCCCTTTTTATCAGATTGAGACTATATAATTGAGAAGCTTCTCCTTATTTTAAAGAATATTGGTTCTTTGCAATCCAAGGAAATTTCACTGCTCTAGGGAAAGCAGGAGGGAAAGACAGCATTGATATATCCCTTTATTTCAGCAGATTTGTCCATTTTTATTAAGTCCTTTGGAATTGAAGTGAGAGGTTTCTTTTTGTTTAAACCTGCCTGGAGGAGCTTCTAACGTTGCTAATACCTTATCAATGTTGTTAGTAGCATTTAAAGGGCTACTAGGGAGCACACAACTCTTGAAGTATCTATGCAAAAACTTCCTATAAGCTTCCTTTGAGCATATAAGTAAAGAAGTTTTCCTTTGGTCCCCACCCCCCCTTAAATTACTGCCAATTTTGAAGATATATCACATCACCATAGCACAGATGTAAATTTGCACAAAGCTATGAAAGCATAGCTCATTTTCCCCAGGCAGTATTCTGCATTTTTTTTTTGTCTGTCATTCCATGTTTCTATTACTCTCAGGCTGACTTTTCTTTCCAAATAACTGTCCATTTCAATCCACAAGGCTTGGCAGAAGTCAATTTTTTTGGTCGCTGTTGTTATCAGCTCTCCAAAGGACAATAGGGGTGGAGATTGCTAATTTATCCAAAATGTTCCCACTCAATATAATATCTGACGGACGTTGGAACAAACTTTGTGTGTCTGTGTGTGTCTACCTTTTTTCTAATCAGTTTTAATTTGTAAATCCAGGTTTTGTATCCATGCTATTAAAGACAAAAATTGATTAAAATTCAGATGTATGGCCTTCCTTGGATGTAGCTGAAGTACAGCAGAGCATACTATAAGGATCAAAGTCCATAAGATACCATACTATCAAATGTAATATTGGAAGATAAGTTGAAAAGTAAAAGTTTTAATGCATTTGCCAAAATTATAATTGAAGAACATTCTTTGTCACAGTAGTAGTAGTACTGGGCACTTGCCTGTGATATTTAAGTAGTAACTTTCCTCAGAAGAGGAGGACCAATGGCCTTTGGGTTTATGATGAGCCTTGCTCCAATGAATTAAATGTAAGGGCAGCTGGCTGGTCACAGCAGTATGAATTTTTACCTTCATTTTTCCTTATAGCCCAAAGCTTGGATTCCTCTGGGTCCTAGCCCACACACATTTGCATGTTTTATTTACGTTTGTTAGGCCCATGTCCCCAGGCCAGAACCAAGAAGTAGTATTTGCAGCAGCTAGCTTCAAATCCACACTTGCCAAATGTTCAAAACTTAGTGTTTCTGTTGGGTTTGAGTTTTACATCAATGTTATTCTAGGAAACAATTCTGTGCAATGCTCAAAAAAGTTTCCTGTATCCAGTTTATTTTTTCTGGAAAATATTGCTTTGGGGAGGTTTTTTGTTTACTGTGGAAGATTGTATTGTCCCTTGAAGGTTGCACCCATCATTCTTACAGTATTTCTTTGCTGAATTTTTTGTGTTGGTTTTTTTGTTGTTGTTGTTGTTTGTTTTAATAAAAGGCTTCTGACTCAATTGCATGACACGGAGACTGCCTTTGATGAGTTTTGGATTAAGCATCAGCAAAAACTTGAGCAGTGTCTGCACCTCCGGAATTTTGAACAGAATTTTAGAGAGGTGAGAACTTCTTGGTGGCAGTCAATATTTGGTAAGATAGAAATTATTCAGAAGAAAATACTTCTCCCTCTTGTTTTTGCAGGTCTTCTGTGATCTTGAAAACTTTCTCCAACCTTTTTCTTGACATCCTGCTATCTTTACTACCTTGAATACTCTCCTAAAAGAGACATAATAACTTCTCTTCTGCAGTCTTATGATTTTTTTTTTCCACAGGCCCAGCAGCGTATAAGCTTTCAAAAACCTCTTTGAAACCTGTTCTCCACCACAGAAGCATAATATGCTGGCTGCAGACCTTTCATCTTGCCCATAGGCCCTTTTATGGAACCAAGACTTACTTGAACTTTCTGGCTGAAAATTTATAAAACAGTCTCCAACGCTGTGGGTGGGAAGTTGCAACCACACTGTTAGAAACTGGGTGGAGGCTGAACTAAAATTTTTACAGCCATTTTCTGATCTCATGTTAGTATAACTCATATGCTTGATGGCACTTAGTCACTTGACATTGGTGTAGCTGATCTCGGAGCACGGCCCCCATGTCTCCATGGGAACAATGCTCAGAAACCCTCTTACAAGTGTGTGTATCTCCTTCTCTCTATGTCTGTGTCCCAACCAGTTGTTAGGGTGAGGATTTCTGCCCTATGTTTTGCTTTTTATGTTGAAGTTGCTTTGTATTACTGTCATCTGGTAAAAGCAAGACCATAAATGTTTCCTGAGCATTAGTTATACTGCGGTGTTTTTTTTTCTCAGTACCAGGAAACAGGATTACTTCACTGCCTTTTCTTTGTACTTGTTTTCATTTTTGAATTGGGGGTAAAGGTAGGCTGACAAAAAAAGTGATTTGTCTCTGTGCCCCAGTAACCCCATAATGTGAGTCACCTGACTGGAAACAGTGGCTATCAGCTATTTAATTGATGGGTCTCCAGAGATGTGCAATCAACTTAATTGATACATAGTTGTCTCATTTCAGGTCAAAGCAGCTTTGGATATTGTGTCCGAGAGACTGTCTGCTTTCACAGATGTGGGAAACAGCTGTTCACATGTGGAGCACATTTTGAAAGATCTTGCCAACTTTGAAGAAAAATCATGTGTAAGAACTCTGCAAGTCCCCTTAATTTCTAGTATGACAATGCGTATGTGGAGGGGAACAGTATTTGGTTATCAAGTGTATTTTATGAGCAGAGGTTAAGCTAACTACAGGGCAGAATTAGCATCTCAATGTGCAGAAGGAATCCAAAATAAAGTCTTTAAGCGTTAGAGTGGCCTAACTCTCCAACATCCCTCAATAAAGAGCAGAGTGGCCACTCACAAAGTCAGTGTGATTGGTTCATGGAAGAATTGCATGAAATGACTACATAGCCAGGTTCTGCACTTAGTGATCAAGGGTCCACTTCCATTCTTATTAAAGCCACTTACTTCATTAAATCTCAGAAATGAAGAGGCTGTATTTAGAATGTACAATATGTTAAAAAATGACCAACAGAAACATACACTCTGAACAATGTGGAAAGAAAACTTTATGATCTGTGCTTCACAATAAAATATATAGCTCTATAAGTAAGGTCATTGCTTTTGAGACTGAGGTGGGTTCAGATTTGGGTTTAGCTTGCTGCTGTACTCCAAAATGCATACATAGGCACACAGTCTCTGTGCTGAATAACTAAGGCATAGAAGGACTAGTAGTGGTTCCCTTGCAGAGCCCATATGATTAATCTCATTAATGTTTCTGAAGTACTCTGATACAATAGAGGAGGAGGCATAAAAATTCTTGGGCATCTGGGAAGACAGGAAATCACTTTGATTCATTAAGCAAGGCATCTGTTAACTAGATATGTGTTCTGTATCAACATGTGTATTTAACCGCATAAAAACAAATGATATAATTTTAAATGTTTTTCATTTATGTTGATCCAAGAAAAGATGTACCTAAATCAATGCTTGCTTTCTTAGGAAACTATAGCAAAGGCCAGAATGTTAGCCTCAGAGGGTGATGCTTTTATTCAAAGCAATCATTATGCTGTGGACTCCATTATTCCAAAATGCAGTGAACTTCATCATCTCTGTGATGCCTTTGCTACTGAGACAGAACGGAGGAGGAATCTGCTTAACAAATCTCTAGAACTGCATGACTTACTAGAAAAGGTAAATTTTATATGAAACAGTTCTTGTTTGCTAAAACCTCAGTCAACCAATTGTCATAATGGCAGGTAAAAAAATCTAGGGGGGGTGGAAGTTTTCTACTTAAATAGCTGAATACATTACAAGGACAGGTATGAAATGTTTTAGACCTTTTAGTGTTTGATGCTGACATCGGTGCATTCTGAGTCTGTTCTTTTCTCTGTTTCTAGTCTATGAAGTGGTGTGATGAAGGAATTTATCTGCTGGCTTCGCAACCAGTAGATAAGTGTCAGTCTCAGGATGGTGCAGAATCAGCATTACAGGAGATTGAGAAATTCCTGGACACTGGTGCGGGCAATAAAATCAAGGAGTTGAATAAAATTTACAGAGAGTATGCACACATCCTCAATGAAGACCTAAAGGTACTACAAGATGTTTCTGTGTATCTGTGTGTCCATTGGTTAATTTTGGAATTGCTCTCTTGCATGACATTGATAAAGCTAAACAGTCATACTAGGAGTTATACCTGGGAACTGGAAAGCCAACATATTTTCCCACCGGAGGAGCTAGTCCTGTCATATCTTTGGATAAGCATCAAGGGCTTCAGAGCCTATTAATAATTACTTCAATTTCTCAGATAGTAGGATTGCTCTTAAAAAAAATTCTCCCCAGTATGTATGTGAAATATTATTTTTTTTATGTAGTGAAAACACACCTGTCCTTGGTATTTGTATTACTTAGGCTTTGTAACTGCTTTTTTTTTAGAACTTGAGAATATGTCCCTTTTCCTCTTGGTTGATCACTTCATGTAACAAAATCATTAGACTCTTTCAGAAACATTTCCCTATTTTTATTTTTTTTTTTTAAATGGAAACATGAACCACATTGGTTTTTCTACAGCAAGCACACAAAATGTTTTATGAAGTGATGTTCCAATTTTTAAGTGTACTAAATGACTGTAAATTATGCCTTGTTAGGAGTGAAGATTAGGGTAATATTTTTATACGAGGTATGAAAGCAATCACAATTTCGCATCAGCGTAGCTTGTTGATAGGTCTCTGACAGGGATTTTTTTTTTTTTTACATTTCTGTGGCAACGGTAGGAGCATGTGCAAAAGGTTTTCCAGAAGCAAGAAAGTATGGAAGAAATGTTTCAAAAGAGACAAGTAAGTCTTAAGAAACTGGCAGCTAAGCAGACACGTCCTGTTCAGCCAGTTGCACCAAGACCTGAAGCCTTTGTAAAATCTCCTTGTACCTCACCAGGTAAGTAACTACAGTAGCCTTTAACTAAATTTTTGCACTATGCTGAGAAACTTAAAGAAACTTTCAACTCTAATTTGTGGTTGCACAAACATCTGTGTCAGATCTGCTCAAGTTCTAACTGCTGTTTGATTCTGGTTTATGTGCTTAGGTCTTCAAAGAGAATACGTATCCAACTCAGAAAGCAGTGCGCTTCGGAGGGTAAACTACAGGAGAGGAAAGGTAATGTTTTTATTTTGGGCTTTTCATGCACGTACCGCTTAAGAAAGGCATAATGCAATGGAATATTGAGGAACGTCAAGAAGAATGAAGCAATTCCACTGAAAAAATTACGGTATTGCCCCTATCGCAGTAACTCTGGTGAAACAGTCATGTGGCTTAAATAGAGGCTGCTTTGTCACTGGGCTGAGTATGAGGGAAGGTAAAGTAAATAGTTGCCTATATTAGGAAAAACGTTAGGGGCAGCAAAATATAAAATCTATGAACAGGAAACATTTATTATTTGCCAGCAGTAATTGGCTACTCTTAAAACTGATGAAAGTGAAGAGGTAGTTGTCGTTGTCTACAAGACAGCTTCACCTGACCTAATGGGTTGTCGTTCCCAAGTGGGGATGGTCTTCCTGCCCCGCCTCCGGCGAGGAAAGTAACCTGACAGCAGCAACAGAAACAAGTAGTTTCCCACTGGGTTAGAGAGTTGATTCGACTCGGTGAAGGTTCAGCAAGAGACAATGCAAGGAGGAAGGCAGGACCACATGACCAGTAGAGACAACAGTTGGAGAAAAGAGTTGGTTCAAGGTGAGACTGAAAGAACCTCTCATTTTTTTCCAGCAAGCTGTAATTAGGTCAGCCATTACAGTAGAAGTTGTAAGAGAGAACTTCTGTGTCAAGTTAGGACATTACCAGAAAGTTAGCACAGCAAAAAAGTTTCCAATCTTTAGCTTGGAAAACAGACTAAGGCCAGCGTTGCCTCCAAGATTGTGCTGATGCCCTGATGTTGCTTTCCTGGAAAGGCATGCCTTCAAGCATGCCTGCCTTGAACCACGGTCTTTTCTAAGCTGGCCTTTCATAGAGAGCTCCCTGTGTGTAAATGTTCTTGCTTCAAGACCTTCAGGTTGACTTGGAGTTGTTGGTGTTTGGTTTATTTTTTTTGGGCAGTATTCTTGCAAATTGCCTTCTGTTTTAATGGAGTCTTTTCTGTGAAAACACATGCACGTAGATCTGAGCACAAAGCTCCATATTTTAAAGTGTTTTTCCCCATCTGTGATGCTGTGATAATTTTGTTGTTGGTTTTCTGTTTGCTTCCTTCTTTAGAGTGAAATGACTGAACTCCATCAAAGCAGAGGAGGATCTGCAATGGATGATGAAGAAAACCTAGCTGTGTTACGGCAGTAAGTATATTTTGATAAACAAAAAATGCATTTTCTCTGATTTCGTTCCAGCAAGGCTGAGTTCAGCTAAGGATTTGATAAGACAAGTATGCTTCTCTGAATTCAGCCTCAGTGCTTTTTGAAACACATTGGCTGTTCTCTGTACACACAGGAAGATATTTCAGTCTGTCTGCAGCATTATTTATAGTTTATACAGTACCAGACTCTAGCTTTGTTACACCAAGGTGATGCTATGGCAAGATAACTGCATATTTTCATTTTGGAGATTACATAGTATTAAGTAATAAGCCTCCAGTAAATCTATCAGAGATTTGGGCCTCCATACTTCAGAAGACTTTGTCTTTTTATTTGACACTTTTTAGTTCCTGCTTTCATAAATGTTACAAAAATTCACTTTATTATATAAAAACTAAAAAGCATCACATATTCAAAAGATAACTTGGTACCACCTACACTGTGTATAGCAAAGCTTGCATTTCTGCCTGTGAACTGGATACTTCTACTTTCTTTTCACTGTTACAACCACATGTTAAATCATACAAAATCACAAGGGGGAAGGGGTTTGGAGAAGCATGCTTCCTTGACCATTAGGGAAATTAAACTTAACCAGCATTGTGATATTTAAAGTGTGCCTCAAATGCCTCTAATTTAAAATGATCAGTGTAACTTTAAAAATTTGAAAATCCTATGCAGCTCTAACTCCAGTTCCTGTAATGCTTGTGAACACAGCATAATCAGATCTTGTATGTATAATGATGAAATATTTCACTGCCTCATCTCAATTACTACAGCACCTAAAATGCTAGATTTGACTTTTTTCCTGTTTAAACACATTTTCAAAAATTTTCAAATGTTTTAAAAATATGTGCTTTGCAATAAGGATATATAAACTGTTGACAGAAATACCCATGAAACATCACGTTTTCCATTACCTGGAAACTGCTCTTTTGTTGTCCAAACTAAAGTAGAAACACAAACAAAGTTGGTGTTGCCTCATTACTTTGCATAAGGGAATATGCCTACATTAATTGTCATTCTTTGTCTACAGGCATGTAATTAATGAACTTATTGAGACTGAACGAGCATATGTGGAAGAACTTCTCTGTGTTCTTGAGGTAAAGATTAAATTTCATTGCAGCTGTTAGTGAATCTCTTTATCTCTTCCATTTCATGAATGCTTTTATGCTTTCCTTATCACTGTAATACCTCTGCTTGTCCTGTCAAGCAGTGTAATCATTGCATCTCTCATCATATTTTCAGAGGTAGGAACTGCAGTATTTTTCTGGACATATTCATGGAACTAGGATTTTGTATTAAAAACTACAAATTGGGCAGAAAATAAGATATGTCTCATTATTTATGTGGAACAAAGTGTGATTTGTAATAAGACTCTGGAATGAACAGTAATTAGTGATTGAGGCAATTCTCAGGAAGGTCGTGTGTCACACAGGAATGTGAATCTGCATTGTGAGAATCTTGTGTCAGAGGAGAAAATTCGTTTCTTGCATCCCTCTTTGCATATCTTTAAGTAATCATCCAAATGTCTTGAGTACAACTGTGGCAATGGTACATTGTAAGAGTAATATCTTCATTCAGAATTGTAAAGGAAACAAAGTGTTCCCTTTGCTCCACGGTTCTGGAGGCACAATTGCAGTACTGCTGAGTTGCTTGAAGAAATGCATCACAGTATTCTGTGTTGTTCCTCAAGTTGTTTAAGTTTCCAGACATGGATGTGTCATTTTGTTGTAGTCTAATTTTGACTATAGGAGATAATGAAATCGCAGAGATTAGAGGCTGAATTATTTTACAGGATGGATTGGAATTGAGCCAAGTGGGGTACTCTTGGTGTCGATGCAAGTGTTAAGCCTCTAAATCGGAGCTGTCTGCAGTCACAGACTGGGAGTGATAATTTCTAACTACGTACCTTAAAGGAAGATTATAGTGTAAGGGTTTCAAACTCTGTTCTTGCTTTTCCCTAGTTTGTGCTCAGCTTCCCATAGCATTTATGTCCTGGGTCCGGTGCAAGCGCTAGGAAGTGGTGTTGACAGTAGGATGGTTGCATCAGTTGTGTGGGAAATAAAGCACAGTAGGTCTGGAGTGGACCTTAAGGATCACTTTATTCTCTGTGGGTGTGTTTTTTTTTTTTTTTTATGCAATGCTATCTCTACAGTTCTGTTCATAAAATCACGACTCAAATAGTTGGAGGATTTTTGGTCCTTACTGCTGCTACTGGAGAGTTGTTGCAGTATGTTCTGTTCCTCTGGTATTACTCTTGCATAGAGTATGGTGCAACCTTTGTCTTGCTGGACCAAGCTGTCTTGATTTTTTGCCAATGGGATAGACTGTCCAGTACTCTGATCGTGCCAGGCACACTTCTCTGTGCCTCCTTGCAGTTTGGGATTCATCTATTGAACATGGGTGCTTGGGACTGCCAACAGCAATTATGGATCCAGATCCTTGCTGAGCTATGGTTCAATGGCAGTCTTCCAGCTTTTGAGTAATTCTAGTTATTAATCCATAGTTCTGGCTATTCTCCCAATTCCTTTGTTTCTACTATTCTATTAATCTTCCCATTTTTCCTTAAATACTTAAATACTTAGACTTAATACTGTGCCTCCTTTTATGATGTCATATCTAATTGCCATGTGTTTTCTGTCTGCTAAGGATTCCAACAGAGAAAAACAAGGTAGTTCCCAAGATTGATTATTGGGAAACTGCTTTAGCTGCCTTTATCCAAGCTTGATAGTTTTCATTTCATTAATAACCATAGTCATCCCACTTTAGTATGTGAAATCCAGTAATTTTTATTCGGTAAAAATAATGGTCTAACCTATTTTTAGGTATTGTATTTGAATCCTTTTCCATTTACTTTGCTTTGTTTGAACAGCTTTCACATGTAAGACCAACCAGCTTAAAGCAAGATGACATGATCCCTGTGACTGCATGGAGTAGCTTTCCCTCTGCTGTCTTAAAACACAAGTACTGAATAAGTAGTGAAAGCTAAAGGATTTTTATATTAAATTTTTAAAATAAGTGCTATATCAGTCTGAAGTGGAAAAAGAAAATAAAAAAAAAATAATTGTCAAAGCCCTTTGTCAATGTGTGGATTTCATGCTTTTGTTCTTTCAGAATTTCAAAGTATTGAGCTCTGTCACGTTTGTTTTCACCTCAGCTGGGTGAGATACCCCTTCTTTATGCCAAGGCTGGCTTTGTTGCTACGTTCAGCATCACCTTACTTCAAGTGGACTTTAATCAATCTCTTTGTGCATCTCTTCTGCTTCTAACCTCCATGGTGGACGCAGTTCTTCTTTCCCTGTTATTTTTTTAAACTCCATTTTATATAAATTATTTTTATCTTTTTTAAGGCTGTACTACTTCCTTCCCCCCCCCCCCGCCTTCTTTTAGACTCTACATTTTCCAGTTTGGGGGGGAAGGATATGGGAGGGGGAGACCAATGGTTAGCTATCTATAATCTCTAGCATCTTTGCCTGTACCATTGGGGTTTTTTTGTGGTGTTTGAGGAAAAAATACCCAGATTTGTAAAGGAATATTTCTGATTTAAAAAAAAATAATCAAATCACTGCCCTATCCAGATGCTTGAATTCTTCAGGCTGAGTTTACCAGGTACTTTTTGTAGTTTGGACATAAGTTGGAAATTTAAAATCTTAGTTGTAGGTGCACTTATGCTTATCCTTTCATTTAATATGTCAGTTTTAGTTCATTTAATTTGTTGGTGCAGATTATCATCATCAATGTCACTAATGCGGTGACCTCCTTGTCCACGATAATTTTGTCAAAAAAAAAACCCAAACAAAACCAACCACACACACAAAAACAAAACCAGAAAAAAAAATCTAACCCAAATCTAAAATGGGTTGTATCATCTTTCTTCAGTGCCTGTACACTAAGAAATCTGCTTACAATAGAGGTACTGGAGTGTTCTTGTAGTTTTTCTGGTTGGTTGGTTGAGGGTGTTTTGATTAGATTTTTTTTTTTTTTTCAGGGGAAAGCTTTGTCTGTTGGTTTGGGGTTTTTTTGTGTTTTGTGAGGTCACAGATTAGTGATCAGAGGAAAAGAGTTCTGCACTAAAACAATGTGTTTTCCTTACCTGTGCCAGATAAACAGACAAAAGAATGTGGCCTTATATGACAAATCATAGAATCATAGAATCATCTGGGCCAGAAGGGACCTTCAAAGGTCATCTAGTCCGGCCCCCCTGCCATCACAGGGACACCTCCAACTAGACCAGGTTGCCCAGGGCCTCGTCGAGCCTCACCCTGAATGTCTCCAGGGAAGGGGCCTCAACCACCTCCCTGGGCAACCTGTTCCAGTGCTCCACCGACAAATGGAAGGTGTCAGAATCTAAAGTTATGACTTTTGGCATCAAAGCTAATGAAAATAGCTTCTTAAAGATAGAATTTGCAGCTTAATGGTTTCTGTTACCTGCAGAAATAACTGCAGTCAGATTCTTCCCTTATACTAATAGCTAAGACTAGCATGAAGGTTTGTGTGTGCAGTGGAATTGTGTCTTTAAACTCAGATGTGTAAAAGTACAAATTATAATTTGTAAGCAGTATGGGAATGCATAGCCTGTTGCTTGGTGGAAATGACTGCAAACTTCATTTCATCCTTGCTTAACTAAAGTTGCAGTCATTATTCAAGTGTCTTTCTAAAGACTATAGGTGTGTCTTACTGGCCTGATGCACAAACAGAATTTGTATATTTTTTCCATTATTAGTTCTGAGCTCTTTCTTTTCCATCTGTCAACCTGCAGGCAGACTGCCTTGACAGAGAGAGATAAGTTCTGCAAGTAAAGGGAGATAATCGGTGTGCCTCTCTCCTGTGTTGCAGGGTTATGCTGCAGAGATGGACAACCCCTTAATGGCT
Organism: Gallinago undulata; assembly: GCA_026546715.1. NCBI lineage: Eukaryota > Metazoa > Chordata > Aves > Charadriiformes > Scolopacidae > Gallinago > Gallinago undulata. The sequence goes on along the minus strand of JAOTQQ010000001.1, from coordinate 144,168,384 downwards.
CATCTCATTTCACCAGAACTCCAAAATAAGAAGGATATCTTGTTTGGGAATATGGAAGAAATTTATCACTTTCACAACAGGTGAGGATTTTCATTCAGATCTGAAATTGGTATTTGGATGGGATTCTCTACTTTTAATCTGATTTAAATTGAAAAAAAAGATCCTGACTGAGTCCCACTTGGCTATGTGGCATGTCAAAATTCATGTTGCATAGAAGAAGAAAAGCAAAGTATCTTTAAAGATGAGAAAAGCTGTGTGAAACTTCAAATATTTGCAGTACACAGGTAAAATTTTGCATTGTTGTCCTCTTCCTGAAGAAAGGTAGTGGGATATGGTTACAAGCTAATTTAAGCAAGATTTGTTTGGGTTTCTTTTATTTTTTTATGAAATTTGCTATGGAAACTAATCTATTATTCTAAACCACAAGTTCTCAGCTCTTACAAGTGGTTGAGGCTGGTTAACTTTATACTTGAGTGACCTCTCTCTGAAGTTTGAATCCTTGCTGCCTAGAGAGGTATTTCTTCACAGGATAATATTTAAATTGATAGAAAAGAGAAGTGTTTTCAAGAGAAGTTGAGCATATTAAATAGTTGTTTCTTATTCAGACAAAACTAGACTGGAAGTTTTGCCACGGATTTTTTTTTTGAGGTTGGTTTGTTTGTTTGTTTGGGGAGGTGAGGTTTGGTTTGTCTGTTTCCTCAGGGGTGTTTGGTAGTATTTGGAAGGAAAAAACAAACACTTTAAACTGCACAAATCCTGCTGCCGAATACATAAGGCAGGGGAAAAAAAAATATCCAATCTTACTTGATTTCAGCTGTAGCAATAGTAAGCTAAAAGAAATTGGTTGGAATGTTTGCATATTTTAATTTGCTATCCCTTTTAAAGTACATGTCTTAGAAGAGTTTTGTTTAGTTTTGTAGTACAGAATTGCAGCTTTTTTTCCAAAAGTTTAGAGAACTAATTGCAAGAATGTGAACATTTACTGCCACTTTTTTAACATGTGCCCTAAGAAAATCTTCTTCCTCATAGAATATTCTTGAGAGAACTAGAAAAATACGTAGAATATCCAGAACTAGTAGGACGGTGCTTTCTGGAACAGGTATGTGTCATCTTTTGCTGGGATTTTGTTTATAAACCCTCTAAGACTGTAACATATGAGAGTGATTTTTCATGTAGCAATTGCCACCACGTCCTCTTTGTTTGTCTTGAACAGGTAACAGGTTGAGAATGTAGATGTTAATTGAGAATTAGGGATATTTTCCACTGTGTGGGTTAATTAATTTTGCTAGAAAGAGCCACCACCTTGTTGAAAGAAAACTGCTTTATTGAAGTGGCAGTTAGGAAAACATGCAAAGGAGTCATGCGCTGCATTGTTTCATATCGCAATAAAAGATTAGTTTACTTGGTTAGATTTTTTTACTGGATTTGTTTTTGTCGTTCTTTCGTTTTCTTTAAAGAGTACACCTCAACAGAGCAAATCCAAAATATTGTTATTATGAAAATAGAAAGCTATAGCAGAATTAAACTTTTAAATCTGGCATTTATTAAACAATGAGCCTTATCCCTAGTATACCAAAGGCTAAATAGGAATCTGTTTATGGGAATCAGTCTTCTGTTGTTGCTATTGATGCTTTAAACTCCTGGGAGGAGCCATGCCTCCCTCTCCTGTTTACTGGCTACATCTATGGAGATGCTGTTTTTTAAAACTAGAAGAACAGCAGTAATTTCGTTCTTGCTGATTTCCTACCCAGTCTTTCCTTTATATCTGTTGTCGTTATGACATTTTCAACAGTCTTATTTCCTTTTGCTTAGATGCTAAAGTGACAAGGGGCAACAAACTCCTTGGTCTACCTTAGTGCAAGTCCCAGTGAGAAACAAGTTCATAAAATGAAAATGTATAAAGAGAAAAGGGCAAAGACCTTTAAAAAAGTTGCACAGAGGGACTCATGGTTGGGCACTCATGGAAGTATTTTTATATTGTAATAGAAATACATTTGTAAACACAATATATGCTGCTTCAGAGGTGCTTAGCATTCAACTGAAGCAAAAATTAACAGGAACATTTTATTCTGATTTTGAGTAAAAAATTAGTAGCCCTTACAAAATAAATTATTTTAAATAATTGGGTTTTGCTTGGGATGCTTCAAAGAATTGCATTTTTGTTTTGTTTTTGTTTTTTCTGAGCCTTATTGATTATAAAACAATATATCATATGAAGTTTGTCCATTAAGGTCACAAGAATTTATTAACTTTTTGTTTGCCTCTGCAATTTCAGATGGAAGATTTCCAGATTTATGAGAAATACTGTCAAAATAAACCTCGATCTGAAAGTTTGTGGAGGCAGTTTTCAGATTCTGTATTCTTTCAGGTATGCTTGCTTGAGTCTCTAAAATACTTGAGGGGGGAGGTTGTTTGGTTTGGTGGTTTTCTTTTAAACGTCATCATTTATGTCAAGACTGAGTAACAGAAATACTGATTAGCATACTGATGATATCCAACACTGATTACAGGAATGTCAAAGAAAACTCGATCACAAGCTCAGTTTGGATTCATATTTGCTGAAACCCGTTCAAAGAATAACCAAATACCAATTATTGCTAAAGGTATGTGTTACACTATAATACTGAGTCTGGTTTGTGCATTTGGTTTTTTTAAGTGCTGCTTCTCTTATCCTGCTGGAGAGAAACCTAACAATTAGCGGACACTTGTATAAACTGAAACAGAGACAAATCCCAGTCTATCAGCTGTCAGCTCGGTTCCTTTCTCTTTCACCAAAAAGCTGCTAGTAGACAGACAAATGTTACCCAGAGACACCTTGTGTAACTGCTTTCTCCATATATTTCTGCTGAAGAGAAGAATGAAAAAATGATTAGGGGAAACAGAAGAACCAAGAAACCTTTGCAACAAAGAAAAGAGAGTATCTGAAATAATGGTTACTTGCCAGTTATGGTCACCTCATGCATATTTCAGGAATTTCCTTTGCTAGGGTCTAGCAAATGTACTTAAGCAGGAGCACTGTATGGTATTTTGAGGAAAGGTGATTCACTTAAATATGCTATACTGCCGAGATCAAAATGAGAGCAATATACTATTATAAATTTTAAAATGAAAGTCTAAGTTTTTGCCATGTTTGAAGTTGGCTTGTTTTAAGAAACTTTTCCCACATAGACACACATTTCAATAATTTTATTTAACAGTAGTTTTTAAAAAATTACCTTGGACCACATTTACTTTTGAGTTAAAACTGAGTTAAAGTTAACTGCTTTTAAAGAACTAATTACATTAAGTTTGTATGGAGTGAGGAGTATTTGAAAGGTTTTTCAATTTAAGGTATCTTTATTTCCTGCAGTCCATGAGTAAATGCTTATTTTCATACCATGAAATCTTGGTGTTTCTGTGTGAAGTCACAGCTATGTTTATCTGCATCAAACCCAAAGATGCAACTTCACCGATAAGCCCTTTGGAGAAGGGATACCTTTTTCAATATGTAGAGAATGCCCAGTGCAGTAAGTTTAAATCTGTTACCTGCATCCCAGGCCTTATTGTAATTCAAATAATAAATGAAATTTGCCTGTGTTCTTACATTTGTTCACTTCTAAAAAGTAATGAATATAAAAAGTAACAAAACTTCTTGTTGTTTTTTTTTATTAGTCATGATGAAGAATGTTTGTAATGTTAGTCTTGTAAAATTCTTAGGTGTAGTGCTTATAAAATGTTTAGATGAATGGGATAGATCTGGCTAATTAGCAGCAGAGATGAGAAATAAAACTTTAGGGTCTTCTGAGTCCCAGACAGAATTTAATGCAGTAGATTATGTGGTATAAAACTTCACAGGGTAACATTAAAAACTTTATAAACACTTAATTTAAAAGCTTAAATTCAGTGTCAAAATTTGAATGTTCCTAGTTATTGATGTTTCCAAAACTAAGTATGTTGTTGTTCCCTGCCTTCTCAGGAAATGCTGAAGTACAGTAAGAACTGTGAAGGTGCTGAAGATCTTCAGGAGGCATTAACTTCTATACTGGGTATTCTTAAAGCAGTTAATGATTCTATGCACCAGATAGCCATTACAGGCTATGATGTGAGTACTTTTACGTATTTTTTTAATTTCTTCTCGTTTATTTCTTAGTTATATGTACAGTGTGCCCTATAGTGTGCCAATAATGAAAAGAGTTTTACAAAAGGTGCCTTTAAACTGAATTATGTGATGAAGATAACGGAAATGGATCTCTCTATATTCATAGCTGGAAAACTTCAGAAGAGTAATATTTTGCTTTGTCTGCCTGAGTTTTCTTTCTTTGATCTACCTGACACCAAGTTAAAAAGTGAAAATTGTCACAAGGAGTCTGGTTTAGGCTACTGCCAAATGGGAATCACTACGAAGTTTTAATATCTATGTGTAAAACTACACCCAAAACTTCCAGTTCAAAAAAAACCCAACAAAACAATCCCAAAACACAACGTAAGCAGCTTTGGAGCAGAGTTTAAGGGAAAAAAATCCCAAATGACTAAATATGTGTATTTTGCCTTCCCTCTCTCTATGTGTAGATCTTTGCATCTCTGCTACCTGGTACTCTTGACTGTAAAATCCTGCCTGAACAGTGTTGGGGAGAGAGAAAATTATGTGTAAAAATCCAACACTGACTTTATTACATTTCCAACCCAACATAAACACTGATGTGAGAGATTATTTGGAATGGCAGAACTTGTAAAGACCTGGTCAGAGCACGCGTTTTAGTCTGATGTCATGTCTTTGTAGTTATAAATATTGCTTTCTTTTTTTTTGTTCCAGGGAAACCTGAATGAGCTGGGCAAGCTCTTAATGCAGGGATCTTTCAATGTCTGGACTGATCACAAAAAGGGTCACTCGAAGGTGAAAGATTTGGCACGCTTCAAGCCAATGCAGCGACACCTCTTCCTCCACGAGAAAGCAGTGTTGTTCTGTAAAAAGCGAGAAGAAAACGGAGAGGGTTATGAGAAAGCACCTTCTTACAGCTACAAACATTCCTTAAACGTAAGACACTGAGCAGTCCAGTAAGGTCAAGGTACTGAGGGCTTAGCCTTCAGCAATGCAATATTCTAGTTTTTTTGTCAGAGAAGCTGTGTTATGGTTTTGTATTGGGAACTTCACCCTTTAGGCAAACCTAACTGGTGCTGCAGGTATGTGTCACTTCGTGTTGCTTTCTGTTAGAGAGTCTTGGTAGGGGGAAATTATCCTTTGAGAAAATCCAAACCATACTAGTCCAGCTGAATGGCAGTTGTGTTAATCACACAATTTCTATTAATGAGTAGAGCAGGGTAGTACAAAATAGATGTAAGATTTGGTGTGGGTCAGTCTCAATTTAATGTACCTAAACCTTTCTTCCACCTGAGGTAGCTGAGCTGACAGAAAGCACTAAATCTCTTTCATCCAACATGCAGGTCATTCTTTATTAGCAGATAATTCTTTTAGTTATTCTTTTCCTTGAACAAGAAGCCAAATGTGGCTTTGCTTTTTAGAAATAGGGTACCAAAGAATACCAACAGCCGCCTGCTTCCATTGTTACCATAATTGTGATGTGGTGGGTCAGCCTCTGTTCTCTTTGTTTCCAGATGGCAGCAGTTGGAATAACAGAAAATGTCAAAGGGGATGCAAAAAAATTTGAAATCTGGTATAATGCAAGGGAAGAAGTTTACATCATACAGGTAAACAACATGCCCTAAAAAAAAAAAGAGAGAGAGAGAAAGGCCAGGGGTGGGAAGTCTTAACCCTATAAAGATCTGTTTGGGGTTTTTTTTTGTTTTCCCTTTGCTATAACACTAATAGACAGTGATGAAGAAATGTAGGAAATACCCAAGCCAAAATGTACTAGATTAATTCATAAGGTAGTTTCTTAAACAATATATCTAAATTGCAGTCTTTGCGGGGCAGAGTGGGTGGAAATCATGTTTTACAATATCCATGGGGGATATTATATACGCTATTACTACTGCTGTCACTGGAGTAGTGGATGGCTCGTGAGCCAGGGTTTGACTGTAGCACATGCATAGCCTCTGCCTCAGCATGTTCCAGTTGTCACAACTAGCTTTTGTTCACTGAAGAACTAGAGGTAGATCTGTCTGACCCTCTTGAAGGATTCCTCCAAGGCTGTACTTTGGCATGCAACTCTTTGTGTAATAAGTATTGTATGATTGATAGCTGATTGTATTTGTTTTCGAGTAGGCACCAACACCTGAAGTTAAAGCCACTTGGGTCAATGAAATAAGAAAAGTGCTGACAAGTCAACTGCAGGCATGCAGAGGTAAAATATTTTGGATATATATAGTAATTGCTTTTCTCTTTGAACTTCAAAACCTGGCCTGTATATCTTCACTGTGTAGGACTGCAGAAGTGAAAAGCTCAAAACACAAATTTTAATAATTCTTTTTCTTTCCTCCATTGCAGAAGCTAGTCAGCACAGGACACTAGAACACACACAGAGTTTACCTCTACCATCGTCATCTTGCACAAGGTAAGTACATTGTCAAATCAGCCTGTCTGTCTTGTAAATATACTAATGCATTATTACTCTGATCCCTTACAACTGGCCCTTTTGCTTTAGGGTTTTTTTTAGGTCTCTTCCTACTTAAAATCTGTAAAGCTTGTGGCTTGTACATCTCCAGAACTGTTAAACTGAGCAGCAGTGGCATGGATTTTGCCAGCTGATAAAGAACAACACGGAAAAGTCATTTTCCAGCCAGAATCACAGAGAATCACAAGATGATATGGGGTTGAAAGGGACATTTGGAGATCATCTAGTCCAACCCCCCTGCCAAAGCAGGTCCACCTAGAGCAGGTTTCACAGGAACGTGTCCAGGCAGGTTTTGAACGTCTACAGAGATGGAGACTCCACCACCTCCCTGGGCAGCCTGTTCCAGTGCCCTGCCACCCTCAAAGTGAAGAAGTTCCTCCTCATAAGAAGTTCCACCTAAACATGTTCAAGTTTGTGCCCATTACCTCTTGTCCTGTCACTGGGCACTACTGAAAAAAGACTGGCCCTATCCTCTTGGCACCCACCCTTTAAGTATTTATATGTGTTGATCAGATGCCCCCTCAGCCTTCTGTTCTCCAGACTAAAAAGACCTAAGTCCCTCAGCCTTTCCTCATAAGTGGGATGTTCTAGTCCCATAATCATCTTTGTAGCCCTCTGCTGTACCCTCTCCAGCAGTTTCCTGTCCTTCTTGAACTGGGGGAGCCCAAAACTGGACACAGTACTCCAGATGGGGCCTCACCAGGGCAGAATAGAGGGGGAGGATAACCTCCTGGTGGTATTATGCGCTTGTTTGTTGAACAGCTAATTATATACTTTGCACCCCAGATAAGAGAGTCATGTAGAGTAGCCTTTTCCCTCCTTCTCTGTTCTTTTCCTTTACCTGGATTGTTTTTTTCTTCCTTTTCCAATGACATGTTACTGTCATTTTTGTCTTTTTCAGGGTGTTATCTTTCCTTGTTCTTTTCCTTCAATTTCCTTTTTTTTAACTAAGCAATGTTTTGATTCTTCCAGTATCACAGCTTCTGAGTCAAGGTTTTCTTCTTTTCCTTTTATTTATCCTTCATCCTACAAACCTGTGTATTCTTCTTCTCCCACCTGCTGTTCTGCCCATCTGTGTTACGTCTTCTTCATCCTCTGCTACTCGATCTCTTTTTTCATCATATGTGTATGTAGAAATATCCATAAGCCTGTCTGCTCATGACCATGTCATGCCCACATGGTGTGTGCTCGAATAAGTACCAGTAGCTCTCTGCCCTGCATGTTTTATGCAGCTACTTATCTTTCTCCACTCCATTTCCCAATGAGAGGTGCAATGGGAATCCAACTGCATGATCCATCCTATGTTCTGTGTTCATCCTTCATCTGTTTCTGTGTTAAGAGCTTCTCAGGGGCAGGATTTATTACTTTTTTTTTTCTTTTTTTTTCCCTTAGTACATTCAGGAGGAAACTGTCAGGACAGAATGCGTGCCTGTAGTTGAGTGACAGTAAGCTGTCCTGATCTGTCTTTTCAGTAGCTCCCACTGCCATAGTACACCTGGTTGCAGTCAATTAGGGAACCCTTTCTCCTTTGGAAGTGCTCATGGTCTTTAAATGCGAAATCACCAACAACTGCTTCAGCCCTGCGAGCTATGATCTGGGAAGTGGCTAATGAATGGTTTTTAGCCTATATATCTGTATGTAGAAGTCAGACCACAGTTGAATGTCATCAGCCCTGTTCAGACTCAAATTTGCTGGAGATTTAATTAATTGTCTTAATTTTCTTCCAATAAACAGTCCTTCACGGAACCACATCAGAAACACCAAAAAAATGGAGGAGAGAAAAGCTGACCTTGCAAGTCTAGAAGGTTATGGCACTGCAGTGGCACCAAAGAACCCTGAGAAAGGCAAAGGTGAGCTCACGTGTTCGTATCGTTATCTTGAATTGCAAAGAGCATGCCTGCACTGCAGTTACACAGGCAGATCCACCAGCAGAGTGCCCATGGTAGCACAGGGAAATGTGGCGTTACATCTGAACGAGCAAGGCTTTGTTGCTTTCAGCCCTAAGGCAACCCATCCACTAAGTGCTGCCCACACTGCAGCAGTGTGCAGGTCCTATCTACCCTTAGCTTGGGGTTTCTGCGTACCACTGTGTGGTATGGACAGGCCAAAAGCCACCTCGAATGAAGGGTAGCAAAAAGAAGGTAGGAACTATGTGTTACGAGGCCCAAGTATGCAGTAGATCTCCTCTTAGAGCTGCCCAGCTTCTCAGGGTTCTCTTCCTCTGTATAAATTTCTCGGCATTCTGTTCTGAAGACTCTTGGTTTGTTTGGTTTTTTTCTCTTGAATTTTGGTTCCCATCATTGATAATTATTTACTGAACCAGTGGCAGTAGAAGGCCCCTGCATAGTTGTAACTGGACTTTTAGTTGTCCTTTCTCATCCTAATGTACAGCTTCCCTGGCAGGGCTGCAAATGATTTTTTTGCCTTGATCTTTTCATGGCCTTCTCCCCTTTCTTTCTGTGTCTCTCTTTTCCCTTGTAGATGACACTAGCTCTACCTCAGAATGCTCTGTACTGTCAAAAAAGCGCTTTACGCTGCAGGGCTTTACTAACCTCAAAAGTCAGAAAGGTAATTTAAAAAAAAAAAAAAAGGCTAGACTGTTTTCTGTTTAAGGCTTCAATGGAAGCATCACTTTGTATGTGTGTGTAGTGCAACAGGTTTTCAGTTTATGCACTAGCTTGTTCTCCTGAGTTCAAGCTGCATTCCTGAGTCACTGACCCTGACACGGAGGTTTCCAGAGAAACTGGCTCCAGAGTGGGAAAGGGAGGATGAGCTGATGAAAAGTGGAGCTGTTAGAGATGCAAGGGAAGGAGTGCAGTTTCAAATGCCTCCAGTCTCACTATCAAAGCTGAGGAAGGAGTTTATAGTGCCCCGTTCCTGTAGGAAAACTAGAGGAAGGAAGTTGTCTTCAGATCAGACACCTGGCATGCTTTTGGCTTCAGTGGATCTGCCCCAAATGCACCTCTACTTGGCAAAAAGGAATCAAGGTTTTGCTAGAGTATTTCTATATTAGCATCTTTCAAAACTCCTAAGTCATGGCTACAGTTGAATGTGTGTGACAATGTTGTTTTGCTGGATACAAAACTAAATAGGAATTTCCTTATGATTCCAGAAGTGGTCTGGGTTTTTTTGGTGGTGTTTGTTTTGGGTTTGTTTTTTTTTTTTGGTAAAACAGGCAATAGGAGTCTGATACCTTTCTTGCTTCCTCCTGCCAAGTAATTGCACTGGCACATTCACTTCTTGCTTTGAACAGCTGCCTATGAACAGCCTGAATTTCATTAAGATGATGACACTTGTTCACAAGCGTGACTTCTTTTTTATTTCCAAGCATTTTTTCAGAATGCCTTTTTAAGACCTGATTACCTTTGAGTTCTTTCTGGAGAGAATCCAGGGTTGTGTATCCAATGCTAATGAGGTGAGCACTAATATCCCATGCTTGCCTTGACAGAAACTCCATCATCTTCTGCTAAAACCCAGACATTGCCAATGATCCTTCTTACAGGACCAGGTATTGCTGTAGCACTAGATTTATACAAAAAATATTGCTTAATTTGGTAATGATTGTCTAAAATTGAAATTAATTGTATTAAGTTGATGTCTAATTCATTTAGAAAAGTTTACATATACTTTCACCTATCACTGTAAAATAAATTTGTCAGTTTATCTTCAAATAACTACATGTAAATAATTAATTTCTCCTGCTGTAATTGACCAATGACAGCTAAAATAGAGTGATTAACAGAAATCCTCTTGTTTTCCAGTGTAAACTCAAAGGTATTTAGCATGCACTCCACCTATTCTCTTTTTTCCAGTTCTTCAATATCTCTCTTCTGTGTTTTTTGCCTATTCATCCTCCTGCAGCTTCTCCTACCAGTCCTGACAAAAAAGCTAAACGCCATGAAGTAGTGAGTGACCCAACTCCTTTTGGTTTAAGAGGTATAGTGATACCACGTCTTGCACTCCACAAATATTCACACATCCCTCATGTAATATGTTCCAACAGAGCTCTGGGGTTACCTATATGATGCTGTTGTGCGCAGCAGTTGGTATCAGCTCAGTTTTTCCAAGTGGGTCTGTCAGCTTCCATATATAGTGTTTTTGATAGTACAGCTGGTTGAAGTTTTACTTTGGCATCAAATAAAGTAGCATACGACTAACTAGTTTTTTAGAAAAGGGCAGTGGAAAAGGGATCTTCTGCTGAAGAAATAACCAGAAGCTGGGTGTTTAATGGAATTACAGGGGGCATGCAGTTGCTATGAAACACATGGTTTTCCAGTTAGCATCCTCCTGTCACTGTGCCTCTTGTGGAGAGGCTTAACATTTTTAAAAGGAAAAAAAATAAATCCAAAGCTCACATACTTTAGTCATAATGGTGATCATCAATGTCATGTGGTATTTCCATTTTAAATCTGCATTTATTACTGTAGTCACAGTCCAGTTGCAGCTTGAGGGTTGGAACTTGATGATTGCTAAGATTGCTTCCAACCTGAACCATTCTATGATCTTTCTTTGGCTGATAGTACGCAATTTTCAGCACCCTGGGAACCCCAGATGGTTTAACTGAACCTCTTGTAGCAGTTTGCCTCCTGTCTTCCCAACCCTCAGCTAAGCAAAGAATAGAAAAGCATTTCGGTGACCGTTTTCTAACCATCAGGGCTGTTGGTGAAGGCTCGAGTACAAATCCTTGGGGCGATTTAACTAGAGAAGGAAAGGAGTCCCTCTGTTCCTGACTCTCTTTCCACCAACATCTCTCTTAGAAAATATTACTCTAAAGATAGATGAAGCTATTTCAAGCCCTGCCATCGTCCTCTTCTCCAGGTTTCCACAGCCTTTGTCTTTGTCTCACCTGTGGAAATGATGCTGGTTGGGCTGTAGTGCTGAGGGAACACGATTCACCTTGCCTGAGCAGCAGGCAATGTAATCCCAGGCCAATACAATGCAGTAACAAGAGTTACAAGGCTAATTTTCTGCAGGTAGTGGTCAAACTTCTGAGATCTCCAGGTATCATGGAAATCCTGAGGGCCTGAAAACACTATCTGACAGCAAAGGGTGTTTTGTGGCCTGGCATTTTCCAGGGTGGAGAGTCCTTGATCATTGCTAATTTACAGTAAAATTGTTGGGTCCTTGAAACAGACTTGTCTAATTTGCTGTCCTGTCCAGCAGCCTTTCATTTCATGAAACCACTAAACCAAGTAAATGAATTCAAAACATCTAGTAACTCCCCTTTCTGCCTGGTACCTTCTGATCTCTTTTTCTGGCACTTAATCTCTTCTCCTCTCCCAACCCAAAGAGGGGTAAGCAGGCACTTGACCCAGGCATTTCAGAATGAAACTGCACCAGGTGATGGTTGTGGCTCTCCAGTGCAGAGCACACTGCCCCCCTGGTCTCCTTTCACTGCTACGTTTCTCTGACTTACGTTGCAATAGACTCAAGGAAAATGAACTGGTGACAGAAACACATCTTGCAGAGAGATCCTAGCTCTGTGAAGAAACCCGTGGGCCCATTTCTGAAGAGAAGCAGTTAATGAATTCTTGATTTTCCTGGTACCATCAAATTTAAGTTAATTTCTGCATAACCTTGCCTTTTCTCAAGACTCAAGCCTGCCATTTTGACATTTCCTGCCATTATAGGGAACTCTGGTTTAGTCTCACTGTGTAGAATATACACGTGGATGTTTAACATGTATGCATATTTTTGGTGCCTGTAGTTAGCTAATATGAATATGACCATAGTGACCGTTTCCCTGCCCAGGATGAGATGGGCTTTTATATGGACTTATATATGAAAAGAAAGGCTGAAAAACAAGAGCTGTTATCCAAAATGTTCCGGGTGAGCAGGTCAGGGAGTACGATGCTACAGGCAGAGCAGTTACAGTGATTTCATTTTCTTTTTCTTTTGCGTGACTCGTTGCTTCTGCTTCTAATGAGAGCTTGGAACAATTAGGAGAAATGAAGTTTTCTTTTGTTGCTTTGTTCTTAACTTGGAAATAATACAAAGGGTTTCATCTGTGTCCTATGAGCTAGCTATAGGGTGTGAGCTTCCAAGGAAATTTGCGTGGAATACAGCGGGAATGTATTGCTCAGTTTCTTCACAGATGGAAGTTCGTTCTTAACCCTGGACAGGGCCAAAGGGGTCAGTACTTCTAACCTTGTGCAGGTGATCCAGCAGCGCAGGCGAGGTAAAAGTCCCACTCTGGTGTGCTCTGAGTGTGATTTCTTTCTATGATCTCCGTAGATTGCTCTGGCTTTACTATGGCGTTGCTCAGTTTTTTTCCTAATGCACTGGTATGACCAGTCATGCAACGAATGCCTCAGATGCAGCAAAGAGCAAAAATGCTGGTGCCTTCTTAATTTAACTAATAGTTACATAAAAGTTGGGAGGTTTGTTCTTCCTTTCATTGTTTTCATTGAGTTTCATTATTGTTACCCTTTGGCTTGAACCAAAATCTGACTTATAAGTATTTATTTGACTTTCATTATTACTTTTTCTTCGTTATAAGCTTGACATTTATTAGCAGCTGCTGACCTCAGTAAAAAGCATTCCACTAGTAAAGCTTACTGTAGTTTTATTTGGAAAAGGCTTTTGTGCACTCTGGATATGATTCAACCTTGTAAACAAATGAAAAGCTTCACCCTGAGAGAGGAAAAGGAGCACTTTGCTATAAATGACAGGCAGGAGATTGTTCCTGTTGTGCTTGATGCAATGACTTAACACCAAGGTAATTCAGTGTGATTAAGTCATTCTTATGCCTGAATGCTGTTAAATAATAAGCTGCCTCATCAGTTGAAGTACAGAGTGCCTGTAGCTTATGTTGAATTTTTTGACAGTTCTAGGTGCTCAATGGTTTGAACAAAGCTATGTGCATCCATCCCTTGTTCCAGCAGGCAGATTAGGTTGCTTTGGGTGACAACCCTGCGTGTTCATTCCCTTCCAATGCATGTCCCTGTCTTCTACCTCCTCCCAAGAAAGAGTATCTATCCATTGTTCATCTTTGTATAAGGGAGAAATGGCTTCTTTTTAGTTTGTGTTCTTTCCATCTGTTTCCCTCTATATTAATGCAAAGAGCCAAATTCACTGCTGTGCATTGCCACAACTCCACTTTCTCTGATGGAAACAGGCTGACTTGCCAGCTGTGAATTTCACCCAGTGGCTGCCATAACTTCCCTGTGTACAATTTTCCTCCTGTTTATGTTGAGCATTTAAGAGATTTTCAGGGCGAAGACTATTTTTCCCAGCCAGTGGCTCAGTGCTGCAAAATTAACTGGTGGCTGTTTGTTCCCCAAGGTTGGGCTAAAACATCTCACTCTCTTGATGCATCTGAAGAAAATGATGGCTGGTCTAGTGCCGAAGATCCGCTGAATTCATCAGATGCAGAGGAAGAAGGAGGAGGAGGAGGGGGAGGCGAGATGAAGCTGGTAACCAGAAATGCTTTCCGATTGACCTAAGCAAATGTTGCTGATACATTGCATGTGGCAGTACATAGGAATGATTTTTGACGCTTGCAGGAAGGAAAGTGTCTGCCTTGAAATCCTCAGGTGGGCAAAATTCCTAGCGGAATGGAAAATATCCCCATCTTCTAAATCAGCCCTGTATGTGTTCCTTGGGAAGGTCCGTCTGTGCCTTTGTGGACCCACAGGCTAGTGAGACTGTGACTGCTCATACTACAGCATTTAAGCAATGACATGCTCAGCTGCCATCTCAACAGGCTTCCACACATACATCATGTCACTAGTTTGCCAGCTTGGTGTTTTTTTTATTTATTTTATTGGTAGAGATTTGAATTAATTGTAATAATGGAAACATTTCACTGAATGTTTTTGAGGGTGTGGGAATTCATGTACTGAATCTGCATGTAATCGAACAGCAAAGTTTTACTCCTTCTCAGTATGTATATTTACACAGTCCTCAGCATTTATGTGCGTGAGAAAGAAGGGGAAAAAGTACTGTAATTTCATAACAAGCTGCAACATACCTTAAATTACTCAATAGAAATAATTTGTTTATGTTTTTCCTCTGTGTGCATTTAGACTCCTGGTAAATATACAGTTGTGACTGATTATGAGAAAGGAGTTTCTGAAGAATTTACAGTGAAAAGTGGAGATCTAGTTCAACTGATTCGTGAAGGGGAGGATGGACTTTGGTACGCAGATCTGTGTTTGGAAATTTTTATACGCAGAACTGTGTTTGAAAGGCAGATGCTTAGGGCAAAACTCTCAAGGCATCAAATGAAGCCATCTGACTTCTTATTGTTTATATATTTTTTTTTAAGGTATGTAAAGAACCTGAGCACTGGTAGAGAAGGTTGGATCCCAGCAAACAATCTGCTGATGCTCATAGGCAATTCAAAATCAGCTCAATCTTTGAGCAGCTCTGGTAGGCAATTTATTTTAAATTATATGATTGTCTTTCTGAAAATTCCTCTTAGGAAAGTAAGTTGTGAAAAACAACAACCCTATCATATTTTCTTGACGCTTTTTTTTTATTTTCCTTCCCCTTTCACAGAATCAGGCACTGCCTCCAGCACTTTGAGCACATCATCAAGTTGCAGTGATAGCTGCAATGCCAGCAGCACCAGCTTCTCGGACATTAAGGGCTAACATTAAATTTTCACCCCACCTCCATGGAAGGTAAATCCAGAATTTGTCATTTTGTGCAGAGTTCTGGATGTTGGACTCAGAGAACCACCAGTTCTGTGTTGCCAGCTTTGAGTATTTTTCCCTGGTGACTTTTACAGGTTCTCCTAGAGGATCCCAATGAAAAGTGCATGGAAAGTGAAGTTGTAAATAAAAGTTAAACAATTTGAAATAGGGTCTTGCAGAGGCTTCTACTCCGAAGTCTGAAGCTGCAGAGCTGTGAGCATAAAACACATTTTCTCGTTGATATACAATCAGGTTTCTGCAGAACTGTATTGTTTTGTAACAGCCAGGAACTGAATCCGAGCAAACAAAATATGTTCAGTGCTAAATCCTTATTGTAAACTAATAACACAGCAATCACTGTACAGGACACGTATGAAGAAAATAAATTTGAGTTTACAATTTCTCCTCCCCAAAAAAACCCTTCTCCAAGGATGTACCTCAGTCAATGTAGTGAATGGGACTCTTCCAACAACCAGAAAGGGTGGTTTGTTTCTGCCTTTTATCTTTTCTTGGGTCTTCAGGTTATTCTTCTACTCCCAAGAGACTGGGATGCAGACATGACCTATTCACTGACCACAGCAGCATCAAAAGGAACTGTTATTTTATCCTTTCCAACCTTTTAATGATATGTGCAATGGAACAGCTGTTTTCTTGAGGTATTTTGGCCTCACAACCAAATTCTTTACCAAGATCACTGTGTTTACATAGCCTTGGCAATTTAGTAGGATCTTTTTTTCCTTATGCAGGTACACAATGAAACACAAACCTTCTTATTCACTAAATGATTTCTTAATAAATGGGAATTGCATAGTTACCTTCAGCTCTCACAATCAACATGCAGTTATAGGCAGAGGAAATTAATGTGGCTACACTATGGGTGAAGAGCCTTCCTTCAGGCAAATTTGTGAGCACTAGGAACCAGACATATTTGTAGTCAGTAGTGTTTGTTGCAGATTTAGTCAAAGACAAAACCATGATGACATAATTTTTCTACAAAAGGGGAGCACAGGAGAAAAAAAGACCTTTATGAGCATAAATCTGACTCTTCTCGGACGAGTATTTTAATTTTTTTTTAAAGGGAGGATAATGCTAAACTTGCTGTTTTTCAAAGTATGATGTAAGCCAATGTTGTACATTTTCACCTTGTCAGATGTTCTTTGCACCTCATCCTTACAAACAGTCCAGAACTGTATGCATGTATGGAATACTGTATTCATTCCTGTCCATCTCTCAAATATTTTTACTTATATGAAAATAGGTTTTTAACTGATTCATGTATCATATTACTTAAAAATATTGTGGACGTTAAGAGCGTAATTTTTCAGAAGCAACGGGAACTGCTGTTAATCATCAGACCCTCTGATGACTGGGCCCTGAAGTCTATCTTTATGCCAGAATTTTAGATTTTAGAGGCTGCAGCTTAGGAAATGTAAAGGACAAATACTCTAAAGAATGATCTTACTCCTGAGTTGCAAAAGCAACCCTACCCCAGACGCAATCAAAATGCAGCTGACCATGGTCAGTACAAATTGAAACACATATATACACACACGTATTTTTATGTACATATATCTATGCATGTATGTGCTTGTGTGTGTGTATATATATGTCTGTGTAGATATGTATATGTGTAGATATAATGTATCAATGTAAAAGATGTATTTATAGTCTTCATGCTGCTGAATGTGTCACTTTACAATTCATAAATACTTAGGTTTCTTGCAATACTGCAATATAAAGGCTGATCAGGGTTTTACTTCAGGCATCTTTTCCAATGTAGAAATCCTCTGATCTTTTTTTAATTATCCCATATAATACTGTGCTGACCGGGAATATTTAGTCTGATATTTAACAGAATGGCAACATGAGATTCAGCTTATCTTCATCTATGTAAGTTATTTTGTAAATTATCTGTAACATAATTTACTTATATATTGCTGTCATTGCTAGCATGAGACTGTCCTTTCATTTCTCAGCCTCATTTGTGTTATTTCAATGGTTTTCTCCACATCATTGCACTTTAATACAACCCATTTCACCATTTCCTTTTTTACTGCTGTTGTGAATTAGAAGTTCAGAGGTCTCTATTGTAATTAATTTGAATAAATTTCAGCGCTTCTTGCTGAATGCCTTTATATAGACGTGCTCTGTGTTTTATTTTGTCTTGCAGTCTTAAAAAGTTTCTTATGGCTATCATATAAAAACAGAGACAGGATGAAGGATTTGGAACAGAAAACCAGGTCTGTCTAGCTGTTGCTTGTCAGGGTCCGTGTGTTTGAATCCTTTGCCTACTCATTCTGGACCATCTCAGAAAAACACCGTGTTACCCTTGTGACCCTGTCTCACTTATCTGGCACTGGGAATTAAAGCCTATCTGTGGGCTGAGGATAAAAAAATGAAAGGCGGTTGATTCCCTTTCTCCTGCACACCCTTTTCTTGAAAGATGGCACATCGCGATTGGGTTGTCCCTAACAAAAACTGTGTATCCTGTGGTTCCCCCCATCCTGTACGCACACTTCTCTTCATCCTGTGGTCTTAGTAGACCAACTTGGAGGTCTGTGTCTAGCCACAGCTGCAGCTGGGTGAGAAACAAGAAATGACATTTATACTTGCAGCAGCATCTGAAGAGGAAAATGTTTTCACGTTCACTGATTAATGGCTTTAAGGACTATCACACCATGGTAGGAGGTGAATTTCACGTTGAACTGGAGTGATTTGGACTGAGTCGGTGGCCATGTGCAATTACATGATGCAGCTAAGCTGTTACTGGGATTTGATTGCTTTTATTTACTCCTCTTCTTGGTATCATAACGGCTGCCTCTGTAGTAGCTATTCCTACTGTTCTGAGCAAAAGGAGGTCCAGCTTCTCTAAGCACAGCCACATCCTACTTTTTACGGCAGAAGAATGAAAGGATTCCAGCCCAGGTTTACCTTAGTGGCAAGTAAAGAGTTTTCTATGTAAAAGCCTAATAATGATTGATTTATTTTTAATTGCAATCACGTTTATTTCCTATTGCAAGCACTGTGGACTTGTCTTGGGTTTCTTATATGCTGGATAACTGGCTCAAAGATGGAGCACAGTCTCTCCCAGATACAGAGGCTGCTTGCTAGTTGGACTTCAAAAACCTTTCTCCACTCTGCACAGATGTCATCAGGAAAACCCAGGGCTTTGGACCATAATTCACTCAAATGACAGGGACTCCCATTCCCGTTCTGTGTCATCCATCATCCATGAACTGCACTGTAAAGTTTTGAATGTCCACGCAAGTCACCAGAATTAGCTGCCTCCCTGGATTTGTGGGAGAGAGTGTCAGGGGAGCTACCCGAATTCAACTCTCTTAACTTAGGATGTAGGAACAGAAGAGCCAGGTTCTGTTGTCCCTTATAATTTGATGTGAACTGTGTCTAGATGTCATATTATCAAAATAAGATATTTAGATGTTGAAATATGTTCTCTGGGCTTTCATTTGAAAGGAGATGAATAGATAACATGTAAGCTATGATGGCTGCATTAGTAATAACTACTGTTTATTTTAGGAGCTGTTAAGGAAGATGAGACTTTTTGGAGACTCATAAGCAGCTGGAAAGAAATAAATGGCTATGTAGAGAGCAAGGTTGTCTTCTGACCTTTAATAGCAAAGCACTTGATAAATAGCTTCTCCTGCCGTTACAAACACCCTGACAGGGTGAGGCCAGCTGCAGCAGTTGGACAACCCAATGCCTTTGGCATTACACATGCTCCGCTTTGTTCCAGGCAACTTCCAGAAACCCTCTTTAAATGCTGTCCTATTTATTTATAAAATTATCCCTTCTTCCCTTAATATGTCCAGGAAAGAAGTTTAAAGTCTTGTGAAACTTGGAGCTTGAGACTTTTCTATGCAGGAGGGTGGGCAATAACATGCTCAAATAGCACTATGGGGACCAAAGCACTTGTTCTCCTTGGTTGGTGAGGTGTTACTTGAACAGACAGTTCAGACAGAGCGATACCAGCTCCCTTGCCAGTAAGACTGTATTGGATTTTTCCTGTTTGTTTGTTGGGGTTTTTTTTATTATTATTATTGTTTTCCACATATTCCCAAGCTGTTGCACCTCAAGCTGATATGTTCAGCTGTACCGTGATGGTCAGCCAAAGATCAGAGTGGATGGATTACCTTTTGAGGTGAGTACATGGGGCTGGTGGGGTGAGGCACACAGGGCACAAAGATGTTTTAAGTTGAAAAAACGCTGCATGTTACCTGCCAAAGTATCTGCTGCTTTGGGCTGCTGCTCCCCTCCTGCCTCCCAAGCCTTCCTCTGTTGCCCCTGTGTTCCCTCCAGCTCCAGGGAGCAGCTCAGTTCTCACCTCCCTTACCCAGGCAGTTTTTGGCTGGATCAGATCCCAGAACAGGTAGCACCGTTCCCCTTCCTGAGCTCCAGTGACCCTACTTGCTCCCGTGGCTGCAGCCTTAGCAATGTTAGTGTGCTTCCAACCAGGGACAAACTCCCAAGGCAGCAGGGGCAGGCGCATAGCGTAGTGAGACACTGGGGGGCTGCTGGAGCATGGGTAAGGCTGGTACAGTTGTTTTGGTATCTGTTCCCTCCTTTGGCTGCTCACATGCTGTTGTGCACAGTTGACTCCAAATATCTTGTCATGTATAAGTAAACACACACCCCCCATCAATGGGCTCCGGCTGTTTTGCTTGGTCCAAAGGGTGTTCACGCTGGAGCATCCTCACCCAAAGCCCTGGAGGCTTCTGGAGAAATCTGGGAGCAACATTAGGTCTAGACACAGCCTGGAGAAAAACAAAAAACAGCATGGTGTACCCAAAAAGCAGGCTGCAAGACAAGAAGGCAATGTTTCCTCATCCAACCCAGCAGTGCAGCAAGAAGATGAGTCCCTTGGCGCTTCACAAGGAGAGGCCGAATCACAGTCAGGGGAAAGGCAAACCACAAGGAGCTCTGCCAGCTTCTCTGTGGCTCTGACCCTACGAGGACAGGCCAAAATTGCCTACAGTGTTAAGTTATAACAGTAAGAGAAGAAGAGATGATGTATTAAAATATGCTTGCTGGGCATCTTTGCTCCTCTCCCAAGTGCTACTGTGGCCGCTGCTGTCTGTACCAGCAGCAGCCTAAAGATGGTGGTAGAAAATCAAGCATCAAGTTTTGCATTTTTCATCTGAAGTGTTTTTACTCAGATTAGCTGGTTTGGTGCTGCGATGCTCTCTTTGACAAATCAGCTGAAGTGAATTGATTAATCACCTTTCGGGTTTTTATATTTATTCATTCCTCACCAATTGACAAGACAGGAAGGTCCACAGCTGCATTTAAAAGACAGATTTACCAGTTGCTCCTGGGGACTCAGCTATGGTTGCTACCAGATGGAAGGCTGTGTTTAGGAAAGCTGTGGGCACCCAGGCAGAGGC
>JAOTQQ010000001.1:143974148-144147692 GCA_026546715.1 Gallinago undulata | reverse complement strand
TGTGGTTGGACTCGATGATCTCAAAGGTCCCTTCCAACCACTAAGATTCTGTGATTCTGTGATTCTGTGATTCTGTGGTGCTGCTGCAGCTGCGATGGTCTGGGGACACAGCCAAGAGAAGGTCTGTAGCAAGGTTAATATCTCTCATTACCATCTGAGATACGTGGTATTAAACAGACATACTTTGGGTAACTAATGCCTTTATTAGAAACTTACTTTGCACTGCCTTTTCTATGTCTTTTGCTTCCTTTACTATCTAGGTATCTTCAGGTATCCTTCTCCTCAGGCAGAAAAAGAAGAGAAAGAAACAGCCAACATCAAGATTAAAAAAATAAAATAAAGAGTTTCGCACTTGTGTTCAGAGCTGGTCACCAAAATAAAATTTTCAAAAACATTATCTCCTCATCTTCTAGTTCCTCTTTCTGTGAATAATTGCTGTATGGGGATACAGAACTCAGTCAAGCAGACAAGTCATTTTTTCCTGGAAATAAATAGTTCTCTTTTGAGGTCTAAAATCCAAATCATTTGCTTTAAAGCTAAGCAGCATGATATTCATATATTTATAAATTAGTACAACAGAAACGGAAAATTTTTATCTTTATCACAGGCTTGGCTTGCTTTTAGTTAGTCTGATAAAGGAATAATGGCAAGTTACTATTGTTATTGGAAATGTAAATTTAATTTTCTGTAAATTCATGAGGCAACCTGTTCTTAAACCTTTCTTACCTAGACACAGCCTTGTCAGTTTGCTCTTACAGCCTCTTAGAAATAAAAATCATTAATCTATTTTTAAAATTTTTTTCCTGAGTTTTGACTAGAAAACTCGTGTTTAAATGACCAATGACCTGCTGGATCCGATCAAGTTACACAATTCCCGATAGCTTCTGTATCTGTCTCCTTTTCAACCCAAAATATGAAACTAAAAATAGCAAAATTGTAAGAGTTTTTCTCTGAAAAAAGTCAGTGGGAAACAAAACAAAAATAAAGAATTGTATGTTCCAAGACATTGTTTCATCATGTCTTCCAGGCTAATGTTTCTGCTTTAGATTTTTTTATTGCCCATTGTTAACATTTTTCATGGTTTTTTAACTTTTTTTTTTAAGTAAAGCAACTTTGGCATATCCAAAGCATGCACTAAAAAACACCCTAAATCATATTGTCTGAACAGCTGTCCCCAAACTCATTCTAGTAGTACCCATGAGCAGCAGGGGTGTGTGCTTGCATTAATAGATATTTACTTTTAATTCAGCAGTGGATTATTTCTCTTGGAATTGCTCAGAAAACATAAGCTAAGGCTGAAGCCTGCGCTGGCAAGGAGGTTTATAGAGCAGAACACCAGGGCAATTCTCATGAACTGCAGCAAGCCCACACAAGAAGAAAAATTAAGTAAGACAGGGATCTTCTAGGAAAGAAAAGCTAATGAACTGCTGTTTGTTCCTCTGGCTGGGGTCAAAGACAGTGAGGAAGAGGAGCTCTTCTTTAAAAACACATCTCTTGAACCAAAGAGCCGGCCCAGCTGAAGTTTGTAGGAAACAGCTTTGAGACAAGGTCTGTGAATATGAAGTTCATGAGCAAAGAGCTGTAATGAAGTCCTGGGACTGCCAAATCCTGTGACCCTCCTCATGGGCATGATCGTCGCTGTCACGCCTGGTGAAACTTAATAGCTTGAATTTTTCTTGGAAGTAGGACTGTCCCCATCTGAACTGACTGTTGCTCCCACCACTTGGGCTTCTCCCTGGGCTCCAAAAATAACAACTGAGCATTTGGCTGTATTTCCAAGCAATAAAAGCAAAATCTTTCATGCTTAAGGAGCGCCAACAGAGGAAGGAAGGAAGAAAGGAGGAAAATACTGCACCAGTCCTCAAGGATGTACAGGATCTGCAAATGAGACGAGAAAGCCAAAGGGTGCTGTGGTGCAGAGGTGCTGTGAAGCTGCTGTGGAATGGTGGCCACCTCACCCTCCCTGACAGGGAGATACACAATCTAAGGAAGCTGGGGGGCAGAGGGGGCGATGAGTGCAGACCTGGGCTGGCCTCATGCTCCGATCTGCGTGACATGTTCAAACAGCTGGGGAAGGATCTTTCTCCAAGAAGATGAGAGATTTTCAAGCAGCTTCAACAAGCTTAGCTTTGGTCTTGCTAAGTTGAACGTGTCCTTGCTATTTTCAACTCAGGCAAGCGAACAAGGAGTGAGGATCATGTTGACAATCTGTGGGGTGTGGAGAGGGTTCCCAAAAAACAGAGATGGGCAGAGCGTGGGACTGCTGTAGTTCCTTTTGTATTCCTGTATCCAGCTGCCTTCCTTTGCCCAGGGACAGGACCTGCCACCCAGCCCTGACCATCCCAGGAACTAGGCTGCTGGGAACAGGCTAGGCTGCGATCCAGAGAAGTGCCTGGATGCTCCCTCTTGGGAAAGCACGGTTTCAAAGCAGGCCATCCAGCTGGGTGCACCCCCACAAATAACAGGACCTCATGCAAAGAATGACCAGGAGCCCACCCGGCTTTCCTGAGCAACCACAGCTTCTGCAGGGAGCTACGCTGGGATTCTGCTAAGCCTTTTGGCAGCAAAGCAAAAATCCAGCCGTTGCTCTTCTTTTCTGTAGCGTCCAGATGCAGAGCTGACCCTCCTTCCTTTCCAGCCAGGCAGGGGGAGAGTGGCCGGGGAAAATATTCCCGCCCTCGGGCAGCTCTTCACTTCCCATAGGCAAACATGCTCTTTACCTCGCTGCTATCTTACACAAATATTTCCCCGGGAGTGTTGTCAGCCCTCTAGTCTGATGCCATTAATTGATTTCCATTAAATCAGAAGGCTGCTTGTTTTTCAGATATAAAGCCTTGTCCGCCGATTAGCCCCCTCGAGCCTCTGTCGTTGCTGATGAAACACGAGGCGGACCAGCTCAGCGCCACTTCCAGCCAGGTACAGCTCGTGCAGGCCACACGGGGCCTGCCATAAAGGCAGGGGGAAAACAGTGCAGGGCGCTTCTGGCTGGTTAATTAGTGTCTCCGAGCAAATTCGGGCAGAAGTGCGGTTTCAGCTGGTGATGGAGAAACAGGAAAAGGCAGACGTCAGCGGTTCGAGCGTACTGCAAAGCGCTGAAAGACCGTATCTTGACTGATGATTTGAGATAAATATCACGTCGGTGCTCCCTCATGTGGGGCTAGGTTAGTTAGCGCCACTCGTATGGATGCAGGGGCCTGGCATTTACGTTTCCCATGAAAAAGATGCATTAGATAAAAAAAAAAAAAAAAAAAAGGCCCCAGGCAGCAGCCTGTGTGATCAGCGCAGCCTTTGCACGGGTCAGGAGCGTGACGGGTCTGCTTACATGAAAAGGGCTTGTTTCAGGATCTGCATGCGGCCTTCTGCTCCGCTCGCTGGTCTGTCATGGGTCTTTTTCTGTTTCCATGACTCGCCGGCCCCTCCTCTGGCTCCCAGCATTTGAAACTGAGCTCTTTGGCCAAACAGTCCTTGCTGAACTGTCAATACGCTACCGGGACACGCTGGCTTGCAGGGTTCATCATGGTTTCCAGGCAGCGTGTGGCTTTGTTCCTCTGCTTTCCAATACTGATTCCTCTTTCTCTGGATGCAGGTATGTCATAGGGTCTGGCTGTAATTATGTTTACTGGCAAGGGACCTCTCTCTTGTAATTCAGATATAATTCTCATTGCACGTTTAGAACACTGTCGCATGTTTGTCATGTCTCTGTTTGTGCCTGTGAGTTATTCTAAGGCTCTTGTTTGCTTTCAGTGATGGCATCCACAGGCTTATTTTGCTAACTAAGGAAAAGACCCTCTAGACTGCTAAATGCACCTATTATCACACTGCACAGAGAGCAGGCAAACCATCAGCTGTTTGCCCACTCCATGAAAAAAAAAAAGGAACTCGGACTTATTTCATATTGAACTGTGGTATTTTTCAAAGCAAATACTCAATACTCTGTCATTCAGTTGATGAGAAATTAGAGGTGAGGATCCACCCTGTTCTGGCAGCAGTAGAAGGTGGTGAGGTGCTAGCTTTTTGTTGGCTCCAGTTCGTGTCTGAAAATCAGCTCCCAAATTAATAAGGCAGCCCCAGTGCTTTCAGATTCCCAGTTAGGCACTGGGAGGCTGTGTCTCCTGAGTTGCAGTGAACAAAGCTGAAAAAATATGTAGCAAAGTCAAAAACGTTCCAATGTAAATAAGTGGAGAAGGCCAGAATAAAAGCGGAGGATGCCCTCACCAGGCATGGTCCTCTGTCAGAATTTGTGCTTATGCACTGACACATGTGTCATGTATCTGCAGCGTAAGGTTAATTAAAAGCCTTTAAAGAAAGTCATATTAAATGCATACAGCCTAACTTTGAAATGACAGCAGAAAGACCCAGCTGAAATTCCTATAATGGGCAAACATTTATGAAGCACTGTGGGATAAATTCAATGCACGACACAGAATATTTTATTCCTCCTTTGAAATATGGGGAAAATTACCACTATTTTGCACACAATTCAGCAAATGATTAGACACAAAAGTTTAGAGACACCTCACCAGACTGGAATAAACCCTCTCAGGATTTATGTTCGTTTGCGTGTCAGTGAGGACATACACAAGTCTCATCCTTCAGTGACCACCTCAGGGCCATTCCAGCAGATAGGAGGTAACTCCTGCTCTCTCAGGGGTCATGTAGTCAAGAACGTCATGAAGGAAAGGCAGGTGATATACATTAACCTTAATTCCCAAATCTACCCACAATCCCAGACTCTGAAATGTAGGTTGTTGTCATGAAGCTCCAGAATCTACTACTGACATGGGGGAGAAAAAAAAAAAGCAGAATTAATTATTTCAAGACTTGTTCTATGTAGTACATGGAGCAAAAGTACACCGCAGCACTGGGACCTCTTATTCATTATCCTGAACCATACTGGGAGGGCATAGCTGTGTGATGTGTGTGTATCCTGAAGCTGAGAAGCACGTCAGTGTGGTGACAATGACATCAGCTCTTTTGGTGTACTCTTCTGTCAGCTGGAAGGCGGTGTATCTCTATGATGTGAGCACTGCTCACGTCTGCTATTGAACCTGCGTTCCCAATGGTCTTCCAAAGCGTGGCAGAGACACACAGGGAGAAGACCCACAGGCCATAGTCTGTGGTTCCGCAGCAGCTAGGAGCCGCCCACAGGCTACACTAGGAAACGCAAACAGCATTGTCC
The DNA here is from genome assembly GCA_026546715.1 of Gallinago undulata. Taxonomy (NCBI): domain Eukaryota; kingdom Metazoa; phylum Chordata; class Aves; order Charadriiformes; family Scolopacidae; genus Gallinago; species Gallinago undulata. The sequence goes on along the minus strand of JAOTQQ010000001.1, from coordinate 144,142,513 downwards.
AGCCTTCCAGCCTACCATAGACTTTTTTACAGAAGAAAACTAGAAATAAATGCATTAAAGCAGTGGTTTTAAAATAGTGGTCTACTAATGGTGGGTTAAGTCCCTTCTGCAGGTCCAAAGAGTGAAGGGGTGTGAGATAACATGTGACTGGAGGTGAAGGGGTGACTGTGGTCCACCTGTCATCGAGTGATTTACTGTAGCCATTAGAGGAAAATCAGGTGTTACCATGTCTATCCATGTCTACCATGTTGTAGACAAAGCAACACATGCTTTTCAGCTGCTAGAATTGGGTATGGTGAGACCTATGTTATGACACGTGATGGTAGCATAGAAGTTGCTGACGTACACCACTGGTGTAACACACCATCTTCTCTGAACATCTGGGCTCTGTAATCCCACACTGCCAATTCACCTGGGAGGCAGGCCAGAGACAGGAAGCTTTTCACATTTCTTTTCTACAGCATCTCAGAAACATCCCTGCCTGGGAAGCAGAAATGTTTTTGGGGGAAATTACCCCCTGTCCTCTCTGTCTGGAGAGCACAGCTGTACAACAAACAGAACATGCCACTCTTTTTCAGTCTTTCTAAGGCAGGAGGAGGCAAGCAGCGTCTTGCAAAGGAAAAGACGAGCCAACAGCTTCTTTGAAGAGATAAAGCTGGGGTCACTAGAGCGAGAATGCATGGAAGAGAAGTGTTCCTTTGAAGAAGCAAGAGAGATTTACCATGATGATGAAAGGACAGTAAGTAACACGGGGCTGGCTGTCCCCCATGCCTTTAAACTGTGAGAGCAAAAAAAAGCACTTTGTGTCCTGCTGTTTGCATCTTTCTCTCATATCTATAGGAGGGACAGGTAGCAGCAGTGAGTTGCAGGAGGGCATTCTGCATGGGCCGCCCCAAGCAACACTTATCTGGGTGTTGGTGGGAAAGTGGATGCTTTCTAAGCTTTCTTCCCAGCACCCCTAGTAATTCCTGGCCTGACAATAAATTATTGTATTGTGCAACATCACAATCCCACCTCAGCTATACAGTGGTTATTGATGGACAACCTATTTATGTGTGTTACACAGTGCCCTTCTCTGTTGGTATGTGAAAATAATGTAGAATGTTTCATGGATATCAACGGTCATAAATTATAAAGGCAAAAAGGGTATCGCTGTGGCTGTGTGTAATCCATCCTGTGCTACAAGGGCTGTAGGACTTAACCTGAGTTTTAATTTTTCTTTAATTACATCTTGCGTCTTTTTCTTCCAGAAAGAGTTCTGGCACATCTATTCCGGTATGACCATCCGGGGTGTTCTAGCAGCTGTGAAAATGCTCCCGCTGCTGCAGCTCTTCACGTGAGCCAGACTGACACTGCATGTTTTTACAGACCCTAACCAGTGCGACTCCAACCCCTGTCAGAACGGCGGGAGTTGTGACGACCAGTTTCAGGATTATGTTTGCCGTTGTCCCGCCGAATACGAGGGCAAAAGCTGTGAAAAAGGTCAGCTCTGGCATAGCTTAACAAAATAAAAACATCACTATTAATTCAAACACAAGGCATCGAGGTAAAGAGTAGCAATCGTTATCGTTCTGCATCATTCTAGACGTGACAGCTACTGTTCACACTGTCGCGTGATGGATCCAACCAGCTGGCAGTCAGGCACTGCAAGGCAGCCAGATAATTATTACCCTATGATGACTTGGTAAAAAACCAACCCAAACGACTGCCTTCCTTTTGTGCACCACCTGAGAGAAAAGGAGAAATTTTATTTCGTTCCTACCCAAGTGCTGAAGTCGCTTTGCCTTAGAAGCTCAGTGCTGTACATGAATAAGGACTGTGCTGCCTATGTGTCCTACAAAGCCCAAGGGGAGGGATCCCGTAGTTAACGAAGTCTTTCCATTGATTTCAGGGGGCTCTGCATACCGAGTGTTGCACTTACACCCTCACAACATACCGAGCCCAAACGAGGACCGATTGAGTCTAATGGGCTAGTCTGAATGGTCATCCCAGAGCACTCTTCTGCCAAATGGCAAAAAGAAATAACTATAATTTTTCAGTCATACGTGATATGTCATACGTTACCACACAATTACAACAACTCCACACAACTCAGATACTATATAAATGCAGACCAATTAAATTTTAGGTGTATGTTTCTTAGGCCTGGACTTTTCCTCCCTAATCCCTGGAGATCCAGGTCTACCTCGCTTTTGCAAAATGGAAGGTGTTTTTCATGCAGCCGCTGCACACAAATCACAGAAATCTGCTTTGCTGCTTTGCTTCCCTGGCAACATTTCAAGTTGCAATCGACTCAAGTTAAGCACGAAAATCCACATTTGGAAACCTAAATGCTCTTTTTTCTCTGACTTTAGCGGTGGCCGACAAACTGAAGTGCATTTATGACAACGGCGGCTGTGAGCAGTACTGCTCCGACCAGCAGGGTGAACAACGAGTCTGCTTCTGTGAGGACGATTATGCTCTAGCGAGTGATGGCACGTCCTGCATTCCCCAAGGTAAGATGCTACTGACCCCATGCTAAGTCAAAACCACCTCCAGAAAAGGAGTTTTCAACATGTTCACATCAGGAGGTGCGAGGTATAACCCTGAGCCACCAGCTCCCCACCTCTTCTTCAAGGGCAGAGTCCAGAGCATTAGGTTTGGGTTGGTGGTGGAAGTCAAGCACCCCAGAAATGCAATGGGGAAGTGTGCACAGTGAGCAGAGAGCCCTTTGGACCCCCCTCCTTCCTGGCCCCAGAGGTAAAATATTTTGGGAAAACATTTTCGGGGCACCATTGTTCTACTGTTGGATCTCCAATCTGAATTTGTGAGAATGGGGTTTATTACCATATTTATTTCAGCACAGGAGTCAAGAGGCAAAGAGGCCTATTAAAACCAGAGAAAATCAGTTATCCTTTTTTTTTTTTTCTTTTTTTTCTTTTTTTTTTTCTTTTTTTCCCCATTTAGCAGAACCAATACACTTTTGGTATTCCTCTAAATACTATAGCTAGATATTTCTCTTATTCATCTAACACGGTAAATTTCAACAGGGACTAGCATAGCACAAGTTGTTTATTTTTCCAACACATAAGCTGGCACCTGACTCTATTGCAGATCCCTACTTCAATTACTTTATTAGAGGGGAAAAAGAGACCCCTGGGGATGTGAAAACAACAGACAGAGCTGCAGGGAGCATGCAAAATAATTCTGAGGGGCAATGTCCCCCTACACACACCTCAGTGGAGCACTCATGCAAAGAACTGATAATGACAACCTCACTCTCAACAGCCGCAATTTCATTAGGAAAACAATGTCTAGTAACGTGCTTATCCCTTATTAGCAGATTCTGCAGCATCACATGATGGGGAAGCTGCTTTTGTTAAAAGCTGACAACAGCAAATTCAATATTCCCCGCGGGCTTTTCAGCTTTCTCTTCCCCTGCAAGAAAGATGTATTTGCTGCTGCCTGCTTCCTGGGGACCAAAGTACCCGCAGCACTGACCAGGTTGTGTTGCAAGGAGACAACACCTTGTAACTGCCTTCAACGTCCTTCTGTCATCTCTCACCGTGTCCCTTCCAAATGCCCAAATTGCCCTTGCATTAGAGGGTATGGGTCTATGCCGACCTCCCACCAGCTGCCACCAAAGAGCCAGTCCTGTTCCTCCATACCTTGCCTGTTCCTGTAAAAGGTCTATGCTGCCCCTGCATCAGGTGTAGTCGGCACATTCAGGCTACTACAGATCCCCGGGGACATGTGATTGGGCTCAGCATAGACTGCCCCCAGCTCCCAAAGTACCCGTCCTCATAGGGCTGTGGCAGAGTGACTGCTGGATGTAAGGGACCCTGTGTGCTCAGTTACGGCACAGCCACATGGCACACAAAAATACCCCGAAGGTAGACCTTCTGCTTCTTTAAAGGAAAACTCTGTTGGGTGAAGGATGTACTGAAAACACCAAGGCTTCCTCTGCACTACAGCTCAGTCTCAGGTTCAGTCCTCAAGATTTGATCCTCTTATTGCCAACCTTCATGTGCTTGCTCAGGCTAAAAATGGACCTTAGACTGAGATGCGCAATCTGGAAGAACCAAGGATGGTCTGGACCCAAGCAAACTCGGCACAGTCTGCTGGGAGGCATACCAGAATGTCTGCTCTTAGAAGATCTTCAGTCCACCCAAACAAGAGATAGCAAGCTGCACACTTAAGCCTATGTCTCACCATGCCATGGATGCTGTGCATTTAGTACCACTGAGTTAAAGTCAGCAGGTTGCTGAAAATATGTAGACTACAAAGCTTGACAGAGTCACTTCTACCTCATTGTGTTGACGTATAACTTAAGCTTTTAAGTTTATAAACTTGTTTATAAACTCCTGTGGTAGGTTAATATATGCCAATAATACGGTGTGGACCTGGGCTGAGAGCTGCTTTCAATTACTTTAGAGACCCCATGCTCCCCAATTAGAAACCAGTTTTTCAGCTAATATACCTTCACTGAAGACCTTGCTGTGAATTCAGTGCCATAAAATCACACTTGCTGCCCTATGGATTTTTTTTTCCTTTTTTTTTTTTTGTTTTTCAGTGAAATATCCATGTGGAAAAATACCAGTGCTGGCAAAGAAAAATGCAACCACACGGGGAAGAATAGTAGGTGGTTTAATCTGTCCTCCGGGTGAATGTCCATGGCAAGTGAGTCTTCAGAAATCTTTCATTGCTTTATGAAACCACTATCTTAAATTCATTGTTTTGAATTTATTATGTTAAAAATCCATAAGAAGTGCTGGGTCTGGATAACCAAATTCTGTGTTCATCCATAGCCAGCAGATCCACCTTTTTTCAATCATGCATCTTAGCTTTGTTCTGGAGTGCCTGCTTTCATAGGAGTGGAGTGATAATATAACCTCCTCTATCTCCTGACTCCTTAGTCTTTAATCTTACCGCCAGCAAGAATTTTAGCTCCAGCTTGGAGGGATGTGCTCTTGGTCATAATAGGCAGGGTCCATAATACAAAATGGAGAAAATGTCAATTAAGACTCCCCCCTCCTTAAATTCTCCAGACAGTCAGTACCGTATTCTCAAATACAGTTGCATAAAGTGGGATACTGAAGCAATATAAAACCTGATTACTGGGATTCAGGGCAAGCGCACATTTGATGTAAGACATAAATATGTTTTATGTTGCCAGGCCCTTATAATACAGAATCAGAAAGAAACATGTGGTGGTACCCTGCTTTCCCCAGAGTGGGTAGTCACTGCAGCTCACTGTTTGGAGTATGCTCATCCTAAAGATCTTCGGGTGAGACTGGGTATGTATCTTCTCCTCCTCATGTTACTGAGCTGGGGCTGTGGTGGCAACTCCTCATCCTGACAAACCAGAGTAAAAGACAAAAAGTTCAGGCTTTGGTAGAGTAAGGGAATTGTTCTGAAAAACTAGAACCCTCTCCCCCCCAAACTTCTGAGGAATTAAGGAGTTGCCTGACATGACCTGCAATTAACAACTTTTCCAGGTGAACACACAATAAATTACGATGAGAAAACTGAGCAAGAAAGTAGAGTTGCCAAGATAATCATTCATGAAAGATACGTAAATGGACAAGTCAATAACGATATTGCCCTCCTGAGCCTGGAAACCCCTGTCAATCTCACCGATTACGTCGTGCCAATATGTTTGCCTGAAAAGCGGTTTGCAGTGCATGAACTGTCCTCCATCAAGTTCTCCACAGTGAGCGGATGGGGACGCCTACTAGATGGAGGTGCCACCTCGTCTGTTCTGATGAGAATTGATTTGCCACGTGTAAAGACGCAAGAATGTGAAAGGGAGACCGATTTAAATATTACAGAGAATATGTTCTGTGCAGGAGACCTGACCGGTGTTAAAGACTCCTGTAAGGGAGACAGCGGTGGACCTCATGCTACAAAGTACAAGAACACTTGGTTTCTGACTGGGATTGTCAGCTGGGGAAAGGGCTGTGCTGTTAAAGGCAGCTATGGGGTTTACACAAGGGTATCCAAATACATCAACTGGTTGAAGAAGCAAATGGATTAATGATGGTGAACCAGAGCATTTCCAGATCATGTTGTTGCCCCTCAATCCCTCTGGGCCATTTTCCTATCAAAGCATTCCTTCATTATCTTAGATTTGTGGTACATGTGATACCCACACCACTATTAATGATTTGGAATGAGCCTAATGCTTACTTAAATATACAAAATAACTTCCCTATCAGCATTGTTTGTAAATTTGCATGTCTTGTCGAGCGGGCACAGAACGGCCACAAGAGTCCCTCTCGTTCTGCATCCATTTTCTGCTAAGGGACAGAGCCAGATGCTGAGAGAAAGACTGTCAGCAACACATCAAGCTCCTTCCTCCAGCTACTCTTTCAGCTTCTGGTAATCAGTGATGTACAGACTTCCTGAGGCAGAAGTTGCATTAGGTTGAATAGTCAAGAATGACCCTGTTGTCCAAAAATGCATGCAATCTTGCAATCTCTTTTGAACACACTTATGCTTCTGGCTTTTGCAACTTCCTATGCTGATGGGTCCTGTAATGTAATGATACAATAGAAGAAATAGAAAAAGTGTTTCTTTTAGCTTATGTTAAAGTAGCTTTCTCCAACAGTTGCAGTGGCAACAGGTAGATTTGAGGGGGAAGAACTGTAGACAGTCTCCAGGACAAGAAAGCCGGGAAAAAGTTAATTCCACATTTACAGGTCTGCTATGAAAACTTGATTTTAGTCTGCTTACACCAAGCATTATTGCAGTAAGGCTATTAAGTGTAATATTTAACCCTATATTTATAAGTGGTGAAGAACACCACTGATTTAATCTAATCTTTGTTTTGGTACAATGCTTGATCAATATAGAAGAGGAAAAATGAAAGGGAATGTTTAATTTGTTGCCCAGTGTAATCTAAATTGTACTCTCTGCCCTGAGACCTAAAAGCAGAATAAGATAACTGCATCTGCAAAACATTGGCCAAAGATCATTCTCTAAAGTGTTAATGCATAAATGGTAGAGCCTGAAGAGCTCTGAAAACACCATCAACTATACCATTAAAAAATGTACCTTCTAATCTAAGAATGAAAACAGGAAAAGGTGAGGGAGATCATAGATAAAACTGTCCAGGAGATTAGAAAACAGTGTAAGTACCTTATGTAAAACTTACACTTTGGATTCATTCCAATTATTATGACTACCAGCTCAATCGTAAAAGCTTATCAGCAAGTAGGATGCTTATGATTAAGCATGCTTTATTATCAGGGGAAAACATGGACATTGTATGGTACATATACCATGCAATACTGAACATCCTATAACCTGCTTTACTGACACAGAAAAATGGTACACTGCTCATTTAAGATGTGAACTGAATTGGGAAAAGCAGCAAATACCAGAGACCTGAAAAAGAAGAGGTCTTACAGCATGAAAACGTACCCCAGAAGTTCTTGTTACTCCTAGAAGGAAAGTGTATGTGCCAGTAGAATACATTCCCAGGGAGGAAGGAGACTAGGAGCAGTGGCCAGCAAATAAAACCTCATTTTCACTGAGACAAGGCACTCAGCATTGCAAAACCATCCTCCAGACCCCTCAAGCTAGAATAGTGTTGTGGTTTGCATCCTGGGCTGCATCACAAGCAGCATGGCAAGCAGGTCAAGGGAGGTGATTCTCTCCCTCTACTTCACTCTTGGGAGACCCCACCTACAGTACTGTATCGAGCTCTGGGGCCCCCAACTTAAGAAGGACAGGGACCTGTTGGAGCAAGTCCAGAGGAGGGTCATGAAGATGATCAGAGGGCTGGAGCACCTCTCCTGTGAAGACAGGCTGAGAGTTAGGGTTGTTCAGCTTAGAGAAAAGGAGGCTCCGGGGAGACCTTATAGCAGCCTTCCAATACCTACAGTTCCAGGACCTACAGGAGGGATGGGGAGGGGCACTTTATCAGGGAGTGTAACGATAGGATGAGGGATAACAGTTTTAAACTGAAAGAGTTTCTTAGATTAGATCTTAGGAAGAAGTTCTTTCCTGTGAGGGTGGTGAGACACTGGAACAGGTTGCCCAGGGAAGTTGTGGATGCCCCATCCCTGGAGGTGTTCAAGGCCAGACTGGATGGGGCTTTGAGCAGCCTGGTCTAGTGGAGGCGTCCCTGCTCATGGCAGGGGGTTGGAACTACGTGATCATTAAGCTCCCTTCCAACTCTAACCATTCTGTGATTCTATGATTTTCTATGCTCCATAGAATGATTTCTTTCTTGTAAGATTCTCATGTAACAATGAGCTGACATGGTGCTTGGGGATATGGATTAGTGTTGGGTGGTGTTTTGTGTGGTGTGGGTGGGGGGTTTTTTTGGGTTCTTTTTTTTTTTTATTGGTTGGACTAGATGATCTTAAAAGGTCCCTTCCAACCTAGATGATTCTGTGATTCTGTAAATATTGACATTTATGAACAAATCATCATTTTTCAGAAAAAGGGCAAAATGCCAAAAGAAAACAACAGTACTAATGACTGCACGGAGTTATTATTTTTTTCAGAACAAATCTGGTTTTTAGTTATATTTTCAATATAACTGCCTGCTTAAGTCAAGAAGATGAAAGCAACCCAACAGCAGACTCTGGAAGCACCAAAGACACGGCCTCCACAAGCACGCAGAGACCTCAGCAGGCATAACTGAGGAAAAACCCTCCCAAAAAAAAGGAGGTGGAAGCCAACTGCTGGCAGGCCAAGGCTGCTGGGCTGCTGTCATGGAAATTGGGGAGCCGGCAGGTGATAGAGTCGGGATGTTGGAGAGAGGGTGGGAGCTGCCGAGAGCGGGATGGGTTTGGGGGGTGGCAGCCTCCTGGCTTGGGGCAGCACCTGGGCCGGGGCTTTGCTTATGGAAAGTGATGGATCAAGCAAGTGGTACAGTAAAAAAAAAAAAGAAAAAAAAAAGCCGTCTTCCTTGGGGTAAAAAAAAAATAAATAAATAAGAGGAGGCTCATCCTCCTCCTCCCTCCCCTGCTCCTTGGGCTGAGACATCCCCCGGCGGCTTTCTCCCCTCGCCGGTGCTTCCGCTGTATCTGGGCAGGGTGAAGCAACGCCGGTTCAGTCTCTCCCCGCCCGGGGGGCGTGAAGGCTTCGGATCCTGTCCCGTCCGTCCCGTCCCGTCCCGTCCCGTCCCGTCCGATCGGTTGCCCGGCGCCACCATGGCCGGCCGCCTGCTGCTCCTCCTGGTCTGCGCAGCGCTGGCGGACGAGCTGCGGGCTGAAGGAGGCGGTAAGGCGGGACCGTTGTGGTTTTTTTTGTTTGGTTTTTTTTTTTTGGGGGGGGGGGCGTTGGGGCGAGGGTTCCCCTCCTCACAGCCTTTTTTTGGGGGGGGGAGGGGGGAAGGGGGAGCTGCTGGGAGAGAAGGGGTGAAGCGGTGTGGGGTCGCCGCGGCGGGCCGGGGTCTCGCGCCCCGCGGTGGGGTGAGGGGGACACAGCCCTCCGGTCCCCGCCGAGGGAGGGGGCTTTGCCGGACCCTGCCTGCGAAGGGAGACGCGGGCGTTAGGAAGCGGGCGGGAGCGGGCACCCCAAGGCTCGCCTTCCCCGGGGGCTCCGTCTATCAAAACGGCCGAGGGTTTGTCTGCACCTGTGCCGGCCCCCCTTTCATCCCGCCTCGGGGGCAGGGAGCTGCCAGGGGGCACCTGGAGGTGTCCGAGCCCTAGAGGTGCCCTGTCCCGCTGCGGGTCCCCACGAACTTTCCCAGGGTGCTGTCCCTTCCCTGTCCCCCCGTCCAGTCCCATCCCCTTGGAAAACAGGACTGTTGGCTCTCCCCGCTACTTGCACTGGGAGGACAACTGGCCTCACAACTTGAGGTGCTCAAATCTCCGAGGGGGAGCCTGGCCGAGGTTCCGTTGGGTGCCATGGAGGGGCTGTGGAGGGGCAACACGTCCTGCCATCCTCTGTGCCCCTCGGGTTGACAACAAAATCCAGAGCAGCACCAGCAAGTGGCTTCTCCAAAGTCATGAACTCTTCCTTCAGTGAGTCAGCCCACTTAGGCTTTGAATTGAGGTCCTCTTCAATCATCCTACTTCAGTTGACCAATGCCTGTTTCTCCTTGAGGTCTCCAAAGAGGAAAACATGAAGGAAAGCTTGGGAAAGAGAACGACCAGCCTCAGAAGACTGATCAGCTAGTTCAAGCTTACAAAAACATCCTCTTGCCCGGGTGATACGGAGGCAAAGGAATATAAAGGCGATAACCCCACCGGCTGCGTCCTGTCACTTTCCTGTCACTGCAGAGAGGGGCTTAAGGGCAAATCAGACAGCGGGTGAATGAACTAACAGTTGCTGAGCTACAAGTTACAAGCACTTCTGTAAGCTTGCCTTGCAAGGGACCCTTTCAGAATAAGCAGGGCTCCAAAGTGCTTGTGGGCTCTGTGGGGTCAATTAATATTAATGTCACTGGCAGAATTTTACTCCCTTTTGCTGGTCCACCCTTTACAGTGAAAGCAGAATAAGTCCCCTCTGTGTTTGCTTAGAGGATATTAAGGTTTATGATTACTAATCATCTAGTTTACTCATTGCTCAATTGAGCTGCATGAAGAGTATGCCAGAAGGTGCGTGCGAGCTGCCCACTGAGCCTGAGCCATTGGCCTTGAAGTCCCATCTGCAGCACTGTCTTCTACACTCTGATCTGTGATAGGAAAGTTTATTTTCCCTTTAAGTTCCAGGTGTTCCGAACAGAATTAAATGCCAGCTTCCAGACCCTGCAAACTTTAGTCCTAGAGTGCATGCTTCTCACAGGATAACTGGCAATTTATTTAATCTTGTGTTGTTCCTGTTTTTCCTATCTGGGAATGTGTGCACATGTCACTGGAGAGAAACGTTATTGTTCATGCAGCCAAGTGGCTGAGCTGAGTTTAATGCCTCTGATCCTTCAGTTTAAATCAACAGGTACCTGCATCTTGAGCTTGAAGGGAGAAGGTCACATGCCTCTGTGACACCAAGCTTCTAAAAAAATAAAACAACTCAGCAAACTGAGCTCAGGCTGTACTTCCCTCCTAATGCTGATGAGCATTTACTTCTGCTCTGTGTTAGATCTTAGAACGCGGCTGCCTTAGCTCTACCTGCACACATATCAGTAAGGCTGGATGGGCCTTTGAGCATCCTGCTCTAGTGGGAGGTGTCCCTGCCCAGGGCAGAGGGGTTGGAACTAGATGATCTTTAAGGTCCCTTCCAACCCAAACCGTTCTATGCTTCTAGGATTCTATGATTACTACAGGCAATTGGCAAGTGTTTTTAAGAGGGAAGGAAGACCCCAGGGCAGTGCAATGGGATTTGGGGTGGTGAAAGGCAGTAGAACTCATACACAGGCTGGACCGTGAAATGGCTTTTCCCATCTGTCAATAGATAAGTTACTGCATCTTGAGTTCGTGTGGCATATAGTTTCTGTACCACAAGTACCTGGAGTAGGTGGTGGTGGTGGTGGTGCCTGGTTGTCAGCTCTAAAACCAAATCAAGGAAAGCAGTATCGCCCTAAGGAAAAGTCATTCTGATAAAGACGGGAGTCTTCAGCAGGAGCAACAGAAATATAATCCCGCAGCAGCAGCCTGCATGTTTTATTTTCAAGACTAAAAACAGTAGGAGAAAAGTTTTGGCGCCTACAGTTTGTCCTGGAGTCACTGATTCTCAGACTGCTCTGAGAGATCCTGAAACTTATCAGCCTGTGTGAGGACCGACCTCACAGGTAACGCTGCTTATGGGTAGAGTGCTGAGAGTGAGTCTCTTTTGGTTTTGTTTCCACTTTACTTATTTCTAATGACTCTTCACCACCACCAAATGTTACCTGCCACCTGTATCATTTTCTCTGTTGTCTAGTATTCATCAAGAAAGAAAATGCCGACAAGTTCTTGGAAAGATCAAAACGTGCTAACTCCTTTTTTGAGGAAATGAAGCAAGGGAATATTGAAAGAGAATGCAATGAGGAGCGCTGCTCAAAAGAAGAAGCAAGAGAAGCCTTTGAAGACCAGGAGAAAACTGTAAGGATGAACTAATATGAAACATAGATCTATGTATTTCAGGCTTATGAAATAGTATTAAGGTCTTTTGAGCTGGGCATCAGAACATACAAGTTGCTTTCAGTCATTTAACACAAAGAATAAATAGTGGTTTTGGCTGTGTTTGGAATTGCTAAGGCATAAACACACAATGACAGTCTTAATTTAGCTCTTGCAAAGCCAGCCCATGTTAAAGCCTCCATTCTTTCACCTGTTCTGATCTGTTTAATTGCCATTGTCAGATATTTGACCTTTAAATGATTTGATACTACCCGTGATACGTTTACACATGTGATGTGTCTGGGTTGGCATAGCTGAGTGTCATGACTCTGTTCAGGAGTTCCTAGGTAGAGAGTCCACGGGAAGGCTGAGAAGGCAAATGCTGATATGGAACTTCATGGGAGAATTTTGCTGAACTTATCTGAAGCAGCTTTGCAGTGCTTATCATGTTGTGGCTCTCTTTTTCACTGTCTGAATTGACAGAATGTGTACTGTGGACAGCTGTTACACGCCTTAATGTTAAGTTGCCCACATGGAATTAAGTTTGTACCTTGTGTCACCTTCCTTACCCTGATGAATTTTGTATGCATGACTCCTGTGTCATCTTCCCTACTCTGACGGCTGCTTACCTTTAGCCAGAAGTGCGATCTGTTCTCAAGCTCAAGGGAGAGTTAAACAGGTGGGGCAATGGGGGTCAGTAGAAAAGGTGATGTTTGAAAACTTGAAGTGACTTGGTGGTGGAGGGGAATTGGGAACATCAACTGTAGCTATCTGGCAGTTAAGAACAGCCCTGAAAGTGGAGTTAAGGCCAGATTCATTTCACTTTAGCATTACTTGATGGCCAGAACACGGGTGCCAGAGCACTGGAACAAGCTGCCCAGAGAGACTGTGGAGTCTCCTTCTCTGGGCAACCTGCTGTAGATAAACCTGCTTTGGCAGGGGGGGTTGGAATAAATGATCTCTAGACGTCCCTTCCAATCCCTACCATTCTGTGGTTTTGATTCTTGGAGTGGCCCTGAGATGACCTGGGTGGGGAGTCATGGGTGCATTGCCAGGGTACTTCAGAGCATAAAGGTTAGCTGATCGATAGCAGAACCAGCACAGCCTGTTCTGCCTGGTGATCAGAAGTAATTAAAAAGAACTGTCTTGGACAGACAGCATACCTGAAGTCCTCAGTGCAGAGGGGAAGAAGCACACAAATTGGACAAAATATTTTAAAATGTCAGGATTTCTGATGTCCTCATTGGTGAGCATACAGGGGGGATGGAGACTGAGAATTTAGCATGACACGAATGTAAGAAAATCCAGTCAAAACTGATGGAAGGATACAGCTATGCAAGAAATCAAATTCCGTATATTGAGTGCGTCACATTGAGAAATTTCTAAGGAGTTTTAGGTATTTCTGAAAAATGCATGAGACTTGTTTCTGTAGAGCTGGGCACCATAGATGGATCATATGGTTTTAATTTCTTAAATGGTAATAGCAGGCTGCAAGACACAGTATGTGCCTGTATCTTAAATATTTGTTTTAACAATTGTTAGCTGGAAGAATCCTCTGTATGAAAGCTCTAATATTCTTCTGAAGAATTCAGTAGTTCTTATCTAACTCTTTTTGTCTCCTTTTATTCCCCTTTTCCCACATCTACCTGTAGGAGGAATTCTGGAACGTCTATGTTGGTAAGAAACACTCTGTCTTTGTTTAGAGAATTAAGCTTCCTTATTGCAGGGCTAAAAAGGATGCACCTCTTAAGTAACCGCTTCCTGCTCCCTTGCTTCCTCTCTTTCCACCATAGGACGCCCTCACTTTGTGTTTCCTTTGAAGAAGAAATCTGATTTCCTGCCTTGCTGTTGCTCGAACCCAGTCACTTCATTCGAAGGCAAGGTTCAGCTGCCTCCAGTTGCTGGGATGATCTTTTTCCTCTCAAAAAAAGAGTAGTGGCCCTTTGCACGCAAAGGACAGTGAGAAGCAGAAACTGGGCGTGTGACTCTGATGGTCAGCTGTCCTCCAGAAGGGCAGCCCCAGATGGAGGTATTTAAGATGAAAAGAGTCATAGACAAGGATGGCCCTTAAATGCCGTGGCCAACACAAAGTTATTAAACTGTCACTTGCCAGTTTGGTGTCACCTTCCATGCCAGGATGTTGTTGATTCCTGTGTTATAGAGCATTTTGTGAGATGTGTTTTCTTCAGAACGTGAAGATATGCCAGTAGATTAGCAGATGGTACCCATCAGTCTCTTCTGTCTTTTTCTAAAGGTCTGAGTTGTATTTATCAAGGTTCCATTGTTCATAATTACTATACAGGGACAGATTTTTATTGTATTAGTGTTTGGTAATGTGTTCTGCTTGAAAGTATGTGTCCAGCTTGCGTGGTAGGAGCATCTCAAAAATGTTGATCAAAGACAGCTCAGCTTTGTCTTTTGCAGTCTGCAGAAAATTGAAGACAGTTGCCACGAAGAAGATGCAGACTTTCACAATCCTCTTAGTGGGGGATGAACTCTGCAACCTACAGGCTGAAATTTCAAGCAAAGCCTGTGTCAGTGTTTCAGTAAACAGGAGTGGAAAATTTCAAACCATTTTCTCATGAGAATACGAGCAGCAGAACATCAGTGCCAATGCTCTCAGCGGAAATGCCAATTCCATACATTTTAAACCACAGTCCACAAATGCTTTGTTGGTGTTCAGAAGTATTGAAAACCACAGCTACCCTCAGCTTTGTTGCTAGAACAATTCATTCTTGCTTCCTTTTTTAGTAGGGGATTCTGCCATGCTTTTTGTGCAATATAAAACTCATTACCACAGCGGCAACTACAGTAGAGCGCAAAACAAGTATGGTTTCTAACAGTAGGATGCTATTTAGCTAAGGCCACTAGAGAATGGAGTGCTCTGGTGCTGCAGAGGAGACAGAAAACAGGGGCTGTACTGCAGGCCTTGAGTCTGTCTGTCTTTTGGTAAATGGTGGTCTCACCTTCCCTCTGTTGAGGATGGACATCAGTCTCCAGTGCTTCTGTGGCAGACCATAAAGACAGAGCATTTGGGGTGCTGTTGGTTTTGGCCAGTGTGGGGACAGAAGGGACGTTGAGGTGTGGGGGCAGTACACAAAGCTCAGCAGATGTTCCCTGTGACAGATAAAGCTGCGGCAGATGAGGTCACAGGCCAGAGCCACGTGGAGAGCTGGGTCCTTAGGATGAGCAGCTTCTTGCATCTTGCCTCCTCTGTGGGCACTACCCTTCCTCCAGCTGCTCTAAACAGGAGCAGAACAGGTGGCAAAGTACAAAAATTTGAAGACCATGTATCTAAAGCAACGAACTATTATTGAGCAAGTGCCACTTCTCTGGATGTCCTGCTTTTCTCATCCAACAGCGCAGAAGAGCCCACCAAGGGCACGCGGTGGGGGAATGCATGTGTTACAGCAGGTCACTGGGTGGGTGGGACCCTGGCAGTGAGCATCAGTGCAGGAGTGAGATACCTTTGTGGGGATGGGAGAAAGGGCTGCTACGTGGAACATGTCTCCCAACATGGATTTAGCCAGGCTTTTAAAGCATTTCTGTTTGTTTAATCTTCTGATTAATATGATGTCTGTTTTGGTATCTGTTTCTTCAAATGAGCTGCCCTACAGGCAAAAGACACGGACAAGGAAGGGATGAGATGACCTTTAAGCAAATAAAAGTTGAGTTGTCGTTATTATCTGGAAACTGTAGGGAAATGCAAGAGGCCAAAAGGTTAATATCTTCACACAGCAGTTGCAACGTGGAAGTGTCCTGTCTGCTTTTACAGCCTTCACTGTAAATTATGTATATACTCTGACCATGAAGTATTACTTTACCTTCCTACAAGAAAAGGCTTGCATATCCGCTGTCATACAGTAGCCACCAAAAAAACAGATTGCAAAACTGAGGATGTGTATATGAATCATTGGTGATTGCATTTATACTCCTTGTTCCATCTGGAATGTGGCAACTCACAGGACATACATTTTAAAAGGAAAGATGAAAGGTTGCTTATTAAAGTAACACTCTTTCAGAGTTCACTGAAAAATTCTTGTGCTCTTACAATAATTGGGATTTTGGTTTGTTTTTGTAGATGGGAACCAGTGCAGCTCAAATCCTTGTCACTATGGCGGACAATGTAAAGATGGAATTGGTTCCTACACTTGCTCATGCTTGGATGGTTATCAAGGCAAGAACTGTGAATTTGGTAGGTTTCTGATTTAGAGAACTATGGCAGTAAATTTCCCAGGGAGCTGAAACATAGAGAGTTAACGCTTTCTTAGCAGGCATTATTTACCTCTTGGGAAAATACATAGAATAGGATGGCAGTCAACAATGAGTTGGAGGACAGTGCCAGAAACACAAAGTCCTGGTGGCTCTACAGCTGGGTGGTGTTAGAATCATAGAATCATTTGGGTTGGAGGGGACATTTAGAGGTCATCTAGTCCAACCCCTCTGCAATGAGCAGGGACATCTTCAACTAGATCAGGTTGCTCAGAGCCCCATCCAACCGTGAATGCTCCAAAGTTACACTTACTCCAAAGAAAGCACTCTTAATTATGGTAGCGCCTCCTTATGTGAGCTTGAATCCCCAAAACATGATGATAAGACTAAGAAGCATATGATTCGTATAATTGATATCAAAGAGCCTTTGCCCCAAGTACAGAGAAGTCCAGCCTCCCTTCTCAGGTCACAGCAATGGAGAACCAAAGAAAGCAGATTTCAGTGGACAATGAAGAATTTTTCAGCCTTGCAAGGAACAATTTTTGGCGTGGAAATCCTTCCTGAGTCTCATCTCTGTGACATACAGCTACTACCCTAATGATGTCATTTACTATGAGGGTTGCCCAGAGGAGGTGTGAATGCCACATCCCTGGAAGTGTTCAAGACCAGGCTGGATGGGGCTTTGAGCAACCTGTTCTAGTGGAAGATGTCCATGACAGGGAGCTTGGAACTAGATAACCTTTAAGGTCTAACCATCCTATGATTCTATGATTCAAGCATTCTATTCATACATTCTATGTATCGGTAGCCCAAAAGTAGGAGTGGTGAACCCAGAGTAAGAGATGTGGAACTAAAGTTCAGACGCAGGACTGAGGGGAATGATGAGAAGTTGAGATTTTCTAAGGCAGAAGGGAGGAATTGTGCAAGGATTTCCCCATATCTGGACCTCACTCTTAGTGATTTATCCATTATTCCACTGTCATTTTGTCTCTGCTTTTTTAAGGTAACCGTGACGTGGCCCCTGGGCCCACTCATGCTTAACAAGCCTGTTTCATGCAGTGGATGCAACTGCTTTTTAAGGCATATGCTGTTAGCCACTCATGTTGTTACATGATGTGCTTCAGGTGTTTTACAGATGGAGATACAGATCCTGTTTAAAGAATGCAGTTTAATTTGGTGAACTTCGAGATCTGTGAAGTCAGTGTTTATTTACAGTTTTTCTCCAAACTTAACTCTTTTGTAGTCATACCAAAGTACTGCAAAATAAACAATGGTGACTGTGAGCAGTTCTGCAGCATCAAAAAAGGTGCACAGAAGGATGTTTTGTGTTCCTGTGCAAAAGGATATGTTCTAGCAGAGGATGGCAAACGGTGTGTTTCAACAGGTACGAAGTCATGTAATAAACTAATAGCAATGGTGGTGAGGACTGCTTCGCACTTAAAGAATGTCTTTTGAACCATCAGTGTTCTACATGACATAGATTTAACATTGAGGCCAACTGATTTATGTTTCCAAAACCTTCCATGTGTGAAGTGATGTGATGGACTTACCAAAATCTAGCTGATTTGGAACTCTTTGCAAGGTGCCTCTCACAGAATTACCTGAGTAAACTCTGCTGTTGACAGGGGAAAAGTGATTGCTATACCTCATTTGCTTAAACCTACACTCCATCTAAAACAGCAGCTCCCAAAAACTTTTCTGCTTTATATTTCACTTAACCTGTGGGGAGGAGTAAGTCAACCATATACTCATTATATCAGGTTTTGTATCCTTTATAATTCATAATAAATTGCTGTCATGGGCCATATTATTCCTAAAATAAAATACTTCACTCAGTCTCCTAGTTAAGATGGTTTTAGTAAGAACGAGTACATTAATACAGGAATGTAAACAATTAAAGATGATATTTTAAATTTTAAATACCTTGAAAACACTGTCCTATGGACAAGCTTTAGGACTATCTTGTCTTCTTCTTTTGTTGCATCTGTCAAGGTTTTGCTAGTGTTTTGAAAACAGGCCAGCTGCATTAATGGATTTATTGTAAGATGGTGTCATCAAGGAGTTTCCTTGTTTGTGTCCATCTCCAAGTCTCTAAGTCAACATTCTTGTCTTTACAGTAAAGTATCCTTGTGGAAAAGTTGTGAAAAGGAAAAAAAGGTCACCAATTTTACCTGCTGATAATGGCAATGTCACTAGTGATCAAGAAGGCCCTCCCACAAATGAAACAAGTTTGGAGGAGGACATTGTTACTACCACAGAAAGCCCAACCGTCCGTCCTGGACGTGAAACAAGTAGCAAGACTCCGTATGTCGATACCAGGATAGTAGGTGGTGATGAGTGTCGTCTCGGCGAATGTCCATGGCAGGTAAATCTGATGTTTGTGCTCTGCACGTAAGCAGAACGTGTTTCTGAGGGAAAGTGTGCAACTGTCCATTTGATGTGGTTGCCTTCTGAATGCTACCCATGTAGTACACTGGAGGTAGCTGAATGGTGTGAAGCCAGGCGCTCAGATGTGCTATTCTGCAAAGTGCAGCCTTAAAATGTCAAAATGAAAAGCTTTGTGTGATTTTTGGTGGTGTTGCTTAACCTGTCATGGGAGAGGGCTTTTGGATCATGGTGGCCTACTAGCGTTGGTTTTGCAGGTTATAGTCCAGTTGTCTGTCCGTTTAGGTAGTACACCTGAGAGCACATCAGATAAAGTATGCATTTGCTTCACAAACACAGCTTCATATCTAAGTTTTAATCTTGACTCTGCACTAGCCAACATGAGTTTCTGTATTCAGGACATTAAGGGGGAGGAGGTCAAATGGGATCAGAACATGGATAGGAATCTTTGGGGTGGTACGTCCAAGGAATGAGGTGATTTGGGGGCTGCACTCTCCTTGCTCAGTCAGTCAGTTTCTTGTTCCTGAAAGACATTACTAAGCCCTGTGAGTGAGGTGACATGGAAGCCAAACATCTTCATCACCTAGAGACAATTGAGACTCTGTAGTAGTATGTGCCAACCTATAGCATAGACACATGTGTATGCAATATTAGGAGACACCCTCAGAGTAGTACATGCGGTAGTAATAAGCATATATGTAGAGTGTTGAGAAATCAATTACCTATTTATAGCTCATTGAAGTTAAACTGCTCTTCTTGATTCTGCACTTTCCTTTTTTCCTTTTGCAGGCTGTTCTGTTAAACGAGGAAGGGGAGGAGTTTTGCGGTGCAACTATTGTGAGTGATTATTTTATACTTACTGCAGCTCATTGCATCAACCAATCTAAAGAAATCAAAGTTGTTGTAGGTAAGTGGTTATTTATTTTACTCCTGTGATGTTTGAGCATGTGTTGCAGACTAATCCTCTGTGCTTTAAATCTTGTGTGAGATGTCCTCATAATACTTTATTTGTTATGGTCTGTTACTTGTTTTTTTGGTTTTGCTTTCCTTTTTATAATTTATTGTTATTGTGGGACTCCTGCTTTGTAATAACAGGGTCAGATGATGTGGAAGGTGATAATGGTGCATCCCTTTCTTCTTTGCCAGCTAGTTGGAAGTGATTAAGAACAAATGCTAGTGGCTAGCATTGTGTTCATCTGAGTGGTGCTTCTTCAGAAAGCTTGTCATTCCTGGCACATTGAAGCATACAGATGTGTTTCTGCAGGAACACTCAAGACAGCTATGACACATTGACTAGAGGAAAAAGAAATGAACTCAAATTATGACTGCTTCACTACTCAGGCATGATACTAGATCAACAGAACGTTATATTTGCACTGTTTTTGTCTTGATGCAGACCAGTTTCTCTTCCCTGATACAAGCCAGGCTCAAGCACCTGTAAGAGCTTCCACCCGAAGTTGCATCAGTTTAGCTGAATCAGTTTAGCTTTCTGTAAACTGGTACAAAAATCTTCGTAAACAAAAGCTCGAAACAGAAACTGATCCAGGTGCTGCTAATAAATGTTGCAATACATTTTTACAGTTCACCTGTATGATATAAAGGCTTGAGCAAAGTGTTAGGAATGGGTATACTACTCTCCTCCTATATCAAGGTTGTTCTTAATTTCTTATACTATGTCCATATTAACAACCCTTTTAATATCTTCTACAGGTGAAGTGGACAGAGAAAAGAAAGAGCAGTCCGAAACGATGCATACCGTGGACAAAATACTTGTTCACTCTAAATACATTGCTGAGACTTATGATAACGACATAGCCCTAATAAAGCTGAAGGAACCTATAACATTTTCTGAGTATGTTATCGCAGCATGCCTCCCTGAAGCAGACTTTGCTAATGAAGTTCTGATGAACCAAAGATCTGGGATGGTTAGTGGCTTTGGGCGAGAATTTGAAGGCGGACGACTCTCCAAAAAACTGAAAGTGCTTGAAGTCCCCTATGTTGATAGGAACACTTGCAAGCAATCCACTAACTTTGCAATAACAGAAAACATGTTCTGTGCTGGTTATGAAACAGAGCAAAAAGATGCTTGTCAAGGAGACAGTGGAGGTCCTCACGTAACCAGATATAAGGATACTTACTTTGTTACTGGAATTGTTAGCTGGGGAGAAGGATGTGCAAGGAAAGGGAAATATGGTGTCTATACCAAACTGTCCAGGTTTTTACGCTGGGTAAAAGCAGTCATGAGACAAAAATTTTAGTGGTATGGCTCTTGATCCTTCTCTTAGCTAACAATGTGCAGCTTCTCTAATGGAAGCTTTCTTCTTTTTTTTTAGCCACCTCTGTTAAAGTTGTTTTTTGTTTTATTCTGGCTTTAAGCAAGTATATGCAGCCTGCTGGTGGTGTTTTGAATTTGCACAGTGAGGGGCTTTCCCCAAACAAAATGGCTGCTCAGTGGGGTCTTCTGTTTGCTCGTTTGGTTATTTTTTTATTGCCGTTTTGGTTCCTCTCCATTTGCCCAAGTGCTTCCACCAGAGGCTCCTGGAGATAACAGGAGCCTGCACTAATCATGATGAAAGGGGGGAGGACAGGACTTAAGTTAATCCTCCTATTGCAGCCAACTGGTTCAGTAGGGAGTTCTACCTGCAGGTGTATTTAGAAAATTAAGGGAGCTGGGAAGCTTGCTTGGTAAAAGCTGGGACACAAGTAAGTATTCAACAAGTGATGCTAAATAACCATGTATTCCACAAAATTGCCTGCTTAGTTCACACCAGCTAATTAAAATGGGATTTTGCTTTATATGGGTTGTACTTCACTTTAGTTTAATTTGAACACTTCTGTTCTGCTCGTCAGAAAAAAAAAAGTATATATTCACTGTCTTCTGTATCACATTCTGGATTGTACATGGCTGAGGATCAGAAAGTTCCTCGCATGTGTACTTATTCCAGATGTTTCTTATGTAAGGTGCAATACTGATGTACACCAGCATTTGAAATAAAATTTTATTTCTTTTTTGTTCTTTATTTTTTATTTATCTATTCCTTCTAGTCAATGAAGACAAAATCTTATTTGAGAGTGAAAAAAGAGTGAATGTCACTAAATAAATGTGTGTGACAAATTTCACCGGCCTTATGTCAAGGCTGATGAGGAAGTAGAGAATGGAGGCGGGTGATTAAAATTTACTTTCACTGACCTAGATGTTCATAAATGGCAAGTTAGATGCCAATATACTAATTTTCATGGAAAGAAGCAAACTCAACCAATTATTTCCCACACATAGTCTGTTCAGGTACTATGATCTGATCTGTGCTGTAAGATTTCCAGGCAGAATCTCCACATTCAGATTTTTTTTTGTGCTCAGAGTAGTATTCCTCCATATATTATTCTTTAAACCTTCTCAGCTTCAGTCCTAGTTGCAGGAATCATGGCAAAGTTTACAATGGCAGGGACAGACAAATGTGAACTGGCCCAACCCCGTGCTCAAAGCAGTTCTAACATGAAAGTTAGAGCATGTTGTTTTGAAAAACTTCAGAGGCAGAGATTTTTTCTACCTTCCAGGAGCCTGCTCCTGTGCTTTAGCACTCTTGTGGATAAAATTTCTCATGTCCAATGGGGATTTTCCTTGTTGCAACCTCTGACTGCTGCCTCATCTTCTTTCTATGGGAACCTCTGGGGACTGGTTGGCACTGTCTTTGCTGTAATCCCCATTGAGGCAGTGGAAGACTTCAGTTAGATCCCGCAGCTCTCCCTGGCTGAACAAACCCAGCCCCTTCAGCCTTGTATTGTGTACATCATGCGCTCTATGCCCCTAACCATCCTGATGGCCTTTCCAAGGCACCCCCAATCTGTTATGCTCCCCTGTTGTCTGAGGTACACTCAACTTCACTGGGCACCTGCTAATTATCTCTTAGGGTTTGAGCTGGTGCTGGCTAGTTTTGTATAGCAGGTGCTATGAGCAAACCAGGTTGAAAAACTAGAAATACAACTCTGCAGAGCAGCAAGATATTGCTGCAGTCAGCAGGAAATGTGGGCAGGAAGGACTGCAGGTCAGTTACCTCAGCTTGATGGTCTCCACCTGTATAAACCCTCAGTTGGCTTACTTCCATGTTTGCACAGCAGTGTTTGTTCCCTGACTTCTTCTGTCCACTGGATTCCCGTTCTAATCCCTTGCTCTACAGGTAGCCTGCCCTGTGCTCCATCAGGGTGAAATATTCCTCTGCAAAGAGACTTCCTCAGGAAGAGGTGGTACCCACATC
Source organism: Gallinago undulata (assembly GCA_026546715.1). Lineage (NCBI taxonomy): Eukaryota > Metazoa > Chordata > Aves > Charadriiformes > Scolopacidae > Gallinago > Gallinago undulata. The sequence goes on along the minus strand of JAOTQQ010000001.1, from coordinate 144,119,685 downwards.
CTACTTATGTACTTATGTGCAAATGGCATTCTTCTACTTCAGTGAAGCCCGAGGACTGAAGTGAAACTCAGACTGGACTGTATAAGGTGTTGAGGTGGTTGAGGTGAAGCCCTCCTTCTGGCAATGGTGGCAGTAGTTAGGTTTTACTAGCTGGTGTGTAGATAGGTCTTTGTCAAGCCAAGGGCCTTGAGAGCAAGCACAGAGATGGTTTAACAGATAAGTATGCAAGAGGGTAATAAAAGCCCACGTTTGTGTGCAACATGATGGTGTTTAGAAAAGAAGTGTCGTTATTCAGTAATGACATAATGCAGATTATGAGAGACTTTGTCCTTGGGCTTTGCAATTGGAGTATGTCTTTTACAAATGAAACTTGTCCCTAGAGAGACTTCCATCCTGTAGCATGTCATCCACAGTGCTCGAGGCTCAAGGGCTTTATATTAATTCCTCCTTCCATAAGTGTCCCTGCCATACTAAGAGGACAGGAGTCAAGCATCTGTTTGATCTTGGCCTCCTCCCAAAGCCCATAAACAACTCTAGGGCCTGCAAGAAAAGAATTAAAGCACACTTTTCTTTTTTTTTTTTTTTTGTGTAGACTAATCATTTTGGGGTAATTGCACATAGCAAAGTTTGAACAGATTGTAAAATCCAGGCAAGAGGTACAGCACAGAGGTGATGTGTAAACTGGTGGGTTTTAAAATACCAGAACTCCTCTTGGTAAGCAAACACTGCTGGTTTAGGTAAGAGCTGATATTCACCAAAGATGGTGGAAGGAGAAGCTCTAATCTACCCCCTAGTGCTCAGGCTTCCTCAGTCTTCAAGGAAAACCTAGTACTGAGAAGAAAGGGAAGAAAGGAAGGATGGTAAGTAAAGACTGCAATCACTTTGAGGCTTTGCAAAGGACTACTATGAAGAATAGAAGAGGTAGAATATTGCTCAGTCCTAGTCCAAGACGATTTATCTGGGCAAGAGACTCTGTGTGTGAACTTTGGTTGCATAGAATCATTTAGGTTGGAAAAGACTTTTAAGATTATTGAGCCCAACTATAAACCTAACAGTGTCAAGTCTACCACTAAGCCATGTCCCTCAGCACTACATCTACACATCTTTTAAATACCTCATGCTATATCATGGTATGGTGACTCAACCACTTCCCTGGGCAGCCTGTTCCAATGCTTGACAGTGAAGAAGGCATATCCAAGTTCAACCATGTGACCACATGTTATTCTGCTGAGGTAGAACCTGCCCTGGTTTATGGAGTCCCCTCTTCCTGAGGAGTCTGAAATACACAAGTTTCACATCCTTGATGACAAACCCATCTCCATGCTGCCCATGCAGGAGAGAGGGGCTTTGCTGACATCAGGCACCCACAAGCTGTCAGGGTGGCACTGCAGCAGCACAGTGGCATTTTTTCTGCTTTAACATTGTCCCGTGTTGATGTTGAGCCCAAACTTTGCTCTTAGAGGTTTTGTTTTCTCGTGTGTTAATGACCTTTGTACTGTAGTGTTTCTCATTTAGTAGCTGCCCCAGAGCCCTGCAGAGAAACAGGTGGGAGACGGACAGTGAGCTTGGAGGATGGCAACGGCAGGTCATCACGGGACAACGTGGCTTTTTCCCGTTGTCCTCCTTTTCCTTCAGATGGTGCAGACAGGTATGGCCTTTGCTTTAATTTGGCTTTGTGCTGCTTTTTCTGAAGCACATAGGTAATTATATGCCATTATTTGTGCTTTGTGGACCAGCGTGACATGAGCAAAAACCTGGTAGCTTTGCTTTCTCGCCTGCCTTGCTCCACTTTGTCTGCTGCAGTGCAATAATACCCAGGCTTGAGTCATTAGAGGCATAAAATTCTGGTCTGAAATAATTGTGTCAGTGTAAAATACAGAGTTAATACCTCAATATGCAGGGCTTTCAAACTGGCAGCACAAACAACGTGCTGTTCTTCATGTTCTCAAGACATGTGATAATTAAATAATCCTTACTATCGATTCGTAAGCTACTGCGTCACAAAATGACCCCCACAAGGTTTAACAGTGCAGAGGGGAACGAGAAGCCCACACCGTCACCCACTGTGCTTGTCTGAGTCTCAAGACAAACATCCTATCTCCACTTGAGGAAGTGTCCCACCTGTCTTTTGAAGTTGGAGCCTGAGGTTCTTCTCTATGGAGTACAGCGTGTGAATCATGCAGCAGACATGAAGCATGCTTTGTTGTTTACTCTTGCTGTACAAGTCATTTGGTGATTACAGCAGACTCATTGGACACAACTGAACAAACACCTGAGTCACCAACATGACAAGAGCTGGGAATAAGAGGGAGATTTTGACATCCCAGAGATGAGGTGGAAAAGGTACTTAATGGGACATACGGTGTCCTGAGAGTCTTCCGGACGTTTCAAGGAAAATTTTCTCATACAAGCATATAGGAAGCACTTTTGAAATTTTGAGTGTATTCATCTATGTTTGATTTTAATCAATGGATTAGAAGTGGCTGACAATACAAAGACAGAAGATTAGTTTAATAAAAATATCTGTAAAATGACAGAGCTCATAAAAGAAGTAAAGAAAACCAAGAGAATAAAGTTAATGTATCTTTTAAAAGAGAGAAAGATCTGGTTATGTCTAAAAAAACCCAAAGTGTGTAAGGCTTATGCCCAAACTATGTCAAGGTCAAGAAAGGACAGGAGGATTAGGTAAAATCATGAGCTCCTTCATGACTTGACATCCAGAAGGAAGTATAGAAAAATCTAGATCTATCTAAAAGAGTTGCAAACATCCTGACATAGAACCAGAAAAGCTAAGGAGTAAATAGAGTAAGATAAACATGATGTGAAAATCTAGGACTGATCTGAGTATATGGATATTGTAAGAGAGACCAAGAAGAATGTTAACCCATTCCCAAAGGAGAAGAAGATTTTTGTTCCCTAAGGAACAAAATCTCCAACAAGGAGAAAAGAAACTGCTGAGTTACACTAGTTAGGAACAAATCATATCAATCTCCTCCAAGGACAGGCTAACAGGTTGGGTGGCTGCAAAAGATGCAGTACAAGTCAGATCTCTCCATTAAGGGAGGCTTCTAACATCATTTTATATAATGCTTTTATTGTAACAGAAAGAGATACATGGCCTGGATTAAACTACTCTAAATTGGTGCACCTCTGATTGAGAAACCGTGCTAATTGGTTGAAAGATTATATGTGCAGGGTGTGCAGGGATCCATACAGGGCTCCACACAGGACCTTAGATACTTGGTATTTTCCACAGGGACATGTAAGATGGAAGAGAGTGTTTACTCACTGAATTTATAGTTCATTCTAGACTGGAAGGACTACCATAAATCAGGATGAGAGTTCAAGACAACCTTGTGAAACTGGAACAGTGGTCCAACATAAATAGAAGGCAATTCAGTAAAAACATAAACAAAATTTCACCCTTGGTCCTGCAATACACAACCAAGGAAATTTGTAAAATGTAATAAAACCAAGAAATCTCCATTTCCATGAGGATGAACAGCTAGGACAAGAAGTAATGGGATCCCACCACAGTGAGGCACACTCAGTTTAGATATTAGGAAACACTTTTTAGACATTATAAGACTAGCTAAGGAGCAGATTAGGCTGCATGGGCAAGCTGTGGAATCTCATTGTGAATCTATAGGAACAGGTTAAACAGCATATGTTAAGGCTGGTTTACTTCTTGCTCTCACACTGTTAGTGCCAGGAAGAGCGCTCCCATTCTGCCTGTGATCTTGTGGTGCCAGGGACTGAGCTGAGGTGAGTAGTGTGAGCCGTATACAGATGGAAAAGGAATATTGCAAGGGTCTACCAAAAGTCCAGTACTTCATTTATTAGTGATACTTTTGTTGTTGCTAGTTTTAGCCTCTCACCCACACCCATGTTCATCTTTGCCTTAGTACAATGGCTGTACTGGTGAGCGTGGATTATCCCTTCCTTTGATCTCAAAGAGTTGTCAGTTATAGCTGGGAAACACAGAACAAAATGTAAAATAATAGTGGTCTACCTAATGTTGACAACTTACCGTTTTTAAAATAATGATAGGTACAAGTGTTGTTACTAAGGCCTTTGGCAGGAATTGCACAGAATTTCCTCAAATGGTGTGGAGGGGTTGACTAATGCTTGCAAGAGAGATTTTATGAGCTGCTTGTGCTTTTATTAAATGACCATGAGTTTGTAACCTGCCTATAAATTTATCCCCTTTGCAGTCATACCAAACGCATGCAAAGTCAACAATGGGAACTGTGAGCAGTTCTGCAAAGCTGAAGATGACCAAGTTGTATGTTCCTGTGCTGCTGGCTGTGCCCTGGGCAACGACAACAAAACCTGCGTTCCTGTAGGTATGAAGCCACATTTCAAGTTCCTTCTATGGGGCACACATTTGTGACCTGCTGGTGTGTTGCAGTGTCATTGTAGCATAAGAAATCATGTTAGCTCTTTACACCTTTCACAGTACGTGCTTGAGGTGTTGCCAACAAAGTTAATAAGATCTTAGCCAAAGGTCATAATTTAAGTAACATCAAATTATGCAACTGTGAGCAATGAGCAGTGGCAAAAAAAAAAGCATGGAAGTATTCTGTGTGAGTGGGTGCTTTCTCGGAGCAGGCTACAAAACCTATGTCCCAGCAGGTAGACAGCCATATGGGGTTACAATGGGGCTCTGATTTCTCTTCACTCACAGATTGAAACATGCCTCTCAGGCTTCAGGAGATTTTGTTAGAAAGGAATGGGTTAGATTTCTCATTGGTGAGAATTGGTGCCTCTTTTCAAGGCCTCCAGCTTGTGCTGGATATCTACAAATCCAAATGAGTAAGAACCAAAGAAACTTCTCCATTTACAATGTAAAGTTCACAAGGACTCATAATTTTGGTGATTGCTGTTATATCTCGCTTGTTTCCCCATAAATATCACCTGTTCCATTTAAAAGGAACATATAACCTGCCCTCCCATTTTCTTCTAAAAACATGTTTTCTGTAATCCTTTTTTTTTATAGTAAACTAAATACACGAATACTACTGACATTGAACTTAAATCCATCAGCTTTGTCTCCATTCAAAGTCAACATTACCAGTTATTAGTTTATTCTCCTGTCTAATATTTGTTATTCTGTCTGATGATATGTGTTATAATGTCCTTTGTAATTTAATCTCAAATTGCTGTCATGAGTTTATAACATAGAATACTTTGCTCAATTTCCCAATTGCAAAAGGTTTAATAACAGCAGGTATACAAAAATAGCGGTGCCAACAATGGAAGACGTTTAACTTTTCAATACTTTTGCCCATTTGCCCACTTGCTCAAAATGGGTGAATTTTAGAACTGGAAAATTATTTTCATTTTTCAACCATTCTGGTCCTTTCTCATTGCAAAGTTTTTCTTAATTTCCTGAAAAATCCAGCAGAGCCACCCCTGATAAGGGCATCTACATATCTAATTCAATGGCAAAAGACTGCTGTCAGGGAGTTTTTCTTGAACTTCTCTTGAACGTACGTTAAGTATGTTTTCTCTTATTTTCATGAAGAGTTGATTTCCCAAAAGTGACCTGTTTCCCTGCAAGCCATTTTCCTTCACTGTAGATACCTATCTGTAGCTCTAAGGGGTGCTTTTGACTGCAAAACCCATCTTACAGCTGGTTTGAATTATTTCTTGCGATGATGAACAACGCAAAGTGCACTGGAAGCCAGATTTATTTTTCTGGCCATGAAACCGTCCCTTATGCCAAGGGCTCTGTCAGACAAGCTCTGTTGAATGGCACTTCAGTGACAGAGATTGTTTTCAACAGCAACTGTCTGTCCTTCTGCTCTGCTGGAGGTTACTGTTCTTGTATGTCACTTGGCTCAGTGCCTCAGGGACAGCACAGACACCATCCCTCACAGAGATGGAAGGCCATGGTCCTCCACATCTTATATATTGGCTTAAATCAGCAAGAAAGGTAGCTCTGGGATAAAGTGAAGGCTGGTAACAGAAGCTGAGCCTTCACAGCTGCTGGCTCAGTGTTACAGAGAGGAACATCTTCCTCTCAGCATGTGACATGTGCCTCGAAGTCCCAGTACCATCCAGACATCAGGTATTAGTGTTTTGGTTTTGCCTTTGCAGTCAAGTTCCCGTGTGGGAAAATTCAGAGAAATCATAAAGCCGGTTGAGAGAAAGTCGGAGGAACCACGGCAAGTCCAGATGCTCATCCTGAAAATGAGGAAACCGTTGAGGCGCTGAGTAGCCATCCAGAAGTCACCGGGGAGGCTGACAGTTTACCCAGTGTGTTGCCATGGCATGTAAGGCACCCTTATCCTGAGATACGTAACACCTGACCAGTCTCACCAGGACCAGCAGACGTTAGATGGTTGGACTCGATGATCCCAAGGGTCAAATGATTCTATGATCCCCGCTTGCCAAAGGGAGCTAACTTGATTTGAGACAGAATTCCCTGGTGTCAATTTTTGGGGTGGTTGCCCCCGTCTTGAGTACTGCGATTCTGCACAGGTCTCCTACCATGAATGATATTGTGCCTTCATTTCAGCACCAAGCAAAGGCTGAGAGGAGGAGGCCAGGAAGGATTAGGGTTGCAGATACAGGACGTAGAGTTGGGTGAGCCATCAGGCCCCTTCAGTGCCAGCCACGCTGTTAGTCAGGTTGCAGCACCGGAAGAATAGCCTGAGTTCCTGCTATGGCCAAGACTACAGCAAAACAAGAGAAACCCCAACAGGAATAGTGCCATTACAATATCAGCTAAATTTTGTTTAAAAAAACAGCAACAAAAACCTGTTAGTAAAAAACCTGAATGCGAAAACTCTGCTTTGAGCTAGGAAAAAAGTCTGTCTTAACAAGTTTCCCGCTGTGGTGGCTACTCCTCAGGGTAACTCTCATGAACTCTGAATGAAGGATACCTTTTTGACAGAAAATACGTATGAAAATGTCTACTGTCAGGAAAACTGCTTGAATCTCAGCCAGCTGCTCAGGATTTCTCTGTATGTATGTTTTGTGCTTTATCTTTCTTCTCTCTCTCTTTGCAGGCTGTTCTAATAGAAGATGAGGATGGTGACTGGTTTTGTGGGGGGACAATTCTGAATGAGTATTTTATACTTACTGGAGCTCAATGTGTTAACCAGTATAAAAACTTATGGGTTCTCGTTGGTAAGTGCTTCTCATTTTGCCCTTTACTACAAAAATAAGGAACAGTCCTGTGTAGCAGGGCACTGAACTCTGTGCAAGAGCTTTTCTTACCTTCTTTTTATTTCTCACTGCCTCATCTTGTCCCTTGACTAACAGTGAAATACATATTCAACTTTGTTGAATGGACAGTTTCTTTAAGCTTGGCTGTAGCCTAGTGTGGCTGGTATATAATAGAAGCCAAATATAAACCAGGAAGGTATACGAGCAAGTAAGGCTAAGCTGATGTAATTAAATTGGTCTAGCATTACACCACTATGCAATTTCCTGTGTTGGCCAAACCTTGAAGGATTTCAGATGCCTTATTCAGATGTGAGTCATAACTATTTTGACAGCATGTAGATACTAGTCTGAGACTGTTCCATACCCGAAAAGTAGTTTATCACAAGTTCTAAGCACTGAAAAATGGTGATCTGAGTCATAAAAATTAGAGTCAGCCTATTATAGGAAAGCAAAAATTGTGTTTGCCTAAGCTCCAATTGTCTGTCCATTTAATTCCCAAAGAGACTACCTACAAATTGAGAATGACTAAATATATATAAACTCATAAATTTTTGTATGCAGAACATTAAAGTTTTAAAAGACAATGAATATCTATACCGTGTTTAAGCCTGTTTGACTATGTTACTCTACAAATAAGAGGGGCAATTGTTGGTATTGTCTTATTAACAACTACTTTAATAATCTGACACAGGGATGGTGGACAAAGACAATGAAGAGCCAAGTAGATCAATGCACAGAGTGGAAAAAATAATTGCACATGCTGAATTTGATATAAAAACTTTTGGGAATGATATAGCACTTCTCAAATTAGAGGAACCTATCACATTTTCTGAAGATGTTGTCCCTGCATGCCTTCCAGAAGAAGACTTTGCTAAGAATGTTCTGATGAACCAAACGTTTGGAATTGTCAGTGGCTTTGGGAGGAGGGTTGAACTTGGGCAGACAGTCAAAAGAATGAAAGTTCTTCAAATCCCTTATGTGAACAGAAACACTTGTAAGCTTGCTCTTCATAACCCAGTCACAAGAAACATGTTCTGTGCTGGATATGATAAAGATGGAGAAGATGTCTGCCACGGAGATGGAGGAGGCCCCCATGTAACCCAATACAATGGCACTTATTTTGTTACTGGTATCATCAGCTGGGGAGAAGGGTGTGGAAGGAAAGGGAAATATGGAGTTTACACCAACTTGTCAAAGTTCCTACCCTGGGTAAGAAGAGTTTTGACAGAAAACTCTTAGTGGTTTGACATTTAACAAACATAATTGTCTCAGCCATCAGAACTGATAACTAAGTAATATTTTTGTCTTTTTAATATGCTTGCTAAAATTCTGATGGTTCATGCTTCCCATAAGAGACACCATCTATTTCTTCATGAGCTAATGCCTGGTTTTCAGAAGATGGGGTTGGGCTTTAAACAGAGCTTACTGGTTTTGGACAATATTGAAATTTCTTCAAATGGTTTAGGAACTCCTTCTGCTCTTCCTTTGATAACCTAAATTTGTCAATTGAAGGTTTTGCGTGTGCTGATAAGACCTCTCCAACTGCAAGGAAAGTTGGAGCTAACTCAACGTTTCTGTGGCACTACATGCTTTATAGAAAGAAAGAAAACTAGGATCATATCAAAGTAAAGCAGCATCAGAGAAGGACAGCATTTTAAAAGCCTCTAGAAAAGCTACCTAATTTTATAGACTTATATACATGTACACAGAAAGAGCTAGAAAATTCAAAAACCACCCATGTATCCACACAAGTCTAAATAACTGGGCATGTCACTGAATCAAATTAGTTGTTAGATTAATTTCATTGGATTGTAAGGGCTTCCTTACCATCACCAAAATCACTGGTATTCTGATTTTTTCTTGCTTGCTTTCTGAGATATTTTCTTCACCAGCGTTTTTGATGTTGTGATTTTGGCTATAATAAAGTGAATGTATTGCATACCCTGCAAATTACAATATTGTTGTATGTCATCATTTATATAAAGCATTATTTAAGTTATTCAAAACTGAAGAGTTTTTAAATCTACAAGGATAAATAATTTTTCAAGACTAAGGAAAACCTGATTCTCTCATCAGCTGAACCTGACATGCTCTGTCTGACTTATTCCAATCCAGGAGGAAAAAAAGACTTGTTTTTCATCCAACTTGGTGGTACATAAAAATGGTGAACTACATATTAAGATGTTTGAGTCTCTACAGAAAAATTAAGTACTCTGTGCTGTACTTTAAAAAGGGTGTCAGTACCTATTTTAGAAGAGAGGGAAAAGATGGATGTTACAAATTATATTGTGGCATAAAACATGCAATATTTTTCTCATTCCCTTGCTTCACAATATCTAGTTTGCAAGTTGTTAAAGTCACCATTTGGGGGGTATTTTTTAATATGGATTGTGTTGATCAGTTTGAAAGGAATAGGGTAGTTAAATTTGTCCTGTAATGAACACTTTTCTGTTCCCCTAAGAAAATGTCAGAGAAATCATGCTAGACTCTGTTCCATTTGCATTATTTCCCCCCAATTTTCTCTGACACATCTCCTGAACTTCAGGACTGCCAAAAGAATTAAATACTGGAGTGACAGCACATCACAGGTCATGGCATTCAAGCCACAGAAGGAAGTTCAGCCCCTGAAGGCTGCATATGCAACCCTCTGACATCACTGCTCCAAAGGATTTACCCTTACTTGACTTTCCATAGAAGAACCTCCATTGAAACCTCTGATTATAGGTCAGCTCTACACTATATATTGAGAGAGCTGAACCTTATATGTGGAACTGTGGGCCATGCACAGATTTGTCCCAAGGACTACAGGGAGGCCATTGCATGGGGCTTGCACTTGCTCACCCATCCCCTCACTGCCATCCAACTCTCCATGTCTGTGCATGTGCTCTGCCATCCTCTGGCTCTTCCATACCCAGTTTTATTGGTTGTAATTTTGGTAGCGAAAAGGATATTAACGTAAAAGTGGGGAAAAAAGGTAAAGAAATATGAAGGTGAAAAAGAATATATTTCAAGAAATGAAATATTGACATCAATTGCTATTTTTAGCAGTATATGCAAAGAAATGGAAAATGTCAGTGCTTACATCTACAGAGGTCATACAACTATAGAAGAGTTTGGGTTGGAAGGGAGCATCGAAGATCAAAGGCCAGGTTGGATGGGACTTTAAGTAACCTGGTCTAGTGGGAGATGTCCCTGCCCATGGCAGGGGGGCTGGAACTCAATGATCTTTAAGTCCCTTCCAACTCTAACCATTCTATGTTCATCTAGTTCCACCCCCCTCTGCCATGGGCAGGGACACCTCCCACTAGACAGGTTGATCAAAGCGCCATCCAACCTGGCCTGGAACGCTCCTAGGGTTGGGGCAGATGTCAAAGCAGTTCTAAGGTGGCTTTGATTTTTGCTACCAGGCTGTCAGGAGACTTGTGCAACCTTGTGGCCAGGCTCAAGTTCATGTGGGTGCAGCATCCATGTGAGAGAATCAGCGCTCCCTGGGGTTGCATTCCTCCCTCCTGCCCACTTCCCCAGGATTTCCTGCAGTCTGTAACCACACCAGAAGGGCAGTACTGAGACTCTGAAATGTCTGCAAGTTCCTCTAGCTTTTAGAAATGTGGATGCAGTTTGGATTTAGCAAGAAAAGCTTTTTTTTTTCTTTTTTCTGCACATGGTGAACAGAAGTGGCTGACGATGGTCCAAGTGTTCAAATGAATTATAACCTATTTTATTCTCACCAAGAATTAACTCTCTCTGCTAGCTGGGTAAAGATTAGCTGACATTTTTGTAGCTTAGAATCATAGAATGGTTCAAGTTGGAAGCAACCTTAAGGGTCATTTAGTTCCAACCCCCCTGCCATGGGAAAGGACACCTCCCACTAGAGCAGGTTGCTCAAAGCCCCATCCAGCCTGGTCTTGAACATCTCCAGGATGGAGCATCCACAACTTCTCTGGGCAACCTGTTCCACCACCACCTGCTCTCACTACCCTCACAGTAAAAAATTCCTTCCTAATATCTAATCTAAATTTCCCCTCTTTCTGTTTAAAACCATTACCCCTTGTCCTATTGCTATACTCCCTGATAAGAGTCCCTCCCCATCTTTTCTATAGGCCCCTTTAGGTGCTGGAAGGCTGCTATAAGGTGTCCCCCTTCTATTCTCCAGACTGAACAACCCCAATTCTCTCAGCCTGTCTTCATAGGAGAGGGGCTCCAGCTCTCTGATCCGCTTCTGTACATGCGAAGGCCTGTGCTGCTGATAAGCATGGATACTGATAATGGTGCTTCATACAAGCAGAGTGTACATTGGCATGTAAATGGGATTAGTTTGTGTCACTCATTGCTAGCTCTTGACCAAGACTACACACGACCACAGTCACCTGCTTTGGACCAGCTGGTGTTTTGTCAGGGCTGAGGGATGTGCTCCCATTTTGTTGTTCCTAAACAGTTGTCTGCAAGGGAGTATTTCTTCTTTAATTTGAAAAAGCTCTCCCTTGTTCCTGAGTCTGCTACTTCCATTTCCATATTCTCTATGCCAAGAATAACCCAAAGAGCCACAATACACCATTTCTCTGATAGATGAAATGCTAAATTAAGCCACAGTAAAACCTGGCTTCTGCCCCGTCCGTCTCTTTGGAACTGGCAGGGATTGCTGTGATTTACCTGCAGCTTCTCCAGAGCTCTTCCCTGTGGGGAGGACGAGACCAGCCGGGCAGGGGGCAGCCAGTCTCGGTCCTTTTCCCTGCCTCAGGCAAAGGGATAGTGCTTTAGGGAGCCACTGGCACTCAGGGCACGGGGCAGGTTTTGTCTTGTGGTTGTTGGGCAGGAGGCAGGAGGTGGGTGACCTGCATGGAAGATGATGACATGGGGGACAAGGAGGTGGCTTGCTGTAGCCATGGGGAGTCAGAAAAAGCGGTGACAGGGCTGTAGGGTTCAGCAGCTCTGACTGCTGCCCTGTGCCACCTGGAAGGGGACAGGCATTGCCCATGGTGGGCTGCAGTGGGGCTGCAAGCATGTCTGCTCCTACCTCCTCGCCCTGCCAGCTGGGGCTCTGGGTAACTTTCCTGGTTTCAGCTAGGACAGAGTTAATTTTCTTCCTAGTAGCTGCTGTGGTTTGGATTTAGTATGAGAACAATGCTGATAACACAGATTGGTTTAGTTGTTGCTAAGTAATGTTTACACTGTCAGGGACTTTTTCAGCTTCTCATAGGAGCTGAGAGGGAACATAGACAGGACAAGCTGCCCAAAGGGATATTCCATGCCACAGATGTCATGCTCGGTGTAGAAATGGGGGTTGGCTGGGGGGGCAGGCATCCACGATCCATGCTTGGGATGAGATGGGGAATCAATCATCATCTGGTGATCTGTATTGCACAACTTTATATTGTATATTCTTTTACCATTTTTTTCTCTTTCATTAATATTCTATTAAACTGTGTTTATATCATCCCACAAGTGGGTTTTTTGTCCTTTTTCTTCCTATCCTGCTGTGGTGAGGATGAAGTGAGTGAAGGGATGTATGGTCCTAGTTGTCGGCTGGGGTTAAACCACGACAGCAACCTGGAGCAAGGGGAGAGCACAGAGGAAGCCCGTGGGCTTTTGAGGACTGTGCCAGAGGCAAAAAGGGGCAGGAAAGGAGGCAGAGGCAAAAAACTCGCCAGGCCCACCTGCAGCACAGATGGCTCAGAGCAGAAAGGCTTGAAGGGGCCCTTGTTATTGCTGGTTCACTAACCACCAACTTACACATCTCTAAGCAGGTCAGAGAAAACACATTCTCCTATTTTCTTCTGCCCCTGCGCTCCCAGAGCTGAGGTCTAGCAACAGGCACACGAGACTGAACTAGGGTGCACAGCACAAGATGACACTGTAGGGGTCTGCTCCTCATGGACCCAAGTCCCCATCCCTCCTCTTCCTCCTCCTCCCTGCCCTGCAGCAGCAAGCAGCTGTGGGCTCTCCCTCATACCAGGGTTCCCAGATCCCTGCTGAGGGCTAACCCAAAAAAAAGAGAGGTGAGGTGGAGGAGAGGAGAAGTTGGAGCTGCTCCATGAGCCTGCACCTCCTGGCACAGGGCAGTGCACCAAGGTCCTCTTCACCTTGAACCACCTTCGGTGTCCATGACATACCATTGTGCCCACACGTCGCTCGTGGAGGAACGTGGCAGCAAGCCCAACCATCAGCTTTTATTATTTGCTTAGTGTGGGAGCAACGCTTTCTGGAAAATAATTGCTGTCCCCTTTCACTAGCTGAGGTGTGTGTTTCCCGAAAGCATATGATGGTGACGGAGTTACTCAGGACACCTGCCCCCAGATGCCCTCACTGCAGCAGGGCTGGTGGTCAGAGCCAGGGGCCACAGCAGGCTGAGGCGGGTAGCATTGTCATGTCCCCATCGCTGCCTGGGCTTCTGGTCTGCAAACCAACCAGCTTCCCCTGGCTTGCTGCACTGCTGGGTGGGGGACATTTCCATGGGAAGCAGTTGCTGAAGCAGGACCAACTAATTCGGTTCCTTCATCCTGAGGAACTGCAGATTTCCTATCTGACACCAGCTTCACGCTGGAAAGAGTGACCCTTCCAGCAGGAGGCAATCCTTAACTGGGGCTGCAGGAAATGGGGTGCCTTAATGAAACACAACTCCGTGTGCTCACTGCGATAATTGAAGGAGTAGAAAAAACAATTCCAGTATCTCTTCATAAAGGAAGATGTAAGGAAAGGACTGCCCTTTTAAAACCCTCTCCTTAGGCAATTTTCCATAGTAATATGAAAATTAATATGTAAAGCTTCTTGCAATAATATTGATACAGAAAAAGCTGTGTCAGTGCCGTGACATACTGAGTACACTGTGGCTCACCCCCAAGGACAGAGCTGCTCAGTCAAGGAACACTTTGTTTAAAACAAACACAGAAAGAAAAAAAAATGACCATGTAAACTAAATCCTGGTGAGAACAGAGCTTCTGAAACTCCGCGTTGTTATTATTAACCTAATTTGAATAATTACTTAATCCCTACAAGAGTTCCTTAATTGTTGTAGGCCTGCAATATGTAAACAGCTTGTTTAAAAAAAAAAAATAAAAAAATCTGCAGATCTGCATTTTTGTACAGGGTTCTGCAAAGTCCTGTGCTGACATCAAGTGGTGACATACTTCTCATGCCGAAGGGAGCCAGACTTGCTGTGTTGCATATGCATAGGGAGATATTCATTATCACAGGAAGGTAAAGGCAAGCAGATGGGAGTTAGGGGGGGAGGGGGCTTTGGTGGCAGCCCTACTGCCAGGGTCTCCCATAGGGATGGCTGGATAGAGGATTATGGAAAAGCAATGCAGTTGAAGCTGTGCAAGGTGAGTCTCCCCAGGGACTGTGGGGCACATGAGGTGCTGTCTGAGCCCCCCCAGAACCCACCAGATGTGACCACTGGCAGCAGCCCTCCCCTCTCCCTTTCCCCTGCCAAGAAACCCCTGGCTGGAACAAGTACAATGGGGTTTGGTGGCCTCAGGGGACTGAGGAAAGCACAGAGAACTCATTTACTTAAGAAAATTCAACACAGAGTTAACCGAAGAGGATGGGAAACTATATTAATTAGTTCTGCAGAAATATCAAGGAAGGAAGAATAAATATGTAAGGTTATGCACTGTCTGTGAATAAAATCAAGCTTGATTTTTAGAAGGGTTTTAACTCTGAGTGAACTCTTGGAACAATGTCCCAGCAGAGATTGTGCAGGAAAAGCTTCCCACAATGCAGTTTTAGTGCGGAGGTTAATTATTTGCTGAAGGCACCAGGGTCTGCGGTGTGGGCTGTAACATCAGCCCTGGGTTGGCGGGCACTGGCCTTGGCTTCAGTGCAGTGGCCTGCTTCAGCCCTGCTCATCTGCCTCACTACTCACTGACGCTGGTTTTAAAACCTGCAGTTGGTGTAAAGTGAAGTTTCATTTGGGGATTTACCTCTGAACGCTCAGATCAATTATTCTGTGTTACAAGAACTGCATACTCAAATAATAGCTGGGAATTTATGACATGAAAGCACAGAATGGTCTAATTCTAATTCTAATGTTTCTAATTCAGCCAAAAAACCTCTCCATTTTAACTCTCACCCTTTGTTGCTCAGACTAAAGAAAGGGTTTCCTGTTCTTTCCAGGAGCCTGCCTGTGCTGGGAGCCAAACAACTCCCTGGGGCACCACTGCCATGGCAGCACCCGGCCTGTGTAGGCCAACGCTTGGATCCTTCCTCTCATCCTGGGCCAGGCAGGAGGGCTCTCCCAGCTCCGGGGCGCGTGGCACAGCAACCCAGGGAGGTGCTCCTGTCCACTTCGTAATTACACCTCCTATCACCTCCTGCGTGTCTGTGTGACCGGGATCCTGAAGTAAGGAAGTTTCCCATGCTCTCCTACATGGCTGGGCAGTGCAAACCTAACAGTCAAAACCGAAAAAAGCTGTATCCGTTCAGACACATCCCTACGGGGGAAATCCTAGTCTTGGTTGCTTGGTTGCTCCAAAAGCTGATGGGATGTGACCAGCGTGGCTAAGCCTCGCCAAATCATAGAATTGTCCTGGTTGGAAGGGACCTTTCAGATCATCTAGTCCAACCATCAACCTAACACTGACAAAACCCATCATTAAACTGTATTGCTAAGCATTATATCTACTTGTCTTTTAAATACCACCAGGGATGGTGACTCAACCACTTCCCATAAAATTGATCCCTGTAGTCATCCCCCAGCTTGTGCTTTGATATGGTACAAATAAATGTTCATACTGTTCATCTCTCCCTGTTTTGTGTTACAGTAAGTGAAGGCTGGGGGGGGAGGAATACCCAAATTTTGGACCAGCTCTCAGCAGAGCTGGCAAACCTGCTCCACCTTCAGCCAGAGCACCAAGAGAAGGCACACTGCTGCACCACTAAGCAGTTTTTTTTGAGGTGGGTTTGTGGGTGTGGGGTTTTTTTCACGTATTGACATTGAGGCCAGGCTTTGCCCTTGGAGGTTTTGTTTTCTCATGAGCAGCTGGACTTTAAACTTCAACATCTCTCCTGCAGCCATTGCCCCCAAGAGCAGCAGGAATGCAGGCAGGCGGCCACTGGGCTCTGAGGGCGACAATGGCAAGGTGCTCTTGGACAATATTGTTTCTTCTCTCTGCCCTTTTCCTTCAGACAGAGCAGACAGGTATGGCCTTTGCTTTTTTGTGGCTTTAATACTGATCTGTGCTCTTCTAGACACACCAGGACTTTTGTACCCTGTATCATGTTTACTTTGTAGCACAAGGTACACCACTGAAAACTACCTGTTCCTTATTTTCCTTCCATTTCTCCTGTGGTGGTTTGTTGTATTTTTTTCATATAGCTAAGTAAAAACTGCAGTAGGTTACTAAGGCAATGTAATTATGAATTACCATCATTTACACCAGGGTGGTATTTTGGTCTTTTCTTATCATTCTTAAAGAGTGCCCAGATATTAATGAGAACGTTGTTCTATATTTCCAGTCTCTGCTGAAATAAAAATAAGCCTTATGACAGAGGCTGAGATGCGTGCTTGTTATAGCTTGAAGAAATTTACATTTCTGCCTTAATCCTCCATGGTTTGTTAATATTAAGGAGGAGCTGGGCAAGGAAGAAAAAGACGGTGACCACTTAAGAAGGTCAAAACGCCCCTGGCAGCTGCAGAAGTGCACTGCCACGCATGTGGGGTGCATCAGAAACACTGCACAACAGAAATGAGCACTGGGGTGTCAGATAACTTTTTAAATTGCAAAAGACAAACATTAAACTCTTCTTTTTTCTTTTTTTTTTTCTTTTTGACTATCTCATGGAAACCTATTGCTTATTGAATATCCTTCAAAAGCATAACTAAGCATTTGTATGCAGTTTCAGACTAATTTTGTTATTGCTGTCACTTCTTCCACTTCTAATATGATTGATCAGTTCAACCTTTGTGCCTAGCAGTGCTGGGTCTTCAAACGCTGTATAAAATCGTTAAGAAAAAAACCCAAACAAAGCAGTCCCTGCCCCAATGGGTTTACTTTCCAAGCAGAGGAGAACTGACAAACGCGTGCTGACACACACAGCCACATATTGCTTGATGTCAAAGGCAACAGGCTCCAGCCGTCCCGCTGGCAGGCAGTTTTTGTTGTGGGCATCATTGCAAAGAGGAGTTTTAAGATCTGATAACTCTCACGTCTTTGATCTCTCCTCCTCTTTACTCAAATCAAAAAGATTATGGTGTCTTCCACATAAAGGATGTTGTGTGATACAGCCCTTGTAACTTTTTCCAGCATTGCTGAGGGGTAGTTTTTATTTATTGTCCGTAAGAGAGATTTGATTGAGAGCACAGCCATGTCACGGGTTTGCTTCTCAGCAAAAAAACCCTATGAGGTCAGACAGAAGAGAATAATTTTGGAGTCATCATCACAAATTAATAAAATAACTTTCACTTCTACTGAGGAGTCTGAAAGCCCCATGCAGCCTTACATAAAGTCTCTGCCTTTATGACAATACATTTCCCCTTTTCCTGGCCATGCCGCAGCACCGCTGTTCTGTGTGCCTGGTACAGGAAAAAAAATTCATCAGGAAGGGCTTCAAATTCCCTCTGTTTGGGAGCAATTCAGGCTCTCCCAAAGAGAAAAAGGTCATGACTCCTCAGCTGAGCTTGGGCTAAGAAAATAGGGCTCTTCCAGTATGCAAGGTTAATATGGTTGAAACCCTGAATCAGCTGAAAGTTTTCTCTTCGTGATTAAAATTGGCTGCTTAATAATATCTTTTTTTTAAAAATGATGAAAATAATGTAAGGAAATGAGCCCAAGTACTGAAGTTAGCATTTTGTCATACAACATTTCAGTGTTTATATCAGCTGATGATGCAAACAAGGTTATCAAGAGACAGAGGCGTGCCAGTTCCCTACTTTTGGAGGAGGTCCTCCAAGGCAGCTTGGAAAGGGAATGCCTTGAAGAGAGATGTACGCAGGAAGAAGCAAGAGAAGTATTTGAGAACGATGAAATGCTCGTAAGTATTTTGTTTTCTTGTGTGTTTCCTGTAATTAAAAATTACTGCTCTGGTCTTTTACAATCAAACTTAGCCCTGCAGTCTGCTTCCTTTGTTTGGGTTTCTCTCTGTGTGAAATCTTTGCACCTAAGCAGGTGGAAAGCAGGTGTCTTCAGCAGTCAGCATGCAAACTCAGAGGTCAGCTCTGACACACCTAAGAGACAATGGCCAGCCAGTTTTTGCAGGAAGCTGTATTGCTAAAGGATTCAGCTGTTCCTCTCTTGCCTGTAAAGTGTTTCTGTTCCTTTACACCTTGTTAAGAAACAATAAAATAAGCAGGATGCAAACCCCCTCCCATCTCATCCATATTTTGCTGGCAGGGCAGAATTTGTAGTTGTGCAACTGTGCAAATGTTAAAACATAGTATATATTCTCTCATGTATTGTTTTTGTTTTACCAAAATATTTATGGAGGATTATATTACTTGAGAATTAACATCTAATTTCCCCCCCTTTTTATTGTTTTCCAGAAAATGTTTTGGGATGCCTACTACGGTAAGCTGCCCTCTTGATTTCCCTCCTCCATAGCGCTGTCACACTGTGAACATTATGATTCAGTCCAATGCTGATTTTCTGAGAGCTTTCAGCAATTTAGCCTGCAACAAACACAGATTTGTCACATCTCTAGTAAAGCAGGAGGAAAAGTGTTGATATGAAAGGTTTAAAAAAGTAATAAATAGGAAAAAACATTTAAGACTGCAAAGTGAATAAAAGTTAAAGTGAGTAGATGTTACCATAGAAAATAGGCTATTTCTTTTCCTGAACTTAAGGCTGTTCTGAAATCACCTGGGACCTGAGAAAGTCTGCTCTGCCAATACAACGGAGCAGCACAGCATTACCAACAGAACCTCCCAAATACAAACCTAGCACTTAAACCTGAGCAAGATAAGTAGGTGTTACAAGCTATTGATAATCCCTTTTGAAACATCATTTTCCAAACAGTTTTGTCAACATCTTATAGTAGTTTGTGTTTTCCTAGCTCACTTAACAGCAATATCATGTGAGAATTTTCTGTTCTATGATGTTCACTGATTCCCCACTAGGTCCTTTTTCCTGTAATACAATTAGAATGATTTGGTTTGGACTATTTGATCTTGAAAAGCGTATGTTATTGTTACTTGCCACCCTCTTATTTTGCTGAGAGCTTAGATACAGGTTAGTCATTCCACTGCTTTTCCAGTAATAGAAGTCATGCTGTTTTTTCTATAATTCCTTGAATCTCTTTTTTCCTCTTTTAATAAAGTTAGGCACTAGGTTTACTTTTTTACCCAGTCTTACAGAACCTCACCTGACCCCAGACATTTTCTGAGGTTTCCTTACCTATATTTAAGCCTGTATTTCAGAGCCTTGAAACCACCTAACTTGCTTCAGCTGTATGTATAGCCCTTCCCTAGCTCCAGCTACTGACCACTGCTGTTGGAGGTCCCCACTTCTCAACTCTACCTTCTCAGCTGTGCTGATGAGACCCCCTCAACCCACCCAAAAACCCTCTCAGGAAACCTAACTTGTGATGGTGGCATCTGACTGCAGGTGGGCTGAAGGCAGTAACTGCTTTAAGCCAGTATATTAGTACAGCTAACACTCAAAGATACCCATATCCCATACCCAAAAATGCCCATAGCTTGAGCAGATGCGGGTTGGTGATTTGGTCCCAGTACCAGGCAGAGTTTTCACCTTTCTGTCACTGATATTAATTACAGCAGGCCACTGACTGAAGTTGACCTCTCTGATGAAGTTTTAAATTTTAGAAGGGTTGGAGAGCATGTCCCGGGTTAGGCTTTTTTGGCTTGCTCCCTGATTACTCATGTCTACAATAAACAGTTAATTAGAGAACATACATTTCCAAACTCTTTTGGAGTCTTTCCAGTGGGCAACTTAAAGGGAAATTGGGAGCTCTGCCTGGTGCTCCACCTGTAGTGAGGCATCAGCTGGTTTCAATGTTTGGTTCATCAGAAAGACTAAGCTTGCTAGTGCCCAAGCTGCTGTACAATAATTTTACAGATGTGTGAAAGCCAGATTTCCTCCTAGTTTGATGTTGCTCTCTGTACAACTTTGATGCCAGGGTTTTTTTAATCCATATATGCATATAATAGTTTTTTTATCTATATTAACCTACCATGGGAGACCTAAAATGCTAATTTCATATTACACTCATAATGAGTGCATGAACTGTAAGTCAGTGCTTTTCCCTGAAGCAGAGGATCTGTCCTCCAGAAGCGAGCTCTGGCCCTGGGCACCTCAGAGGCTGTGGGAGCACCTGTGGAAGCAGAGACTCAGGCTAAAATTACTCCTTAGTTTGGTGAGATGTAGCCCATTCCTTCCCAAACCTTTTTGCAATGCTTCTCCAAGTGGCTTATGTGCTTGGGAGGGGGCGGTGTAATTCAGGTCAGCAGTGGTGGTGAATCATCCCTCTCCTGTGGCATTTCTTCAGGTGGCAGGAGGTGCTCGTCGAGCCCCTGCCAGCACAACGGTGTGTGCGAGGACAGCATCCGTGGCTACACCTGCACCTGTGCCGAGGGCTATGAGGGAGAGAACTGTGCTTTTGGTAAGGCATCACCCCCTCTTCAGAGAAGCCCTATCTCCTGGCGTAGGGAATCCCCAGGAAACCATACGCACCTCCCCCATTACAGTCAGTTATCGTAGTTTAGGTTAAAACACACAGTTCTTGGCAGAGCAGGGGCAATGTACTCGGCACTGGTGAGGCCTCACCTTGAGTACTGTGTTCAGTTTTGGACCCCTCACTACAGGAAGGACATTGAGGTGCTGAAGCTTGTCCAGAGAAGAGCCACCAAGCTGGTGAGGGGTCTGGAGAACAAGTCCTATGAGGAGAGGCTGAGGGAATGGGCATGCTTAGTTTGGAGAAGAGGAGGCTGAGGGGAGACCTCGTTGCCCTCTACAACTACCTGAAAGGAGGTTGCAGAGAGTCAGGGGTTGGCCTCTTCTCCCAAGTGAATAATGACAGGACCAGAGGAAATGGTCTGAAGTTGCGGCAGGGGAGGTTTAGATTAGATATTAGGAAGAATTACTTTACTGAGTGGTCAGGCACTGGAGAAGCCTGCTCAGGGAGGTGGTGGAGTCACCATCCCTGGAGGTATTTAAGAAACGTGTAGACATGGCTCTTCAGGGCATGCTCTAGTGCCTGAGATTGTTGGTTTGTGGGCGGTTGTGATGTGGTGGGAGCTGTGTTTTTTTGTTTTTTGTGGTGTGTTTTGTGTTGTGGTTTTTTTTTTTGTGTTTTTTTATGGTTGGACTCGATGACCTCGGAGGTCCCTTCCAACCATGGTGATTCTGTGATGTGTGCTGAAGGTGGGGTGAAGGGAGGCTCTTCTTCCTGAGCCTCCCTTCTCCAGGGACATAGCAAAAGGGCTATAGCAAGTCCCCCTTACAGGTGGGCTCCAAAGGCATCGCTGCCTGCTGCCACTGGTGCTCCCCAGCTGCTTGTCCTGCCATGTTCCAAGGTGGCGTGTGGCCTGGAGAACCAGGGCTGCAGTGCTAGGGTGGCTTCCCAGCCACCCCAGTGCCTCTGAGGCCACATGCACCCACAAGACAGTCCCTCAGGACAGAGGGACTCCAGAAAACAAACAATTTTCAGTGGAAGTGTAAAAAGCAGAAAGCAAAATGGATGTTTTCTGGCATGTAAAACACCCTGGGCCAGATCCTACATTTTTACATCTGCCAGGTTCTACTTTCCAGCCCTTACATCAGTATTTCTGCTGGCTTGGAGGTCTCCTGGGCTGGGAAACACCCTGGCTGCTGCAAGGCAGGGTCATTTTCTGTATAAGGGGTGTGACTGTGACCAGCTTTTGGGGAAGCACAGAAGGTGACATAGCTTGGACCAGTGCTGGGAACTGGATCTGCTCAGCATGAGCCTTAGAGAGCAACATTATGTGAGGTTTTTTGCTACTGCTCCACCTATGAGCTAGATCCACCATCAAACGGCTGTTCCTCCTGCTGCTTTGTGCTGAAGCTTAAGTGTTTGTTCAGCTATGAAAAGTTGATTAATATTCCCTTTCTGTTAGTTTTTTTTTTCCTTGTATTTGGCAGTTGTTAATTTTAAGTTTCTTAGTACAGGCAAGAGAAATAAGAGCCACGCGTTTGTTTTTGCTGAAAACCAGAAAGCTTTAGCTTTCTTCCTCATCTTAATGTGTGCAATCGTCCTCCTTGCTGCAGATACTTAAGTGTTTTGGTTGAGAGAGCAGAAAGATAACCCATGGCATCCTTCCATGTGAACCCATGTTTGGCCCAGCTTGGCCTCTGGCTAATGCTCCCCAAAACTCAGAGGTGCAGACAGCCTGGTGCAGGGTGGGTGCTGAGTGGGCACAGCTCGCAATGAGTCTGTGGACGCTACAGATATTCAGCTGTCTTGATTTCTGCTTAACAAGGAGAAAAACAACACGATGGGAAACACTACCCAGCCAGAGTCCCTACCCGCCTCCCCACAAAACAATTAAAAAATAAAACGCTTAGTAAAGAGGACTCAAGCTATGCAAGGAAACTCCAGTTGAATGAACTGTTCCCAATGCTTTTTGTCCGCTTGTTCTGTTTAGCTAAAAACGAATGTCGCCACCAAGAAAAGGAAGGGTGTCACCACTTTTGCTACCCGGGAAGCAATTCCTACCGTTGCTCCTGTGCTGATGGCTACAAGCTCGGGAAGGACAACAAACAGTGCATCGCGTTAGGTAGGTGCAAGCATGGAAGTACAGGGGGCACATGCTCGGTGCTGGGGTGAGCAGGCCACCGTCTGACATCCAGGTGCCATCAGCTTCCTTGGAGACTCAAGTGATGAGGATATTACGAATCTTCCACCAACCAAGATGCCAGAGTAGTGGTAAAAGAAGCAATTTGACCTGAACATTCAAACACGGGTCTGCAGAGAGGACTTTCTATCATTCTGAGTATCACTCACGGGGCCAGGTTTTCCACTCCTCTGCTCAATGAAGAGTAGCTCTGCTCAAGACCTGTCTGTTTGGGAATAAGGTTCAATAGATTCCAATCAGGCACCTGATGGTCTGATAAATGAAGGGCAATATTTGCTGCCATATTAATTAGTTTGAAGCAGTAGCTCTCTTCAATTTTTTCAGTTTCATACCAGGTATCTCATTCAATCTCATTTCCTTATAAACTATGTCTGCTAAATCCACAGTAGTACTCTTAGGCCCTTGGCTCTATAAGCAAGTAGGGCAGCCAAATAGGAGCTGGGCTGTAGAGCCACAATGTTGGTGAAGAAGTCTTGATTTCCACACTCACTGCACATCTGAGCTGGGCTTTACATCAGACTAGCTCTAGTTTGGTCCTGTGAACTAAGCACCCATTAGCTATGAGGCTACAGAGGGTGTCTTCTGGTTTAGCTTCACTTTCACAGGATCCAGTTTGTGTGATCCAAGGCCATGCCACAGGGTGAGTAGAAAGCATGATAAATGCAGGTAACTGGGGGATCCACTTGAAAAGCACACTCGCTGTCTGAACCAGAACATAAAGGCATGCACAACCCTACAGCAACAGCTTTAAAAAGGAAAACTCAAAACCCCAGGATTTACCTTGTCCAGATCAGGCCATAGCTACCAGCTAATCAGCACAATTCGTACACAGGATACAAAGATGAGGAATCAAGCTGTGCTGATGGTTGGCTGGAGAGGAAGCCTCATTCCATTAGTGACACAGTGAAATCTGGTCACCAAAAGCCTAAGCAATGACCCAAAACGTTCAGCGCTAATAGCTAAGCTATTAGACTACAGATGCCAAGCAAATTCTTCCACTTCTCACCAGCTGGGAAGTTGTCCTTGCCCTTTTCCTTGGTGCAAAAACAAAACCCGGAAGTCAAGGTGGAAGCAGTAAGATACTCGCAGATAGTAGATGTCTTGAAATGATGTAGCAGGAGGTTTTGATTTTGTTTTTTAACTCATCTCCTAGATCAATGTGCGTGTGGCAAACTTCAAGACACTGAGAATCTGATAAGCAAAACCAGGAGGAAACGTGACGAGCGATTTCCTTGGCAGGTATTTCTAGCAATTCATGAAACCCATCACTCAGCCTCAAACGGATAGTGCTATTTATTGCCTTTTTGCATTTTCTTAGGTCCTGCTGCTGAACTCGGAAGGGAAGGGCTTCTGTGGAGGAGTGCTGCTAAAAAGTAACTTTGTACTGACCACAGCAGAGTGTGCCCTTCTGCACAGCCATTTTGAAATCAGGGTTGGAACTGGTAGGTGATCAAACACATTTGCTCTTCTTGCAGCACATTTTAGTATTTTTTAAAAAAATTAAATTTATTTAAATTTTAAAAAAAAAAGTGTTACTATTTTTTTTTCTGCATAAAAATATTGTTAAAGAAAACAAATCTGCTGCCATCTCATTTAAGCATCTCAGTTCAGTAGTTTGAACAAGAACTAGATCTGCCCCATAATCCCCTACAAGCCAAGCAGAGAGACAACTGCCTCTTGAACGCAATTCAGAATTTGGCACACCTGGGGATAAGCTAAACCAGGTGGATTTAGAGGTGGCTTTAATTTCATGTCAAAATTCACTTCTCTCATTGGATATTTGTCCTTCCCTCTGAAATTTTGTGTGCTTCTACACAGCATTAAAAAGCTGTCAATATATTTTTATTTATATAGTTTACCTTCACTGCAGCGTTTTCAAGAAAAGTGCCTTTAGTTCCTCTACTGCATGCATTTCTCAGCATGACCAGGCAGCTGTTGTCAGTCTGCATGTGGTTTTCAGGTGTCTGATAAATTATTCCCGAGAGCAGTGAAATGTCATTGCTTCACAGGGCCTAATGGAACCCGTGGAACCGCGAAGACGCTGCAGGTGAGGGAGAAACACATACACATCCGGTATGACGAAGACACTGCCGAGAACAACATTGCATTACTGCAACTCCAAGAGCACGTCGAGTGCAACAGCCACCAGCTTCCCATCTGCACCCCTGAAAGGGACTTTGCTGAACACGTTCTAATTCCAAAACTGGCCGGTACGGTCAGTGGCTGGAGAATGGAAGGCGAGGAGCTCCAAGGAGAGGAGCTGCAGGTTTCATACCTTCCCGCTGAGGACTGCAAACAAATACTCAATGTAAGCCTCACAAACAGGCAGTTTTGCGGACACCTCCAGGAGGCCGTGGACAAACGACTGGCTGGAGGAAGCTTTTTAGCTACAGAGTATAAAGGCACTTGGTTTCTGACTGGTATCCTGGGATCTTGGCCACTAGAAGACACTGACTGGGACACATTTCTATTCACTAACACGGCGAGGTACATGATATGGTTTAAACGAAACATGAAATAAATCAAACACAACCAATGCTCCAGCACCACACCCCTACCAATCACTGCAAGGAAACATTTGGATGCACCCATCCGACTCTCTTATCACGATTTGCAGTAAGGAAGTTGCAACGATGACACGTATATAACTCCAATTCATACAGAAAAGCTTCTTTGTCTTTCCTTCTTCTACGGACACAGAGTACTGTGAAACTCATGATGACGTAAACCTAGTTATTTTACTAAAAATTGACTGAAGTTTCCCAGAACTGTTCATCCTAAAACTCAAAAAGCGTTGATGTTTTTCTTGGATTTTAAACACTGCTAGAAGGAAAGAAGTCTTTTTAATTCTTATTACTCTGAGGTTTGATTCAGCAAATCCATATTCTTATTTCAGTATCCATACAAGTAAAACTTCTGAAGACCAGGGGAACTCCAAGCCTTTAAATCCCTATTTTCATGTAGAACTTGACACTCTCATACCACTGAAAAATGCTTCCCCTTACACATGGTACCTGTGTTTTCCCTTATGAATCATGTTCACATCAGTGAGTGGGCAAAATAAATTTCAACTCTCAAAGAGGAGGGCTGGGGAAGAGGGGAGGGGGAAGAGAGAGAAATGTTTTATTTTCTATAAAAAGAATTTTAAAACTCCCAAACTACCCTCCCATCACTATGGACAAAGTTATGTTGTCCCAGCCCCAAAACAACCAAACAAAACCCCCAAGGTAGTAACACTTGGAAAAATGGATCCAGTGATAGTGTTTTCTCTGGAAGCAGAATAAAACAGACTATGGATAAGTTACTCTAGAAAAGCTTTTGTTCATCGTAACAAAAATGAAACAAAATTTTACCGCAATTAAAAAAAACAAACCCATCTGTGGGCCCCTACAGACAAAAATCCCACATTTACTTGAACCCTAAGTATCACTGACACAGTAAAGCTTTTGGTGTCAAGCACTTCTCTAGATTTTAGAGAAGGCTTGAAGAGAGTATTTAATACCTGCAAGACTACTGAAGAGACTTAAAAAAATGGAAACCATGAAAGAAAACATCATTTCCACTCTGAAGAATGGATTAACACAAGCAACAAAGGATGATACTTCTGCTCTCTGAAAGACAAATGCAGAAATAGTAACACAGAGTACTTTATAAAAGTTTTAAGTACTTTGGAAGGAGTTTGGAATGCTTTGCCTTATTTCCTCATGAAATACTTTGAATGATCTAGAAAGCCGGAAGAAACTGTCATTGAAAAGTTATTATTTCATTCCAATGTACTTTGTAACGCTGGCAGCCTTGGTCATTCTGGGAAAGGAGCCACAAAGAGTTCCTGGTATTCCAGCCCTGGACACGAACCACGTCATTTACAGTGTTCTCAGGGTGACTAGGAGCAGCCCCACTGGGTAAGCTGAGTAGCTGAAAAGCACTTGCACAGGCGAGATGCAATGCTCAACACACTGTTGACAGCGAAGGAAATGGGTTCTGCTTACTGACCACGAGTTTCTGATGCTGATGAGATATATAGCCTTTAATGTGACCCTGGGAAAAGGAGAAAAAGACAGTGTTAGGACATAAAGCTGGTAAGACAATGCCTATTAACCTCAGCTGCTTTCAGACTACATCAGGCAAAGCTATGCCATATACTAAGTCACCACTGCACTGTGGTTCTTAATATCTGTAAGGATCCAATTTATGTCGGTGGGTTAACTCAGAGAGTAAGCAGAAAGCTGGAACCATAGCCGTGTTTGTGTACTGACGGGTGCTGTCAGACTGAGACTGCTGCCAGGGCCCCCCCTACTGGTCTCCTTACATTTCCTTGAAGAGACAGCTCAACAGAAGTGTTTCTAAACTTACTCTTTAAAATGATGATTTTAGTTAACGACTATCCCAAACCTAGCAAACTAAATGACACAGTACTTCCTTTTCAGACACGTAGTGTTGTAACACTGAAAGAAACCTTCTAGTCACCTAATCTCACCCTCTGTTGGTCCAAGAGCACACCAATGATGTTTCAGAAACAGAGAAGCAGGTCATTTCCTTGCTGACACTGCAATGCTGCTCCAAACCTTCCAATTTATTAGAAATCTCTTGATTTCAAGCCTTTATCTGTTCATGAGTAATTGAGATCCATTTAGAGTAAAAGACAAGATGTGAAACAAAACCAAAGAAATTTGGTTTTAATTTTGTCTAATGTTAGAATGTCTAGAATCTCCTACTTCAAACACAGAAGACTTGTGGTCCCAGTTACAACTTCTCTATTTTTAATTTGGTATTCATGCATATATAGAAATGTCAGTACTGGATCTATAATATAAAATTCAACTTCAGTTTTAACTGATTCCTGCAAGAGGCAGGAACTAGAGGAAGCCCTCAGGGCAAATGAAAATATTTCACTTTGGGCACAAGTGAATCAACTTTTTTTACACAAGAAAACCTGGGGTTACTGATATGTTTTTTGTAAAAAACTTTTATTCTGTACCTCATATTTTTTACTGTCTTAAGTCTGGAAGGACCAAACAAGTGTTCAGTACATACCATATATATAAGGTTAGCTAAAATGCACTGGACTTCATCGATATCAACATCGTCTACTTGCATGAATTTCAGGGCAAACAGAAAGGCATCCAGAGACAGCTGATGGGTTTTGAGTAGTAAATATCTGAAAGAAACAACAGAAAAAAAAATCTGATTTTGAAAAACAATCACTTCAAAATTCTAGTTCTTAGAAAAATGGCCTTTCTACAATAAATTCACTTTAACAGGAATTTAGTGCTCTGACAGCATTAAGGAGCACATACGTTTCTATATCAGTCTTAGGTGAAGCCATAAGAAATCTACTTTTGCAAAAATGTAGGTTTTGTTATGCTTACACTTTCTTAAAGAGATTTCTGTACGTGATGATTTTCAGCTTCTCAAGGATAAGAAAGATTCCACATCGAATAAAGAAGGTCTCGTGCTTTGTCAGAGCGTCATTCAGTAGGAGAAGATTGCCTTCACTACAAGAACGAAGAAATTAAAACATGAGAAGGTCTCATCCAAATAAGAAAAGAAACTGTTTGACTTGATAGGAATATCCCTCCCCTGCCTTCCTCAATTATCCTAAATAAATACCTTTTTACTTAACACTTTTTGAACACACAAGGCAATAAAATAATCATCATACCTCACAGCCTTTGTTACTTCAGCAAACTGCATAAGGTCATACTTTTTTAAGAGCTGAACTGTTGGCATATGGCCCTGAAAAAGAAACAGTTTCCACGTTTTCCAGAATAAAGTCCAATGCACTTCAAATATAATGTAGTGAGCTATAAAAACATTTGTGAGAGAAAAAGACAAATGTATAACCATTTTTTTTTTTTTGCTACAGGACAAGAAGTGAATAAAAGTATTCGAAGACAACCCCCTTGCCCGCGCCAAACACCTTGTACCTCAACTCATGATAACTACCTATTTATCATGGTTTAGTGAGTCTTAATGTTTCTTAATATTGGGATACTGTTATCAAACTTTTAAAATCAAGATCCTGTGACATGAGGCCTCAGCAGATCCAAATTTTATGTCATGACTGTATGATCTAATCTGCAAACAGAAGAACTGCAGGAATCCCAAGCACTACTAATAATACAAGCAGTACTTCAGCACTGTCAAGTGCTAGCTCAGCCTGTACTAGATTTTTTCTTCACTATGCCTCCATGCAGAAATAAAAATGTCCTCTGAAAAAAACAAAACAACAACAAAAAGAGAAAGAAAGTTAAAATCTAAAGGAACAAAATTAATTCTCATTGCTAGATCAGGTAAGACTGTACCACCTACACTATCAAAAAGAAACTGTTTTTTTTCCCCTCTGCACAGCAGAGATCAGATTGCACATTGACTCGGGTCAGACTTTAAATTTAGTTACCATCATGCTATGCTGTTGGTAATTCCTTTCCTGGTTGGAGGATTAGCCGAGGGCAGAACTCAGCTGCATGTTTACTGAGAGCTGCTAGGAATAAAAAAAAAACCAAAAAACATCCTATCTATTTTAATACAGTTTAAGGTTAGTGTTTATGTTTGGGCTCTGATTAAAAAAAGCAACTGTAAAAACAATGACCTTTACCTAGTTTCTTTAGTGCCTCTTGTACACTAGAGCTGCTCCAGAAAAGCCACACTAACAGCACTAACGGACCCACCAGTTTAAGGTACCCAGTCAAGACTGGGATAAAAGCTTTTAGGAAGACTGTTAGTTTTCCTTCATCAACCCTACTTATTGATTGATCTGAAACCAACCAACAAAAAAGTCAATAAAATTAAAAACAGAAGCCAATTATTATACCTGTTATACTTCCCCTTTACCCAGCTGACACTGCAAGGGACTGGGAAAGGGAGTGCTGAATGGAAAAGGGAGTCATGAATGGGTTGGGGCAAAGGTGGAAGATGGCAACTCAGAGAAGCGGGTAATAACAACGCTGTCTATATGGAACTTTGGTAATGGGGCCAGGAACAGGAAACTCTAAAATCTAGTTCTTGCCCCCTCAGTTACACCAAATTAATAGTTACCATCATCCCACTGGCTCAGGGATACACAAATATCAGCACAGCACGTGGGGAAGGACAGGAACAAGAAGCAGAGATGTGCTTAATTGTTTTAACAGAAAGATTAAATGATCAAAGAGTAACCAGTCTTCATTAATTTGTTCAAAACCATAATGGTCTACTTCATGACCCTTCTGATATGCCTCAAATGGGCAAATAAGAAACCCAAAGTTAGGAATCCTTTCTCTCCTGTGGCAAACCCCTCTCTCATGACTGTTCAGCCCCCTGTTTGCACATCCTCCTTCCCTTCACCACGTGAAAGAAGCAGACAGATTTGTGCCAGTGAATCCACACATTCCCTGGCCCATCCGAGCAGCTGATCACCAGATAGGCACCCAGCTACACAACGTAAGTTAAGTGCTTCTCCAAAGAGCCCAAAGTTATCTTTATTACAGAAATAACCTGAGGTTGCACCGTTAGGAAGGGTGGGAGGAAGGTAAAAGGAAATATGGGTGGGAACGCTGTTTGCTGGGGTTTTTTCCCCCCCTTTCTCCTTTCCTGTGTTGCTATGACAATTAAACATTTTTTTTGTCCTCACACAACAACCTGTGCATATGCTGACTCTTATGGTGGTCAGGCACAGATAGCCTCTGAATTCCAGTATGGGAAAACCAAACTGATGCTCAATATGGTTCTTGGTTATCTGCCCCCAAAAAGTTATTTAGAAGAGAAACACCAACTCACCAACAACATTTTTACTGGCAGCAGGTAGATCAAAATCATTCTTTTGTTCTTCTGGCTTGAGCGGTGACAGTGCTCAAAGGCAAATGACAGATACTCTTCGGCTGCAAACACAAATAAAAGTGCTAGTAACATGAGTCAACAACAAAAATGGATTTCAACTGTAATCCAAATTCTGGGCTCAATGTCCGTCTCTAGCTTGAACATGTGCTACTTGAAATTATACAAAAAAGAATCACACCAATCAAAACACATTAAGAAACACGCTGCATGAATTACTGGAGAGTCACACAAAATACAAAGTACTACCAGAAAAATAAGTCCTTCTCTAGAAAGTCAAAGAAAACTTGTCAAGGTCTAGATGTCAGAGGCAACAGTTACAAGCAATACTGGAATTTTCAGCTAATTTCAGTAACATTATTGTGTTACTACTACAAGAGGGGAGAATCTCAAGAAGTGCTGGTGAATCAGAACTCTTATTTTCTAAATTCACAGATTAGATTCTACAGTGGAAGTAAACTGCACAGGATGCACAGATCTGCTGAGCTGCAGAAACATGCCAGTGAGATCACACAGCATGACAACATGAAACTCTCTCATCAGTTTAAACTGAGAGAGAAAAATGACAAGCCTGACACCGAGAAGACACCGTTTAGAGTAACCAAACTGGCTCCAGAATAGATTTTGGTCAGGGGCTTCAGTTAGTGATGAAAGTTGTACACCTTAGCTCTAGAAGCATTTCTATCAGTGAATAAGAAATGTCAGAGATGCAGTTTCTACATCTTCCAAAAAACAGTGCACTGAGAAACTAATTCTACAGTACAGTTTGCTGAAGATTTCCTACATGGTATCCAGCAACCTGAAGGGGACAAGAGAGTCACAAAGCCTCCTTTGTGAATCCTTTCACAAACTTATTCTTTTGGATGCTCATACATTTCCTTATGCATTCACACAATGTATAAATCTACAGAGGACTTCACTGACACAGATATTTTAAATCTGGACATTAGAAGCATCATGTAATCTCATCTCTGATCTGACTCAGCCTGTGGGCCTTGGCTCAATGCAAGCACAACTGTACCTTCTACACACATTTTGAGTCACACACACATGACATCAGCCAGATTTCACACCAAGCAGCAAGACTTCAAATGTGTCTTAGTGGCAAACAGTACCTTGCTTAAAGTCACTGTCAAACATGGCTTTGCGTCCAACATAGTATCTGTATGTAACTCGCTGTGCCATACTATACTCATCCTTCAGATTTGAGCTGTCAATTGCTCTAATTAAGGGCTTACATAGATGCAGCTTGTTGATCTGTTAAAAGAAATAAATTGCATTTTACTAGGAGACTGTAGATATATAGTAGCATATCAAAAAAAGGGGGGTTGACTTACAGACTATGAAATAGAAAACACAGCTTATTAGACTTGAACCCTACCTTAAAATAAATTTTAAACAGCTGATTCACGAGAAACAACATGCCCCACTTTTTTGAGTCTTCAATGCCTGCTCGACTGTCATAAGAAAAGAAAAAAGTAAAAAAACTATTAGTACTGACCATTGTAAGAAAATAATCACTTTGTCCTTGTGGTAAATTCCCTCCATACATATTTTATGCATTTTTAGGGTAAAAATAGGTGTCTGAAAATAGAAGTCTAGGCCAAACCTTCTTGTCTTAAACTATACCAGCACTGTAAAAGCAGAACATGTGTTCCCATCTTAAATTTTGAACAGCTCTACTACATTTCTTCTCAACATAATGAAAAGATGTCATGTAAAATATTATTCATCTGTGTCAGGGTCCTTACTCCAGTCTACAGTTAACACATACACTAGCATAGCAGTTGCTTACAATATTCAAGGTGTAAGAAAACTGGGGAAAAAACCCACATTTTCTCCACTGCGGAATTGTTAAAATTGCTAAGACTAGATGAAAAAGAGGTGACTCTTTGATTTCTAATCATAATGAAGCAAACTTCACTGCTGAACAGGGCAAAAGAGTGTTAATAATCTCAGGGCACAGAAGTGTTAATGATCCTTCCTGAGAAACAGGGACATAATCAGTCACTCCCAACATCTGCTAGGAATGTTAAACCTGAAGGGAGGCCTCTCCAGCTGTAGTTAATAGTCAAGAGAGAAAAGACTATAAATGAGAGGAAATGAGCCTTAGAAGTGTTTGTTCTTACCCAGATATGGTCTTAGTAAGTGGAAAAATCTTATGTAAAGTTCATTAAGTTCTTAACAATTTAATAGTGCAAGTTCTATATAGGATCTTTCACTTACGTGTCACTGGCACAGACTCGAAAACAGCTCATCAGCAGTTCTGCTGCTTTTTCCAACATGTCGCCAACTTTGCTTTTCCCTTTCTTCACTAGCTGTTGATCTGCCTGTCGTTACACAGCAAGAAACAAGGTGGAATTCTACATCCTGGTTCACTAGCTTGTAAACAGTTCAGCTCTTTAATACAGCATTTTAAACAGTCTTATAGCAATAGATCTGCCATGCCCACTATCCCTCAAATCTAGAAGGTTTTCAAGGACTAAGTCTGGCAAAAAACCATGTCTTTTGAACAAAAGCAAACTAAAATGCTTCCCCAGTTAAGGAGTTTTAGAATTTATAATTAAGCTTATCTCCACAGCCACGAGGGCTAGATTTTATTTCTAAACCATAGTCAACATTTTCTAGTAGTAACACACACTGCTAGAACCTGGGATTTTCAGAAGAAACAGAAAACATATGTTACAGCAGGAAAAAAAAAAAAAAAAAGAGTTGCCAACATATGGGAAAGATCCATGGACTGACTAATGCAGTACAACAAAGAAGAGTGGGTAGGGGGGAAATAGTGAGTAGGTATTTACTATGTGCTTTCTAAACAGTTTTACTATAAGGCTTTCATTATCACTAGCTGAAAAATAAGGACATGGAAATGCATCCATTGCTGCAGAAGTCTCCTCTGTATCCACATCCTTTGAATATACTAAGGCTAGAAGACAGGGTTCAAACACTTCCAGCATGTCTAACGCCACTTTCCCTGTTCTCATGCATCTCATATATATGAATTTGCCTCATTCAGACTGAGAATTGAGACCTATTACAGAACAGGCATGTGTGCACACACACACAAAACATTCTCTGTGTGAGCATCCTAAATGTGTTGTTTTGTGGGTAGGTGGGCACAAGAAAGTGCTGAGGGGACAAAGACTGAAAATACTGGATACTGTCAAGCTCTAACTTAACTGGAACTCTAGTTTCACTTCATCACGTAAAGTGACTAGGAGGAACACCATGACCCTGACACTTACCTCAGCCCAGCAGTTCCCATTGGATCCCTAGACAAACTAATTCACTAGTCTGAGAAAAATAATGTAGACTGCTGGGGAGGGAGGGGGACAGGTTGCCTGTCAGCAGTTTTATGGGCTCAGCAAGGGCTGCAATGAGCATCAAAAGCAGTACACACGGCTGGAAGAAGGGAAAGGAGGCAGATACTTCCCTCTCCAAATGTGCTAAGTGGTTAGATTAGCTCAGTTGTCTGGGATGTCTCCACCCTCATAAAGATTCCACCAAATTCCACGGATAACATATGGAAATAGCAAGTTGTACCACCATGCTACTCTATAAAGACAGTACTTAATCACTTCATGTGCTCTAAGCAACTGCTGTGAGAGACATGCAGGTCCTCAAAACCTCTCTAGTTCAAGCTGCAAATGGGAAGAGGCCACACTGAGCAACTTAGATTTTCAATAGGACTGCATGAATTTAGTGTGTCAACAAAATCCTGAACAATAAGTTAAAGAGTACTGAGCAAAATTAGGCTATGTAGCAAAGTCTAAAATATTTCCACCACGGAAACTCCTCTAACAGATAAAAGTAATGAGGCTGTTAATCAAATCTACTTACATTATTAGCAAAAATTCGAAGATCGAGGGCTACAGCATACATAATAGGTAAAGCCCTGGAAAAGTAAAACAGTATGTGCAAATCATGCAACAAGACATGAAAAACAAGCTTTTTTTTTTTGATAGTGGGTCATAAAACTAGAAAAGTATACATTAATCTTTAAATAAAGAAGGATGCACTTTTTTAAAAGAAAAGGTCTTTGAGATGTTAGCATTTCAAAAATCCTACTGGAGGAAGAATTAATTCAGAAACATTTTTTATGGTACTCTTAGTAAAATACCATTTCACCTTGAACAAGTTCTTCATGCGTTTACTTATGAACCATTCTACAAAATGAAGCCTAGATGTTTAGTTTTCATACTTTTGGATTTAAAAACTCAAACAGGCAGCAAAAACAATTAGGCTGCATTTAAGTATTGCTGGGGATAAATAAAAACTATGGGCATCATTTTAGTTTGACTACTATGGTATTATGCTAGTGAAAGATGAGAGTCTAATTTCTAGCAGCTCTCTATGATGTACTCACCAGTTTTCCTCTTTATGTGCCTGAAACGCTCGCAGGAAAGACGTATTATATTTAGGAAAATTTAAAAAGCTACTAAATGAAGCAGAAATACAAAACCAAGCAGTTGTACGGTACCACATATTACTAAATGAAAGGGCAGAAACCAACAAACCGGCAAGTAGAAGAGTCAGGATGCAAAGACACAGCAGGGAAGAACGCGAGCACAGCCACACACCCCTTGGTGCTGTAGTAGTCGTTAGAAACATTCGTCGCTTAGAGGTAAGATATCAGCTTGCTTTATCAGTATCTTCCCCTCCAGCCAAGTAGAAACTGGGAGGTATACTAATGATTTGAGTGTCTCCTATACTCTGTCAGAAATTAATTTTCTATCATAGAGCCAAGTGACAGATTCCCACTTAGTCCTACAGAAAGCTGAAAGGAGAGTGTATCTGAATTTCCTTGCTTAAGAACCTTAAGAACCTTGCTTAAGATGGAAGTGTATTTGGAAGCAGATTAGATTTGATCTAAATTTGATCTAGATTTGATCATTTGATTGATTCTATTAGATTTGAAAAGGGATAAAGACAACTTATTCTACAAAAAGACATACAGGTAAACTGAAAACTATATACAAGATTTACAGAAAAGGATATTGAACAATAACTGTTTGGCATTTGTATGCTTCTATAAAGTCATGGTTTCCAACAGCGTAAGTACACCTGTCAAAGAAAAAGTGCATTAGTGCATCAGAAAATATTGTATGCATAAGACAAAAATTTCTTTTTTGCCTCTTAACAGGCGTAGAGTGTTTATTTAAAAAAAAGACACAGAAATATGATTAGAAATGTTCCTAACAAAATGGCGCAAGTATTTTAAGCTTGTGCTTAAATTGCACAAGCCTGATAATTATAGAAAAGTGATCTAAGAGATGAACAGGGATTTGTTTCTATAATACGTACAGTATCAACTGTAATATGCTAATTCTTATTGAAACTGTCATCAGGATTAGCACAGATTTAAAAAATTCCAAGACTGTTGAAAGTGAACTAAAGACTGTGTTAATGCAGAATTATTTTTAAAGAAAAGCCTGACAGAATTACTAAGGTCCTAAAGCTGTCTTAAGAACACTTTTACGACTAAAATCCCTTTTGAAAATATTTATTTCCCTTACTTATTTCACCCTAAATTCTTGTGTAGCTAGTAAAAGCAGAGTAAAGGAAACAGCAGGCACCAAAACCAAAGCTGTGTCAACGCCTATACACAGAAGACTGCCAGACTGAGGAGGAAAGAGAAGGTCATTACTTCCTGCAATCATAGCATTATTTATAAGATTAATGAATACCAAGTTTTCAGATATAAGCCCTTTAAAATAACTAAGTAAACTTTAGGATATCCTTCCCCATCCATGTTAGATGCCTCACAATCTACTTTACATTCCTGGTCCATCTTTACCTTAAGTGGGCTGCAAACATTTCATCATACGGTGGTTCCAAAACTTGTTGACACTTCTCCTCTGGAGATGGAAGCTAAGTATAGAATAAATCAATGAAACATTAAAGGAACATCAAATGCACCAAACCCAGAATATTATATGGATATTTAATCATAGCAGTTTCATGCATACATGCCTTTGCTATCTATCAGAACCTTAAGTTATATTAATATTCACACCCAGTGTAATGAATTGCTAGTGTGCATTCTGTCTCCAGAACCTGATTAGATCTACCCTTGAATAAAAGCATCCAAAATGGATATAAGCACCAACACTAGACCCTTGTGACCCACTGTTTTTCTCTTTATAGTCACCTTTTACTGTGCCACATTACTAGTTAACATACACCTGGCCAGAAGAGACTTTTCGGACTGTATCTATCCAGAAAACAACTCAAAGTGGAACACAAAAAGCCATCCAGGAAAAAAATGGAAATACATCATATCGTTCTAAAAAAAAAAGAGAAAGAAACCTACAAGCAGATCCTGCTGTGGTCTGCAAAACAGATTTCTGAGGTTTATTCCCAATGGAAAGAAACTCATAGAGAGAGCTAGAAAAACTGAAAGCAAAACAAAAGAAGGGTCAAAAACACATTCTCACCTGTAGCCTTGGGTTTGCAACATGTGGATGTTTAAATGATACCAATTCTGCACAAAATTGTCCATCTCTGCTGTCAATGGCTTCTTGTACCTACCAAAGAAAATCAGCACATTACAGAATAAAATCCAGCCACAGCCATACAATACACTTACATGACTACAGAAGCCACGTTCTTGTTACCACTGTTCATCCACATCAATACCAACCCAATTGTAAGCTTCTGAAGGTTTAAAACTGGTTTAAAGTCAATATTGTCCTTTCAATACACCTGTTTTTGAAATACATATCAGGGAGAAGATGGGGCAAACACTACCGTGGGTCTTTTCCACGGACTTTAGTACTGTAAGAGAGCCACTGTGAGCCAAATTTTGCTAAGCTTTTTAAAATTCCAGTTGGACTTACGGGCATCAAACATATATGTAAAGGCATAAACAATCCTTGTGTATTATTGTTTGCAATGCTGCAGATGGAATTTGCATGTCATGAATCAGGACTCACAAATACATTTCATATGAATGTAAAATTTAAGAAAAACTACTTCCAAACCAGAGAATTAGCTCTCCCTTACTTGAAAAAAAAACCCAACACCAATCTTGAAAGAGGTTAAGCAGCTGATTTTCATTATTTTTTTCTGCTTCTTCCGCTACTTCAGTCTATGATTTTTCCCATTTGGTATAGTCTTTCCATATGGCAAAAAGATTTTATTTTTTTTCCTATCAGGACACAAAAATATGGCAAATAAAGCACAAACTGTGGGAAATGAACTTTTAAGAAGTAATATCTAAAACTACTTCCACAACTAAAGAAATTTCTAACGTGACGTCACAATAAGCTGTTCAGACAAGACTGTGTTTTTACAAGGAGTTATCTTTAGCAGAAAGCAGAATTAAACGATTCTCCCACAGAATATAACATTTACAGCCTTGACGGGTTTCAAAAGTATTCTATACAGATGCTAGTCTAACATCAGACGTTGGAATGATAGCTACATGTTTAATCTACCTGTCTTTGTTTCTAAGGGTTATGCACGCTGCTATCTGACACTTCCTTGCCCACTGCTTTGGATTTCCATCCTCACCTAGTGAGCATCCATTCCGTCAGTGAAGTGCCCAGGTTTGACACACAGCTAAATGTTTTTCCATAAGTGATAAGATATTGGTGAGCGATGTGCATAGTCTTAAGAAAATGTAAAGACAGTTTACATGCACAGCCACAGTGTTTATGATATGGAGGGTGGAGACAGAATCATGAGGACTGTCAACTGGAAAAGATGCTGGCTTTTCAGAGCAGATCACTGTCCTGAGAGATCTCAGCTACTCCATTTTTTAGACTAAAAGCCAATTACTCCCTTTTTGTTCTCTTCCCTTGATTGACTTGACTGAAGAGAGTAAGATGATAACAACAATGAACATGTGATGGTTCACAAAAAATACGGTAAGAATGGTCACACTAAAAGCCTGATGCTATGTCATAGTTTCAACTGAGATGGAGTGAACTTTTTCACTAGCAGCTGACATAGTGCTACATTTTGGATTTGAGATGGAAACAGTGTGATAGTGCACTGGTGGTTTTGACTGTTGCTGAGCTGTCAAGGATTTTTCTGCTCTTCACAACACACCACCAGTGAGCAGACTGGAGTAGAGAGGGCACAAGAAGTTGGGAGGAGACACAGCCAGGACAGCTGACCCCAGCTGACCAAGCAAATACTGCATGCCATATGATGTCATGCTCAGTACACAAAGCCAGGGGAGAAGAAAAAAGCGGGGGACACAACACACATTTGGAGTTATGGCATTTGTCTTTCCCAAATAACCACTATGCTTGATGGAGCTCTGCTTCCCTGGAGATGGCTAAACATCTGCCTGCCAGTAGGAAGCAGTGAACGAATGTCTTGTTTGCATTTGCTTGCAGGAGTAGCTTTTTTTCTACCTATTAAACCATCTTTATCTCGATTCATGATTTTTTGTTCCTCAGTTTTATTCTTCTGATTCTCTTCCCCATCTTAACTGGGTAAGTGAGCAAGTGGCTGCATGGTCCTAGCGCTGGCTAGGGTTAAAACACGTCACACTGAAAGTTCAGTCCAGCTAGTACCCTTGGGACACTGCCCTTATTTCTCCATCCTCCATGCCATACACACTCTCTCTCTGCACTTCTGTACTTCTTAAATCTCTGTGCTTCTCGAATCTGTGAGCTGCATTTGTCACTGCATGCACACACAAACCCACCATGTCAGTTCTTAGGGAAAAATAACTTCACTATCAATTATATAAGTAATCATCACGCTTTTTAGAAATTCCAGGTGTACAACCTCGGCACACAGCTGGTATACTTCATACTGACTTCAGAAGCATTTTTCTTTACCACATCAGACATTCTAGGTCGGTTTGATTCTTAAGCAAGGTAAGGTATTTCCAGCAAAGAAAAACACATCCGCGTATTCCAACAGTGCCCGCAAATGAAAAAGAAACTTGCTTACTTGCTGCAAATACTGATTTATGGTGATGTGAGCCATCAAAAGGTTAAGTAGAAGAGGCCGGCGTCCCAAACGAAAGGCGATTGTATCACATTCTACTAAAAGGAGAAGGCGTTGAAGAGGACAGGGAAGCACACAAACCCGCCCCGAGCAAAACGCGCGACGGCTTTACCGCGCCTCTCGCTGGGCGGGCAGCCGCTGCCGGCGGAAGAGAAGCCCTGACACCGAGGCCCCAAACTCGCCCACGACTGCGCACGGCGACACCCGCCCGCACCTCCCGTCCACCCTCAGCACGGCACCCGGCAGCCCCTCCGCGCCCGGCCCCGCCGCAAGCCCACCCTCAATCCACGGCGCGGCACTTCCGGCACTCGGTGCGGCACTTCCGGCAACTTCGGCACTTCCGGCACCCGGCAAGACACCACCCCCCGAGGAACAGTGGGAGCGACCCGGCAAGTCACGTGACACAGCACCGGCGCCCTCTTGACCCCCTCTCCCCTTCCCCGCCTTGGAGGCGTGGCTTCGGCCCAGCAGCCAATGGAAAAGCGCGGTGGGCGGGGGGAGAGGGCGTGCGTCAGAGGTAAACCTCGTGCTGCACGTTAGTGGGCGTTCGCCCGTTACGGCTCTTGGCCCGGTGGCAGCTACTGCTTGCCCTCGTCCCCTCCGCTCGCAGGGGAGATGGGCGGTGAGCGTTGTGGGCTGTCGTGTGGTGGGAGCCCCGTGTCGCTTCCACGGGAGGGTGTCCGGGCTTGGCCGCCCGCTTCCCACCCCTCGTTCCCCGCCAACTGCGGCCGTGCTCTCGGTGCGCTGGCGGGAGGGTGTGTTTCTCCGAGAACGTGTGTCCGGAAAGTTAAATAAAGCAACTTAACTCTTGAAAACGTCGCTCTTCAAAGCGCTGACGTGTGTAAAGCGGGCGCGCTCCGTGCCCCGGCAGTCTGCGCCCGGACAAGCGTGGGGGCCCGGGCGTGCCCTGGAGGGGCTGCGGGGGTCGCCGGTCACCGGCTGCTTGGGGCAAGGGGGCCTCTCCAGTGTGAGAAGCCGAGGTCTGGGTGGGAAAGGTGGCTGCTTCTCGGCTCCCTCTCCAGCCGTCCCCCGGTGTGGTGCCGGGTTGGTACCGATAAACGGGCAGCAGGGGAACCCGGGGGCTGTGCGGCGATGGCGGGGAACCGCTGCCCCGGCCGCCAGCGGGCGTGGGCGCCATCTTGTGAGCGGGGCTGGTGCTGGAGCGGGGCTGGTGCTGCCCGCACACAGCCCCGGCGCCGGGGGTGGCCCGGAGCCGGGCACAGACCCGTGAGCCGCACCCGGGTTGGAGCAGCGCGGACGGCGAAGCGGCCGCGGGCCCCTTCCATCCCCCCCTGCCCCTGGGCAGGGTGGAGGCGGGCGGCTGCCGGTGACTGCCGGCCCGGCGGCGCTTGGCTGCCACCCGCGGGCAGGGCCGGGAAACCAGCGCGGTGGGGGAGGGCGGCTGGGTGGCGGCGGCGGAGGAGGAGGAGGGGAACGGAGGCGGAGACCAGCCGGCCCAGCCCAGCCCAGCCCAGCGCCTTGCCCCGGCCGGACACGGCGCCCGGGGCGGAGATGGCGGACGAGCCCCAGAAGAAGCCGCACTTGTCGGCCTTGGTGGGGCACACCAACGGGCTCACTAAGCCCTCCTCGCTGGCCGCCGCCACCCGCGCCGGGGGAGGAGGAGGGGGAGGAAGCGCGACCGCCTCCTCCAAGAAACTCGTGATCAAGAACTTCAGAGGTGGGTGCGGGGCGGGCCGGGCCCTCCACCCCGGCAGGTGCGACCGGCCTCGCCGACCGGGCCCCTCCCGAGCTTTGTTTACCCGACGGCCCCGGCCGCTCCCCGCCTCTTCCCCGCGGTCGGGCCGAGGGTGGCCCGGCCGCTGTCACTCGCCCCGCCGCCTTATCTGGGCCGAGGGGAGGCTGCCGCCGGGCTGATAACCCTCCTCGCTGCCGTCACCGCCCCGCTGTGTGGGCTTTGCGGGGACACGCGTGGGGGTCCGTGCGTGGCGGCGGGGGGAGGGGGGAGCCGCGGGAGGAAGCGGCGCGGCGGCGGCTTGCGCCCCGTGGGAAGCGGGCAGAAAGCCACCTTAGTGTCAAAACTAATTACGGCAAGGCGGGGGTTGCCTCGCCGGGAGTGAAGGCGGGGGTTGGGGGTGGGGTGAAACGCCACGGCCCGGGTTTCCTCGCCCCCGGGAGCAGTTCGGTTGCCCGTGCCGTGTGTCAGAGCGAAAGCCACCGAGCCGTGCCATGGCTCGGCAGAAGTTGGCAGGGCGAGCAAGGTGGCGGTGGGGTCCCCTGGGGCGGCTGGTTGTCAACTGCCTGTGTCTCCCCCCGCAGAGAGACCCAAATTACCAGATAATTACACTCAGGACACCTGGCAAAAACTTCACGAAGCAGTGGGAGCGATACAGAGCAGCGTTTCTATTAAATACAACCTTGAGGAGCTCTACCAGGTAAAGCGTCTCGGATTGGTTCGTGTTTTATTACTGTTTTGTGTTTTTTTCAATTTAACAGCAGGAAAATTGGCTCCTTTGTGACTTTCACGGAGTTACGCATCGAACGTAACACGCTTTGATTTGTGAAAAGCTGATTATGTTTTCTGAACTGTTTGCCCTGCACCCTGTTTCAGTTTTAGATATTTATATATATACGTTCAGTTCGCAGTTTTATATATCAATTTGTTGAAGAGCTACCAGGATCTGGGCTTGTGAAAAAGCAGTTTTATGTTGGTAGACTATGGAAAGCTGTGCCTGGGCAAAGGCTGAGGTTTAAGTCTCAGTCTCTTCAATACAGTGCCTACCCAAGATGCTGAAAATGCAACGTTAGTTTTCTCTGGGTTAGGCAGATACATATTTTATGGTGATTTCTCATTTGTATGTGCTGTGGTCTCTTGTGAATAGTAATGCTGAAATATTTTTTTATTATTAGATAATGACAATTAGACTTCAACATCAGTACCCTTTAGGGAATTAAAAAAGAAGCTTGATTGAGCAGGCAACAAGCTGTCAAGTTTACTTGTGTTTCAGATTATTGTTATGTCTTCATAACAATCAGGATCCTAATTTTTTTTATTAAAACTGTGAAAAAGTATTTCTGGAACATCTGTACTACTGGAGCAGGGGCTAGGAAGGGTAAAAGAAGTACTCATGAGCCCTTTCTTTCTACTTTCTCCATTTATATATGTATTGTTTTAAATGCATGCGCTTTGAGGTATATAACTGAAGTAGTACTTTTTTACACTGATCATATTCTAAAAAATTACTGATGTGCTAAATTGTGCTAATAGGTTAAGTTAGTTAGGAGTGGGTGCAGGTGTTTGATCTCCGAATGTGCATCTCATTGCCAGGTCAGGACTTCAGACATTAATGGCTGATTATGTAAATGCGTATTGCCTTAGTATAATTTATTCCCTTTAAATAGATAGCTTGACTGTGATATATTATTGCAGGTTTGCAGAGTTTGAGTTGCATAATACATTTTATGGTTTTAAACTCAGCATTTGAAAAATCCTGTTTTTTCATGCCTAGCTAAAAAAAAAACCAACCCACAGATGCTTTGAGCGTTACCTAACTTGTTTTCAGGGGCTCAGAAACGAGATTATAGAAATATGGCTACGAAATCGCCAGGGTATACAGGCTTGAGTTTTACAGAAGAGGAGGAGGGAGATTTCAGATAAATGCTGAAGGGAGACCTATACTTCTTGCCTTTTTTTTTTTTTCTTTTTCTCTGTTTGCCCACTTATTTGTAAAAACTGCATGAGGGCAGTCCAATAATCTGTAGGGCAGCCGTGCAAATCGGCAAGATTTCTGCACAGTGGGTAGTGGCCGTCAGTGTGCCTCTGCATCCCTAGGTACTTACTCTCCTGCCAAAGGAATAAAAGATGAAGTTCAGCATCCGTTGGAAATCTGATCTGTACTTACAGATCATTTTAACTGCCTGTTGTTGGTGAGCACCGACCGAGTCATCCACGGGGGAAAAATTTTCTGTGTGCATCAGTTCTTACTCTCAGCTTCTCAGGGCCTTTTTTTTTTTTTTTTTTTGAGTCTTTATCTGACATTCTGGGAGGAAGTGAGAGTTCAGTGCGGTGAGCAGGCTGGTGTACCAGCCTGCCTTTGAACTTCCTGATTTATTTATTTAATTTGGCAAGGTGGCTGAGGAAAAAAAAACACTGAAGAACAATGACAAGGCATTGTGGGAAGCTCGAAGGATACTCCTTTCCAGGCTTTAGAGGCAGCATGGGATCAAGCACGAAGGTGCTTGGCAGAGACATAGCCAGTGAGCAACGGGAGGGTGGCAGCCAATTTTTTTGCGACTAAAATAGAAATGATGTCTGGGGTTGGTGGTAGATTGTACAGATTTTGATAGAAGCACCTTACACTTGATGGAATAGAGAAAGTGGGGCAGTGCAAAGAATTGCCAAGTGAGGAGTGAGTGATAAAAATAATGGAAAAAGAAAATTCCCTTTGCAGCAAGGTCCTAAATAACCCAAAACAGGGCAGCACTGCCCTTCTGGAGGACAATGTGGTAGCGAAGGGGAAAAAAAAAAGGTGACATGATTTTGGATGTCAGACTTTATTTGGATGGATAGAAGGGTCTATGTCTTGGGAAACATAACAAACTATCTGCAAAATGGTTATGTGTTAATACTGTTTGTTGCAGGTATCATTTTATTTAACTGATATAAGCACAGATGAAAAATGTAACATAGGCGCTGTGTGATAGTTTTGTTTGTTTGCTTTCCTTATAATTGTATCAAAATTGAGGAAGCTGTCATTGCTTTGCATTTAAATCAAATGACATCAAGTAGGTTAGAATGGTTAGAATTACCCAGGGGAAGCAAATTTGCTTTGTGTTTTGGAAGACAAACTCATCAGGATGTTAGAACCTACAGAGGAAATAATATAAGAAATAGCAATACTTTGCATGCTAAATGTTAAAACAGAAGGCTGTGCTCAAAACAAGGTATTAAAAGGCACGGAATTCTTGCTAGATTTGTGTAGGTGAAGAGTCTGAAAGCATTGTCTTTCTCATATCCTTGTAGATATGATAATTATTGTAGCTTTTTCCCAAACTAATGGTGTGAAAGAGGAATACAAGTCAAATCAATTTTCTTCAGAACGAGAGGCAGCTAAACCAGTGAATGAAACAAAAGGTGAAGAAGGAGGAAATGATAGGATTTCATGC
The DNA here is from genome assembly GCA_026546715.1 of Gallinago undulata. NCBI lineage: Eukaryota > Metazoa > Chordata > Aves > Charadriiformes > Scolopacidae > Gallinago > Gallinago undulata. Next base: position 144,074,837 of record JAOTQQ010000001.1, on the reverse strand, counting down.
CCCTCTATCAAAAAAAGCAGAAACAGCTAGTAGAGGTGGCACTGAGGTGTTACAGCTGCAGTTTGAAATACGCTTTAAAACAGCACTGTTGCCCAAAGAGACAGCCCCACTTTCCCCCTCACCTCTCTCTCGGCCCAGGCACTTGCTAGCCCATGTGTTTGGGTGGTCTTGAACTGAACCGTTGAAGAACATTTAGTAACACTTGGACAAAGAGTTACGTGCTGGCATTAGGCACCATAGTGTTTCGTATTACAAAGATGTAAGACACACCAAAAAAAGCTAAAATTTGCGGAATACCGAGTGAAGGCCAAGCACTGGGAAATTACTGAAACTTTGTCCAAGTTTATTGATGCTATCAGAAAATTTGTTCATAAAATTTGACACTATAAATTCTCTGGAGCAAAGCAAAAATATTCTTGCGTTGGTTTTAGTTGCCCAGGTGAAATAGGGCTTTAGGCAGTTCTGTTCAGTGTCACCTCATAGCATAAAGGCAGTTGAGGTGAAGTTAAAGACAGCTGGATTTTTAGTTTCGAGAATCATCTCCAACTCCTTTGGGTAATCTTGTGTGAAGCACTGAATGGCCAAAAATACTTACTGTAAACTTTACAGTTCTCACAGAACATTCGTCTGTCTTCATTGTGATTCATTTCAGATGGTGTGATCTATTAATAAAATAGTTTATTGAAATACAGCACACAAGTTAAAGTATGCCTGGAACAAAGTCTAAATATAGGCAGTGGTATCAAGCAAGGTTACGTTTTCTCTTTGGCATTCTCATTGAGTTTCTTGTGAGGAAAAAAAAAAGTTAGTGTAAGACAATGTAATTACCAAATAGCTGAACAGCAGTATTCTAGAGATGGCCAGAGCTGTCTTGGCATAGTCTAAGTCAGCTGCATAACAACTCAGTTTACATTAATTTACTGACCACAAGAGCTTTTGGTTTTGGGCAGAATCAGTTATCTTAGGCAACTACAGATAAATATTCAACTAAATCCCATGAGCTCCTAATAAATCAATTCAAGTCTTTATTTAATGGTTAATGTAGGTTTTTTGTTGTTTGGTTGGTTTTTTTTTTCATTCTTTCCTTTCAGTTTACATAACTTAGCATGAGCGTGTGAATCAGTGGGAATATTCAGAAAGAAATAAGCTAATAAAATGACAGAAAAGCAGCTGTGTTCATTTACCATTTATTAAGAAATGAGAATATTTGGTGTGTTTGTGTTCCCCCCCCCCTCAAAAAGTGCAAGTGTGGGTGCCCACGAGGATGCACAAAAAGGATCTACAGGAATAGTTCTGCTGCTGAGCAGAGTATTTGGGGGCAGGAAATTCTAGTAATGTTTAACAGCACATCTGAAATATGACCCAGATGGTGATGATGAACTTTGTTTATGCATGAAATCTAGTAGTATAAGAAGGGACCAAAATCAGAAAGGAATCATGAAGTCTTAATTTTTCTACGTTGTTTAGATAATTTCATTTTGGTGTTTTATTTTTGTGCACTGCTTGGATAGATACTACTGATTTTATTTTTTTTTTTGTTGACCTTGATTACAAAGGCACAAAAATGTGAGGTGTTTTTTTTTTTGTCTCATTCATAATCTTTTTTTTGTTTTAGGCTGTTGAAAATCTCTGTTCTTACAAAGTCTCTGCTACACTGTACAAACAGCTGCGACAAGTCTGTGAAGATCATGTGAAAGCACAAATCCTTCAATTTAGAGAATATCCTTTTCTCATGTACAGAAAAAGTTAGAACGGTTAGAATAATGATTTTTTTTATAACAACACTTCGTAAAAATTACACCAGTAATTGCCAATGTGTTAAAGAGGTTCTTTGACGGCTTACATGTTTACAAGTCGGGCATAAGCAACTTTAATCATCTGGGTGAATAATTTCTGTGTACTGATAAGTAGCATGCTAGTAACAGTTTACATATAATTTTAATAGGAATCCAAATTTTACACCTAATCTAGGAAATTTCAATAGCGCTATGGGGTTTAACAGCAGATATGGATTTTTATGGCAGATGAGTAGTGAGATGCTCATATTAGCAAGAATTTAAAAAAAGAATTCACCACAGTAATTTTCAACAACAGTGTCTTCTGTGAAATAATTCTCAAACCTAAAGTACACCTGTTTGAGCAATAATAACTACTGATCAGCAGCGATGTGTCACGCAGGCATTCAGCGAGCCTTTTAGGTATCTGACGTACCTTGGGAGAGAGCTCTAAGCTCAGGACATCACTTACCTGTCTTGGGATGCACAGTAACCTGAAGTTTTATAGTAAATTTCCCTATATTTGTTTTTTAATGTATGTTACCAGTTTTTTTCTTCTGGCTGTGCTGGTCACAGAAGTGCACGTAGATCTTCTCTGTACACTTGGGTGCAGCCAGCCCTATTTTCTGAATCCTGTTGTGTTTTACATTCTGAGACCTTGTTTTATGTGACAGTTGTCTTTTGTGCAATAATCTAGGTGTTGCTCTTGTTCATGCAGTAGGATAAATAGAATCTACACCCACCTGGCTGTCCCCACGTTCCTGGAGAGTGCCTTAGCAAGCAGATGCTGGAGGCTGCCATACTGGACAGATACTACAGTCTTTTGGGTGCTAGCAGTGTTTCCCAGGTCTCTGTATGCGTTTTATATTGTGTGTATGTAATAGGTTAAAATAGAAAGAAGCGAGGAACTGGGCCCCAGAAAGAGCCTTCTTTCGAGGTAAATGCCTTAAATGTGCTTTGGATTGTGACTCTCGGCTTCACATTTCTCTGCATTCCCCAGGTAGGCATCTACACTGATAAAGATAACTTTTTTATCCCTCTCCTGTTACCTGGCAATCAGCACTCTGAATTCACCTATTATATGCCAGCTGACTTTTCATTACATCTACTTTTATGCATTTAAAATTAAAATATAACTAAAAAGTACATTGGTCAGTAGGGTAGTGTCTTAAACATAAGTGACCTACGAGAACCAAATCTTACTGTCTGCTTTAAAGCAGTGTACAGTCAACCATTTCATATCTCAGACAGTCTTCTGAAGAGATGCTTTAAAATTGGTGTTTTAAAATTTGCTTTCTCCTAGCCCTCTGACAGAGCTGGTGGTTTGGAGAGTTGAGAATTTTATATTCTACAGGTGTACCATCTTATATCCTAAGGGCGTGAAATCATATTAATCAGATTTGGCCAGAGGGAGTTGGAGAGGAAGGTAAAGCCACATTTGGATTTACTTGTACAGCACATGAGAATTCTGTTATTTGTAAATAACATTTGGATCTGTTGTGTAATGAAGAAAACTCTATAGTTTACTTAGGGAGACCTGAAGATGTATATGAAAAGAGTGGTATTTGGATTTGTTGAGGATTATTTAGAACTGTTACTGCTTTTAAGAGATTAGGGTCACTCCCGTTGGGCACAGTGTGAACTTATTAAACAAACAAAATAAACCTTTCTGTCCCTCTCACCCTAGTTGGTGGAAAGGTTGTTTTTGTCACTGGTGGGATTTCTTGTTTAAATCTATATCATAGTTATACAGTACAGCCACTAGATGGTATTACTGAAGAGCAGTGAGTGTTATTCCTTGAAAACATGGGGAGGTCTTTTGGAGAACTGCCAGCCCCTCTGCTGGGCAAAAGCTCTGCAATTAACACTTTATCCCTGGGCAGTCCTAGTAACATTGGAATGTCCATGGAGCAGATTTGCTTAATAGCTGACAAAGATCGTCTCCAGAATCTGGCCTCAAAAGATACCAGCAAGCTAGTTTTCCTTAATTGGTGCTGTACAGATTCTCTGGATAGTCTTTTATTTTTAAAGAAGATAAATAAATGCTGGCAAGATCATTGCAGACAAATGGTAAGTTGGATGTTTGTTCAGAATATGTATCCTTGAGGTGTGAAATCTGGCAAAAATGAATTTGTTGTGGTTTTATACTTGGGACTGCATTGCACCTCTTCCTCCAAGCTTCAGCATTGCTTTCTGCATTCCCCTTTGCTAGCTGGGGGTGGTTTTGTTGTTGAAAACTTAGGTTCTGTTGTGTTAACTCTTGACTTTCATATAGGTTTCATATGAAGTTGGAATATCACTCTGAAATATATTGACACCTGTTTTCTATGGGTGAAAAGAAAAGCTAACCATGCTATGCTGAAATTGTTTGCTCTTGGTAATTTTAAGTAATTGGAGAATCCACAATATTTGCTTTCGGACAGCTCCAAAAGCTGAGTTAATTTGTGACTTCCCCCCCCTCCCCTCTGAGGCAGAGGTGATTATCCTGACTATAGGGCTAAAAATCAGGAAAATTAAATAATTGAAGCACACTATCTCTCTCTCTTTCCCTCCCTCCCTCTCTCTCTCTTTCTTTATTTCCACCCTTCTTGTCCCCTACCTCCGCAATTAATTATGTTACAGGAAAAAAATCGTCTCTCAAAGACACTCCATGTGAATTGTCCCTTTAAGAATGCTTCATTATAATTCTAAACTAGGATTCTATTGTGAGTTTTCATTGCATTGTCACTTAGCTTTGGCTACAGATGACCTAAACAGTTTCATTTCTACTTTAATTCCTTGAATCTACCCCTCTCCTCTCCCTGTGGGGAATGGGCAGAGGTATGTGCTTTTTATCTGAAATAAAAATGGAAAGCATTATGGAAACTATTCAAAACAAATTCAACAGTCTGATGAAAACAGAGTTGAAGTTTGTCTTGAAATTGTAATTAAAACGTACACGTGTTTTTATAGAAAGGCTTTTACTGTGAACTCTGTTCACTATAATTACTTTTGAGTGGTTTTTTTTTTCTTTCTTTCTTTTCCCCTCCTGAAAGCATCAACCTGTAGGAAGTGTTTTTCTTGCCCATGTGCTGAGTTAGCACGTGGGTATTTAAGGAAAAAAACCAACCTCACTGCTGTTTTACTTTAATATGCTTGGCCAGAAACCAAGAGCTTGAGAATTGCTTCAGGAGCAATGAAACCTTTTAGGGGAGGAGTAGGTGGACAGCTGGGGATAGAAATCTCTGCAGCTGGCCTGGGGGTGAATTAGTTACTGGCATCCAGCTAAACTAAAAGCTGGGTAGCCTTTTTATGGGCAAAGTTAAAAGCAGATTTTGAATGTGAAAGAGTAATAAGGTAAAAAACACCTCCTTCTACCACTTTTTAAATTAAAAATAAAAAATATATTTTTATACCTTCTTTCCCCATTAGAATTAAGGTATGTCTATTTTCTTCATGAATTTTGGCAGCTAACTTTCATTATGAAAAGATCTGTTGCATAGTTTATTACTGTCTCTGCTTAAAGTTTCTTTTTTTTTAAAAAAAAAAAAGGCAAAAACCATGGCAGCATGGTATTTCAGGGTGTTTACTGAATGTCTTGTTGGTACTGCTTGAATGGCTTATATATCTCAGTAGCACTAGAACTTATAGCAGGCTTACTGTTCAGTTAATGTTTATGAATTTGAAAATTATCTTGAATGTAGTTGGTAATACCATTTAGTATTAGTATTAGCATCAGTAAATTGCATATCAGTGGCTGTAAAAGTCATCACAAACTTTGAAAATACATGCACCAGCAATTAAGGTGCATGTCTATGTGATGTTCTAGTTTTTCAGAAGTTGTTTTATAATTTGAAATATCATGTGCTGGTGAAGAGAAAACATTTCCTTTACATATTTTCAGATCATGATCAGAAGCATTTTCTTATTTTTGGATCGTACATACGTACTTCAAAATTCAATGCTTCCTTCTATATGGTAGGTATCCATGTAAGTATTCCTTGAACCTTTAGAGTTTGAACATGCTGTTATATCTGTAAAGGTTGAAAAATTTTCCCATTGTATTTGATCTGCGTAGTAGGTCTTTAAGATTTTTGTGTTGATTGTGGAAATACACTTGTCAGCATATGCATGTGTCATTCCCTTCTTCCTTGGGAATATTTGTTGCAAAGTGAGGGCAGAAGAAGAAAAAGGTCTGTGAACATATGCCTAAAAGTCAAGGCATATATATAGCGGTAGTCGTCACAGCCTGGGTGAGGCAGGCTGTGTGAGGGACCTCCTCAGGCTGCTGCCTCTGCACCTTAACCCTGCACCAAGTGTTTCTTCAGGTGCTCCAGGTTTTGACAAAATTCAGCACTCAACTTCTTGATCTGTGATTTTGGGGTTGGTTTGTTTTTTTTTTGTTTGTGTTTTTGTTTGTTTGTTTGTTTGTTTTTAAATAAGTCAGATACACTGACAAGGTGCAGATCATCTTTCCAGCACTGGCCTCTTGAGAGTCGAGACCTGTGGCTCAGGGCATTGAGATGAAAGCCAGCTCCCCGAGATGCTGCAGTACTTGCAGCACACTGTGCTCGCAACTTTGGGCATGTAGTTTTTCACCATCCCTCCCGAGGGCCATTTTATGTCATCACCAGAGCAAACAAATCCAGGCTTTGCCAAAAATTTCTGGTATCAGTACTCTGTCTAAAGCAAAAAAACAGATGTAAACTACTGAAGTAAGAGCGTGCCTTTTTCCTGCCTGGCTTTTGTGCTCTCAGGAGGTTCCCAGGCTGTCTGAGGAACCTGGCATCCTTGTTCGTCCTCCGGATGTCTTTCTTCCTGACCTCTGCAGTAGTTTTCCTCCAACTCTTTGCATTAGGGTTCGCTTTACAGAATGTCATTGAAGAGGTCTGTTCATCCTTTGTGTCGTTTTTTTCTCATGCTGGGAAAATTCCCTCTATTGAAATCCTGATGCATGGGAATATGTTGGAGAGAATGAGTTCTATCTAGTATTCCTCAGTTTTCCTTGGCAAAAACAATGTCTAATAATTACCTTCTTTGAGGCATAGAGGCACCATTCCTTAGTATCTTAGTATGAATGAAGAATCTGATACAGGTGATCATAAGGTCCTAAGCACATAATTTATATTTTAAAAAAATAATTAAATAAATTACACATAAATTTATAAAATGCAAAACAAAAGTTATAAATTACACATAAATTGACTGATCCAAGAAATCTTATATTAAGGTGTTATGTTTGGATTTTTTTTTATTATAATTATGATAGTAATTTTCTTAATAACCACTGCTATGTCTATTATATGAAATATGTACAGGGAGGTCATAGTCCTCAGCTGAAGTGTATATGTCTGGTATTTTTATGGTAATTCTTGTTGTAGTTTTCTTTGTGGACAGCATCAAAGAGTCTATATATACCATTAATATATTGTCATAATATATACAATATATTGTATAATATGTATATACTATACATATTCCATATGTATATATTTTTCTCAAACTGAGATGCAGACCTTTGAAAAGAATCAACAGCGTGATTATTGATTTTCAATATTCTCACAGGGATATGGGGCTAGAGCTGTTTAGAAATCATGTCATTAGTGACAAGCAAGTTCAAAACAAGACTATTGATGGAATCCTCCTGCTGATTGAACGAGAACGGAATGGTGAAGCCGTGGACAGAAGTTTGCTGCGGAGTTTGTTGAGCATGCTGTCTGATCTGCAGGCGAGTACAGCAAACTTTACTACTAATGGTGTGTTTAGAAACTGAGCTTGGACTTCCAGAAACAATTTTATTCTTCTAGTAACTGTGCTTCAAAATCTCTTCGTCTGTTGGCCTTTTCTTTGCTTGGTGCTCCTTCTTTCATTCTCTGTTCATAAAAGAGAACTCTCTTTGCCTATTTTTTCTTAACTGACATAGTGGCCTACAGGCTCTTAAATAATAGCTTTGCAAGTCTTTTAGTATGTGTAATATTTTGTCTGCTTTAATCGCTGGTTTTCTAATCCTAGTGCTAGTTAAATGAAGCAACAGCAACAAAAAAAGACCACGTCTATCACTGTAAAGAGGCTTTTGGAGTCCAGATCCTGGGTCCCTATCACAAAAATATCACTGCATTGGCAACTTCTTAGCAGAAATGCCCAGGACAGAATGAGATGCGAAGTTAATGCCAACATTTTCAAATAGATAAGGTTAATATGTAACTTACTGGAACTTTCTATTAGCATAGATACTAAGTAACCAAATGGAATAAAAAAAAAAAAAAGTTGTGCTTCTGGCTCTGGTGGGTGTTTGCTGGTCAACATGGCAGCTTTGTGTAAGGTGCAGTAGAAGTTAGGAGCTGTCTCTCATTGTTACAAACTGGGGAGGTTGCTCCACTCGCAAGTGGTGTACGGCGTTATGAAACTGGCTGAAGATTTTAAAAAAAGTTTGAAGAGGAAAACTGCATAAAATAGTCCTTTTTGGTCAGGCAACTTACCTGCTTTTCTGCCTTTTGTGTTAACTCTCCTGACTTTCATCCATAACTTTGTCTAGTGTACTAGAAAAATTACTTAATGATTTTTCTGTTCAAGAGAGAAGGAAGACTTCTGTCAATGATTTTTCAGACCACATAATTGTCTGCTTTTCCCCATTGTTATTTGCTAGGTTTCTCTAACTACGTCAGCTTTTCCTAAGTGTTGACTTTTTGATATTTTATATTTTTGTTTTAGCAAAGTACCTAAAGATAAACATTCTCCTTTATTGGTTCCTTCTTACAGAATTGGATTTAAGTCTGCATTCTCCTTCATTGGCTCAAAAGTGTAGTTTTCTTTTTCCACTAGGGAAACTAACCCAGTCTAATATGTTATTTTCTAATATCTGTCACTTCATTGACATAGAGATGTGCTCATGATCCTGTAATTATACACCAGGATCTCCTCCCTCTTTCAACAGAAGTTAGCTTCTGGAAAAAGATTAATTAATTAACAAATCTTGTATTTCATTTGAAAATAATTAATCTCCTACTCATTCCTGATTTTTAGGCAATTATGCAATCCAGGCCCAGCTGCTGAAAGTTGATTCCTGCTTGCATAAATCTTATTCTATAGCTGTTTCCTACTGTACATGTCTTATGCAGAAAATAATTCCATATACCATTATGTTAATGTTTTTCCAGTTATGCTGAAGGAAAGGAAGGTAAGAAATGAAATCTAGTATTTGATTCTGTTGAACATGGAGCTAGTGTAAAGAGAAGGCTAAAACAAAGAATTGATGTCTACTTGTGAATGCTGAATTAGTGGACTATTATGCTGTGAATGCTTGTCAAGCCAGAGGCTTCGTATTTAAGTTTGCATTGAAGAAAAAATCAAGCTTTTAAAAGTCCTTAAGGGAAAAAAAATGGTCAGAATGTAATGAGTTTTACAGCTCTGCTTCTGTTTTGGAAGAAATATTTTATTCTCTTCTTCCATTACGCTCAAGGAATATTTCCTTTTTCTTTTAACTAATTGTCCCTCTGTTTACATGTTATTTCCTAGCTACCTTCTTCAGACTATTTCAACTATTTTGTATAGTGGTCCTTTCTAACTTACCTCCTTTTTATACTAAACTGTTAATCATTATGCAGAAAATTTTCAACGTCTATGATTGTTGATGGTTGCCTTTTTAGCTCGCCTTATTCCTTTCCTGGAGAAAGAGAGTTTACTTTATTTGGTATAATATTTTTTTTCCTTGGCCACTGAGATATACCTGGCAGATCAGAATGGAACGGAATGGTTGGAAGGGACCTTTCAGATCATCCAGTCCAACCGTCAACCTAATGCTGACAAAAGTCGTCACTAAAACATGTTTCTAAACACTACATCTACCCATCTTTTAAATACCATCAGGGATGGCAACTCCACCACTTCCCTGGGCAGACCATTCCAATGCTTAATAACCCTTTCAGTGTAAAAAATTTTCCCGATATCCAATCTAAACCTCCTCTGGTGCAACTTGAGGCCATTTCCTCTTGTCCTATCGCTTGTTAATTGGGAGAAGAGACCGACCCTTGCCTCTCTACAACCTCCTTTCAACCTCCTGAAGATGTATTGCTGAGTGTATTATTATTTTACCGATGGGAATGTTTTGCCAGTTGGAAGTATTTTACTACTTTTTTTGCCACAGGAGTATCAGTGGGAGTCTTGAGCTACAGTGGACTGGATGTCATTGCTGTGCTGTGATGTCAGCTATTGGTGTTGATTTGTGTGCCTTAAACAGAAGCCTGTCAATTTAGACAATTTGAGTGCTGATGACTGAAACATGCTGTTGCTGCACTGGGAGGTCAGCTCTTATCTCAGGCTTTCTAAAACCAGTTGGCAAACAGAATTTCTGTGTTAGTGTAATGTCACTCTGACACTTTTCATCACTATGTGTGTTCTGGAGATTTTACTTGCCCTCTATGCCTGACAATCAAAATATGCTACCTTTACTGGCAACTTAATGTAAGTAACTAAACTAATTTTTTGAACAGGTTTACAAGGAATCATTTGAACAGAGGTTTCTGGAAGAGACAAATTGCTTATATGCTGCAGAAGGCCAAAGACTAATGCAAGAAAGAGAGGTATGTGCATGCTGTAGATGATTGCTTTTATGTTAGTTTTACCTGCTATGGGATTATGTGGGAACTTCTGGTAGTGCCACGGTGTGTTAGTGTTCAGTCGAGTTCACTGGTACCCAGGTACACGCATACACTTCCATGTGTTTTGATGTGGACTGCACAGTATTGTATCAAAGGGAAGAGAAGACTCCAGATTGCCTTGATGCTTGAAATATATAATTATGGGTGGAGAAACCCAGTGACATTTTGCATAGCTAAAGTCACGCTACCAGACAGTAATTTCCACAAAAATCTTAAAGGTGTGCCATCAATATTAGTTTTGCCCATGAGTTGTTAGATATCCACTGGCATCATTTTACTATGTGGTTAATACCTGAGTAAACAGTTTACTTTTTTAGTATTTGTTGCATTTATTTTGCTGTGTTGTTTCTTTTCCTCATTAATTAAATAGACTTAAGACATTTTTGTTTTCTATCCTCCTGAGACAAAATTATGCTTTGCAGTGGGCAGTCTGCAAGTGTGGTTATCTCTGAAAACGTGTATGTTTCTTAGTGGTCTAAAATACAGAAGACTACCTTTATTAATTCTGTTTTAACATTGAGTCACTACAAACATTTTGAAAACACTTGTTTACATTGCACTGAGGCGAATTCTGGCATCTAATTCTGCTCCATTCATCTCGTTCCCTGGCGTTCCAGTGGGACCTGAGGTGAAATGCTTTGACATGGATTTTGAGACCAGGAATCTTACTGCTTTTATATGGTGGAAAGCTGTGGAAAAATACAAAACAACTAAGGCCATAATTTACACAGTATATACATATACATACTTATGCACATAATGTGTACCTATATATGCATCTACATGCATATGTATGTGTGTGCATGCATGTAAGTATATGCCTGTAATGCGTAATTGGTTTCATCATTTGAAGCCTTAGTTTAATACCCATGTTGTAATTAACATGTACTAAACGTATTAACTCTCTGTAGGGACAGATACTGCACTGGAGAAATTGCCATTGAAATAATAGAACTATATGGTTTACACCAACTGAAAATCTGCTCCATGATACTTTAAGGGCCAGCTTAGCTCAGAAGGGTTTTGAGAGAAAATAAAATTCCCCTGAAAAATTCTCAGATTTCTGTTTTTCTCTTCATTTCTGCCAGATGCAGTTATAATACTTTTAATATAAAGTATCGTTGATTAATAAAAATGTAGATTATTAATTAGTGTAATGATTATTATTTAATGTAACAACATGGTTGTGCTATCTTCCCTTCCAATTTGTATTCTCTTTAAATTTATGGTTTAAAATAATTGTCATGGAATGAGATTATCTGCCTTTCATACCTTTGCACTTGAACTTGACATTCTCTTGTCTCGCTAGGTCCCAGAATACCTTCATCATGTTAATAAACGTTTGGAAGAAGAAGGAGACAGAGTAATAACATATTTAGACCACAGCACACAGTGAGTACAAATTTTGTCCTTCTTAGCATAAGTCATGCGTGATTATCTGTGTCACAGAGATTTTCTGCCTTATCTTAGAGATATTAACTTGTTGGCAGTGCTTGTGATCTAGATCGTTTTTTTTTCAAGAGTTTATTTTTATCAAAACTGATTTCTTTAAAATGAAAATAAACTTTGAGTAAGAGGGGAGAAATTTGTCTAGAAAGGTTTATCAGTGTATACTGAAGTTAACAAAACTTTGATAATGCAAATTTGAGTTCTTATATAAGTAGCAGCTGGTTTTAGCCATTCATGTACTGATAACAACATTAACCACAAATCCCTTGAGGGAAAGAAATACTCATTAGGCAAGAAAAGAAAAGATTAAATTGTGGCGTAGGATAGAGGACATGAACATCACTCATGAGCAGTCCAGTATGTGAACTTAACAATAGATCAGCTTTAGAGCAGCTGCTGCCAATGTATTGTGCAAGGTACCTTGCATTGAGTTGAGTAATAATGTGTGTTTTGCTGGGGTAAGAATGTGCGTTCAGGAAGTACTGCAGAGTTGCTGACACACTATAAATCCATATATAATTTGTCCTGCAGCAAGCTGTTGCATTTTTGTTAATAAAGAACTTAACAATCAATAAAGAAGATAATATTTTTATTTTTCTGGACATGTTGGCATTTCACTGGGTGTTAAGAGGATAACTGAATAAAAAGCATCTTTTAAACTTATTTTCTTCAGACATATTATATATATATAAAAATACACACTCACACTTATGTTTTGTGTGTCATGATACATATTTGAACTTGAATCTTCTTCCTGTAAAGGCTGATTGCAGGGCAAAATTACTCACGCTAAAATATATGGAACTATTTCTGTGTATAAAGTTAAAGCATATACACATTTATTTACTGTTTAAGTTTAAAAAATATGTTGATGTATTTGCAGTTTAGATACACATAAATTCCTTGCTTTGAATCTTGTCGTTAGGCTTAGAAACCTACTTTTAGAACAATCCACACTAATTTCCTTCCTTTGTATTAAGAAACAGCAGTTCTTAAAATTGGTGCCCTTGAGTCATCCTCAGGTCACAATGTCTCTCCAGGTGTGCATGAAAAGAGCAGAAAGCACGTTAAATTTAGTAAATGGGTTTGCTCTTGAGATGAGAATGATACTTCCAGGACAAAATGGTCATAGGAAACACCATCCAAAATACTTCAAACCAAATGTATGCAACACATGGAGTGTGTGGTGTTGCAGCCCATAGAGGGATGTAATCAGCCCATCAGTACGTACCTCTTTTCTGTACGGCTGAACAGAGTATGCCTGGCTCCTGGTTGGTCAGTAGATGACTTTGAGGCCATACGGAAGGTACCTTCAGGCTCATTCGTCAGCTAGCAGCAAGATAAATACTCATGCTGTCTGCTTGTTAGGAAATAGTGCTCTGCCTCTCAGTCTCAAGCAGACAAATTATCCTTATTCATTTCCCTTGTAAGCCCAGTAGGTCTTCTGGAGCAAAGGATGGTATTTTATACAACCTTAAATCCTACTGTTGGAGGCAGTCAGCAGTTGTGGATAGCAGTGGTTGGAAATTCCAGGAAATGTGGAAGTAACCATAAAAATGGATATATGTCTTAAGACCAAGGGTCTGTCTTAACTGATATTTCATGTTTCATGATCCGAACTCTTGCATTGGAAGGGAAAGTGATCAGTCAGTTCCCTTCCACCTTTTCCCTGCCTGTCAATGCACTATATCGCTGCTAAGTCATCTCTTCCCTGGAAAGAAGAGCCCTAACACGTGCCGTTATTTTTCTTGCAGCTGCTGCTTCATACTTCAGTCATCCCTGTTCCCTTCTCTGAACATTTCCAAATTCTAATTTATTCTTTTCAGCTGAAGGGACCACAACTGTGTATTGTATGGGAGTTCAGGCAAATCGTTGTAGGGGTGGTTCAGGAGAGGATGTGCAAAGGCAGGGACATTAAATGGATGTTGCTACATAAATGGCTTCTGTCAATCTGAGTCCAGCACCTCTATTCTAGAAAACCTAATTCAGGGTCTGTGAACTAGTTTTATAAAATTTTGTTGTCTTTTATTGTTGTACAATAGAAAATGGAAGAAGCTTAAGTGCTGGAATTAGTTATCCCTTGGCACTTCAAGCATTTCTTTCTTCTTTTAGGCTATAAAGGATGGAAAGGAAAGCTTACCATTATTTTTCAGTTCTGTCTAAAGTGAATCTATCAAACAAATATTTCGGCAATAGTAAAAAGTAGGGAAAGTTCAAGGACAAATTTAAAATGTTTTGCAAATTTGAGTCTTGTAGTTCTAGTTCAATTAATGCTTGTGTAGGCACATAACACAATTATATGAAAAGTTTGAGTTTTGAGCATCACCAACGTGTATTGTGTTGCTCTGTAGTTCAACCCCTTGGAGGTTTGTGTTTTGTTTTCTTTGTTTGCTTGCTTATTTCCAAGAAAATGTTAATTTGACTTTTTTCCAGAAACATTTTGTATTAATTTTTTGGTACATAAGCTTTTCTCTTCTACTGTGTAAGATCTTGCCTGAATTTTGTTTTCAATTACATACATACATGGTATGTTGTTTTCTTTCCTGACTTATATCACATGTGACCTTTTTTTGTCTTAATTTATAGCCTCTGTTTTAAGTAGAAAATTGTTGATTTTTTTTGTATTATAATGAAAGTTTTTCACAAATACATTGTGACAGGAGGCAGTTCCCTTATCGTCTAATACTTCTAATGTACTTTTCTGGCCTTTTTTAGGAAACCACTGATTGCATGTGTGGAGAAACAGCTACTAGGAGAACACTTAGCAGCTATTTTGCAAAAAGGTATTTTTTTAAATTAATGTAATCTCTGATAAGCAACAGATTCTCAGACTCTGCAATAACTATAAACTCCACAGATTTTATTTAAGGAGGCATTTTAACCATGGAAAAAACATCCATAGATACAGAAAAACAACCCTATAACTCTGTTATATGCACTGTGAGAAATACATTTTATATGGGGAAACAAATATCTAAAATATAATTCCATATTTGTAAAGGTTGCTTAACCCTGTAAATGCTTAGATATGAGCTGCTGTCTTCTTAGGAACTCCTTATTCAGACCTTAGTGACTTCAAATCACCATTTCTTTGTTCTTAATTTTTAATCCTTCTCTTTTTCACTGAATTTCTGGGTTTGGTCAGCATTCCCTGATGTTTTAATACTGCAAATGATCTTTTCCTTTTCTTGCAGTAGTGTTATTTTAGGGTTTAGATCTAGCAAATTGTGCTTACATATTTGTTTCCTTTACTGCTGCAACACAGATGTCCCTAATAGTCTGGGATCTTCACGCTCAATCATGTCCATGCTGTTAATTCCTTTGGGTTGTTATACATAACCCCTTTCACTCTTTCTTCTTCCCCTTTTAAGATAGACCTATGCTCACAGTTTTTTCTCAGCTACTCTGGGAATAGGTTAATTTACTGTTTTCAGTATGTTTATACAAATAAGCTCAGTCTTAGCTATTCTTAAGCTTATCATAAACAAAAGGTAAGAATAATTATTTCTTTTTGTTGATATACATAATTTTTGCTTGCTGTTTAATTCAAGTATTATTTTTAAGCAAATTCTCCAGTGACACACTTATTATTTGGCGTAACCAAAAAGCACGTGGTCTTGTTTTAACCTGAACTTTTTCTTGGTTTATAGTGTATGTATACCATCCACGTGAATATGGAGACACTTGTATGTTTTTCTGGTCTAACATCACCTGACTTGCAGAACTTTCTGCATTCATTTGATCCAGGGCATGTTGTAATTCACTTATAACATCCTAGTATTCCTTGCAAGTAGAAGAAGATACTGTCTTTTGTAAGTTTTGTTCCTTAGGAGGAGGCATGTGATGTAGTCAGTTTGATACAGGGGGGAAAAAGCTTACAAATGCAGGATATGTATAAGAAACTTTTTTTTCTTGTAATATTACAACTGCCATTGACTAGATATTGGTGGGGTTTTTTTGCTGTGAGTATAATAAAATTTTTCAAGGCTTTGGCATTGCTTTATGGAAGTTGTGTGAAGCCTTGTGTCAGAGGACTTTCCTGTATGTCTTTTTCAGTTGTCAAGTGTGCGACAAAATATTTATTTTAGTCACATAGTTTATATGCCAGAGGAAGAGGAGGGTTGAACTTGGTCATCTAGTTTATTACAAAGCAGTTAGTGTGCTGGTGTCTTTAGATGGACAGGAATCGATGCTTGGATGTGATGGAATGGGCATTTCTTAATTCCCTATTCAATGCCAAAAGAACATCAGTCACATGTATTCAAGACTTTGTAATCTGTCCTCCTATATACTTTTAAAGAATGCTCATTCTTCTCATATCTCATTGTGGGCAAAAGTTTACTTGGCATCATTCTTGAACATTGGTTGCCTTTCGGAACATGACAGTGTTCAGAAACATACAGTGAACGTATTTTTAAGATGAAGAAAATAGTAGAAAATGGCATAATTTGGTAGTGATTGAAAATTCTTTGTAATCAAATACCATTTTAAAATTGGAATGAATTAAGTGTATTTTGTGAAGCAAGACAGTTGTACAATGTCAACTACGCTGACGATGTGAATTGTCAACCTGTGTGATAACAAGCTTTCTGGATTTTAAAAATACCATAAATCTTTGATGCTACCCTCCCTTATTACTTAAAGGCTCTGCCAATGACACCAGACAACGTATCTCTGAATGCACTGGGGCTACATCATATTCTCAAATACAAAAAGGTGTATGTAGTTGTTTTACTTCCTGTTTTGCCTTCACTTCCCTGTTCATTAGTCCAAGTCTTAGGGTGAATTAATAAAGGCAAAAGTTGCCTGGAAGTGATTTGTAGTCTTGTGTTGGTATGAGCATGGACAATTCATAGCACATTCTTTATCTAAAAACATGGCTCACAATGATATAAAGAAAAAATCTTGCACAGTATTTATCTTTACTTTAAATTTGGGGCAGTTTACTTAGCTTACTGTTTTCTGACATTCTTTGGAGGCTCTATGAGATCTTGAGATAAAACTGTACCCTTCAAATCAAGCACTGTTCATAAACGTTCTGCAAGAGGTTCATAGTAATCATCTTCTTGGGAAAGTACTTCAGTTGAAATAGTTTTAAAATATTACACCATAAATCATTTCAGCCAGTTTAAAGGAGGAGACAGGTTAACATGTTATGTTAACCCTGAGCGTGTCACTTGCTTTCAGAAATTTAGTCTTAAAAATTTCATACTTTTTAAGCACACTTGAGGGTCTTGTCTTTTTATGTATTTCATAGACATTTTTCTGATAGCTTTCTAACTGTATTTATTGAGCTGTATTCAAATTTTTTCTTTCTTCTAATTTTATTTTTTCAGGACTTGATAACCTACTTGATGAAAATAGAATATCAGATTTGACACAGACATACCAGCTGTTCAGCCGAGTAAAAGGTGGGCAGCAGATCCTTTTGCAGCATTGGAGTGAATATATCAAGGTATTTCAAAGATCTCTTATTAATGTCAAAATTTATACTGTCATCATGTACTTCTTCTGTCAAAACCAAGAATAATACATAGGTGTATGCATCAAAATTCTGTTTGAAGCAAATATGAGGAGGGATGTTAATGCTTTCCCCACGCCAATAGCAGTCACATGATGAGAAACAGCAACACCAAAGTTTTGGTTTTAAATTTCTACTTGGAAATTGCTTTCCTTATAGGTTTGAACATTATACAAGAAATTATTTTGGTTTGATTTGCTTTTGAATAGAGCCACGTGCACATGTGTTTAGAGTATGCTGGATTGTATTACATTTTTGTGTTTTGCTGCAAATACACTCAACTGTTTACATATCTGCAAAATCGGTGGAACATCAGAACGTAGCTATTCTAGTGCAGGTTAGCAGGGCCAGGGGTAACCAACCTGCAGCAATGCTGATGAATGTTGAAGCTATTTTGAATTGAATGCTCCTTTTGAAAATAATCAATCATCAAAGTCATATTTAGATGCTTCAGGTTTGTTTTGCTAGGTATAATAAGCATGTAGTACCCTGCCCCAGAGAACTCACGCTCCGGTGCTCTTTCAAGATGAAAGCAGGAAAGCTTCGCAGAAGGTTATTTCTTTCTGGAGTTGATAATTCCCCACGTGGCGATTCTCCCCTGGAATCACCCATGTGCTCATCAACCTTGAGGACTAAGTGTACAACATCAGTTCATTTCAGAGGTGTCTTTCCTGCACCCCCGAGTCTGGAGCTCTGCGTGGCACACCAGCGCACAGCCCACACCAGTGGGGCATAGTCTCCCCTCTGCCCCCAGAAACAAGCTGGACTTTGCTCCACAGGGTGTCATCCAGCGTCCCCATATGCAGCTTCTGGATACATAGGCAGCTGGGCCACTTGAACAGCTTGCCAGATGAGCTGGGCCACTTGAACAGCTTACATCGTGATCCTGACTTAACCCTTGCACTGCCTGCCGGTCTATAGACTGTTTTGTGATCTGTTTAACACAGTACCTGGGCACAGTTATTTTATACCAGGTTTGGTGAGCTAGAGTGGCTCACAGAAAAGTCCTGGTGCTGGCCCAAGGAAAGAAGCAGGAGTTCAGGACAGGTAGGAAAATAAGGGAAGGATAACCAGAAGCTCACCTTTAACAGCAGCAAGTTAAGTTGGTTTATCGTACCCTATGTATTGCAGAATCAGACCTTGTATGGCTTTGTTTTTAATTTTTTTTTTTTACGGTCTCAAAAAGCTAAATACCATTTTCTACAGTGTCAGTAAATCTCCTCCTTTCAAACATTCTGTATGTCAGAATGCATTAAAGTGAGGCTTCAAGAACTTTTCTCTTGTGAGCCAGTGTAAGAAAAAGCACAGAGAGCAGCGTGCTGAGTTATCGGTGTGAAGGTCTGTGCTTTACTTCAGTCACCTTTTTATGGTTTCAGAGGTGCCACTTAACTTCCTGTATCTTTGTTTGCCATTTGTAGAATGGAGTGAATGCCCTGCAATTTATGAACGTAACTGATAGAAACTACGAGATGCCCAAATACTGTTAATGAAGGGGAAATTGTGATAAGTGTAAGATACGATGGGCTAGAGGATCTTCAGAGGTCCCTTCTAACCCAAAGCATTCTTTGATATACATATTGAATCTAAGGAGCTTGGGCAGCCTTGTGTTTGTCTTGCTTCGCTCTGAAATGTTACTTGAGAAAGATCAGAGCGGATAAACAGATAGTGAAGTGGAAATTTTGAGGTTTGGGAGGAGTTTCCCCATCTCTCTTTGAGTGTTGTTGTGGTTAACGTACTTCAGTTGATGAAAATACGCTGATTGAATACTGTTCTGCTACTACTGTGTTCCTCTTTCTCACCTTGGAAAGGTGGTCATTCTGTCTAGGGCACTGATCAGTGTTACTAAGCAATTGTAAATCGTTCAGTAGGTTAAAATCCTTTCTTACAGGGTATTTCGTTTCACTAGACAAATGGTGTTTTGTCTCTGACTTTAAGATAATAAATGTAGGAGCAAGAAAAGAAAGTCAAGTCTGGCTGCTTGTTGCTGATGGGAAAGTTTTTGGTTTTTGTTTTTATTGCAAGGCAGCTAGGGTTTTTTTTTGCTTTTAAGCCCTTGCTGAAAGAGAAATCTTGGAGTGATGAGCAGCAGTTGCAGTTTTGCCACCTGTTCCATCGAAAGCTGGATTTAAGGAAAATAGCGCGAAGTTTTCCATTATGCTTAATATTTCTGAGACAGTATCCATATAATTTCTTACTTGAATCATGTAGTTGTGTACCTAACTGTAAACTTGCACATCTTACAGTCATGTCTGTTGTGTATTTTTATTATTTTTTTTAGATTTGTCTTAAATGTGTATAATCTTTCAATCAAACACTAATGTTTGGAACCATTAATGTGTGTCTGGGTTATTTTAAATTTCAATGCATCTCATTTTTTTTTAAAACTTGAAGTCACATAAGTAGCTCTGTTTAAAAAAAAAAAAATTTCTAATGATACATTTTATAAGGGTGAATGTGTCTGTTGGGGGAGATAGGTAGCACTAAAGTATTTTATTATCAAAAGTGTTTGTTTTACAGAACTTTGGGACAACAATAGTGGTTAATCCTGAAAAAGACAAGGATATGGTGCAAGAGCTACTAGATTTTAAGGATAAAGTGGACCATATCATAGAAGTGTGCTTTCAGAAAAATGAAAAATTTATAAACTTGATGAAGGAGTCCTTTGAAACATTTATCAACAAGAGACCAAATAAGCCTGCAGAATTGATAGGTACACAAATATTTTTCTGTAAAATATTTCAAAACTCTGTAGAAAGCATGATAAGATAACGCTGCCGAGTGTGCTAGTTGCAAGAGTGGATGCAGTACGCGTTCTGCTTTAGGAGGCTGGATTTTGGGATGCGAGGCAAAGATTAACCCGGGAGCATTGCGGGATGGAAAAGCTTGGGTGTGCTCTTAGGTGTGTGCGCGGCGTCCTGACGGAGCATGCCAACCTCTGCTGTCCCTCTGCTCTGCTTCCTGCACCCCTCCTGGGGCTACCGTAATGCTGGGTTTCCAGCGGAGTGAATGCACAGGGGGAAGAGTAGCTGTGGCAAAAAGAGGGACCTGCTGTTAATTGTGGCAGTAGAGGAGTTCTTTGGATGTTAAGGATTTCTCAGAAAGGAGTATTTACAGCCCATCTGCCTCGGAGGCTGAAATCGGAAGAACAATTTTAAAGCCTTCAGATACAAGGAGTTTTAATAGAGTGGGGAGAAATGTCATTACTTTGAAGGGGGAACTAGTGCTCATTAAGATAAGGAATAATAGAAACATTTTAAAAATACTGTTACCGGGTTTATCCCTGGTCTGGCAAAAGCTGTTCTGACTCTGTTTTGCTTGCAGCCCCTGGAGCTGTGGCATTTTACACCAGGAGAAGATCCCACTCTTAGGTGTTTTGTTTTGTTTTTTTTTCCCTCTGTATGTTCTTTTGCCTTCATTCAACTTATTTTCTTCCTTCCTTCTAAAGCCAGCTTTATGTAGGACAAGTTGCACAACGTAGTGATACAGGTTATAGCCATGATACGGGCTGCTGTCATTTTGTGGATGTGGTGTTTCAGCTACTGCAAAGGTTTCCTTCTTACACAGAAGGTTGGATAAGGATATTAATGTGGCTTAATAAATACTTAGCTAAACTCATGGCTTAACCTTATTTCTGGCATTCTGAAGCTACTAACTTGAATGCGTTGCTTCTGTTCAAATTTTGGTATGCTCCCAACAAAGAGTATAAGGGACGTGGTAAGGGTCTAAAAAAATATAGTCCTCTGTGTTGTTTGTTTCTGTTTCTCATAAAATACATTCATATGCATTGTACACTTCCAAAATGTTGTCTTTCAACAAGTAATGTGCTTGCTATGGCTATAATACAAAATGTGGGAACTTTTAATGCATCCATTTTAATGATTTTACTGTGTTCTTCTTTTTTTTTCTTGGATGGTTTCTTTTTTGTGACATTTTTCTATTATGGCATTAATACAGTAGGGCGCTATCATTCCACTGAACATAGGGGTGGGAAAACAGAAAACAGAAATTTTAGCACTTATCCTATGTTTTAATATACAGTAATATTTCAAATAGGAGGCGCTTAAGTTGGTGATTTTAGAATTATTTTTTTTAAGCTGTTAAATTGTTTTATTTATTTATAGCAAAATATGTGGATTCAAAGTTAAGAGCTGGTAATAAAGAAGCAACAGATGAAGAGCTGGAAAGAATCCTTGACAAAATCATGATCATATTTAGATTCATTCACGGTAAGAAATATTCGTTCAAAGTTTATGTAATTAAAAATGTTTTCTGTGCTACTAATGGAACTGTATTCTTCTGAATGTAAGAGATCTTTCTTAGCATGAGTTTCTGGTAGATGTGGTCTTAAATTCAGGTTGCCTTACATCTGAAAAAGCACCATAAATACAGCAGGAAGGACAAACTTGTTCTTTGGCAAGTTACAGACCTTTTACAGTCTGTGAGTGGAGACCTAAGACTTAGAGCTGTTGGTGGGGAAGGGTTTTTTCCACATAGATTAACCATATCTGTAACCACAACCTCTTCTAATGACAAGGAACAGAAAGGTTAGTACAGATTTTCCCTTCTCTGAGCTCCTCAGTATGTCGTAGGTGCAAAGTACATGAAAACCTGGCAACTAATGACTTCTCTTCTCTCATGGTGGCTGAGAATCCACACAGAGGAGAGCTCAGAATGATGGAAGAAAGTGTTATTGCTTTGTTTTACTGCCTTTGAAATGCACTTCCCTTATGTATGTCCCTATCTGAGCAAAACCCTTGAATCTATTAGGAGAATTATATTTTTTGCTAGGTTGGATGTCAGGAAAAAAAAAGGTGGTTGAGTCCAGTAGAGATGCATGGTCACCATTTTGAGGGAAGTGGGACGTGTATCCTGGGCTGTGGTTGAATAAGCAGGAGCTACCCAATTCTGCATTGGTTTGTTCTGTGGGGTTCTTTCATCATAAAAACCAAGACAAGTGCTATATAATGGGAAAGCAAACACGAAATCAGCCATAAAGTAATATAATTTGCGTGATGGTTTTTGTCAAATGCAAAGGGCGCTGGATGGAGATGGTGAGTGAAAACAGTATCATTGGCAACTCGTCAGCCTGAGAGATTAATTTCTGTTAATCTGAAATTTTCATCAACTCTTTTTCTCCTCATATTTTTGGTAGTACTGAGCTAAAAGTGCAAATTTATTTTGAGCCATTTGTGCGTAAGGGCCCTTTTAAAAGCAGATGATAATTAGTAGTTAGTTTCTGGGCACCGGACTTTTTGATAGTGTCTTGATGCTGCTTCACAGAACAGCCCTTTACCAGAGGGCAGGATGGAGAATGAAAAAGAGTATCAGAGGAATTGCTACGTTGGAAGGTGTTTGCAAGGAATTAGGAGGGGCTACTGTAGGCAGTGCAACTAGTCACACACCTTGAGTGACAGTGAATTTCCTCCTCTTAGAAGTGGAACAACTTGCTGATATCTTTGCGCTATCAATGGAAAAGATTTGCGGAAGCTCTGGTTTAAGGTGTGAGAGTTTGTGGGTGCCTGCATGACTTATTTCAAAAGGCTATCGGCAAACCAAGTGAGAAGGCTTCTGACAATTTTTCTTCACCTTAGGCTTTTAAAGGATATTTCATTAATGCATAGGAATGCTTTTTCTTTCCTTTCCTTATCTTTAATAAATCAGACCACCGGAGGGGGGAACATTCTTCTGGACCCCAGAATAATCTCATGTGATTTGCAGCTGATCCAATAGGAAATATCGGGCAGCCCATATTCCTAGGGAAGAAAAGAAGAAAGAAAGAAGTAAAAAAAATTCAAAATATGTTAAGAAAATAATTAAAATATAAAAAGAACAAGCTGTCTACACTGTTTTCCTCACTGTTGCACAGTGAATATTGTTCTGCTGATCTGCAGGTCACGGGAAAGGCTTGTGTCACAAACCTGAAATGCAGTTACGCAAATCAAATGTATGATTTCAGTTGTACTTTATTTTTGTTTCAATTTCCATACAGGTAAAGATGTGTTTGAGGCATTTTATAAGAAAGACTTGGCCAAAAGACTGCTGGTTGGAAAAAGTGCATCAGTTGATGCTGAGAAGTCCATGTTGTCAAAGCTTAAACATGGTAGGTATCTTCACATCTGTTAAATTTTTATTGCTTTTTGGCATGTAAGTTGGGATCCTTATTTTCAGATGCTTTAAGAAGTGATGAGCCAGATTTTAAGTAATAGCTGAGCATATAAGAACTTTCATTGTGCTCAGTGAGAACCTAAGGGCTGACCTCTTAGGTGTGTGACTGGTGCATTTAATGTACCTACGTTACAGGAGGAGCAAAGTAATTAAAACCTGTACCTCACTGTGGGGGCTCTGGACCCTGGGAAATCTGGCTCAGCTGCCTCAGGTTAAACTTGCTTGTTCTGTGCTTCTGTGTAATTGTGGGATCTTTGCTTTAATTCATATAACAGAATGTGGCGCTGCTTTTACCAGCAAACTGGAGGGCATGTTCAAGGACATGGAACTATCAAAAGATGTCATGGTTCAGTTTAAGCAGGTACATTTAGCTTCTGTTTGTGTGCTACTTTTTCAGTAGTGATGGGGAAGCACTTATTGGTGCTGTTACACCTCGGATTAACCTAAATTAAATGGAAACAGCTTTTGAGCCAGTCCCGATTATAGTAACAGAGTCTATTTACAGCTCTATTTATACAACAGAATTTATCTTTGAATAGATGTTAAATAAATAATTTTATTTTACAGTTTTATTTGATTCCTTTTTAAGTAAATTACAGTCTAAATACCACATAGTAATTTAGTTGTCTGACATCCTTTAAAGTCCATACCCCTTCATTCTATAAACTGTTGAGCTCTGAATTCTTTGTGAATGACCCACACCGGAGAAACTCTCTGAAGGTTGCTAAGTGCACAGCAACCATGTATGTCTCAGCTCCAAAGCTTCCAACCTGTTGGTAACCAAGGGAATTCTTGGAGGAAATACTGTACGTGCTCACCCTGTTTAGTTGTACTTCTCCCTGAGTACCTGTTTTGGGGCCTTATTGAAGACAGGAATACTGGGGTAGATATCTGACCTAGGACACCTGCTCCTGTAATAAAATACTCTAGTGACTTTTCTGTCCCAGCCTTTGCAGCCTGGATTGACTGGCTCAAAGTATGAGAAAATGCGTTGCCTAACAGACGTATGGAAGTCCCAGGGGATCCTTTTGATCTTACAGTTCTTGCCCTGGCTTCTGATCAAAAGCTTTTCTTTTGCTTTATTTGTGTGCGACTGAAGTTCCTTTGACCTTGACACCCTGTAAAGACAGTGGCCCGGGATACCTCAAGGCATGTTATACTTTTAACTTCCAGCCACTTGTGGAAGTGCAATAATTGTCATGAAATTCAAAATCTTGATAGAGCATGTCTAACCAAGGATGAGGCCTATAGGAATTTTTCATTATTCTACCAACTTTAAATGTCTAATTTAAGTATATGTATTTTCTAATTTAGCAAACAGCATACTTAAATGATTATTTTTTTTTTGTCTCTTGTATTTTAGTATATGCAGAATCAAAGTGACCCAGGAAATATAGACCTGACAGTAAATATATTAACTATGGGGTATTGGCCAACTTATACACCAATGGAAGTCCATTTAAATTCAGAGGTTAGTGTTTGAATTCTTCTAAATGAATTTTATGGAGTGGAATCATAATCACTATCATAAGGTGAACTAATGTCTTCATTTAATGTTTTTTCTGTGAGATATTTAAGAGGTTAATCTCATTTTAAATGTTCCAGAATAGTAAAAAATAAAATGTAGTGGATAAAATCCACCTTTTTGCAGCAATTGTTTATCTTAATATGTTTTTTCATCTTTTTGTAATAATAATCGTAATAATCTAAAATTAGTATTAAAATAAAATCGGCGTCTTATTTAACATTGCAGTTAAGCACTTAGAAGTTTAAAACTGGATGGTTCACCTTAATTTAGTCAATCTTTAACTACATTGGTTAGGCGTTTTGCTCCAGCCAATAGTTACGTTGCTGCAAGTTGTTTTTTTCTGTAAATTCTGCCCCTTGCAATGTGTCTCATTAAACTAGCTCCGGCACTTAAATGGCATTTGCCTGAAAAAAAGATTGTTTCCAAGTTGAGACATTTTTACAAAGCTCCTATCAGTAGTGATTTAAGTTGAAATATGTATTTGGAGTCCTATTTCCTCCAGTACCTTGCTTGATATGAAATGTGGGAAGAATTTCAGAGGCCAAAGGTGGTAGCAAGGTCCCCGTTCACTTCAGAAGATGTGGCCGCTTTTGTGCCTTTCCTCTTGTGGCATCTTTTCCTTAGTAGCAGACTATTTTAGCAGGATCCAGCCTGAGCCACATATGAAACCGGAGGGCTAAAAACCTCTTACTTGGACATAAGAGGATATAAAGTACTGGAATCAGACTTGAATCCGTATAGGACAAACTAAAGGAAGAACTTACAGATGGTGACACTGTACAGGTGGGAGATATATGCTTTTTGTCCTGTGGTTTCTTGGTCAGAATCAAAGTCCAGGACAAAACCAGTATTTATTTTTGAGGTTTAAAGCCCTTTACAGGGGGGTTATTTTAGTTTTATATAAAACAATCAGACAAAAAAAAAAAAAGAGGAAGGAAACTAAAAGCTATACTTGAACTGAGGCATTCTTTTATGCATAATAGTACCAGTGTACTTGAGAGCAGAATTTTGCTCTTTAGATTTAGGTTTTCACACAAAAACACTTATAAGAAACATTGTTGAGGAGGACCAAAGAAATTACATGTGTGAAACCATCTGGCATCACTGCCCTCATGTAACACTAATAAACTTTTCCTTCTCTTTGCTTTACAGATGATAAAGCTTCAAGAGGTGTTTAAAACCTTTTACCTGGGAAAACACAGTGGTCGAAAGCTTCAGTGGCAGACCACCTTAGGACATGCTGTCCTAAAGGCAGAATATAAGGAAGTAAGTTTGCTTGTTTAATGCTTGGGATTGTTTGGAATCCTGTTGGGAATATTTGGAATCTAGTCAAGTATTGTATTTTTTTATAAAGGTAGTAACATTTTTATGGACACACAGTTACAATTCAATGCTTTTATCTTGTATAGAAAGTTGGCTTTTTATAATTAAACTGAAATACTACTTAGCTAACAGGAGAGAGCAATGTGATGCCTTTTGGTAGCACTTGCATCTCTTTTCTAGTAATTGTTTCTCATTCAAAGAAAGTTATAATAAAGCAAGAAATTAATGAAAGGGGGGAAAATGCAGCATCTTTCTTTTTTTAATATGGGCTTGTTTTGATCATTGAAATGAAATACTGGTGGCAATTAGAATGCTTCACATATTCAAAAAGAGACTGAAGGGTGTTAGTGATGTAATGACTGTGGTTAAAATTTAAATGCTTGTTGAATTATTTAAGTCTTAAATAACCACATTGTTTCTTAATGTGGTTTTGTTTTGTCTCATGGAATATCTTGTTAATCATGCAGTTTAATTGAGCCAGAGCAAAGATCAAAAGAAAAAAGAATTTTTTTTACTAACTCATCGTAAATATGAAACTTGGAGGTTTAGGCATTACATAACAATAAAAATGGATGGGTTTGTAGTTGTCAATTGACAGAAGCATTTACAGCTAGCTGACGAGTTTGAGTCATTTATTTCCTTTTCATTGCCTGTTTGTACAAACATTCTGCTACTGATAATACCGTCACTCTGTATTATAGTAAACCAAAACTATGTGTTGTTTCTTTCATATTTGATCCAATGCCAAGAATTCTTGTTGAATATATATAAAATGAAACTTGGGTGAAGTGTGAAGAGTTTTGCTATTGATGGTGGCTAAGCCAGAATTTCATATATTGTCATTAAAATGAAGTAAATGATGTGAAGTAAATACAAGCCCATTCTAATGAGTTTCTGCTGTGTGCTGCATTGCTACTGTTAGAGGAGCAAAAAAGGAGGTTTTAAAAATAACCTGTTTCCTCAATACTGCATTCAAGCAGATTCTTCTGTGTGATAGACATTTTAAAATGTACAATCTCTTCTTCTAGAAGTAGAAAAAAGCATGTATAGGTTCGGTACCTTGTCAGATTTGTGGGATACGATAGAAAATGCTCTGAATATTACTTCTAATTATTTGATATTTCTTTTTTAGGGAAAGAAAGAATTTCAAGTGTCACTCTTTCAGACGTTAGTGTTGCTTATGTTTAATGAAGGAGATGAATTCAGTTTTGAAGAAATTAAAATGGCCACTGGTGTAGGTAGGAATAATACTTTTTTATTCTTAAATTTATTAATTGATTGCCAATTATGATTCGGTATATAAATGTCTAATTTTAAGAAATTTGCCACTAATTAGGACAAACTTTGAGTCAATAGTATATAGACACCAAAAAAGATGAGGAAAACACACTGCTGGTACTTCCTAGTGTCAATAAAATAGATGCTTCACAAAATTAATAGTAAGAGCTATGTAGCATATGGTACTACTAACAACCTATTAGATTTACGAAATGTGTCATTGCAATTCTTAAAATTCAAGTGATGATAGACTGTTGTGTGTACAGATTATTTTGGTTCCATTATAGTTCTAAATATTATATTTTGAAAATGATATGTTGTAGAGTGCTGTCAATTTGGGGTGATTCAATGGAGTGTTTTCAATTGAATTGTTGTGAGAGCTTGTCCACCTGTTTTCCCTTGCTGTTCCTAGAGTGCCTCATGTAACATAGGTCTGATTTGTTAATAGCAGTGTCCTCTACGGTGTATACTTTGTAGCTGTCTCCCTTTGCACTTGAAACCTGAAGGCAGAAAGGATGAAGAAAACTGGGTTTTATTTTTAACCATGCGCAGTATCTACCTTCTGTGTTCTTATGCTCTTGGGTGATTTCTTTTGAAATTTTACACTTCTTTGAAATAGTTACAGTTATTGACATTAAAATGGATAATGCTGTCATCTCGTTAATCTCTGGAACTTCTGCATTAGCCAGCAGGTCATACCCAGTAGCCCCTCACATGTTGAATCTTAAGATCATAGAGTGGTTAAAGTTGGAAGGTACTTAAAGATGGTCTAGTTCCAAGCTTCTTGCCATGGGCAGGGACACCTCCCACTAGTTGCTCAAAGCCCCATCCAGCCTGGCCTTGAGCACCTTCAGGGATGGGGCACCCACAACTTCTCTGGGCAACCTGTTCCAGTGCCTCACCACCCTCACAGTAAAGAATTTCTTCCTAAAATCTAATCTAAATCTACCTTCCTTCAGTTTAAAACCATTCCCCCTCATCCTCTCACTAGACTCCCTATAAAGAGTCCCTCCCCATCTTTCCTGTAGGCCCCCTTTAAGTTCTGGAAGGCTGCTGTAAGGTCTCCCTGGAGCCTTCTCTTCTTCCGGCTGAACGACCCAAACTCCTGTCTTCACAGAAGAGATGTTCCAGCCCTCTGATCATCCTCATGGACGCAGTCAGCCACTGCTGAAAAAGTATTTGTACATAAACATACAGAAGTACTAAAATATTGTAAATATATTTACTAAAGTACTGTAAAATGGGGATATCAAGAATCCCTATGGCAGAATGATGCATTGCAGAAGGCAGTGCATCCCGGGTGCTCCAACTTCTCAGCCTCAAAGCTTCAGGTTGCTTAGTCACCCACTCCATTAATGCTAAGGGAGCTGAAGAAAGCTCATGCCAGTGTGAATGATAAACATCAGGATCGTCCAGAGAGGCTCATTAGGTCAGAGTGCAATGGTTACAGAACAAACAGAAGTTCATGCAAGCCTGATCCAGATCCTGCTTTCTCATCTCATATTGCAGTACCTTAGAGCTGGCATTTCAAGCGCCTGGCAGCAACGGGTAATATCTGCTGCAGGGAAATCCATTCCATTCTAGCACAATAGACAGGATTTCAGTAGACTGATTTTAAGGCAGCTGGATAGAATTGATTGATATCTGGGAGCTATCTATATTATGTTATGTCATTGCACTTACTGCCACGACTGTGCTTCTCTCTCCTGTGGGGAAATAGTGCAGGGATGCAGGTAATGAGGACAGTTCATGGTCCATAGGGTTCCTTTGGGGCAAGGATGGATGACAAAATCTCTGTCTTCCCCCAGGCTCTAGCTACGTGAGGCACTTGGAGCTGCTTTTGAGAGATCTGAATCCCATCTAGCAGTCTCTCTACTTCTAAAGGAAAGGAAACATGGCCAGAAATTATCTTGGAAATAGGTCCCATGCTGTGCCCTTCCTGCCTCCTGCTGCACAGATAATCCTTTTGCTCAGCAGTACCCTGCCACAGGCTGGTATCCTGGCTAGCTGCAAAAGAATAGAGATTCAGTTACTAGAAAAGTAGTTAAATTTGTGATGCAGCTGTTTGGTGAATTGACCACTAAGGGCAGAGGTGCTGATGGCCAGATTCTTGGAGACTGACCTGGATGAACAAGAGGTCCTGGTTTATGGATACAAATAACACTGGATATGGTAGAAATCCTGGAGGGCAAATCTTAGGTTGCCATAGAAACTGTTTCTAAATATTCTAACCACCATGTGCAGGGGCTAGACAGACAGGCAGAATTCCAATATGTGCTTGAAAAAATCATGTATGGAAAAGGTTCTAGAATTATGAGGAAGTAGGAAAGCCTTTGAAATAGAGGGAACCTGGACAAGACTGATGGGCTCCATCTAAATTCAAAGGGAGTAAAACTGCTGGAACACTGAAGTGTTTTAGAAAGTCTGTAGGGTTTATGAGACTTCTCCTCTACCATCTAAAAACAATACAGTAGATCCAAGAAGAGTTCACAGAATGGGAATAAAGATGAAAAACATGGCACAGCTTCCTTAGGAAAAATAAAATTTAAATCTGTGAGTAGGGATTTGTTTTCCTATTAGAAAAGAAAAAAAGCTAAAGGGTATAAAATGAAATGAGCACATCAGAGTGAAAACTAAACAGCTTACTGGCTGGAAGTTTATAGAATTCAAAGAGACGGGTTCAAGGAAGAGCAAAACAGTGAAGGTTTCTCAATGCATAGAAATGATATCTCAGGAAGTCCCCGAGCTCTAAATTATTGGAGATTTTACAAAGTAATAGGATGAAGCAAGGAGGAAGAGCAGGGTGCAGTTTTTATTTAACTAACAGAATGGCAGAAACTAGTAAGATAATGACTTCAAACTTTCAGTCACTTAAGCAAGCACTTTCGCAAAACACCACCTGTATTCAGTGTTACACTTGGCAGGACAGGACAGCCATGCTCAAACTTCCAGTTCTTTAATGTCTTTCCTATATTCATTATCTACTATTTTATAGAGGTGAATATGATATATTCTATAGTACTTCTGTCCAGACACCTATTCGTTTATGCAGCTTCAGTAGTAGCTACATTGCTGTGTTTACAGTATTACAAGTTAGTTTTTTAACCATCTTGCAGATAAAGTAAGTGTGCATCTGGATATCAAAACCCCTGGGAATTGAAACAGTCTGGGCAACTGGTCTCTACATGCATTTAAGACTTTTTCTGTTGTATCTTTATATTCCATTGCCATCTGATACAAAGTACATACACTTTTGGGACTCAAAAAGTTACACTTATTAATTTTCTCCATGCTAAGTGAAATAGTAGTTAGTGGACAATTACCATATTACTAAAAAACCCCACAAAAACCAGAAACAAAACATCACATGAATTTCTGCCCCTTTGTGATGTCACCATCTTCATCTACATTAACTGGCCATAGTCGGAATTTGTGTTTTCCAGTCTACATAAAATTTACAATAAATTATCACCAGTCTCTTTAAAGAGATGAGATTGTCCTTGGTACGTAAGTACAGTTAGAAAATGCATCAGCTGTTACTCGAAGAAATACTAGGTACCTTCTCTTTGGTAACTGTGTTTCTTTGAGATGTGTTGTCCAAATATACTCTGTGTTTTTACCTGCCTTTCTCATTATCAAGAAAACCTCTAGAAGTTCTAGTTTTTACTTCAGTGATTGGTAGGTAATTGCAGATTCCTTCCCTTTGGCATACTTTAACCTGCAGGGCAGAAGCAAAGTTCCAAAATACACCAAGTGTTTTGAACAGCAACCTTTGTTTGGACAAAACTACAACTCAACAATCTGCATTTACTGAAGGTGAAGCACCCAAAAAGTGTGAAACACCATAAATGCCTGCTTTGTCCATGTGGTATAAAGGTTTTTTTAGTAATCATAGAACAGATGGAAGTTTTAAAAAGAAAAAGGTCACTCTGTGTGAAAGTTAAAGTATCTTAGAAATAATAATAGCGTTAATCTTTTACTCAGCTACACTGCATTTCAGTACTAGATTGCAAAACCTTTCTTTTCATTTTTAGACTGAAACTCTCTTCAGGAGATCTGACATGCTGCAGAGGCTGTTTTAATGCAAAATCTTGATACAAGACTTTGCAACCTAATTATTACAATGTTTTAGACTTCATTTTATCTGCTTGCCCAAATGCTTTTAGTTTTAAATCTTACTAGATAAGATTCTCCTCACCTACTTGTTTCTACTGCTTTCCTGTTGAGGGGGACGTTTGTCACTCTAATAGCTGTAAGCTCTGCTTTCTCACAAAACATCTTCTTACCAATTTAGACTTCTGTTCTTTTATTTTGTCATGTATTTTCTGGCCTGTGTTAAAAATAGCAATGAAATCGTAAAATGGGTGACTTTCTTTCTTGCCATGGACTTTTTTTTTTTTTTTTTCCTTCTGAAGCCCTGGTACTACCAAACAAAACTAAAGCAATGAAACCAGGCTTATGTTAATGTGAAGTCTTTTCTCAAAGTACTTTTGGGTAAAAAGCTCACCAAGATGAGCCTGAGTCTGTATTCCTGACATGCACAGTTCTGTGTATGCTCTCAGCACGTACCTGTGAAAGCCATGAGACCAAGTTTGAAGGCTGTAGGTTGTTACCCAGTTGGAACTGAGTGGGAAGAAGGTGTTAACATAAACCCAGTAACTTTTCAGTTGTATCTCTAGATTAATCACATAAAATTCTGTGTGGTAATATTATATTCTGCTTTCTCCCATACTTTGTGCTTCTTTACAGAGGACAATGAATTAAGAAGAACCTTGCAGTCTTTAGCTTGTGGAAAAGCACGAGTATTGATTAAAATTCCAAAGGGCAAGGATGTAGAAGATGGAGATAAATTCATCTTTAATGGTGATTTCAAGCATAAATTGTTTAGAATAAAGATCAACCAAATCCAAATGAAAGAAACAGTATGTATTTATTTTTTGCATTCATCCTGTTTATGTTAACTGTTTATGCCCATGTCCAACATGGAGAGAACCTCTGTGTTTCCTCTCACAGTTTTTGCATATGGAGTAAGGAAGCATTTAATTTTTTGGTAGTCAGGATGACTCGCAGAGACAAAATTTTAAATCTTATTGAAATGGAAGCAACTTAGGTTCTTTCCTGCTTTCAAATTTAAATGCCTGTATGTTAAACTGGTAGGATCTTGTAGAAGTTTCAGTCCATCTTAGACGTTTTTATGCTATGGCTGAAGTGTTGGTACTATATTGAACTCATAAATCAAATGTCACCATGTCACCTCTTTTCTTCATTTAGCAGGTAAGAGAGTTATTAAAGTCAGGGTTTTCTCTGTTTCTGCAGTGGATGTCTTTGTTGTACTATAATCTAAATTCTTGACACCAGGTGACATGTTTTAATTAACGGAGTTGTTTCCCTTTTGCCTTTGCATATTAAAATCCCTGAAAGTCAGATTGGAGTTGGGCAGTTTGATACAGAAGGCTATTGTATTTGGGGTGTCAAACTGTTAGAAGCTCTCTGAAAAATCTGAAGTAGTTTTTTAAGATTTTGTTTAATTTATCAGATAGATTTTTTTAAATAAGACATATGGTATATTTTTCTTTACGTTATCCTTAATTTTATCTTTGACTTGCTTTAGCAGTACACTTGAGAATCATTTAGTTCTTAGCATGCAGTAGGGCATGCATCTGTATCAAAGATGAATAAGAATACATGAGTTTCATTTCATCGGAAAGGTTAACTATAGAAATAAAAATGATTTAAAAAAATAGCAATAAAAGGTGATATGATTTGTGATGTATTATTCTTCAGGTTGAGGAACAGGTCAGCACAACTGAAAGAGTATTTCAAGACAGGCAATATCAGATCGATGCTGCTATTGTACGAATTATGAAGATGAGAAAAACTCTTGGTCATAATCTCCTTGTTTCTGAATTGTATAATCAACTGAAATTTCCTGTAAAGGTAACTGATTTTTGTTTTTCAAACCATGCTAGGATTATCTAAAAATATGTAAATGTCCATAAGAGTAAAAAATGTGAAATATGTCTGAATGAAATCCAAATATTAAGGTATTAAAATGAGTATGTGAACAGAAATAAGACAGAGTATCATTAGGAAATTATATTTAGATATTTACTGTGGTGCATTTTCTTATGTAACTATTAGCAGTACTATTTTCAAAAGTGTAATATAAATGCAAATATACTTAACTGTTCTACTAATCTCATCTTTTCTTGTAGCCTGGAGACTTGAAAAAGAGGATTGAATCTCTAATTGACAGAGACTATATGGAAAGAGACAAAGACAATCCCAATCAGTACCACTATGTTGCATAATGGAGAGGAAATACTTTTACTTAAAAAATTAAAAAAAAATAAATAAAAACCAAAATCATCCACATATATCTTCAGGACACCGAATACCTATGCTGTTTCAGACTTTCCTTTTAGCAGATTTCAGGTTGATGTATATTATTCAGCCAGCTGCATGCACTGCTATGGAGGAGAAGCAAAATGACATGTTAATTGATCATCCTTGTCAAGACTCCTTAAAAAAAATTACATGTCTTGTTTTTATTTCTTTTAGTTACTTATTAGTTCTTTTAGATTCTTCAAAATGTAGTTTTACAGTTTTGTTTAACACTGTCATTAAAGTTGGATGGAAAGGTAAAATTACCTGTGTGAGAAATACTTCTGTGATGGATGCAAGTCTGGTTTCTTTGTTTATGTGTTCCTAACTGCATCCATAAAGACCCTATATGCTGCATTCTTTAGCTACAGTGACAGCTTGGGTAACTTTTTAAAAACCCTTAATCGACGAACACTTATGTAGAAGCAGTGTTGTTGAAATACACTGAATTTTTGAAATTATGTACCATGAAAACCCTTAAACTTGTGTTTAATTTTCTTTCAAATGATTATAAACTTCAGTCTGGTTTGGATAAATCAGGTTTTGAAGTGAGATCCTTGAAGTGCCAAGAGGACAACTGCATTCATGTGTGTAGTGAGTATGTTGGATTATTTAGCTAAGATATGGATTATTATTTTATTACTACTTCGGCTGCTTGGGTGACAAAAAATAGATCTGAGTCAAAGAGGCCCTACCTCATTTTAGGGCAAATGGTGTTTATCACCGTTTATGTAATTGCTGTAACATTTAGTTTTGCCTTGAAAATAACATGCAGGGAACCTACTGTACAGCGTGCTCCACTTTAAAAAAACAAAACCTTTTTTTAAAAAATACTTTTATGGTCTTGATATCATGAAAGCATAGTTTTTTGTCTTGAAAGACTAAGGATTTTGTGAGTACTTTGTTACATATTGTATATATGTATGTTGACTTGAATTAAAAGAATGAAAGACCCTGTTGATCCGTTAGATAATTGTAACTATAAGGAAGACACCTTTTGTGGTGATACTTAAAAGACTCTGTTTATTTTCTGGATTTGCATACTGGTGTTTTTCATTCTAAAAAAGAGCTACCAAAGGAGTTTTGATCATGGCATAAGTGAGAATTTAACTGAGCAATATTTTCTTGAGAGATACCTTACTAAGTTTATGTAACATGAGTTTTGTGCATCAATTAAAAGGCCACCACCTCTCCTTAAAGTAAGCATTGCTAAGAGTTGACATCTTGTGGATTTACATATTAAAGTCCTTGTTCTGTCATCTGGTGTCATTAATTGTATTGCATTCTTCTGAATTATTTTTGTTCCCTTCGTGTTTAGAAATTAAACACGTTTAGTTTATTGTATTTAAAACGTATTTAATATTGTAATTTAATGTAGACTTATTTTAATATTTGAATCTTCAGTTAATGCAAATAAAATATTTGATGCTTATTAAATATTAATTTCTCAGCCTTTGTGAGAATGCGACACTTTTTGTGCAGTTTGTTCTTTAGCCTTAATTATTCCATTCACCTTGTAATTCACTTTCTGTGCATATGGAAGCTGATCAGCTCCATCTTACTCCTCTTTGTTTTAAAAGTCTAGTATGTGCCTCACAGAAGTGTAATGGCCAGAAGCTTCATCCACACAGAAATTTGGCAGTAGCATGCAGTAACTGATACCAAGCAGTGAGTATGTACCATCTTCCCTGTCTGAACTCAAACTCCCTGGTTCAGTGGTTTCAAACAATAGATTAAAAGCGGTGGTGTTATCCTGAAGATGATTGAAATGGTTCTGCCTTACAAAGCAACATTAATTGATTAGAAGTGCCAACATATGTGCAGTTTTTCTTAATTGCCATAGTCAACAACTCTTTGGCCAAATTACTCTGGTATGGCAATTAAAAACAAGTTGTTCCATGAGCAGTGAAAATAATGAAGCTTCTGTGATGCATGACCTTGGTGCCCTCCTGTATTGCCCCCCCAGAGAACCCCAAGCAGCAGTACTGCAGAGAGCTTTTCTGCTTAGCTCTGCCTTTCTGCTTGTTGGGAGCATTGGGAACTCAGCCTTTACAGAATCACAGAATGACCTCTGGAGATCATCTAGTCCAACCCCCCTAAACCAGGTCTACCTAGAGCAAGTCACACAGGAACACGTCCAGGTGGGTTTTCTATGTCTCCAGAGAAGTAGACTCTACCACCTCTCTGGGCAGCCTGTTCCAGTGCCCTGCCACCCTCAAAGAAGTTCCTCCTCATGTTTAGATGGAAAAAAGCTTTATGCAGCTGCTGATCTCCACCCATCCCCTTATCCACACAAACCTACAGAGAATGTAACAATCTCTGAAGATTTTTACTCTTCTGAATGGATCTGAAAGTGGCTTCAGAGGATCAAAAGTTATGGGAGAGACTGACAGGCCAGATGATCATGACTTTCTTTCTCAGGTCCTCATTTTTTATTTGATTTCCTCAAATTTTTCTTCCTGGGATTTTTATGTGCTGAAGCAAACCAGTAAGCGCTTAGTTTATTAGTCAGCATGGTAATCACTTCTTCATAGCAAAATAGCTGCATTTGATAGTTTTTGATAGCTGATGATGGAATTTGGCTGAGCAGTCTCAACCAGCTGTTGGTTTGATGCCGGCTGTTTGGCTCGTATTGTTCCCGAAGTGTATCTATGCCCACAAGGCAGAAAATGCTAAACATTTCTTCCTGGAAGATCACCATGTTGAAGACATCAGACTGTAGCAAAGTAACAGATTTCCTCTGTGATGCATCAATGTTCAGAAGATGTCTTGAAAATATGAATCTTGGCAATTTCAGTGTCATTGGAACGAATTGTGTAGCAGCTTATATGAAATAACAAAAAGAACAGCAGGAATCTGGGATACAGGTGAGGGCTCTCCAGTCTTACCAAAACCTTCCAATTTAGCTTGAAACTTTCCGATTTAACTCAGTTAAACACTCAGATAACTCACCCAGACATACATTATGTGTATTTAAAAAGCAATCTTCCTAAATGTGACATCCTGTCAATCTAGCCCAGCACCTCCTGAGGAAAAATGAGTGTGAGAATGCAGGCTGATGGCTGAGTTGCAGGTGCTTTCCAGGTCTGGTAATTCCAGCTCTCCTTACCAGCCACCAACAGCATCTTTCCCGCCTGCTCCTTGTGGCCTCTGTTTTCTTTGTATTTTAGCTTCCTCTGTATTCCTTCATCTGAACCTGGGTTTATCATTTAACTCCCTTGGTCTGCTGTGTCTTCTTTCTTCCTTTCTTTGTGCTATACATCTTTGGAAAAAAAAAAATTACACACCTTTCAAGCAACTTTATTGTATCAGTTTGTTATGCAGATAAAACTATTGTAGGTTTATTACCTTTGGCAGGTGTGTTAGGGAGAGCGGACTCTGTACTTTAACCTTGGTTATCTATTCCTAGCAAGTCTCTTTAGCAAGGAAACAACCCAGTGAAGTCAGATAATAGGCAGCAATAGGCTACAGGAAAAAAAGGAATTAAGTTTCATGGAAAGTCTTTTCTGGTAAAAATTCCCAGCCTGTACTCTGTCTTCCATGCTAGTACTCTGCCTCGACTTTGCAGAACAGTTTGTGGTGATCGCTCCTAGATCTTGTGGATATTTCCCATGTTCTTCCTCATTCTGCGTCCATGGCTCTCCGGGGCCAGGAGGTGTACCATGGTTCATCTGGAACTGTGTGAGTATTGGTTGGGCAGCAGCTCTGTCAAACAAAATGCGTATGGGCTGGGTATGGAGTACACTTCCCTCAGTGACAGCACTTATGTGGATCCCTGGGATGTCTATATACCAGCTTTTACAGAAGCTGTGACTTTATGTTTGTTTATGTCTTACCCTGCTATCAAGTTTGATTGATGTTGGCCAATAAGTTATTAAGCCGTGAGGCTGATGGCCAACATGGTTGCGTAAGACTTGTTTCATCAGAAAAACAGGCTAACAAACACCCTGGTAGTATTTCTGCTGACAATGACATTGGGACTTGGTTTTGTGCAGTCTCCACACCACTATAAAAGGCTTAGTAAGCTAATGATCCATGGCATGGAAGATCAACATCATCCTTTGCTGATAGCCTGATGTTCTTTACTTACCAGTTTCATGCCACAATATTGTTGCTGACGCAACTTCTGTATTAATTGGTAGTTATTCAAGCATAGATTATTTTTCAATTTATAGACACCAATTTTCCAGTAGAGGGGGAGACTACTACACAGCAAGTTTAAACCTGATGTTGGGCCTCTCTCTTGCTTTCTGGCAGACTTCAAGTAGTTTGCAGACCTTCCTCCAGTCCTGGTGCAGGTTCCAAAAACAGTGATCAAAAAATGAGAACAGATGATGTCCCACCTCCATTAACCTCAAGTCCTCTGCAGATGACTCATTCAAACACTTGACCAGAGCTGTTCCTTATGTCCTCCTTCGACCAACTTCTGCTTTTGGCAATACATGGCAAGAACAAAGATTGGTAGCAGTGCTGCAAGGAAAAGCAAACAAACTAAAACATCTGTGTCTTTAAAAATGCAGAGATAAAAGCGCAGCATTAAGAAAGGAAAAAAAAAGTCTGCTTGTAGCAATAGCATTCAGAAAGAAAGGCAGATGCCCAAGCCACCTGAAGAACAAATAAACTCTTCCAGGATGTTTTTTGGGAAATAGGAAGCATAAGTGAACCGAGATAAACATCAGGGGAAGGTTACAAAGTTTAGACCAACTGGACTTGACTTTAACAGCTGATAGTATCTAAGTTGCATTTCAAATTGGTTTAAAGTAAAAATGTATTAAGACAGCTTAGGAGCACAAATTATTCTGTCTCAGAGCTGATTTATCTGAAGTACACTGTAATTAGAGGGATGACATGGCAGTCATTTTCAGAAAGCAGAAGCACCCTGCTATCGGCACAATTTCCGGTAGTACTAGAAATGGGATTTCAGTAGCAAAATAAGTACTTCTGATGTTTCAGATGAAGAAACTCTAGCCTTAACATCTTAGATAAGGAAAAGTGTTGAATTACAACATGATCAAATGGCCTGGGCTCCCTATCTTCATTCCTCTGCCTGTCTGAGAATGTTGATAGATTAACTTCACCTCTTTTTTCCTAGTTTTCTCAAACAAAAAAAAAAGGGGATTTCTTAAACTCTTGTTTAAAACAACATCAGAAACTATGTCAAAGTGCAATTAATTTTACCCATGCAACCACAAGACATTAGCAGTCCCTGTTTTGGCTTGGAACAGACACATGGATTATATGTATACACTGGTATACATGCATACATCACTTCAAAGATAACAGATCATTAACTTCCACTGCCTTTATACAGCTGGGACAGGCCCGCGACCCGTGTTTGCCACACGCACGTGAAAACCCCCCAGCCGCTCTCATACACGTACGTTCCCCACGCACCCGTGTCCCCCCACCCCGCAAACGCACCCGGCCCTGCGCGGGTACCGATCCCCACCCTCACAGCCCCCTTCTACCCCCTTCCCCCCCGCCCCGGGACAACGGCGGCCCCTCAGGGGCGGCCGTTGGGAGCGCGAGCCCCGCCCCTTCGCTCTCGCGAGACCCCTCCCCGGAGGGGCGCCCTCTGCGCCGAGTCACGTGACGGCGCCGGGGGCGGGACGGATTACGTCAGAGGCCATATGACCGGCCGGGGCCGTCGCCAGTCTTCCCGACCCGGTGCGACGCCGCTGCTGCCGCCTCCGCCCCCCGCCGCCGCCCCCCCACCCTCCTCCTCCTTCTCGCCGCTGCCGCTTCGCCCCGTCCCCTGACCCCGCCATGGCTCGGGCCCCCGGCGCGCGGGGGCTGCTCGCGGCGGCCGCCCTGCTCGGTAAGGACGGCACGGGGGGGAGCGCGGCCTGTGGCGCCCGGTGGGAGAGCGCAGCGAGAGAGCGGGGGGGTGGGGGTGTCGCGGCGGCCCCGGCGGCGGCATTGGACGCGGCACCTGCGCGGGGGCTGTCACTGGGAGCCCGCCCGCTGGCTCCCACCTGCCGTTTCATTCCGGGGCGGTAGCTCTGACCGGGGAGGGGGTGCGCAGCAGGCCTCCCAGCGGCGGTACCCGGCTGGGCCGCGGCCTGGCCACGGGGAGCAGGTCGTCTTGGGGAGGCCGTCCTTCTCCCTCCCTGCAGCCAGAACCCCCGTGAGCTGCGGGGGGCGCAAGGGGAGAGGACAGAGGAAAGGCGGCGGCAGCGCTTGCCGTGGTAGGGGGAACGGTGTAGCGCCCGGGAACGCTCATCCGAGCATCTGCTCTGGGTCTAGGGGCAGCGCTCCAGGGAGGACCTGGAAATATGCCTTTACCTCTCAGGAGGCATGGAAACGCAGGAATTACTGATGTCATTGCTAGGAAGTCACCCTGTTTCTACAGGGCCTGTAATGCTCCCTTACTCGATGGCTTTCATCTTGCCATATCTTAACTGAAATCTGAAATCTCGCTGAAACGGAGAGGTTTTGGTGCCTTGATGAGAAGGTTTGTTAATGCAGCAAGGCTATTTTATGAGGAAGTGTGTCTGGCTTGTTTACTGATAACTGCCTTGCTTTAGGTTTCTTTGCCTTGAAAGCCACATCATGCGACACTATCAAGTTTCTGAAATGTGGCTTTGGCAGCAAAGGAAACTTCTTTGGTAGCTAGCAAAAGTATTTCCTGAATAAAGCAGCAGTTGAAAGTGGTTATCTGCTGTCATTTTGGAGATTATGACAGCCTTTGAAACTCTTCTAACGTGTATTTGGTAATCTGTAAATATCTTTATCACTGGTGATGGCACATCATTTTCACTGCCCCTGAAAGACATCACTCACAAGGGGCACTGAGCAATTCAAATATCTAGCTATTGTGAGCCAGTCTAGTGAGCACAGTGACTTGCAGTGCTATCAAAATTGGTTCTTAGGTTTGACAACTTAAGTGGCATTGGGCTGCTGTTGTAGTGGGAATTCTTTGTATAGCTTGTTTAATATAGTTATGGCTTAAATGAAGAATGGCTTTTGTTTGCCTTCTAATCAGCTTGCATGTTTAAGTGGTACCACAGATAATATTTTTTGGGACTGTAGTAGTCTTCCCCTGATTAATTAGCAGTTACAGGCATAATTTAGTGCATTGGCTTTGTCACTTTCTGGCATGCAAAATGCGTTGAGTTTCTGCAGCTGAGGCACAGAGTAGTTTATTTTACTACAGAGTAAGTATTTACTGACAGTCAGGGATTTGTGTCAGCGTCTGGTAGCAGGGTGTTTCTACATAACTTGATCCTACAATCTCAGGGGAAAACTTTATGGTGCAAATAGAGACCCCTCCTTGGAGTACCAATAGCCTCTGCTCTCTTCTGCCTGAGTGTAGTCCTTGGGCTGCAGTGAGGGAGGGAAGAAGAGTATGAGATAATGAGAAGATAAGAGCCGAATTTTGATGGTTTTAGCTCGTTTGCAGCCTTTTAGTCATCTGAGTGAACACAAATGAGGACAAGGTAATGATCACAGGAGGCTGAAGGATTAGCATGGGTGGGTCACATGTGAAAGCTTGTTTGACAATGCCTTGACTTTGGGACAATAGAGAAAAAAAATTTCCTCCGGAATACCTAACCACACCTCACTCACTGTTTTAGTTTTCCATTCACGTTGAGCAGCAAGCATTAAGCTGAATATTTCCTATGTCAGTATTTAGTGTTTCATGATGAATTTTTCTCATGAACATCAAATGTGCCTATGGAATGAAAGAAAGATTTAGGTAATACAGGGAAAGGAGGCTATGGGAAATGAAGTACCTCCCCTCAAACTTAGCTGCTGTATTTTGAAATATGGAGGAAAATGGTGCTTGTCTGTTGTTGAGCATGGGTCTTTTGGGTTGCACAGATACATCAGAGAATACAAAATCTAAGTTTAGAGTCAGACATGAATTCAGTGAGGAAATAATGAAGTGTCTGAGATTTGGGGAAGGAAAAATGAGTTTGAAAAGGTAGCGTGATGCCATTGCAGAGCTATTGACACATAATCCACGTGTTTCTATTGCACAACTCTAGTCCGAAGGGGAATTTCAAATCTTGCTACCAGTGTAGGGGTGTCTGAGAGAAACTTGGATAATAAATTCCAGCCAGTGAGTAACTTGGTGTTGTATTGTTTTCTGCATTTTTGGCATTGCTAGCTGTATGGAACGGAGACCAAGTATAAAGTAGTTTTCCTGAAATACAACCACTTTTACATTGTGGGACTTTTGAAACATTGTTTTACCACATACTGCCCTTAACATAGTATTTGCTTGATTGCTTCTTTAAGTGTGTTGACACAATCTCTAAGGATCTGAACTTCTGTGCTAGTCCCAAGCCTTTTGTCATGTGATAATATACTCAGCTTTGGCTTCAACAGCTTTTTTGAGTTGTACAGTAAATTCTTACTTGCCAAGTAAGAACTCTACAGATTCCCTGACACACTGCTCTTGGGATGTTCTCCTGAGGTTCCTGTTGAGGCTGACTTAAAAGTTCCATTTTTGGTGTAACCCACTTATAGATTGTTCTGTAGTAAATAGGATGATTTCTAATCAGCAGCAGATAATAAGCTCAAGAATTACCCCTAGGTACAGAGGAACCATACTCAAAGAAAAGATGGTATGTTATTAAGAAGTTGACTACTGTTATCTCTGTTAAGCCTTTCTATGTCTTAAAGATAGCTTACTTCTAGCCCTAGGAAGTCCTGCCTTGCCTTTGCTTGCTGCAGCTTAACTGCAACAGTTTGTCTTTTCTCTCAGCTCAGACATGATTATTTGGAAATTCTTTGAGAAAGCTTAGTGCCATAATGAATTTTTTTTTTATTTATTCTCTTTAGTGTGGTGGGAGACCCTCTTGGGTATGTGGGTGGCACTAGTTACAAAGGCTATTTGAACACTTCATTACATTATCTTAATTCTAAATTATAGGTCTACTGTTTTAAAATGTATCTTATGTTTTGGTACATCAGGCTTCCGTGATTTGGAAATGTGCGCCTGACTTCAAGATGGACTGGTATTCCTTTCCATCTAAGGGTAACAGCTTCTTAACCTTATCTGTCACTCAACAGCACCGCTGGCTAACAGTACCGCTTTTTCT
This sequence comes from Gallinago undulata, assembly GCA_026546715.1. Taxonomy (NCBI): domain Eukaryota; kingdom Metazoa; phylum Chordata; class Aves; order Charadriiformes; family Scolopacidae; genus Gallinago; species Gallinago undulata. The sequence continues at coordinate 144,031,728 of JAOTQQ010000001.1, read as the reverse complement.
ACTGTAAGTCAAAATGTGGGAGTTAGTAGTCCCTTGGCAGTAGAGTGCAGAGTTCAGCTCTGAGCAATGGGCAGTTGTCTAGCTGTTGCCTTTCCAGTGTTCAGGCATGAGCACAGTAGTGTGCATTTAATACATTGAGGGTTTTTTTTTCTGTTAAACTTCAGTGGCTTCTGATTTTTTAACAAGGCAGAACTCACTCTGTGATATGGAAATACCAGTTTATCTTTACTTTCCTTGACAGGAGTGAGATCTACTCTCTTCTCAACAGGACTAGGAGAGTGTTTTTACTGAGGCAGTTGGTTTATTATCTTTTTTTCTAATATCCTCTCTTCTGGGAAGGTTTTCTCTTTAAATTGTCAACACAGTGCTCCTTCTTCTAGGCTGTTGTTTGGGGATGCCAGCTACCTTGAAAGATGTGTCTCAGTTGCATGGTGTGATACAGCAGCACTAACCAGAGCAAGTGCCAAATGAACTTGTGTGAATGCTGAAAAAGGCCTAGCCATGGGAGTTCGGACCTCCTGGTGGACTCATATAATCAGCTGCTGTAGAGCCATCCCAGGACTTCCTTCCTCTAGATAGGAAACCATAAAGAAACTTCATGTGACTAAACTTGATGCAATTGTGCAATTCTCTGGCCAAATGGCAAGTGTACAACTGCTAAATAGCCTTTCCTTTAAAATGCTTTTGTACTTTTTATAAATTTGTTTATAAAGACAGAGGTTATCCATCTGTGAACTTGAATTGAGACACAAAATGTTTAGTGCCTTAAGGGAAATCAACAATATCAAAAACATAATCTGAGCCTGCGTGAATTTGTCCCTGTTAGTTGGCAAGGATGCACCTTCTAGGGTTGGATCAGGAACTTGATATAATCAGGTGCTTGCCTGCACAAGTGCAGCTGATTCTCTTCTCCCCTCAAGTGCCCTCATCCATCCTTGAATTAAACTGTTCCCCCTTTGTGCCACTGTTTGTGTTCAAGCGTGTCCAACAGCAGTTGAAATGAGTCCAGCCTTGTCTTTTCCAGTTATGCTTTCCAGATAGCCAGCCTTCTGAGTCCATTGGTGAGAGGTAGGTATAACTCGTAGCTTTATGAAGACCATCTTGTCTCACACAAAGTGGTTCATACATCAAATCTGTCAAGGGATTTTCCTGCTTTCTGTTGTTCCCCAGAAGTATTAGGGCTGGCAAATAGCGTGATCTTTCAAAAGATATATTATTTTTTAAGTTCTTGTTTTTTCTGTACTATCCCAAGGTAGTATAGATCCTGGATCCTAAGCAAGTGATCTTGACTTGGCCTTCTGAGAAGGGACTTGTACCCGGTCTCCCTCTTGGAGTGGTGCTTACAATAGAAGATGGTGATTAAAGGAGAGCATGACTCCTCAGGGATTTTTTTCCATTCTCTTCTCTGGCGTAGATTTAGGAGTCTGGAGTGCTGACAAAGGCCACCAGTTTGTTCACAAAATGGCACTTAGATGACAGGATCCTTCTGAACCATCAGAATGAGTAAATTACTGGGCAATTCTTTACACATTTACAGTGGAAAAGCAACCTTCTTTAGATAAGAACCAGCGTTTCTTATCTAGAACCTGAAGAGCGTCTGGGCGAAGGTGCAGGGCAGCGCAGCAGGGCTGTAGCCAAGGTGCAGAGTGATTGTGCGGTGCCAGCGTCAGTCGGCAGGCATGCCTTTGCCTTCAGTGTGCTGCGCTGTAATTACAGGGCAGGCTGTAGCCGAGGAGAGTCTTTCATGTGCATGACCGGGCTGTGGGGTGTGATACTCTGAACCACTGTCATGGCGCCTGTGGGGAGCAGTTAGCTGGGCTACGCTGCAACCACGCTTTCCCTCCCTAAGGCCCCAGTCACCCACTGGAACTGCAAACGGACCCATCCACTAAATACCTGTCTTGCTTAAACTACCGATGATGTGGAATATGTGCGCAGGTGGATTTGGATGGCTTGCTGCCCTTTTTTCCGAGAGGGAGGCAGAAAAATACTGAAAAGGCTTTCACTCATGCGGGAAACATGAATACAGTAACAAAACCCAAATTAGATAAAAGTAGCTTTTGTGTTTGAGATCCTTATTGTTAATATTCCGTGTTTCTAATAAAAACTGGAGACAAAGTAAATCATTAACTACAGCAAGTGAAGTCCTCTCTGCAAGCAGACAGTGTAAACAATTGCCATTAATAAATGCTTGCTTTTAGAGAAAAACAACCATTAATCTTTCTCCCTCAGCGGCTTTCCATTATATGGGAGAGTAACCTAAGGGTAGTTGTACTTGGCTAACAGGATTGCAATTATAAAAAGGTTGAAACCTGAAAGCAACTCTGTGTGGTCAAGGAATGGGGAATCCTGCCATTGAGAGACATATTTAAAAGGGCTCAGATTTAGATTGTTCAAATGTGCTAGACTGTTTTGTTAGCTTTGTAGTTTTCAGTTTAAAACCAAATTAACTTTCTGCAATAGGTTTCTTTAAGACAAATTGTTATATTGTCAAGAAAGTTGTAGTTTTGTTTGACTGGTTTATTGTATCTCAGGCTATTAATATACTCTGTTTTTTTGATGTAGGTATGTTATATAAGGAAGGATAGTGGATTTAATTAAAATAAAATATTTAGCCTTGCTTCCACTGTTTTACCTTCAATGTTTTTTGCATGAGATTATACTTTCAGAAATGAGGTCTAAAGGGAGAGATTTTTATGATTTTCAATTGAAAACATGCAGCTAGAATAAATATGTAAACAGCCCTTTTTGGGAACCTATTGGAATACAAAGGAAGCATCTGAACTAAGTGAATTTTTTTTGCTAGTACATTTTTGATGATTTCTGTATTGGAGATCTGTAACATAGGATTTCCAGCCAAATGAATAATCAACTTCACAAAACTTAACTTTTTGCTATTGAGAAGTCTAAGAGCTGTTCAGCGCTATATGTCTGAGGTGCTGCACTTGCTCTACCACAGATAGTTGTCACATAGGGTGCTACAGTTTATTAAGATCATCTAAAGTTAAGGAACTGGGGGTTGTATCAGTTCTTGTGTTAAACAGCAAAGAAAAATACTGTTACGAGATGTACAAGCAGGATTCTTAACTTGTAGTTATGCCATGATAAAATTGAGCCATACTTTATGTAACTTAATTAGAAATATTCCCAGGACAGATTGATTCAACATCAGTTTTCTGTATTCTTGCCATTTTGACTGTAGGCTCTTACTATTTGTGGGCTGGTGATGATTCATGCATTAATCACTAGTCGACACTGAAACTGCCTTCACAAACTCAACAGCTGCTTTCCTGCCAAATGCAATGAGCTGTTCCTCTGCCTTAAACTGGCTGGAGGGAAGAGTAGTCAGGACCTTCTTTCCTTCAGTGTCTTCATTTGTTCTTCAGAGGGTTTTTTTTGTAATTTTTCTTTGCCCCTTATGTTTCACTGTTTCATCTGCGTTCCTGCAAGACCGTGGGAGCAGGTGATTCTGTGGCACAGTGCTCTCTCCAATTGCCACCCTTGTGCACGTTGGCTTAATTGAAGTGAAACAGCCTTCTTGCTGCTTCCTTGAGGACAGCTCAGTGTCTCGTGCTCGGTGCATCCATCTCATCACTGACACTGCAAATCTGGCAGCTGCTGAACATTTCTTAAGGAAGAATGGGGTTTTACCACACTTGACAAAATCAGGATTCGTATCATGGTGTGGACTTCACCTTGCAAAAATCTAGTAGTTATGCAGGTGGTATTTTTTACTGTTTGTTCACACCCCTTATTCTCTATTGTTTAAACATGCTGAGGGTAATTTGCCAGCTCTTCATTCCCAGAATCTGTCTTTCATTTGGTGCTTTCTGGTACCTCTGCTTTGTCTTCTGTTCTCTGAATCATCTGTAATGGGCAGGTCTGTCACATTTTTCCTTTAGGTCAGCAACATTTTTCTTAATTGTTTTTTCAGTCTTTTATTTTCTGTGATTCTTTTTAAACCTATTTTTTTTTAATTGAATTCATTTCCTGTCTATTACTTGTTTATTTTTAGCCCTAAAATTGCAGAGATTTTGAATAGCTGTGAAACAAGGTAGTCAGCAAGCATGCTGAAGGCTTTCATTCTAGCATGTTTTCCACTAGTCGTGTCAATTCAAATAGCCATGGACTCTTATTCCTTGCTTTTACAGCGTTACCTAAGCTGTGCTAGAAATCTTCAATAAAGTGTAAGTAGTTTGCTCTTGAGTAAACAAGTGATTGGGTAAAATATAAACAAGTTCCAGATGTAAATTCAAACTGAAGGAAACTTTGTGAATGGGAACTTCCGTGTGAAGGAACATTGACTGTTTTTAGAACTGCTTTGAATTACATAAATAACATTAGCTTTGTGAATATATGTTCCTTTTGAACATTGAGCTGGATAGAAAGGCAAAGGTAAGACAGTTTTGCTTTGAAATATCAGTTTTCTACACTATCCATTCTTAAGCAATTTCTTTGTTTTGTATCTCTGGTTTCAAGTCTAGACTCTTTAATCAACTAGGTAAAATGTATGAATTCTAGCTTAAATTTTGGTCCCCTTTGGTGGTGGGGGAGGATATATTGTTGCTAAGGCGAAGGCAACAAGGGAAAATACTTGTTGAGTGCCAGAGAAATTCTTTCCAATGCGTTTCTACAACTGAAGGACCTTCAACCAAAGTCCAGCTGACAAAAGTCCAATTTTTCCTAATAATTTTCTTAATACAATTGTATGCACCATAATTTTATAGTGAAAAGTTTTTAAATTAGGATTTGCTTCTTAAAAACTTCTTGGGGAGGGAAGCTAGATAATGAGTAATTCCTCAGTTGGATCTTTTTTGCTCTATCAGCAGCTGAATGGATTAGCATGTTTGACTCTTTACAGCTTATTTGCTTGAGATAGCGGTTTATGTCTTGCAGCAACTTTTTTATCAGGTTTTCTGCAATAGTGAAGTTGTTGTAAATGCAAGCTGATAAAGTGCTAGCATGAAAATGATGCAGGCTTTTTGCAGTGAGGTTAGCTTCAGGTGTGTGTGTGAGATTAACTGAGAACCAGAAAAACAAAAAAAAATCTTGACAATAAAGAACTTGGAACACCTTGGTATGATTTCAGATATGGGAGCACTGGCCAGTTAGCCTTACTGCAAATGATGTATGAGACAACCAGATTTCTGGCTGTATCCAGCCTGATGCACTGTATTCCCTAGGTGGAGCTTCATTGTCAGTGGATGCTGGTCTAAGTCCACGCTGCTGCCAGAAGGGCTGATCCTGTTCTCCTCTGGCCACATGTTCTTCTCCTGTTGAGTCAGTACTGGTGTGGTCAATTGTACTAGTGCTCTGAGCGCTTGGGCTGGAGGGGAGCAAGTGTTGGGGGTGAGAGGGGAAGGCACGCTTTTGTCAGCAGCTCCATCTGAGGTTAGCTTAAACCAGTCAGAAAAACATAACCTCAGTCTGTGTCAAGGCCTTGGCCCCCATCCTCCTCTCAAGTGCAGAGAGCGTGATGACAGTAAAGAGAAGTTGTCCTGGCAAGGGTGGCACGCTCCATCGTGCTATTTTTGGCAGTCCCTCCAAAACATCTGCAGTCAATCCAAGCTTTCTAAATGCTGCATTCAGTGCATGTACAGCTGAGTGTCCTGGTACAGCGGGAATGAAGGCTGCATGGTGTGCTGTGGGGGGAAGGCTGGGGGCTACAGGCATGCAGGATCAAGTATGCTAAGTCAATTCCGGCTGAAGCTTGCAAAATAGTTGCTGTGTAGCTTGAACACTGAGTAGCTGCCTTGAATGGTATGGCTGGTGTTTGTTGCAAGTTCTTCTTACCCTCTGAGGACACAGGAAGTCAACAGTTTTGGTTTAGGTGGCTTTGTCTTTGTATAAATGGGGTGTTAAATTTGTCCTCTCTGTACTAGTGATGTTGAAGCTAATACAGATACTGCTATCACTTAAGTTTCCAAACTCAACTCCTAAAATGTAGTTATATGTATTTGTTTCTTTGGCATCAAAAATAAAAACTTATATGACACCAGGTTAACCACTTGTCATTCTTAACAGGTTTTCTACAGGCTTCTTCTTCATTTGAGGTGAAAGATTCAAGTGGTAAGGTCTGCATAATCGCTGATCTGACAGTAGCCTTCTCAGTGGAATACAAAAGCAGTGGGCAAAAAGAGGTAAGGAGGTTATCTCTCTGCTTGTTTCTATCTTGTCTTTATAAACTATGTGGTATTTCTGCACGTATGCAGTATTTAAGCTTTGAGCAAATATTTAAACATGAAAAAACTGCTTCAGTAAAGATTTCCCCACTCCCAGTCACGTTGCATCAACTTTTCTTTTCTTTATTACTGATGCTTCTGCTCATTTAACAGGGTTAAGGGTGCCTGAAACCACCACAAACAATACATGTGTGAAATTACTTTTGTGACTGAAATTTTACACCAGTCCTATTGGTAGATAAAACAGCTTTAATTGGAGCTGTAGAGGTGAAAATGCTATAAGTTGTCTTTTGGTGGACTTCGTCATACTTACATGGACTAAATCTGAACTGAAATGGCCAGTGGCATGTAGCTTTTAAGCTTCCCTGAAATCTGTGGTCTTCTCACAGGGCAAACCTCTAGCTTTCAGTGTACCTACAGACTAGTGCAGTGCATACAAGTTGTTCCATATTAACAGCAAAAGCCTGTTAAAGGAAAGTTAAGGATTTTCATTTACAAATACTCTGCTGCTGAGTTTACTTTCTTGGTCTCTTTACTACTCAACAGGAATTGCTGATTATTTATAATCTCATTGCAGTTGCATGTTTTGCGGTATTCATGAAGTTGATTTCCTAGCTATCACTGTAATGGGAGATTAAAAAAATCCATCTACTTTGCCGGTGGTGGACTTGCTGTATGTGACTTGAGCCGAAAGTTATAGAGTAGCCCACTCTTTCAATGGTGCTGATGGTCTGAAATCCTGCTGATACTGGTATGCAAGTTTGCATTGAGAAGCGACTGCTTTCATAACATGCTTTTGGCTATTTCTTCTTGTAAGTAGTAAGCTCAGAACTTTCCAGTAAACATTGTATTGGTCTTCAGGTACTAGGTTATCCCTCAAAGTATTATAGCCAAACTATGGCTGTACCATTTGATTTTTTTCTTCCTCAATTATACTACAAGAAACAAAGCTTAAATTCTTCCATTTTCCACATGTCCACAGCACGTCAGATTTGATTTGCTTAGCACAGAAGTACCTGCAAATTCATAGTGCTAGTTTAGGGTGGAAAAAAGTTTCAGAGGTGCTGTGAGTATGTACTGTTTTGTCTGCAAATTTCAGAGAATGATATTCTTAGAAATGCAAGTGCCAGCAACATGCTACTTGCTATAAACAGGTGTGTAAGTAGACATCTTATAGTGTATATGAATGTCAACTGTATGTATTATAACAGTTTTATAGGATATTTAAGAAGCAGTAAGGAAAAGCTGTTACATCGTCCCATTTATGTGTTTCATTTTCTGACCCGCAGGTTGCACACTTCTTTCTTCCTCAAAATGCTACAGTAGGGCAACAGAGCTCATGTGGTAACAGTAACACATCTCACCCACTTCTGGTATTGAATTTTGGAGCAGGACATTCATTAAGCCTGAATTTCTCAGAAAATGCAGACAAGTACCAAGTCGAAGAGCTAGTTTTCCACTACAATCTGTCAGATGCAACTTTATTCCATAATTCAACTGCAGGTAAAATTAAAACTTTGTTCTCGTTGTGTAACCCTTCCAGATCTAATACTGATTTGTTTCTGTAAATACTGTTACATACTAATGCAATGTAAACTTTTTACAGGAGGAATAAAGAAAGCATCACACAAAACTACTATTCAGGCATACTTGGGCACAGAATACAGATGCATCAACTCCAAGCAAGTCAATATGAGGAATGTGAACGTTACTTTTAGTAATGTTACTTTGGAAGCCTATCTCACAAATGGCACTTTCAGTGTAAACAGTAGGTATCTTGTAGCAGAAAATGTACTTGATAAGCTAATATTTCCAATAATAGATTATTTCTTTTTAAGTCCTGACTAATCATATTTAGGCAGGTACAAACTGGATCCTGAAGCTCTAATAGCAGCATTTTGAATTGAGTAGACCTGCTTTAGGTTTTCTCTGTAGGGGTGTCAGCATCCATGACTAGAAGATAGCACACTGTTTTCACATGGGTTTTGTACAGGTATGAAACACTCCTTCTGTTTGTGAGTATTTGAGTGTAAACATGTGAGTATTTGAGTGTAAACATGTGCTGTAAACCCAGTAGGTTGACTGGGCACATGGTCAAAATCATAGTTTAAGAAATATCAGATAACTTCCAAGTACTGTGCCTCTACCAAAGTAGTTTGAACTAGTTACTGTGTGCTCTGGGGAAAATCAGGGATATAATGGCAGACAATAGAGAACTGGTCTGTAAGGAGCAGTTATATACATTTTTCCCTACAGGAGCCCTTATATAAGCTTTAACAGTGATGTTCTTTCTCTGTCAGGCTCAATCACAAAATAACTTTTTGTCCTGACTGCTTGTATTGAAAAGCATTTTTTAATTTCACTGCTATACTGATTAGAAGACTAACTACTTCATGGTGTGTTCATGTCCTTTGCTTTTGTGGCAACACTCTTCACTTTACGTGGCTCTTGATGTTTGGTCACCTGTGGTATCTCAGAGAGTGATAAATCTTAGCCTTACTTTTGGGACAAGTAAGAGGTCTGAGCTTCTCTGGGAAATGTAGAACTTTTCTGTCTTATGTTGTTAATCTCATTTATGTACCTGTTGAATCTTAAAAAGTAGGACAGTCAGTGCTGGAATGTGATGGATACATTTTGCCTTCTACAGAAATATCTGTTTTGTCCTGTGTCTCTGAAAAGTACCTTGCCTGATGCATAGTAATAATGGAGTTGACTTCTGTTATGGTTGCTTCACATGACTGGCTCAGATTTCAGTGTGTATCATTCTCTTGATGAGTCTTTTCCATTCAGTGAACTAGCTTGCAGCAAAGATGTGGACCTACCTTTGTAACCTTAAAAAAACCCAAACCTGATTTCCATTACTCTTCAGAACTCTCTCATTTTTAAAATGATCTCTTGATCCAGTAGTTATCCTGGATAAGCATGATAAGTGATCAGTTGTCAGCAGGCTTGAACATAAGCCACAATATTAGGAAAAGCTGTTTTTTAACTTCTGTGCAGCTTCAATAAAATCACCCTACTGTGTAATAATTTTTCTTTTAACACCACCTATTGTCTGTTCTTACATAGTCCTTCGGTTAAAAAAACCCAATACTGCGTTATTTTGGGAGGGCGTTCCTTGTGTAACACAAGTTTGTCATCATTTGTTTTTTTGCTTTTGCTATTCCTAATTACTACTTTTCTTTTTAGATGAATATACACACTTAAATTTGCCAGGATCATTTCCCTGGAGTTGCTTTTTTCCATCCCATGGTGTCACTGTCTTGATGAAACTATTGAACATCAGAAAAAACATGTGATTTCCTATGATCCTGGGATATATGCTGTTTGGTCTGAGTTCAAGGTTTTGGGGGTGCGTTTTATTTTTTTGTTTGTTTCCACATTCCTGTTGCCCATACTGCCATGCTTAGTTATTTTCCTTCCATCCCTGAGCGTTTATTACTATCTTAGGACTGCACCCAGATTTTTTTTTCCTATTCCCACTGCACAATGAGCTATAAGTTCTATTTTGTTGGGTTTTTTTTCTCTTTAATTCAGATGGTTAAAGAATTCTCACTTCCTTTTTTTAATCTTGACCCTGAAAGACCTTGCTCTTTCCAGATGGGTTCCTTCTTTCCACTCTTGTAGGCTTGAGGCTTCTTGTGTCCTTTTGGCAGCTAGTTATTGATAAACTTTAGAACTAGAATTCTCATTTAACCTTTTTTTCCCTGCAACTGCTTCATTAATGGATATTTCTGCTGGTGATCTGGGCAAGGCTCACTGAAGGGAAGAAGAGTCAGTGTTCAGTGCATGTGTGCGTCACTAGTACTGGTAACTTCTGTCAGCATACCTAGAAGTTAGTGACTGAGGTTGTTAGTGATTATCTGAAGCTCTGAAGAAAAGGAGGCTTTATCTTTATCTTTGGTAGTTTTGTCAGCTGCTTTCCTATGACTGTCAGAAAGATGTAAGAATCTGTCTCGTCTCCAACTCTGTCTTGAAGAATTACAAGGAGTTATGCTGTAGATCAGTTCAGTAAAAATATCAAGACTCTACCCTAGGACAAACTTCCACTTGAAGTGATTTGGTTGTTTCTGTCTCTGCTAACCTGAGTAATAGCCTGGATGTGTTGGGGTATTGCAGATGGAGGGAAATTCTCCATTGATGCACCAAGTAAAGCTGATGTTTGATTTATTTGTTAGGAAATAAACACATTTTGGGATCTAACCAGTATCTATTAAGCCTACAAAAGCTAGGGTGTCATTCCTCTGTTCATCTGCCTTCCCTGTGCTCTTTGACTTTCCAAAAATGGAGTAAAAATAGGAAAGTGTGCTATGTTAGTCTGTGAGTTCAGAAGGTGTGATTTAAAGTTATTTTTTCTGAGCCATAGTTGAAAGTTATGCTGCTGTTTAAGTTCAGAGGCTATTTATTGGACATTTAGTATCTGCAAGGTATGTATGGATTAAACTTTTATCAGTAGGCCCTTTGAGTCAGAATTGACTGCTGCTGCAGTTGTTGTCATCCTTATAAAGTTGCAAGCTGTTATCCCTGACATGTGGAGATGACCTTGGCTTAGAACATGAAAGCCTCTACTACAGTAATGTCTTTGCTGTGACCTTTGGTTTTGGCTTAGATGTTCAATGCAGGAGCCTTCTTGGTTTCCAGATCAAGTTAAGATCTTGCTGCCAGGTGTTTCTGAGTACTCCAGTAAATAAATCAGAGTCACTGTTCTTTCTCTCTCCTCTTGCCTTGGAAGTTGCTGCTGAACTGGATGAAAAAAGAATACAGTTTTGTACATCTTCACTCAGCCTTGTTACCCCTCAGTGGTGGGTGGCTACTAATGCAGGACTAAAGGACGTGAGACCCAAAGGGAGAGGATGTAGCAAAACATTTGCCATCAGAAACAGTGTCTTAGAATCCCTTTAAGGACAGAAGGGCCACAGCACTCATATGAGCACTTTGGAGGTCCAGTGGTATTCTAATGTTACTGTGGGTCTTGCCAAAATAATGACAAAGGGTCCTCACAATCTGGAAGTGTATCTGAGGGAGGGAAGGAGGGGAAGCAGAACAACAAATCTCTTGGGAGAGCACTTCTAACAGTGGGCAGGAGAACTGTTCCTAGCACACAAGTGCCCAGAGTGTCTGAGGGACAGTTATCTCAACCTTGCTGTGAACATGCAGCAGGAACGCTGTCAGCATAGTAGTATCTTATTTACCCTGACTTGATGGTGAAGTGAAATGACAGACATGAATAAGACCACATGCGGTCACCGTGAACTTCTGTAAATAACAGCAGAGGTGTCACTTTCACATGCCAGGCCTTAAAAGTGTCTCAAACTTTTCAACAAGACTTTAGGTAATGTTTTACTACTGTGTTTCTCAGCTTTTACTATCTTTTTTTTATTAGGAAAAGCTACTTGAAATTGTGTCCTCCTTTCCCTTGAGGAATAAAAAAAGCGTCAAACAGCTTTATTTTGTTTGGTAATGATTGTTTTCCTTTCTCTCCAGAAACAGAATGTGCTGAAGATATGGTCTCTACTACTGCTGTAGCGCCAACAACTCCTAAACAGACTACCAGCCAGGTTCCAGCAACTAGCCCAGCACCAACTGCATCACCCTCAAATCCTGCAGTTGGTAAATACAATGTGACTGGTCCAAATGGAACCTGTGTACTTGCCTATATGGGGTTACAGCTTAATATCACCTACCTGAAAAAAGATGAAGAGGTATACCTTTTTTTCTTTCTTCAGAGCCTTCAGATTGCTTCTTTGGGGAAAACTTGACAAATTATTATTGGGTAACTTCTGTCTTTAAAAATCCCAGTTCTTTGAGTATTCATCCGTGGTTGTCCTCTATTAGAATTGCTTAACTTGGACTAGACCAATGATGGTTGAAATGGTTCTCTTCTACTAAAAGTGGTCGTTAAAGATTTTTTACTCTTACTGAGAGTATTAAACTTATGTCAAATCCAGTAAGTGTATATGGCCATTCCACAGGAGCTGTAAAAATTACTACAGATACAAGTAGGGGGAATTCTATTATCAGAGGTGCCATCTCAACAAGATTTTTAAACTGTTAAGGCCAATTTATTGTATTAAATTTATTTAGGTACCTGAATGAACATGGTGAATGACTACTAGAAGGGAAAATTACTGCTACTGTAAAACTGCACAGACTTGTGACTCAGGTAACTTCCAGCCAGCACTGAGGAGGCTGGGGTTTGACTTCAGTGCTTAAGAGCTACTTATTGGCTGATTTTAACAGCAAAAATGCTACATGGTTTATGTAAGATCCAGCCCTGGCACAGGTTCTGACCCACCATTTTTGATGCAAGGCCCAACTTGCCAGCCCCATTGATAAACCTGTTACCCACGAACCAGTAAATCAAAGCTATGAGTGTAATCCCAAAAGGATTGCTAAAGGCCCTCAGAAGGAAACAATCAAAGGTCAGCAAGCCTTTATGTTCCGTAAAGCTTTGTTATAAGGACCTTTGATCACAAGCTGCTTCTTCCTATCCTGTGGCTTAATCTGAGGTAAAGAGGACACGTGCAGGCAAAAAATTCTGGCTGCTGTTCTGTAGTTTGTTGGATCTTGATGATAAAGGACCTGGTGTGAGGAGGGTGGTGTCTGCATAGGATTTAGCTACGTGATGCTGATGTGATGGTACAAAGGAATCTATGCCATTTATTTATGATTATGATGATGATGACTGAGAGGTAAAAGCATTAGCACTGATAGGTGGTCTGTGGTTGTACAGTAGCTGGTTATGATGGACTGGGTTTTTAGCCACTGTAATTGTGTGAAATTCTGTAAGCTGTGTCCTGTAGTGTGGCAGTGTTCTGCCAGAACAGCTGATTTCTAGGGTAGTGACCAGTGAGGAGGTGGCAAATAGGTTTCCAGTCACATGAGGGTCAACTAAGAGCTACTGAAGTCTTCTGTTGGATTGTTTGGCAAGTGCATTTAACCCACGGAGTTCTACAGATACAGGACAGTATAAAATCATGTACCATGGGCAAAACTAAAGCATTTTGAACTGATGTGCAAAATGATCATGCTTACAGGCAGTTCTCTGTTTGATTACGTCAAAGAAATATTTTATGGCTTGTTGCCCCCTGCATAGTGATGGTTACTAATGTTTTTCCTTAGGCTGCTAGGACTGAAGAAGTTTAGTGTGGAGATGGCAGCAGGCTATTGGCCAGTCAGGGCTGGGGAAAGTTTCATTAGGCTTTGTTCTTTGTACCAGCCTTGGTAATTTGGGTAACTTGCACGTGTATCTGCCCAGTTGTCTGTAAAATGTGTGGACAAACACAACACTGTATGCATGTGAGTACAAGCAAGGTAGAAGCTGACTGAATGTATGGTGATGTTTTAGTCTCTTCAAATGTCACAATTGATGCTCTTTTCTCATAGATGGGATTAGAGTTGCTGAATTTCGTACCACATAATACAACTTCATCTGGGACATGTGATAATACGTCTGCCTTCTTGAATCTGACTTTTGACAAAACAAGGGTTATCTTCCGCTTTGCGCTGGTAAGAATCTGTAGACAAAGCCTGAAGGGTCTGGTGGGACTCTTCATGTGGGAAAACTAATTGGGGCAAGTACAAGAGAAAAAAGATGCAACTACAGGAAGGGAAGTAAGTAATTCCTTTGTTTTCAGCACTAGGATTTAAGAATAGCCTAAGGAATAGCCTGTGGTAAATAGGCATCTCATCTAATTGTACAAGTCTGGAACTGGGTTTAAGCCCTCATTAATGTTCTCTGTACACCCAAAAGCCACGTGTGCTTGTCTTATGATGGTTGGAAATCCTGTTTTCCATAGCCCTGCCTCAGTGCTGTATTAGAGCTGTGTACCCTTGAGGACTGAATCCACTGTATGTGTCAGCTTTGTGCTGCTTTTAATATTCATGGGATTGATCAAATGTGATCATCTGGATCTGTTGCTTTTAAATGATGCTCCATATCTCTGTGGGGTACCAAGCTCCTTTAAAGCTGTATCTAGCATAGGCTATATCATTGCACTAGCCTGGTTAAGGCATGGGTGAGACTATAGCTTTAGTGTGGAGGTCCAGTCAGCAGTCTGAGGGGTGACAGTCCCCCTTTCTCTGCCTCCCTTCCCTCCCCCAGAGTCATTTTCTCTAAGGTGCGTACCTCCAGTAGCTTTTCTCTCTAAAAGGTGCAACCAGGCTCTTCCTTTGGATGCTAATCCAAATTGTGGACTACCCTTTGAATAACCTTTCTCAAAATGCATGCAGAATTGATCTGGAATGTTAACAGCTTGTATTGTACATCATGAGCTTAAATAACTACTTGTTTCTTTTTTTAAAAGAATGCAAGTGCTGAAAAATTTTTCCTTCAAGGTGTGAGTGTAAGCACGACTCTCCCAGCTGAAGCAAAAGGTAGGGACTTTTAAGAAGTCTACTTTCAGCTACTACCACTATAGATATTAAGGGTTGCCTGCATTAAATAACGTCGGAAAATCTGGGGAAGAATGCATGGAATTCAGGCTCTACAAGCTTACACCTACTGCTCTCCAGGATTCTGTAATAAGACTTTCTCTTACACAGTTCCAAAGTTTGAAGCATCAAACAACAGCATGAGCGAGCTGAGAGCTACAGTAGGGAACTCCTACAAGTGCAGCGCAGAGGAGAATCTCCGGGTCACAGACAAAGCCCTTGTCAATGTATTTAATGTTCAAGTCCAGGTTTTCAAGATTGATGGAGATAAGTTTGGGGCAGGTAAGAAGTTTACATTTGGGGGCAGGGGAGCCTAAGATTTGTGAAGTACATTTCAATATAAACATGTAATATTCTATAGTCAAATGTCAGCTGAGCTTAGTCCCTGTGTGCCCTATTACAGATGTTGGGGCTAGTAAGAAAAGTACGTAAGAAGCTTTGAAATACCTAGGACTACTTCCTTCTGGTTCAGAGAAGGGTTAAGGAAGAGCACTAACTTTCTCTCCTAACTGTTGCATGGACAGTTGTATGAAAAGGCCAAAGTTCAGGGAAGTTCCTGACTTTTTTAGTTAATGCTGTACTTTGTGGTTAAAGCAAAACGGCTAGGGCAGTTGTGTGGATGTATTTATGATGACTGAGCTTGTACATAACAGTAACAGCTCTTGAGAAGGAATTAATTATTATAAATATCTATATTGTGCATACAACTAGTACTAGAAAGATTTCATCCTGAACGATCTTAGCTAGGGGCTTGGTTTCCTTTGTGTTGTGGGTAAGCTAAGCTACAAGTTCACTTGGTTTTATCAATGTGCTGACAGCAGAAGCTTGAGTTCTGGATATAACGATCTTGTTGGTGCACTAGTGCCTAACACAGGTCTTTTTTTCTTTCTCTTCAGTGGAAGAATGTCAACTGGATGAAAACAACATGCTGATACCTATAATAGTTGGTGCAGCCCTTGCTGGTCTTGTTCTAATTGTCTTGATTGCTTACTTGATTGGCAGAAAGAGGAGCCATGCTGGATATCAAACAATTTAATGACTTGCACTAAAACCCTGTGTAGATGAAAAGCAATTGCAAGAAGCTGGGAAAAAAAACCCACCCACATTTCCCCTGAGCTAAGAGTGATATTGTAAGGGAACACCTTTTCTTGCAAATTGCTGCTTCTTAAAGTCTGCTTTATTAAATGTGAAATCATCTTGCAGCATTTAACTATGCACAAAAATAACTTCTGAAAATTCTGGTGTTTAATTTTGCTAACTAGTTTAAATATTTACCCACTTAGAAACAAGCTAAAAGTTTTTAAGGGTGCTTTTTTGGAATTGGCATAAGGTAATGTCAGCTAAAGATTCCAGAGAGGGATGTTGCTAATTCACACTGACTCCGTTTCAGAACTCTTACAAAGGGAAAAGGTTTATTCTTTGTACTGCTGCCATCCAGTGATGATGATAGTTATACTGATGATGCATTTAAAGAAATTTAGTAACAACTGACACAATTGAAATTTAAAATCTAAACTCCACCATGTCTCTTAGGTGTGTATTTTTTACTAAGCTTTAAACTTGATGCCTGGCATATGCAGGGTGTGAACAACGCAATACTCAAACCTTATAGAAACTCTTTATGATTGGACAACTCCCCTGTTTGATATTTTTGATGCTCTGCCAGCTTGTTAGAAGCTGGTACTTTTTTAAAATGGGTGTTATTTTTATTTACCTTTTTTTGTAAAGTGATTTCTGTCTCTTCTGTTGGAAGGTCCAGAGAGATCCTGTTACTGCACATGTGTACAATATAGATCTCAATCTGCTGATTCTCTTGCTTTAAACTTGGCTGGGGGGTTGTACACTTTAAGGATCAGTTCTTATGTATGCATTGCCTGTAACAATGCTAATAAAGATACTTTTTTTTCTGTATATCTTAGTGTTGCTGATTGATTGCTCTTACAAACATTCGGTCATTTGGTAAGGACTAAAGTTTTGGTTTGGCTCTACTTTGGAAGCTTTAAACAATCCTTAGTGTGGAGTTAAGTTAAACAAGTGTTTAAGGTTTTTCACTGTGGCCCAAATGTGAGGCTTAACTCTGCATCTTCAGAACAGCTCCTTGTTTTGGGCTTTGTGTCTGGAAACAGGTACAGCTTCTGTGTATCAGTAACCTGAGATCTAGAGAAGTTAACCCTTCCATTAGATTGCTGCTTGCTGAGAAATGTCAGTATATTGGTCTCTCAGGCTAAGCATCGCTTTCTGAAAGTGCTGCTAAGATACTTGGTAAAAGACTTGTAAATAATACTTTAGGTTTTATTTTGAAATTGGATTCTTACCATGGAATAAGAAACAGTGTCTGCTGAGGACTGTGAGTGTTGTAATGTGCTTGGAAGTGAACCTTTGTGTTTAAACCTACCCTGACTCCCTCCTGCAGTGATGTTTTGGTGTTAACAGCACTAGCTACAGAGGGCAGAAACCAAGGCACACTGAAACATTGCACAGAACACTATTCTTCTGACAGGGAGAACTGAACACATAGCAGTAAGGCCCTGCTACCTTGAAGGTACCTGAAAACTATAGAGTTTGCCAGTGGTGAATAAACTAGTACTTCCTAATACCTGGTGATGTCCTTATAGTTCAGTACTCAAGGAAAATGAGCCTCTGTCTGGTAACATAAAGGATGAGACAGCTTGGAATCGTACTGTTAAGTAATTGTCTTTACTTGTCTAGGAGAGCACTAATTTAGTGCCTGTGAAAACTTGCCTTGTTTTTTTTTCCCTGCTGAGGAATGAAAGAAACTCCATCTGCAGAGGGATGGGAAAAGAGATAAACCTCCCTTGACATGGAAGGAAGAGAGCTTGGAGTAGTCTGAAAAGGAGTGTGGTGTAGAAACTTTCCATAATAAATAAGCACACACTGCTGGCCTCTCTTCAGTCTTCCCTCCCTTTCCCCAGCAGGAAGGAGAGGGAAGGGACTTGGCCACGAGAGGGCTCTGCAAGGACAATAAAGGAATTCACAGGCACCCGGCCCCAGCAGGGAGGGATGTGGCCTTAGTGCCAGGGGCAGGGCTGCAGCTTTGCTTGTTTCTGCCTGGGGCAGGATATTTAGACTTGCATTAAGGTACAGCTTAGGAAGTGCCTGATGTCTGATGCCATCAAGGAAGAATTGTGCTTCTTGTTATCTTTACAAGTGTTTCTCTCAAAAATTTTTAGGGACAGAGATAATGAGGATATAGCACTTGTAGTGCAACCTCAGTAGAAGTACAGCATCTACTTTCAGCATCTCTTACAAAGTGAGAAATGCTGCTTCTAAATTTGAGTCAAATTACCTGTTACCTACTGTGCTAGGGCTAGAAAATCCTGAATAAGCATATAATGAACTAAGGGTGGTTATAGAGGAAGTTTTCTGGCTGCTTTCTGTAGTCTGGACCTTGTACATGTTCCTTGCTGCCTTTACTTGAAGGGCTTTTATACACTGCATAGAGTAACTGCTAGTGAAGCTAAAGATCACCTCCTTCATTGCTGTCTTCCCCTGCACTTTGCCCTATTTACTGAGTTCCTTAAGTGAGGGACAGCAGGGAGGAAAAAGGAAGAAGCAGGGAGGAAAAAGGAAGAAGCTGCAGTCAGGAAAGAGCTCACGTTATGTTGCTCTCTTCACACCAAGAAACAGGTTCTGACAAATTAAATAAATTTATTTTGTACAAATGATAGCAGTGTCACAGTTAATACAATAGGAAGGATATGTAATTTTATACACCTGTTTGTTTTAACATTACAAAATACCCTGAAGAGACAAGTATGGTGACTGCTTTTTTAAAAGGAGTGTCCTGACACTTGGTCACATTCTACTCTGAAAATGCTTTAATCGTCTAAAAAAAAAAAAAAAACAACAAAAAAACCCACAATGGAACCCCCTGTTCCAGTTATGAAGTCTGACATACAGTACAAAGTGTTAACAACACTTACTTGAAAGGCAGGAACATTTGGTCAAGTGTCAGTTAATTTGTGGAAAGCTTAAAGTGTGCCTTAGTCAGTGCAAATAAAGGAATGTGTCAATTGCTGTAGTGTCTGACCACCTGGTTAAATACAGTGAGTTATCCCTGAGAAAGCAACTTCTCTCTGCAAGTCTCTCGGAGTTTGTTGATTGTTGCCATGGACAAGCTTCCAGGGTCTGTGAATATTTTCTGGGGGCAAAAGGAAGAAATTCTTGTTAAAATTCTGGCTTTGGCCAACATGCTGGAATTCTCGTGTGACTCTCTGAAGTGTGAAATTCCTGCTTTGATATCTATACTGTGAAAACACTTCCTCCTTGTAACAGGGTAGCATCTTCACCTACTCTGCTGTAGCAAAATGCAAAACTTGCAGCTCAAAAGTGCTGTAAGTTACACAAAAACTTGTTTGAACAGAAACATCCAGTTACACTTATTTTAAAAGGCATTTGTGCTGGTGGATGGCAGGCATATTTAGAACATAGTAAACAATCTTTGTAGCATTTGGTAATGCTACAAAGCAGTGGTGCCAGGCTCTGGAATATATACATACATATATACAACAATACATTCCTACTGCAAAAAATAAACTCATATTTCCTTGCTATATTACCTTTTCTTCTTTACCGAGCTTTGCAAAGTAGCAATGTATCTGGATGTGAGAGTGTGAGGGATTTCAAATACTGTCACACATCTAGTATTTTTTTTTTGCTTTGACTTGTTGCTCAAAAACAATACATTTGTTTTCACTATTTCATCTAAAACCTCTGACTGAACAGAACTACAAAGCAAGCTGCAAGTTTATGCACTTTAATCTACAGTTAAGATGTGTGAGCCTCTCAGTTCTCTGTAGTTGTAACTGACAGCTCTGGACATAAGATTATAATTCAGCCAGTTTTGACCAGTATTCCAGTAAAGAAGTCCGCATTTGTATTAAACTGAAAACTAAGATTTTGTTTGGAGTGGGGTGGGGGCAGGCATATAATACTCAATCGTCATCACCTCCACTATCTATACTGCTCAGAAAAAACCAAAACTAACAGAACCAAACCCCAAAGTATGCATGTCAAAGATAAATTTAAGAACCTAACCTAAATTGTTTATTTAGTTGCCTTGAAAGCCCCCTCACTACAGCAACTACCACAGTTAGAATAAATATTTCATTCAGAGTAACTGCAAGAAAAAGGTACCTGTTTTTTCTAAAACCAGTTGTTGTAAAACACAATGCAATTAAGTAGGAGGGGGAAGTGTGTTTATATTGGCCTCTGAGCTGGTATTTTCATGGCAGCTAACATTAAACAAAACTTTTATTCTAAGCCCTTTACAGAACAGGAAAATCCCTCAATCATCTCCCTTCTAAATTAAGCTGTACCTGTGATCTATTTTTTCTTGCTCCTTTTATTGAAAGGCTCACAAACACTAGTAAGTTAAGGGTATTCTTTATGAGCAAAGATGAAACGTAAATTGCATCCTGCTGTAACAAACTTCTGCACAGAGCTCTGACATGAGCACAAGACTGTCCTGTTAGTAGAAGCCACCTACTGAGATACAGTTTTGTGCACACTTAGCAAACAGTGATAGCAGAGTTGGTCAAGTGATTTATGACAGAGGTGCTTCTGTTACATTTTTTGCAATTAACATATTTTACATTTCAATTTGATTTAAGCACTAAATCTAGTGTTTTATACAGACTTGGTATCTAATCTATTAATAGTTCCCAAAAAATAATTCTTAGCTTGCAGGTTATCATAAGACTTGAGCACTCAACTGCATGGATTTTGTCTGGAAAAAAAGAACTTGGTGCAGCCTTTTTGTTCTCTGACAAAACATAATGCTTATATTCTGGCACTGATGATTTATCAATGCAAGTTTAAAATTAACTTTGTGTCTATTCTACAATACTCTATTACAATTAATCTCAAAAAAAAAAAAACCCCACAGGAACACAATGCATAGTTCACTGGAAGAATGCACTGAAGTTATTCTCTGGTCAGACATCCTGCCTTCACTAGTTAAATGGCCAAAAAAAAAAAAAATCTTCCCTATATGACAGAATGTATTACAGTGTATGGATTTAGATGATAATTTTTAAAAAATCCTTAGAAGGTTCAAATTTCTTATATAAAAACATTCTTCATACTCTTGGCAAGTCTTACAGATACATTTCTCCTAACTGTATCCATCTTTTTGACTGAGCAAAACATTTCTAAGTCAGTCTTGTTTCTAGTTTGTAGCAACTAAAAGCTGCAGAAAATTTACCTGCATGAAGCTGTGACACTCTGTTACAAATGTTCCTTTGGTGATCTCCTTAAATTTATCACAAATGTCAGGGAAATTCGTGGCTTCCAAAATAAAAGCTTGGTGTTCCTTAATTAAGGTTAAGGCCACGCGGAAGATGATCTTTGACCCTTCATAGAATAAACAATCCCATATTCGGAGCACAGTCTGCAGGAAAGGAGAAATTCAGATTACAGCTTCTTGATTTCTAATAGGTGATTATTACTAAAGCATTACAAATGAAATAATGATCATGAGCGCATATTGAGAACTTCACGTTAACAATTACCTCTACTGGAAGAATGTCAATGAACAAGCAGATAAACCAGCGTGAGACCACTAGGGTCCACATGACTCCATGTCTTTCCATCAGCTCAGCTACAGCTGGAACTTTCATTTTCACAAGTTCTCCAAGGACTTCCTGATCAGTTTTCAGGCCCAACATTGCAGGACTGTAATAATCTTGGAGAGAAGAAACCAAAATTCAAGAGTCTGTGGATGCGATTTTTCCACAAAAATGAAGAGAATTTCCTATACAGCTGAGCACATAAAAGCATGTTTAGGCTATGAATCCCAAATTGGAGTAAATTAAACCATGCAATGAAGATGTCTGCAGTGTGCTCATACAGGAATTCTCTTCAGCCATGGCTGAGCCCTCTACACAAGTGCTTCATTCGTGCCTACTAAAGTATCTTCTTTTTCTCTGACGTTTTGTGACAACTCATTCTTCCTTCCCAAGCAAGGATAATCTAGGTAGTCTTTAACTACTAGCTTAAACTATGGAAGGCTTACTAATATTTAAACAGTTCAATATAACCACCACCTCCTTCCCATGCGTGGGGGCTGCACACCTCCTAGTCCATATGATACCCAGACAAGTAACAAAAAAAACCCAAACCCAAACAACAATAGACTTTAGCCCGGGTCCAGTCACAAACTGGAAATGCAAATTTCTGAGTGTCAGCTGCGCAGCGGTGCTGGAGGCCAGATATCACTCCTAGGGTATGACCTAACCATTAAGTGTTTTTCTCCAAGCCAAAGAACTCCCACTTTTTATTGAATACTAGAAGGGAGTGACAAGTTCTCCCCAGGCAATGTCTCTTCCTTCTTAATTTACCTGAGAGATAGGGGCTGAAATTAGACCTACATCTCCTACCCTGCTAGTCACTGCACTAAATTGTTAAATCCAAAATTAAGAAAAAATGGAGCATGCTCTGACTGTTAGTCCACAGCCTGTTTGACAGGGAAAGTATTTTCATTACCGAAGTGCAGGATGAGTAATGAACATGTCAGTTCTATAAGCAAGTCGCTCTGGGTATACTTAAGGGAAGAAAAAGATTATTTTAGTTCACAAGAATTCAGATGGCCCAGCAAGAGTTACACGGATGTTAAAGGAATTCATATTATGGGTTTAGATGTTGACAGAAACATTTAAGCTGGACTTGATGGCTCCAGCCCTGGGAAGTAATCATTGATGGTTCACTACTGCTTAGCTGACAAGACCTATGTTATTAACATTATTTACTGAAAGAAATAACTGCTAACACAAGCACCTTTCTCTATGTTTCTTTCCTTCACCAATTCTGGAAAGCTGCAATTCAGGTTTCTCTACGTTAGCTGGTGTCTGCCAACGTTCTCAGACATGCAGCATAGACTGATTGTTCACATGAAGATGAAGGAATCAGAGCAAAGACCATTTGTCCAAAATAATTTTAATAACATCTCCCAGT
Source organism: Gallinago undulata (assembly GCA_026546715.1). Taxonomy (NCBI): domain Eukaryota; kingdom Metazoa; phylum Chordata; class Aves; order Charadriiformes; family Scolopacidae; genus Gallinago; species Gallinago undulata. The sequence continues at coordinate 144,009,139 of JAOTQQ010000001.1, read as the reverse complement.
GCCACAAAAAAGTTTAGGAAGATGCCCAAAGTATGCAGTAAATTTATAACCACTTTAATTTCTCTAATGAAATCACAAGAGCAGTTTAATATTCCACTCTTTTCTGTGTCAATGGATTCCTTGAACAGACTTCCCACCCTGGGAACTCTTCATTTGTCCTGTTCAAACTGCAAAACATCTACAGGCATTTTTACAGTTCTAAGGAGCATCACATTCAAGCTTTAGCTTTTTGTCTATGATCCTTATTTAATTTGTTCCCATGGAAGAATGATACTTAAAACTATTTTACAGTCACTGCCACTATATACATTCTTGTAACCATTTGCCTTTCAGTTGCTTGAGGGAAAGCTACGAGAGCTAAAGCACAAGTAACTCAATGAAAAAGCGTACTAAAACCAAACAGAATCACAGCATGACTTCAAAGCCAACACAGAAACTTCTTTCTCCACATTTTGTGTTAGTGCTGTGCTCATCTGTGAATTCGAATGAAGGTAATGTTAACTGACAGAGTAATCCTTTTTTTAAACACTGCTTTAATGTCAGTGAAAAACCAAGAATCGCATTTCACATAACAGAACAAGCCTTCTTCCCTTTCCTGCCCTTCCTCCTCCTCCACTCACACATCCACAAACCATTTTTTTTTAAGTTTTTTGTGCTCCTGAGACATGCAAAAACATACTTAAAACTTTTTCAAGTTACCGCCAGTGAGTGTCCTCAGGAGGAAGGAGAACAGCCCACACACTCTCTCCTTTGCACTACAGCAATCATCCGATATGCTGCAATCAACAGCAGCTGCTATTTTTAATGTGTACGGCAAAGTAAATGTCAGGATCTCAGCGAGAACACAACCAGACACCCACCCAGCTTTTTGAGAGCTGGCGAGTAACAAGTTAATAGCCAAGGCAACTTGGATACATCACTTCTTGATTTACTGAAGCAGCAAGCAGCCAGGAAGCCTTGGTGTAATTAAAATTTCGTTCAAGTTTGTTAGATTGTACTGCTGGACAAAAAAAAAAAAAAAAAAAAAAGGTACTATTCATTTATCCGGGGCAGCCTCCTGCTGTTTCTCGTGGAGGGGGGGCCTCCCATGAACTGCACTCCCACAGAACTGCACTGATCAGCCCAGTGCCACTGCACAAGCAGGAGTCATTAATGATTTTATGCAAATGCCAACAACTGAGTAGAAGTTTTTTTCCAGGATATTAGCTGCCAATTCGCAACAGAAAAAAGTTACATTAGAACAATCTGCATCCAAGACCTTTTTATATGTAATTATTGTACATTAATTATAGTTAATGTGGGTACTAATTATAATTATTACATGTAATTATTTATAATTTAATATATACTTTTATATACACACAATTTTATAAATGCATGTATGTATGTATATAAAATTAGCTCCTCAAATTAGGAAAGCCTCATTTCCAGTCCTCCAGAAACATTCCTACAGAACCCTGTATTTGCAGAAAACTTACCCACAGATCATTGACAAAGAACACAAGAGCATACCAGCAGCACCCACACCTGGCCCTCTGCCCAAGGGCCCCCCCCCCCAAGTTTTCAGGGCTACGCAGGGTTAGCCACAACTACATAGGCAAGTCAGAAGAAGATCCAGCATCACGCTCAAGCCACCTTTCAAGGTCTGTGTCTGCTCCGACTAATAAAAATGATTTTGTAACTTGGTTCGGTGCCTAGGTGCTTGGTAACATTTAACCTACGTGGCTCTTCTGTTCTTATTTGCTAGGGATGCACCGTCCCTAAGCCTTCTGGAAATGTCCCCTCAGCAAAAATCCTGCAGCTCTCCCTTGCTGGAAACGCTTCACTGTGTGCCCTATTTTCCTAATCTTCTATAATTGGCTGCTCTGCCCAGAATCTTTCCCTAAAGTCAAGATATCCTTGTTTAGAAAAAAGGCTACACAAGCCTAACCCTCCCCCACACCCCAAAGCTGCTTTTCACAAGATACTATGCAGCAAATTATTTTTACTCACCTACCACCAAAATACATTAGCTTTATGTTCCATCTTACAAATTACTTGAAATTTCTAGATTTGCACAATCCACATTTAATTAGTGTATTAGTTATTTTTCCCCCTCAATAATTTGGCAGAATACTGAGCAGTTGATGACCCAGAATGGACTCGAGTCAGTAACCACTACTCATCTGCCACTTATTAATTAAAAAAACAAAACCACAACACAAATATAAGCTAATTATATTGTGCACCTACTGATCTAAATCAGTTTATAGGAATGTCCTCTGACAATGTATCATCCTCCTGAAAAAACACATAGCCAGGTTGCTTCCTTTTAGTCCTCAAATTGTCAAATGGCAGAGATGACGTTAATATTTCGTTGATCACACACTACATTGTTTATCATCACATCTTTTTCTGGAAGGCAGTATATGAAATACTGTATTACAAACTATTATTACATTTTATTATTAAATTATTATTATTGAATTCCAGAAAAATGTCTAGATGAAAATTAAGTTTCCCAATATGAAACTACTTGTTTCCATGCTCTTTTCTAATCTGGCCCTAGACTTTTCTTACTTTCCTCTCACCTTTCCTTTGTTTGTTGCTTACCCACATGCACCTTCTTTGTCCATTCTGTCATTCCTGGTGCCTGCCTATGGATTTTGGATGCCTTGCTAAGTTCAGGAGCACGCAAAAGCGTAGCAGAGGGCATTGCAGGCAGCACCCCACGCAGAATTTGCCCCACCGAGTTCCTCTTCCTCGTCAAAGTCCTGACCCTGAAGAGCAGCACAGCCCCATGGCTCTGCCAGGATCGTCGGCTTCTCTTCCTCTTGGAGTTGCACAGCAAAAAGGAAAAGCCAGCTTCACCAACTGCCAGGTATTTTATTGCTACTGTACAATACAGGTGACTAGATGAAGGGACTTTTTCCCTTCTTTAAAGGGCTTTTTGTTATTAACACTGCACTGACTGTGGCATGCTGTCACTTCAAGTGAAGTGTATTCTAGTTCAGCATCTGACAGAGATGATCCTTCAACTACATTTCACTGCCCCCCCATCACAATAATTAGCACCTCTCTGAATCCTACCAGGATGTCCAGGACTAAGACATAACTGCCTGCTTGTGCTCCAGAGCAGTAATGAGATTTGCAGGAAATAAGGATAAAGCTTGTAGGGACTCTATGACCTTGTTCTCCGTTACAAATAGATTAAGAGGTTCCAAAAATAAAAGTTTAAGAAGTAGAACTCTTATAGCCTTAAATTACCTCTACAAGTCAGAGCTGCAGAAGTTTAAAAAGAATCCTTTAAGTCTGTTGTGCATATGTCAGGTTAAATATAAATACTCCTACTGGAACTAACATGATATGAATTCTTAGTGTTATAGAAATACCCAAGACAAGACCTCAGCTCTGCTGCTTATCTTCGAGCATTTCAAACTATTATTTCAAGAGCCTATATAACCCAGCCTGGGGCAAACTGACTGATTTGTCTTCGCAATCCAATTTATTTAACCAAATTGAAAAATTAAAAATAAGCTGGTTTAACTTTTCTCAGTCACAAGCAATGCAAAGTATTTTATTCACAAGAATATGTTTATAATGTCCATGGGAGCCAGGGTGGCGGATTAAAGTTCTCTCTCCTACCCCAAACAAGCTAAAATGGCTTATTTGTTATACCAATGTGCAATATTCAAAAACATCCTGCTGTAGCCCATTACATTTGCTACCAGACTTCTCTGGAATCCAGAAGAGACAAACAGAACAGACCTCAATGCTGGCGGGCAAAAGCAGAGGTTGCCATGGACAGGACTGGCCAACTTTATGAAAAGCACTTGGTTCTACATTTCAAGTAAAAACAGAAACAGATTCCACCTTTGTGGAAAATGTGCCTTTGTGGGGAAAAAAATCCTTTCCAGTAATCCTTTACTATAAAAACTCAGCTGTTTACATGTTACTGAAAACAGGGGTTATTTTAAATAACCTTGGCAGTACAAAGTTTTCCTTTCCAAAAAGATATGCTATCATAGCATATGATGTTCATAAACCAAGTTTATGAACTTAAAGCAACACACGTGGAATGAATTTCATCACTTCAGTTACAGAGAGGTCAAACTAGATTCTGATAGCAGTCCCTTCTCACCTTCAGAGCATCTAAATGCTATCTATGCTATTCCTACACACTTTACTAACTCATTCTCCCCGTCGGCAAATCTCAGCCTGACTTGTCCAAGAAGGTAGGGCAATGTTCTGCTGTTTTATTTCTACCATGGCATGGTCCAAAAAGATGCAGCAGGCCTTCTAAGAATCTACATTACGAGCCTGGCATAGAAAGCTGGACAAACTATGTTTGGGAGGAAATCAGAAAAATCACAACAGGAATAGGAGGAAAACCAAAAGTACTGCCAATTCTTTTTGCAATATCAGGCCAAAGTGACCCCCTGCAGATGTCCTGGCCAAAGTGATATCCTGCAGATATGTGGTTAAATGGCAAGCTGAACTCTTAACTATGTTATTTTTAAAACATAAGTTCCTAATCCTCCAGGGAACTAAAAGGAAAAAAAAAAAAAGTAATCCAACAAACCTACCAACCCAAAACAGGCTCAAGCCATACTTTATTCTTCCTTCATCAAACCAAACAGATCCAGAACTTGTGTCCCGAGGTACTGAACTCACATCAGAACTAGCAGCAGCTGTATTATTCACAACTGAACATTAGTCTTAAAAAAAAAAAAGTGAGCAAGCCCAATTCATTTTGGATGGCAGAACTACCTTTAAAAAAAAAAAAAAGAGAAAATGCAAGCATTTTATGGATGCTTGCTTATTGGTTGGGAGGCTGAAATTACACATAATTTAGAATAATATTATTTTGATCAGTAATTTACTATTAACACCTATTCACCAAGCACAGAAAGGCTGTGTTTGTACACAATCCCATCTGCCTGTATTCACCTCCTGCCTCTGATCCCATACTTAGAAAATGGATCACATGGAGCAGAAAGAGCCCTTTGGTTTCCTATTTGCATTTCACATAGGACAGTGAGATTCTGAGCAGATGTAGTAGCTACTGGTTAGAAACTGACAAAGGATGCTAGTTTTTATAAAGACAATGGAAAGAAAGGCAAAGATGATATCCTTCCAGACATTACAAGAAGGCAGAGATGAAATACAAAGAAACAAAGACTCCATGAGTCCAAAGACTTCTCAAAGAAACAAACTTAAGTTGGTGGCATGTTAGAAAGCACAAATACAACTTTCAGACATCCTAGTTATGAACAATGAAAATGGCTAATGTTTTTATTTTATTTTTTTCAAATACTAACTCTGTTATGTGATGCTCAGTAGAAATATTTGCATCATTACAAACTAGTCTAGATTAAAGTTATAGCAACCAGAGCACTCTCGTACAGATTACACATAACTGAGCAAACTGCTGTTGGCCAATTCTCCTTTCCTCCCCCTTCCCTGTCTCTCTATCCACCACCATTGGAATTGCTCCTTTTGTGGATAGTGTTTATTCATAGTATTAGTGAACTGAAAGACACTAATGTACACAGATTATTCACCACTCAGCTGTTTCCAAATGGCCTGGTCTGACTCCAGTTATTGCATTCTTGTGAACTGCACCGGTCTAAAGAGTTTTTGCAGAAGGCTGCAGCTTACTGGATTGATGATGGTTCCAGGAGCCAAGCTTTTAATTTACGAAACTCTGTCAGACTTTAACACTGATGTCCTCAAATAGAGGGGAAATTCATGAACAAGCATTGAAGACTACCTCAACTGCTTATCATACTCAGAGGAAACAAACATTTAAAAAAAAAAAGTTTGCAATTGTGCAGTGAGTCTTAATGACTGATGACTTCAGCTGAATAAGGATTCCTGGATCTGTAGCTATTTTAATTCCTCTACGGGATTAGAAGAATAGCTGTTTTATCAGTTCACTGCACTGACAAGATAATTCTTAACACCTCAGCACAAAACACAGCATTTATATTCTCTCACACTTAAGAAGAACCCCTGTGTTACATTTTCTTCAGCTCCTTACAAGAATGCTACAGTCACGCCATGGGAACTACTGAGCACATTATTAAAAGAGTAGGACAGAGCAGGAGGCTTAAAATAGAAAGCTGGACAGACACCCAGGGCTCTAGCCTGATGTTTGGAGATGGAAACCAATCCAGCCCTTCAATCTGAAATGAAAGGAAACGAAAGTTACAATCCTCTTACTTCAGGCTTGAAGAAGCTAATGAGAATTAATTTTAATCTTGAAGCAACAGGTTTTAAAACTAGAAGAGGAACAAATGAGATTTCTCTACTAGCCATAACTTGAAAGCTTAGTAAAGCATTCAAGTCTTCCAAACAAAAAAACACACGACTCAACCAAGGTTCTATGTCCCAAGCATCTCTCTAAAATTAAAGAGTTGCTTCTTGTACATTTAGGTAAACAAAACTTACCACTGAGCACTGCACATGATTTTCTTCATATAATTTCCTTTACTCTCAAAGCACATCTCCTTCCACAAACACTTATTCATGTAGCGACCTATGCTGTGTATGCATTATGCTATATTCTGAAACAATATCAACGCCTGCTGTCATTGCATCTTCATGCTACCCTATATTTAAAAAGAAAAAAAGCAAATGGCGATAGAGTTGAGCAATTTAAAATAAACAATTTTGCAGTACCTTTAGTTGCAAATATGATTAATCCAGAGTAAGCACATCTTAGCTCAGGAAAAGCCAAAGTAATCCTTGGATATATTTACTACTGAAGGAGAGAGTATTTCATCTCTATATATGACATTAGCAAAACTGAGGGTAGAAAACTGCATCCAGCTCTGATACTCACACTGAAGGTAGAATTGAACTGGAAAGGACATGAGAGAAAGGGTTATAGACACTAATAAAAATTGAGCTCTGTAAGGAACTTCTCTATTTGTAGAATTTATGCAAGGAAAGTGAAAAAGCAAGCTTAACCACTTCACAAAGAAAACATTCTAAGCATTATGTTCTTTTCAATATAGTAAGAGCAAGTTTTAAAAAGAAGCAATAGCTACACGTTAGAACAAGGCAAATTCCAATAAAAAGTATAGCAAACATTTTTAGTAATTTGTAGTTTTAGTGATTTGTAGTTGCAATAAACTACTAGGAGTAGTGGTAGGGTCTCAAGTTTTGGACTTTTCACAAAGATGAGCTCTAAGCCAAATGAGTCTTCTGCAGAGGGAATGCGAGGAAATATTAGTGTTTCCCCAGCTGGCTGCTTGTATGGCAAATCCAGTTACATTTCCAGTTTTATGAGTCTTGGTATTTAACACATGGATTACTTCAAGCACATGAATACATCTTATGGGGATTTACGAATTAAAATACAAAACCGTGTATCAGGACCTGCATTGAGCACCTATAACCCCATTATATATTTGTCAGCAATTATATTATGCTTCTAGCCATCAAAGCAACATATTCAGGGAGGTTATATTACTAAAATTGTAATTGAACCTGCAGAGCCCTGGTTGACCATTAGAAGGCCCAAAAAATATATGCTATGAGGAATGAAATAAGCTACTCACTGTGGCTTTGTGCCTCTGCTGCTTTAATTCCACAGTTAAAATAGCATAATCCCTTTAACACAGGGACAACTCTGTCAAAACTATCATTGCAATACCACATGTGCACATTAGTGCTTTCACAACTAGAGCCATTAGCTAATATTTAAAAAAAACCAAACCAAACCAAAAACCCAAAGCAAGTAAACATTCCTCTAACTGATGACTATTCCAACAAAATATAAAGCATAAACTAAGTAAGCCTTGTGCTGCGTGCTAAGGCTTGGCCACTAATTGGTTTTCACACGTTCAAAACAAAAAAGGGGACCTCTTCCCCCAAACCCACACTTCTGTGTTTCCACCACCCTACTTACATTCCTCCTTTGTGTGCAGCCAGGGAATTTGACCTTTGATCAATCCTAACCGAACTAAGATTTCATCTGAAAAGTTTATTTTGCTGGCAGCTTGTTAAAGGGACGAAACTTTGATTTACTAGGGAGACAAACAGGCAAATACCCCTGTCTGCACCAATAGCCAAAGGCTGCAGTGCCATCCACAGTAGTATCACAGAAGGCCTACTGAAGATCTCAAGTCCAATATAATGAAATCAGATTAATACAAGGTTTCCTTGCCAGAAGGAGAGAAGCATGCCTGACTCTCTGGGGTGGAATAAGTCATTTAAGTCCTGCTTCCAGCATAAATACAACTATATCAAGGAATTTTTCAGTATTTTTAAACAGTATGGATCCTTTTGCTGCATAGCTGAAACTTGGCAGGTTTCCTCACAAAAGTAAAGCCAACAACATGTATATTCTTGTCATATACAGGAAACTTCTGTTTTAGACACAACCATAAGATTTCTTCCCAGCTACCTAACGTACACCTACTAAATATTGAGATTGTTCTTTTATTGATGAGGCTTGTGATCTGGAAGGGGATAGAGAGGAAGCGTACGATACTTACAGGAAATAAATTATTCCACAACTATAAATATGTGTATCATTTTAAAGAAAAACTATTTGTTTTTCAAGAAAAACTCATTTTCATGCCACCCATTTCCTCCTTACTCAAGTCTCCCAAATCCCCTAGCAGTTCAGATTTGTAAGTAATAAGCATTTCAGGCTTATCATGGTTTCTAAATACAGGCACATGATGACTCCTATGTTCCACCTTCAGCTTAACAGGACACTGCATGCTCAATTCCTATGTAAATACAACTGACCTCTAACGTTCAAAGATGCATGCTTTCATCATGGATGCTGTTTAACAGTAAAACATGTCAGAATTCCGTATTTCAAACCTAATTATCCAGCCTACCAGGCAAATGTTCCTCTCTTCTACTGGTAGGCGTGATGTCGTTCTTCAGAGGTGCACATTGCTATGGCTTCTCCTCACAGAGGAACTCTCTAAGGATGAGTGAGAACTCAGCCAGCTCATGGCCCTGTAGCTGGGCACTACCAGAGGAGGAAGATAGGCAAACAGCCCAGAACTGATTGATCTGCTGAAACTTCCTGGGTTGATGGTGCTATAAAAAAGCCTGATTATCAACAATTACCCTGCAAACATGAGGTCACATATGTTATGCATAACTTTGCAAGGAGCTTTCCACACCAAAGGCACATGCCTGTGGTGCTCAAGTCTTCTCTGCTTTTCATCACAATGGTCTCCTTCACAGGCTGCAAATTCAGCTCAACATTACCACTATTCAGGTTTAGCAAATCTCTTATCTGCACAGCTTCATGTTCCATGTTTCACATGAAACAAAGTTCTGCTCTCCTTTGGAGAAGCCGGTGTTAAAAGACCCAGCTGCCCAGCCAGTTCTGCATTCAGAGGTTCCCTGGCAATACCCAATCAGGGTTATTAAAATCAATTCAGCCCCAAGAACGAAATCGATACATGCTTAACTGCAACTAAAAGCAAGCAGTCCAAATAGAAGTACTGTAAAGGTAGTACAGCATTCTGCATTTCTCAAGGGGCCCTTCCCGTCAAACCTGGAAGTCTGTATGATGGGACTTCAAAGAATGTTATAGCATGAATCACTCAAAAGAGGAGGATATACAAGTGTTTGATATGTAACTATGTTATTATTTAATATTCAATGTCTCTGGTTCAGTTCAAATATTCATGTCTCTTACTATGCCTGATCTTACACAACAGTACCTGCAAGTCTATGGCTAATACAAACGAGAAGCACAGAAAGCTTAAAACAGAAGTGTGTTAGATTATCTATTATCTCAACATGCAGACCTTTGCCTTAACTGGCACTCACTAAACTTCCCACCAAAGTGGTATCTTGCAAACCTTGTGTCCTTGCAGATAATGTAAGTTAGTTCTGTGTAGTCTGCTACTTTTTTGACTATTTCATCATTCAAAACTCTGTTCCAATTTTTAATTTTTGATAAACAACCAGGCACATGTATAAAAAAAAATTTAAAAAACAAAAGGCTAAAAAGCACCAGGCTGAAGGAAACTAGGTAAATTGATCCTCGAAGAATGCTTGCAGACTACACCTAATGTAAGATTTTTATTAACAACATTGGAAAAAAAGAAAAAACTATGTTAACTATCCTAAACTGAGAAATATTGTCTCATGTCAATACACAAGGCACAACAGAGTAATACAGTGAAAAGATTTGTGAGAGAGACAGCGTGATATTTAAAATAACAATGACAAGAATGTGCAAATAAAGTTCAGCAAAAAGGTGTTATGAATTCCTATAAGACACAGAAAAAACATTTGTTGACAATGAGAGAGGAGCAATAGCACATGCACTATTACTGAGATCACAAATCAAAACCAGAGTGCCGCAAGGAAAAAAAGGCAAGAGAGATCTTACAGTTTTTCTCTCTCAAATAAAACACTTCCAGCTGTGAAAAGAGAAATAATGCCACTGCACAAGGCACTGGTGTATTTCCCACTGGAAAAAAAAAAAAAAGGGGTGCTGTTGTGATCAAGTTGGAAAAAAAAAATCAATTCAAAATGAAACAAGCACACAAAATAATTATTAGGCTAAAATGGGAAGAGAGAAGAGTTTAATGCAGAAGAGTTCGACTGAAGCAGCTTAATGATACAGAAGTACTGTAAAATGAGCTGACTGTATGCTACAAATACATTAAAGGTCCACAAGAGAGAGAACTTTTTTTTTACCCTCAAAAGTCAACATTGGCCCAAGAATAAAAGGATATAAAATTGGCCATGAACAGCCTAGTGCAGAAATCGTAAGACCCCTCGTAACCATTGGAGGAGTCATTCTACAACTGGTTTTCAGTAAGAGTAAATAACTCCAGTATAATAGTTGAGTAGACTGATTAGAGTACAGGCTGAAAGCAGCAGTGTTTATCGAGCTGAGAACCACTTAAGTGGAGAAAGAAATAATAATTGTTCTGCTATACATAAGCATAACTTTCACGCTAAAGTGAGCTCAGATTGTCAAGTTTTAATTCTCTTACGCTCACCATTTAATCACAAATATGCACAACATGACAAATATGCTCCTTAAATTATGTATCAAAGTACCAGAGTTAAAGCTCCCACCTACCTGATGCATTCTAAAGCAAACTCCCCAATATTTCCTCAACAAAACAAAATATTCTTAATAACCAGAGCTACGTACAGGACAGAAATACTAAAACTATGTTGAACAGAAATCGCAGATACATTCACTCTGAGCTTGAATGGAATGCATACTGTTTCTTGTGGGCAATACTGTCTGCTCCAGCCATCTGCTTTGAATGAACCTGAGAATAAAAGATCTTGGTAACACCCAAAACTTCAGTTAAACAAAGAATTCTCTTCCCCCTTGCTGTGTTTAAAGGAGATATGCTCCTAATCCCTCCAAATCCCTGGTTAAACAGCTGACAGACACAACAGGCAGTGGACTACAGGCCTGCCTTCAGCAGAGGCAGGATCTTTCTGGCCTCATCCAGCTGCACCCAGCAGTGCTATGTTCAGCCAGATGAATGGCACGCACACAGCTCCACATGCCAACACACCAAATTGTAATTTTTGCTGGCTCTCTCTTCCAGCTGTGCTAATTCCATTTGGGTGTAACAGAACAATTCAGCCAGAAAACTACTAATGGGGTCCCCATCCCCATGCCATCCCCCTCCTGTCAGCGGGTGGAGCAGTCACACCTTCATCATACCCTATGGTACCTACCTCCACCCAGACATAAAAAGCAGTACAAGTGGGGAGGTGAGTCATAGCTTTAGGGAGCCCTTCTCTGTCACTTCCCCAGAAAGCTGCCACTAATGCTCCCATCTGTCACATTCTACATTTTTCAATCAATGGCATTGATCTGTGGCTGGCCTTGGTTCATCTGCTGACCATAAAAATGCTGTCAGCATCAAGGTACTGGAGCAGCTATTTAATGTAAACGCCTGCGGGCAGTGGGAAGGAAGCATTCACAGGGACACTGCAGAGGGCAGGGAAAGGATTTCTAAATCGTCCTAAATCACCACCAATTTAACTGGCAGTGACAGGACACACTCGAAAATGAGGACATGGCCTGGAGACATATCTGTTGCAATGAAAGAGGAAAACATTTAGATTATAATGCAAACAGATCAGCAACAAAACTAGAGGAAAAATGTTGGCTAATCAAGCTGTTGGCATCCAACAAAATATGGATGCCTCTGAAGATCTGGAGAATATACACTGTTTCTCTGTTTCCCCAACAAATAATTACAGGCTTTTAAAACTGTCTGATTCTCTCTATCACAAATACATATTCAGCATTTCACTGCAATTTTGCCAATTATTTGGGGGGGGGAAGCATCGGCAACAAGTTTACTGACAGTAAAGCCTTGTATTACTCAACATAAATACTTTACTACATAAAAGATTAAGACTAGCTACCTTGGGCTTCTATTAAGGCACCCAAGCTGGAAGGGATGACTCGAGTTCTCTTAAAATTGTCTATGGAAAGGAAAGGGGCACACTCTAATCAGCAATTCTGATCAGATATCCCCTTTCCCATCAAGCAAAGAAACATAAGCACAACACGTTTCTAGCTCCAGCACCTCAGATGGATGCCAAAGTCTGTAAGAAGATGCTTGGTATAGGGTAGTAAAAATATATCTTTAAATATAACTGAAGTAAATGTATATCTTCTTTATACACAGCAATTGCCTTTCACGTTATGAGTTTCTTGTCATCACCAATACTATTGCATAGGATAAATTCGGTAACTAAGAGGGGAAAAACGAGAGCAACTTCAGTCATTTAGATATTGGCAAAGCATAGAAGAAGGGTATACAAGAACTAAAGGTTTTATGACAAACCAAAGTTCCATACCAAAAATAACAAAAAATTCTGAATCTCCTGCCTTGCCCCAAATAAGAACATATAACACTATCAAAAAGATTAACAGCAAAAGTTGCCACACATCACTTTGCTGTGAAACTTGCATTTTACTGAAGGCCTTAGCCCTTAATACAGTGATGTCAATGGAAAGACATCTACCCATGTCAGCCAGTGGTAGGTCATGGGGCAGACAGCAGCCCTCAAGCCTGATACCTGTTTGCACAGCTTATAGTTCTCAAGGCTGAACAAAAGCAAGAGACAGTTGACAGTTATTTAGACTACTTTTATAGCTTGAAAATAAAATTCAAGGCTGCAAAACCTCAAATATTTGCAGATTGATTCAACAAGTCATAGGGATCCCTGCCTGTCTCTACTCTTTCAATCTGCAAAACCCAACTACTCTGCTCATATTCAAGGGAAACCTGAGTTCTTACGTGGTGTATTCAGCACAAAAGATATTTTTCTCGCAGTCATTCAAAAGTGTTAAAAGACCCCCTCAGCCTTTTTCCTTCTTTCTCAAAGTCTTTCCCCTCTGTTCAATAAGGAAACACATACTTTTATGCTTTTGCTTAAGATTTAACAAACAAACACGAAAATAAAACGGAAATAAAAGCATCAACTTTGACACCCTTATCCAGTACTTAGTTGACAGTAATAGCAAATTCAGCCTCCAGTCATTTGGGATAAAGATCTGTTCAAAAGCAAAACTGGGCCAATAGGGAATGCCAAAGCCTCCTTATAGAAAAATTAGTCTTCCATTTTGAGTATGGATTTACATTAAGGATGTAGCTGTAGTCAGTCCTGTGCAATGTTAATGGGAATTCACAATGAAACCATTCTTCCTCTATAATTAAATCCCAAGAAAGAACATTCCCAAATGTATTTCACAGCAGTATAAGAAATCATTATCCCTGACTTCTGCCTCTGTTTTTAAACTATTTCACACAGACTGTGAGATTCAGCTTATACATGTGGCAAAATTCAGTTGTGTAAACACCTCCTGCAAACCCACAGATCCAGGCAAGGGAACCTAGAGAGCTACTGAACTGACTTACAGGTACTGTAGGTGTTGTCTAAAAATTAAGGTGTGCTGAATTTCCCTCTTGACTCTTTTGACCAGCCTGGCTACATCACCATTGATTAAAACTGAGCTTTGATAAGCACTTCCTATATAGACACAGACAGGGATTTTGACGTTTGTTTGCTTTTTTGCAAAATCACGAGGCGCAAAGTACCCAGGGTATTCCTGCTCAGAAGCAGGGGACAGCAGACACTACTGCACGTACAGCAGAAATTATCACCACCTTGCCAAATACCTCTTAAGAAATCTCATGCTGCCTCTTGCCAAGGGAATTCCTACTTTAAACTCAGTGCTCAAACTATGCACATCTCTCATCTTTGCTCTGCGATCACTGCTTCATCTGTGTTTCATATCATATTCCTGCAACCAAAACAGCCAAATCCCAGGTACCTTCCTGTTCTTCAGCATCATACTGATATAGGAAGACATCTACCTCACAGGTATAAGTAGGATGTGAGAAGTAAGACTGCAAATTAACATACACATAAACCACTGCATGAAGACTAAAATCTTACTATAAACCAGACAAGTTTTGCCTCTGTGTTGTGTCTTTGTCCTGTGTTTCCAGGTCCCTAGAAAGTCTTCAGTCCATGCAAATCCATTTTACATCCAAAACCTCTAACAACGGGGAAGAAAGGAAAGTTAAAATAAAAGCCAAGCTCAAATATACGAATATAGCTATGTATGTATTTAGCATACCAGGCAATATTCTTCCAATAAGAGCATCTAGCAACCAAAAGGACTCCTCTTCATTCTTTGTAATAAGAATCAGGTATCCAGCTATGAAGTTCATGCCCTGAAATAGAAAGAAGAGGCATACACTTATCTAAAGAGTTTCTAGTTTGTTTCTTTTGATTAAGGGCTAAATTACTACCATTCTATAAAGTGGACACATTAAGTAAAATCTAGTAATAATGGCCACTGGTTGAGTAAGCTGTTAAACCTGCATTACGACAGCTAACAAGAATTATTAATAAAGATCAAGGAGAGGAAAATTAGAAGAAAAAACTCAGCAGTCTATAATTTACCTTTAATTTTAATTTTTCCTTTTTTTTTCTTTCCTTAAATCCCCAATCCCTGTCCCAATGTAACTAAAGACTGCTTTGACCAGAACCAAAAAAACCACAGCTGTCTTAGATGTACAGTACAAACACAACACAAGGAGAATTCCCAACCCAAACAGACTTTAGTAAAAAGTTCCAGCTCCAGCAGCTCTTTATAAGCTGTCACTCCTTAACTCATCAAATGACTGCATACAAATCTTTTGCTTCCGTAATGCCTCTAGTACTCCATGAACTAGTCAACAACTGGCCACTGTAGCTCCTGCCCTTCAATATGCAAACAGAAGGTAAACAGTACGGGTGGGGGGATTGGAAGAGCTACCAGAAAAATTGTGAGTAGTTGTCAAGTCATGACTGGCCAAATTCTAAGTACACAATTTTCATAAGCATTGTCACTCTCTGATTGGAGAAGTGACATAAAGAACACACAGGTCATGAATGGTATTCCATATAAACACATTGCCTTTGTCTCAGGCACTTTTTTCTTGTATCCACCATAACACTGCTAAGTTCTGGCAATATTACCAACTTATAGGCACAGTAGCCCACTTTCTTAAGTGTTTTTTAAGTATGTCTTTTCTATCATAAACATACCATAATAATACAGACAGCACATCAGTATGACAATATACAAAAGCTGCCTCTGAGGTGCAACCCCCCCTCCCCGTATTCTTAATCTAACAGAAAATTATCTTTAAATATTTACAGGCTATGAAGGCTGGTGTTGATAACATTGCGTTCTTAGGTTTCATCCCTTTCTTTGGCCTTCTCCCTGTTTTCTCCCCAGCACATCTGTCACCACAGGCAGCACCACAGTCTGTGGGTATCCTGCAGTGCTGCCAAGTTATGGCTGTGAGCTGGAGGAGAAGCTACCAAAAGGAACATGCCCTCACAACCTCTGGAAGCTACAACTTCCTCTCTGAACTGAGATCTCATTTCTTGCATTCAACAGCTTGATTCACCTGTCCCATCTTAGAAGGCCTTGCACCACTCTCAGAACATGGAAATATTAGGACACTGCATCTTCTCCAGTGTTTCATTTTCAAGTTTTGAGTCACTACAGCAGTTGCTACACAAATGGCTTGGATAGACCTTGTATGGCCTTACACAGTGCTGGGCTTTCTACTCAGGAAGGGAACTATTTGTTTCCATGCTGACAGTTAGCTTAGTAATTGCATCTGTGATGACAAGAGGTTGTCTGGCATTTAACATGGCATGCACCAAAAGCTGCTCTGGAGCATATGCTCACAGGACACTGCATTTCCCTGGTCACACCAGGGTAGGCAATGCTGTACCACTGTCACAGCATGACAACACAAAGCCTAATATGCTCCCACATGAGAGACTTAAAATGCCAGTAAGTATCACAAATGCACCAACACTGTGGAAACATCCCCTGAACAGCCTTCAATCAGTAAAAGCTCTGCAAAACACTTTTAAAACTCCATTTTTTTACTCTGAATTTTCTAGCATTTACAAAATCTCTCCTGTCATGTGGTAGGTATCACTATATCTACCCTGATGAAGTCTGCTGCTTCCCTAGCAGAAAAGGTGGTTTTCCAAAACTTTGCTTGATTTATGACATGCCTTGGAAACTAGCTGCTGACCTTTGGTTTATGTTCTAATTATTTAGACAGAATAGGTAACATTAATTCTGTGTGGAGACCAAAGGTGAAAAGGAATCATATAAGACTTTTTAAATCTTATTTCATCTCCAGTGTTTACAATGACAAGTTAAAATGACAAGAGTAGCCCACTGATTAACAGTTAACGTACCAAAACTTTCTAGTAACAATGAGACATACACTTTGGGTAGAAGCCAGCATGGTTTAGAAGTTGTACATGTTTATGGGTATAACTACCTCTATATAAGAGCCTGACTCTTGCAAAAGAGAGTATTCACAATCCCTTTGTTACTCTCAAACTATTAAACATTCTATTTTAATAAATAGATAAATATTTAGCTATTTATGTATTTTAATAAACACATAAAAATGAAAATAATCAAAATCATTCATCTTTTCTCCGATTTTTCAAGTATTTTCTGTACTATAAAACTGGTTGGGATCCACAAAAATTATTTGTTTTAGTGACATCAATCTAGGTTTGAGTCCTTCTAAGTCTTCTCCTCTCCAGACTTCAATAAATACAACTCATATTCTTTCAACTTTGACACAGTTGTATTTACTGTACAAACTTCCTCAACTCACATGAAGTACAGACTAGCACACGTATCCTTGGTGAGGAAAGGGAGGAGAGATGCGAGGACTTAATAAGTGAACTGAAAATACATTTTGCTCATGGCAGTTCCTGCTTCTTTATGATCCTTAACGATGGTCTCTTTGTTCTTGACTGTCATGAATCAACTTTTATCTTTGTGTCCCACAGGAAACTTTACAGTACTTGGCAGCGACAACAGCTTTTTGAGCTGCCATTTAAAAAGTATCAGGTTGAATTTCAAACAAATTTTCCTCCTACTTGCCTGTCTGTACTGGGAGATGGCACCAAACAAATGCTACGACCCCCCCCAACTTCATTATGTCTCAACAAACACTAGTCTTCCTGTATTTTGAAAAAAAATGTGACAGTGAAAACAAAGGAAATTGAGATCTCATATGCCTAGCACATACTGAGAAGTATTCCAGGAAAGATGGCAGAAGGAAGAGGGAACGGGAAGCTCGCTTTCTCTTCCTCTCCAAAGGAACTAATCTTGATATAATCACGCGTGATAAAATATTTATTTTCTAGCTAATGAATAGAACAAAACATGATTGAGTAAGCTACAAAAAAGGCCATGGAGAAACCCAGAATGACATTTGAACTTGCCTGAAGCAACTCATTTTTTCCACCCCCAAGGCCATTTTAAAGAAAGTTTGCGGATCTGCTTCTAAACACGCACATTCAAGTGGACAATAACAATTGCCATTGGTGAAATTCAGCATGGTTTAAAAACTAGTAATTACATACCTGACAATATCCTACTGCTTTATTATGATGCCCATATGCTACCAACACGTTGTAGAGGGTATGCTGCAAACAGGGATCAGCAGTTTTGCGGAATTTTACATTATCTGGAAATGTTCTGTTCATGTCTAGACAAAAGGGAAAAAAAAGACCAAAATTAAGTGTTGTTCCCTCCTTCACTTGCCAAACAATTTTCCGAAGTACAGATTTTCTGAGGTACAATTGAAACTTCACCTGGCTCACTAAAACTGTAGTTTTGGTAAATGAATACTAAGAAACAGCTTTTCATCTATCTTGGCTAAAAGGCCACCTGCATTCAAGGATAATCTATTCCCAGAAAGATTAATCCTATTATTGTACAGAAATTGATTTCAAGCAGGACCAAAGAAGTTCTCCTGCAGACTGTCAATGTCTGACTGCCAGGGCTTAAATGAAAGCAAACCAGACATTTAGACTGGCAGAGACAACACATACCAAATTTATCTAACCAAGTGGCATGAAATGAGCTGCAGCTCTAGGAAAGCATATTCTCATAACAAATCATATAAACTTTCAACTGACTCAGCAAACCTGTACCAAACAGGCCCAAACAACTACAAAAAAGAGTCCTGTTCTTGCAACTGGTGGCTTCCACTTAAAATGATATTTTTAAAGTTTTACGTTTCTCTATGATGCGACCATGAGAAAAGTTGTTTCTTCATTGGTGCTAGATCATCAAGAAGGAGAGTTATTTTTGATATCCAAGCAGCAGAGCACATCCCATAAGCTTCAAACCCAATTCTAAACCAAGTAAGGACTATGCAATTACTAACATTTCAAAACAAATTTCTTCCAGACCAAACAGGAATAACAGTAGGACCCATCTCTCCTTACAAAGGTCTCAAAATTAGACATGCAAGTTTGAGCTAGTCACTCAAAATTCTTCTTTAGTTGTTGGAAAGAAACAAGCAGAGTTAATTTTTGACCTGCTTCACTCTACCAAGAGGGAACCCAAGGTCACCAGCCCAGACTTGTGCATCTGATTTTTAGAAGTTTAAGATGGGGAGGAAAAAAGCTATTCAAAAGTAACTTTGAAGATTTTGAAAACCCAAGAAATTATTAAAATACAAACAGTTGTTTTGGTTATATTTAACAACAAGAAAATGGGCTAGATTAAAAAAAAATATATTTAAATAATTCAGTAACACCACTACCATACAGATATTTATGCCCTAAGAGTTATCACTTCTTATCAACACTTCCTGCATAACGGAAGAAGTCTGTTACAGCTTTGAGACAAAGTTGAGCTGTAAGCAACTCAAGGAAGAAAGCCCCTCAAAATCACTTGTGTCATAGAAGTCAGAAGCATTAAAAAGTTATCACACTAGTCACTATTTCTTCCTTTTAAAAACGAACAAATCATTTACAGAAATGGGAGGGCAGGAAAATATTTCACTTCACCTCTCATGTGACTGAAAAGAAAAATGGAAAAAGTCAATTTTTAAAAGCACTTGAACAATAGCCAGTTAGTTATAGGATAAATAAATGTTTTGTTTCTTCTTGGTAGGAAGAGCAGCATAGTATTCGCATAATCAGAATTTGTTGTTTATTAAAGTATATGTCAGAGAAAAGATTAATGCTGATATTTCAGTTACGTCTCTTCCCATCACCTATTTAGAATAAAGGTGGGGGGGGGAGTAGGAAAAGTCCATCACATACAGAACAGAGACTACTCAAACAGAACTCATCTTTAATTTTTCGACTTGAGGAAGGAGGCAGTTGAGACAATCAGCTCCAATTTGCTTTCTGAGTGCAGAGTACATTTTTCCCACAGGACTTGGGGAAGTTGACCCAAATTTTATGAATGGTTTTAAACGTCTCTTTATATTTAGTGATAGTTTCTTTAGTTTTGGGGACGGGCTGGATGGACATGGAACAAAAACAAGATACGAGAGCTAGAAGTCTTTACCTTTAATAGAAGATATTGGGCGTGGTCTTACAGGACTCCTTATGCCAGATTATTACCTTGAGCACACCAAGTGTAGGGTGTCCTTCTTCCTCTCCCTCATCCCCTTTCTGCTACATTTGCATGCTCTCCCCCTTCCTCCAGCTCGGAGTCTCCTCTGACTGCAAGGTGAGGGATGTCAACCTGCTCCCCAAGTGCACACAAACTGATATGTTTTACCATAGTATAAAATGACTGGGCAACAGAGCTGGTGAGGTGTCCAGAGAATGAGTCTTATGAGAAGCAGCTGAGGGAGCTGAGGTTGTTTAGCCTGGAGAAACGGAGGCTGAGGGGAGACCTTATCACTCTGCAACAACTACCTGAAAGGAGATTGTAGAGAGGTGGAAGTTGGTCTCTTCTCCCAAGTAACAGGTAATAGGATGAGAAAAAAAAACCTCAAGCTGCGTCAGACTAGGTTTACATTGGATATTAGGAAAAAATTTGACAATGAAAGGGTTATTAAGCATTGGAACAGGTTGCCCAGGGAAGTGGTTGAGTCACCATCCCTGGAGGTATTTAAAGGATGCGTTTAGTTTAGTGATGTTTTTTTGTCAGTGTTAGGTTCAACTAGATGATCTGAAAGGTCCCTTCCAACCTAGGCAATTCTATGATTTTAGGATTGCCAGAGAGGACTTGAGACAGCAGCACGAGCAGGTGAGAGCTGTTTATTTGACTTGAGCACTTACCCCCACTAACTACACCCGTTCCATTGATGATATCCAAACACCTCCTTCTTTACCTCCTGCAGACCACCCTCCAAACTGCTACCCATCAACCTACTTTATTCTTGATAGATGTTAGCATCCAAAGGAACACAGCCTCAAACTAGTCTGGTCTGAGGAAAAATATCACAATTGTTTTCAAGCAGGGAAATGAACATTAGAACTTTATACTAGATAACCCAAAAATAATGATTATTTTATGGTTGTGTGCAGATTGGCTGGCTATAACCAAACTAGGTATAGCAGCATACAACAAGGAAGAAGGCTACAAAGAAAAGACTAGCCACTCCTTTGCAGTAAGTTCAGAGTAAATTCCAACAGTATTTTAAGTGATCTTTCAGTGAGATGGTGGCGTTATGCTGCCATAGAACAAAACCAGCAGCTTTCCTTTTCTGTTTATCTCTGTGCAGCAACCATGAAAAGACCATTGGCTTGTTTCTGCAGTATTTCTATCTCTCATTCAGTAATACAAACTTAGGCAAAAGCCACATTAGTCTCAGTTTATAAAACAGACATCTATTTTGGTACCTGAAATCACAATTGTTGATGCTATTTCTGGAGCAAAGAGATTTAAATGTGCAGTCCAGAAAACTAATGCTTTTGTGTCAGTCTTGCGCTTTTCATATTTCGAGTACTTCAACAGTCAGGCACCTACAACTCAACCTTGCTGTCCCATCCTTTCTGTTCTTACCTCCATACCCACGTGCTTCCTGTCCCTGGACAGAGTGGCCAGTAAATTACACAAGTATTTTTAGAACTAACATCTTTTACTCCATTTTCGGTCACTTCTTTGCTACTGCTACATCTGTAACTTGCATCTGCTCCAAATAGCTTCCAGGCAGGTAATTTTTTATTTTTTTTTTTCTTGGTAACAAAAATGTACCTCAACTGACAACTACTATAATTCAAAAACTCCACTGCAAACCTGTAGAAGAATGAAGTTAGGTCATCAGTTTTGACTTGTAAAAACAATATACTTAAACAATATACTTAAAGTGTATTTTAAATTTGTTATAACTGGATATTTAGGACTCATCTTCAAGCTTTACTGTACCAACACCTGGAATTAAAAATTGTTTTGCTGATTTTTTTTTTGTTTGGTGGGTTTTTTTTGGTTTTGTTTTGGTTTGGTTTTTTGTTGTTGTTGTTTGTGGGGGTTTTTTGTTTTTTTTTGTTTGTTTTTTTTTTTAGGTTAAGCTCAAGCTTTCTATCAACTAAAACTAGAGAAACTGAGCCTGACACTCACCACCACCAGCAGCAAGTAACAGTTCAATAGCTTGCAGCAATCAAGAAAGCAAACAGGCTTAGGATTTCCTACAAAAAGGAACAATAATGCCACCTTATAAATCTGAGAAGCGTCCCCATAAATTCCAGCCCCCTTCATCTCCAAAAGGTGATATCAGAGAAATTGCAAATGGAAACAAGGAAGATCACAGTTATGAAACGGCTACCATATAGTATAATATGTGTGTATATATATATATGTATTACATATATATATAATCCGAGGCGGATTAGAGCTCCTTAGTTTGGAGGGAGATGCTTATGAGCAAGACAGCAAAATCAAATCTGCAAAATCACAGCAAGGTGGAAGACATGAAAAAGGTGCAACCTGAGGTGTTTTGTGAATGTTTTCCCCATCAAGTGTTACTAATTACAAACATGCAGACTCAGGAACTCCCCAAACCACAGACAACTGGAGAATCGTAAAGACATTCTGTGGAAGCATCACTACACACTTTACTCCTCCACTTCTTCCTTTAGCTGTTCAGGTAGACAGAAGACCAGATGAGGAAGCCGTTTGGGTATGACCTGATACGGCTTCTCTTATAGAGAGCCAGAAGAGCTGACACTGCTATTTCCCTTGCTTTTGCATGGCTAAATGCCCTGAAGTCATGTGAAAATTCCCAACCTTAATAGCTTAATCCCACTCAGAGAAGCTTATTAGTGCTTTGATAGTAAAATATTCACTGTCTCCAGTGATGTGGCAATGGCTATTGTTTGAATTACTTTTCTGAACCCATCATAAGCTAAACTAAGTTCCTACAACTACTACCCAATTCACATAGCCAGGTCCTTCTCCCAGCAGCCATGAGGTGCAGCGCAGGCTCAGGGGACTGACTGATAAATATAAAAAAGCACCCACAAGTCTTCCTCATGAAACACAAAAGTGGAAATGTGGACACATGCACACAAGAAGACTTGCAGACACAGACATACTTACTCAATGGCTTCACCTAAGAGGGACATACTGCAAGGAAGCTGCATCAACTTACACCCCTGCCTTTTTCTAACCAGCACGTAGCCTTTGCATTAGCAGGACAGCCACATTTTATCCTGCCAACATCATTTGTCCTACTAAACTTTACTATAATAGGGCATGAACAACAAAGCTCAGTAGGAACGCATGCCCTTCTAAACGTGCATGTAAACTAAACCATGAAAATTTCCATAAAAATTTAGAGACCTGCATTCTTCAAGCTCTTACTTTCATGTTTAGAGCAAAGAGTCTGCTTGATTACCCTTTTTTCTTTTTTTTTTTTTAAAGAGAAATGTATGTTGAAACAGCAAGTGTCATATAAAACAAAATCAGCAACAAAGCTTGTCAGTTGAGAATCTGCAAATTAAAGGGCAAAAAATGGTGATAGGACAGTTTAGATTTATTTAGCTGAAAGTTTTTTATTGCTCTTACTAATCAGATTTTTCCTTAAAGATTTCCCTACAGTCTATCTGCACTTTTTAACCTGATTATATCCCATTAAAGATATTCCCACATTGAAAATAAGTTTTGAGCTTTGGGGTATGTAAAATAAACAGGACACGCTGGCTCTTATGCATGTTTTAAATAGAATTTGAAATAGTCTTTGGTTGGCTTTGTCCTCCTGCCCCTCCTCCTGAAAAAAAGAAAGCGTGGTTGGTGTTTTCTTGTTTTTAAGCCACAGCACCGTTCTGGTCCATAACTTTACAGCTAGACCACAAGACTAAATATAGCACAACTGCCTGAAAATTTTGGAAACTGCAGATATGAAAAAAGAATGGCAGCAAGATTCCACATCTTACTTTAGTTTACTCTTAAAAACAACTACAGTGAGGGGAAAATAACACAGGCAGAAGCAAACTGAATGTCAGACAACAATTCATACTGAAACAGCCCTCAGCTAAAGCCCACTATAAAATTCGTACAGTCAAGGGGAGCACTAAGTTTATTAAATAGAGTTTCCATTCACCTTAAGTATTTTGCTCCTTCCACCTCTCATGTGTTCACATTGTTTCTTCCTTTCTGAAGGGAAATCTATCACCCTGGGGCCCAAGGTCCTCTTTTTTATTTTTTTTTTCCTCTAATAAAACTCTCCAATCCATTTTGCTTTATCCCTTCCCTCGCTACTTATTAGTTTTCTTTTTCTGCAGTTTTCCAATAGATGCAGTAGCTCTTTCAAAACTTTATTTCCTCCATAATTCACATGTAGATCTGTATCTTGTTCCATTATTTTTCCTCCCCCACAGAAATGTTTTGATTTCATGGTATAACCTGTGTGAAAAGCCACCTACTGTCATGATATGACCCTTCATATCATTGTCTAGTACTGGAAAATAAGTTCTTTACAACTCCCTCTTGCAGCAATTGTACTCCAACTGAATAGAGTTTGACCCTTCTCCAGGCCCTTCCCAAGGCTGGCTTTGAAAAGTCATTTTAGTAGCTCCCTCTGTGTTCATAGTTAGAGCTCTACTGTTTTTAGTTCTGAGCAGGATATGAGCCTGAAGGTTTCTGGCTAGTCTTCATAGGAAGATGAAAGTTTATACTCCAAAATACCTTACTAAGGCTTGTAGTCCCAAAAGCCCATAGCGCTGTCGTGGGGAAAGGCAGAGGGAAAACTCAGCATAAACCAAGAAAAGTTCAGATGGTTATCCAACTCAAATAAAAGTCCATAAAGCCCCAACTTTACTGATTTTTTCAAGAGGAAAAAAGGTAACTGCACCTGCCATTCTAATAAAACAACCTCAGCATTGTGCTTGTCCAGAGCACAGCTTAAACTCTTGACTCATTAACTGGGCAATTCAACCAGTATTGGCTTATCTACAAAAGCTCTACTGCAGCAGGATGAAAAGTTTCAAGACAAATATCAGTTACATCAGTTGCTTGTGCTCCTCTATTGCTGTCTAAGGTCTGGTTGCCCTAATACCCTGTCACCAATATCGGCCACTGATCAATGTTCACAGACAGTCCATATAAAAGTAGAGGAGAGGTACTTCTCCTACGCTTCCATTCTTTCAGGGATTCACATTTAGTGTTTAGGACTTCATGCATCGAAGGGATTTCCCCACAAAAATGAGTTTGTCAAACCCCTTTTAAAACCAGTTCATACCTCTGGCCTCATCAGTACCATCCAGTAACAAGTGCCATCAGCAGTGTGCTCTTCTGAACTTGCAGCATGGCAAATTTCATTCAGTGTCCTTAGTTCTCATGTTACAAGAAACAAATAGCAATTGCTCCCCATTCACCCTCTCTACACTATTTAAAATTCATATAGCTCTATCAGCAGCTTCTTCCTCAAGCTGAAATCCTAGCATACTTCTTCTGCCTCATATGGATGCTGTACTACACCTTCAACCATCCCTGTTGCTCTTCCAGGGTCCTATTGGGACAGAAGTAAGGAGAAACAGACCCAGAGATAGGTGTCATTGTAAGAAGTTATATCTCATCATTCACTTAGGAGATGACGAAATACTGTTGTCTGGTTTGTTCTCTGTTCCTTCCCAAATAATTTATAATCTTCCTTAATGCTTTTGACCACATAATGAACCTAGAAAGATCTGTGCTGTTAAAGAGCTTATGGTTAATCTAATTTACATATTAATTAAACACTTAAACCATTACTACAGAAACAGAAGTTTTCCATGACATAACTTGATCTTTAACATTTAAGGACATAGGACAGATAAACAGTGTTATCAAGACAATGACCTGTTTTGATTGCTTCAACCAGCTTGTCATTCTTCTCTCCTTCAAGCAGTCTGTGGTAATATCCAGGGTTTTGTTCCATGTTGGTTTGGGCCCCACTCACAATCATCCAGATCAATGCACGGTGTTCATTGGGGATGCCTTTCCTGATATATCTCTTCACTGCAAAACAAGAATTGGTGGTGTTGTTTTTTTTTTTCTTTCAAAAATAATAATCCAACTATATTTTTCTTTTGGAAATGAGCAACAGAAAGGTGAGAAGTCATAGTCTCTTGACTAGAGATTATTATGCTTTCTCTCCTATGCTACTGTTTAGGATAAGTGTTTCCTTCTTAGCCACATAGAATACTCTAGGTTCCCTTGTAAATTCTTGCCACTCAGTTTCCCTACACATCTCCAGACCCAGGCCTTCCTCCCTTCTCTATTCCCCCATTAGGATTTTGAATCCTTTCCTCTTCTTCTCTCTTTCCAGGCAGAGATATGAACACCAAAATTTCTCCTTGATCTTTGTGCTTTTTCATTCAGAAAAGCACTGACTTCTTCTTTTCCTACATGACTAATAGCCTCTGACATGAGAGCCCTTTCTATTTGCTCAGTTATGCTCCAGCATAAATGGCTATGCTACTATAACCCTAGGATTTCAGTTTAGCACCTAACCACTGAAAGCATAGCAGAAACCGAGAAATACTGAATATGTGGCTACTGTCTAAATGAGCTTCTAGAAGAGCTGGAGATGCGAGTGAATAGCAAAAGATTTTTGCTAGACTAACTGGGAAAGTTTTTCAACTCTAAAATAGCTTTAATCTCTTTCATCATATTTATTATCAGGGCATGCTTTGGTTGTTGGGTGGTTGTTTTTTTAAGCAGATGATTCAGTGCAAATAACCAGGATGCAAGATTGCAGGAAGAAGCATCAGGCTAATGACAGCCAAAGCAGCTTCTTCCTGGGAGTGGTATGAAAAATATTAATAAGGAGCCAATGCTGCTCATTGGTACAGAATCCTAAATCAGCATTACCCTTTGTGAGCCAAAACCAGAGATGAATGTTTGAGATCCTTCTCCTTTTTCCAGGGAAGAGAAACTAAGAAAGAAATCAGGTATTTCTTACTAAGTGAATGAGGCCACATCAATCAAAAGCATCAACTTCTTGTCCCTAAATTCTATAGGGCTCAATTAAGCATAGGCATTTTTATTCTGCACACACACAAAATAGCATTACCTAATCTAGTTTTATCCAGTCACAAAGATCTGTAACCCAAAATAAATGCTGCCTGAATTATAAAGGCCTTAAAAACAGCACAGTGAAACAAGGTTTTACAACAACTGAGTCAGCCACCTTCTAAATACATTCTACCTAACTGCAGCTGCCTATGCTTGAGGAGCCAAAGTTGCTTTCCAAATGTTAACAGAGAGATTCATGCATCTCTAACAGGCATTTCACTCACCTGAAGTCTGGTACTTTCTCTGAAAGCAACACACCTACCCTTCATATTTGCAATAAATACCTAATCTTCCTTTTGGTTTAGTTTTCCCATAAGGATTTAAACTAAGGGTTACAGTCTATACTGTTGCAGCTGTGAAATACTTTAAAGAGCAACGTTCTTTTAGACAGGCTGGAAATAATTTACTTCTTTCCATGGTTATTTAATAATCCCTACTTCATTTTCTTTACAAGATTTTGAACTCTAATGCTCAAGAAATCCTATAAATGGACACAACAAATGCCAGAATGAGAAACCAGTCCCATTTAGGTCAACAAGAAACACTTGGATGAGCCTGTGAATACCTCTAAGGCATATTTACTGGCCAAATTACTGGATAATCATATAATTCCAATGGCTTTTTTTTTTTCCCCTGGAACAACTGTCAATTCTGAAGGCATAGCCAACATCTACATTCAACAATGCACATTAAATTCAGGAGAAGCATAGACAAGCCTTTGACATTGGCACAAGGGGAAAGCGTGCCTACAGCACAATATATGCTCATTATTCCTCAGTGTCATCACTCTCATGGTAACAGACATCCAGAGGCTCAGATTGCCCCAAGTGACTACCTACCCCAGTTTCCCCACTCCCTGAGGAATGGAAAAGCCCTTTACTTTTCTTCCTCACACCATTATCATACTCAACAGGATCTGCAAAGCAGCACAGAGAAGCAACAAAGCAGCTTTGAAAACAAGGACAGCTGTAATTAAGTGTTTTATATATGCACATATATGTCATATTACATACATATTTGTATAAACCAGTGTAATTTTATGTATTTATTTTGTTCTCTATAGGCCCTCTTCCACATTATCTGTAGGAACTTTTAAAAAGCCCACAAAACCAGTCCACACTGCAGAATATCCTCCCATTGTAACATTTAAGCAGCTTTCACAGATGAAGCTGGATTGGGCACTTCTCCAATCACACATCCGACTCCACCTGTAAACCAAGGGCTTGATCTCAAAAGTAGCACTGCTAAATACCATCAGGCCCTGAGTATCTGCATTCAGAATCACTGCCAGGACAAAGTGCAGCGTACACAACAGTCTAAGCTTTAAAACACGTGTAATAAGTATCTTTATGTGAAATTTTTGCCTCTTCATTAATGAAATGTGAAACCACCAATTTTTAACTTTGTAAGCAAACAAAAGCAGCCTCAGTAATTCTATTACCTCTAACATCCAGTGCCAGCTTACAGAGGTTTAAAGTCACACTTTTTAATAGTTTTTTCTTGTTACCAGAAAAAGCAGTTATGTGAAGGGAAGTAGCTTAGAAGTGCTAACAATTGCCAAAGTAAACTCAAGACAAAAATATGCAGAAAAAAAACATTTTCCAATATTGACCACTACTTATAGTAACAAGATTTAAAAATAAGTAAATCACTTTAAACCTGTCTGTCCTTGTGTAATAGGAGAATATGAGAATTCTGGATGTTTCTGCCTCTAGAAAAAGTGGTATTTATATTTTCCTTCCATTGACATTGTTTCACTCTACAACACAGACAGACTAAGTATATGTAAGAAAACCCTATTTGAAAACAAAAATAATCTCATAAAAAATATAAAGGAGAGTGTGATTTTGAGAAGTGTTCTGAACTTTCCAGTTAAATTTTCAGTTACTAATAATTACTGTTGAATGCTGAGAAAACTAATCTGGATCCTACAGGAAAAATTCTATGATAGAGTTGAAAAGAGCATCCAAAAAGGAATTAAAAGGTTTATTTTACAACTGTATCAAAGAAGAAACAAAGAAGATCTGTGCCGTAAATGTTCAAGTTACTGTCAAACACAAAAATCTGACTTTCTAAGCTGCTCCTTCCTTCCTTTCACCCCTGTGTGAAACAGAGGTGCTCCTGTTATAACCACTGTTCAATACCATTACTTTCACCTTTCACTGTATTTTTATCAGCCTCAGAGACTAGAAAGCACCTTCTGCTACTGGTTAGTTTTGACTAATCCACTTGCAGCCAAATTCTTTTACACAGCACACTTCTGGTTAGAATTAAGCCACTTTGGGTAATTATGTCAGTTTGTTACCCGCCTGTAAACAAGCCAGAACAGAAAGCTGTCTTTTGGTCCCATAAAGACAAAAAGGATTGAATGGAGAACAGCAAAAATTAAGAGGATCTCAGTAGTGTCAGAGAGAGACAAGAGGCAAATGACTGAACGCTGTCTGAAAATTCACATGTGTAGAGCAGACAGTGAAGATAACAAAGGTAGAGGGGGAAACAAAATACCAAAAAGGAAGAGACTGGAGAACGAGCAAAAAGAACCACCAGCCAAAATTCTCATGACCCACCCTGCTGGAAGGCTGTAATGCAGAACAACAGGATACACTGCTTAATTACCATTGTTAAAATGTAGTTCTAATTATTTTTCTTTACAGTGGAACAGAATTATACACATACATATCACCCTGGATGTGAGGCAAACACAGCAGCATGTGAACATGCCACGTTTCCAAATTGGAAAATTAACACAAGTCATCACTTCTTCCTGTTCATCCAGACAGGAATTATGAGCTTCTCTATGTGTAAAGACAAATAGGCGTGGAGATACTGGGATACCACATGCACAATGACTCTCTCACATCTACTCACAGCAGGATGCATTTAGAAAAGGCCTCAGCAGAGCTCAAAATGAGGATACGGGTCTGCAAATACAGCTATTGCGTTCAGGAGGAAGCAGCAAATCAAACATTCTTCTCAGTTCTAGTTTAGACTTGCAGCAGAGGGAAATTTAATCAGAACCCCCAGCTCCTAAGCAAAGCTTCAGAGCAATGAAATCAGGTCCTGAAGGAGTGAAATTCAGCAGATCACCAGGCAGACCTTCTGCTCTCTGACTGCCTGTGAGGAAATCACTGCAGGATCATCTTGCAGGATAAAGCACACACCTAAACAACTGCTTACGTAACTCTGGGTAATCATACAAGCCAACTTCTTGCTCTCCTCTTCTGAGGTATCAGCTGACCATAATCAGGGAGGCTTATTGTAACACCTTGGAATTTACACTCAGACTACATTTCCTCAACATTATTTATCCCAGTCACTCTCCTTAGAATTACATATTATGTATATACATGAGAATGCACAGTCTACAAATCCATGAATCTTTAGCCAAAGTTAGTAAAGTCAAAGATGATGCACTAGCCCACAAGGGCTTGCAAAAGTCAAGAAGCATTGCCTGTGCCCACTCGGTGAATTTATGCTATCCCATTTTTCACAAACAGTAGCCTGTTGGAGAGGATTAAAACCACATTAATGGTTATTGCCATTACGTGGCTAGTGGGGCAGCATGATCATCGGTTCAGAAGCCTGGTGGACAAGTTGAGATTTGGTCAAAGTTTTGTCTCCAAAGTAACCCCAAGAGTCATTCACAGACAGCAGCATTTTGTCTACGATGCTGGAACAGGCCACTCAATGGAAGAGAAATGTAACAAACTCACAGAAATTGCTAAAATCTGCCACTGTCACAGTTCACACATTTTAAAAGAAGGAGGAGATGAATCAAAATCTGAGATTATTTTTTCACAACAACTAGAAGACTAAGTTCCACAGAATCTCAAAATACTCACTAATTCAAAATACTGCACTGCTATCACTACATTCAAACTTGATGCCCTAAACAAAAGCTTCTTTACATGTGGAAGAAAAAGAAGAGAGCAGAAGTAGCTACTTTATAGTTAGCAGCATATGACCTTGCAGCTCTAGCTCAAATCTACGTTTTCTGGGATTCCTCAGCCTTAAAACAGACATCTGTACAATAAATACACTGTAATACTTAAAATGTCTCACTAGTTATCACGCCATTCTTGATTCCAAGAAAAAAACCCACAACACCACCACCAGAATTAGCAGTCCAAGTCTACACCTGAAGCACAGCTTTAAATATTCACCTATGTTACAGTGCCTGATGAACTTTTGCTTAGTTTTACTCACTTTTGCTTTAACATAGTTACAGGGAACTGTGCCCAGCTCCAAAAGAATCCCAAAAGAAAGCAAGCTGAATAGCATCATTAAGAGCAGAGAGGAAAATGTAGATGCTTATATGAAATAACCCAGAGAAAGAGCAGAAGGAAAAAAAATCCCAGCCTTCAGTCTCAAAAGATTCCCTGCCACCTTCCGACTCCCTCCATTTACTTCTCCCTGTCCCTCTTGCAAGACAAAATATTACTAGAGGTAATATTTAGAGCCATTAACAGTTCCATGAGCATTTTATCCAATGTTGCATTAGCTCCTACATTAATTTTACTTTCCTCATTTCATAAGGCATTTAGCATCAGTTCTTAGTATACACCTTTTCAGCTGTGCAGTAAATGTCATTTTACAAAGGGAGGATAAGGAGAGCTAGAAAATCTCAACAATTTAAAAACAATGTCAAAGAGTCAACAACTGAGCACCCTAACATCTTGACCCCTGCGGTTCAAGACAGCATCTTCTACATAATCTCATATCTTTTTAAAGAGCACAGAGCAGGGTACAATGCAACAAACAGCTGTAAAACAGCATCTTGAAGAGCCAGTGGCCATAGTCTCTGGGTTACAGATGTAATAAGATATTACAGTGGATGACAAAGAAGGATTACTCCTTTACAAGCTTTAAATCAAGTCAACGGTCTCCCTAACAGCATTGCTTATGTATTATTACTGTTTATACTAATGTTTTTCATCTGAAGACTAAAACAGTATTTAACATTCAAAAATGCAAACGAATTTAATACAATTTATATCGGTTCCAACATAATCCACTTGTAGCTACAAGCAGACACACAGCTCACCTTTTAAACTCTTCTGTATACTGTTCTTCCCCTTTAGGAGCTTGGACCATTTTATTGCTCTTCTAGTGAGTACCACTAGGTATCTGGAAAAGAACGCTTCATAGGATGCATAATCGAAGTCTTCTGGCCTTTCAAACCCATATGGATCAACCCTACAAAATAAAAAAGAATTCTTGTACAAATGCTTCTGCATACCTACCACTGGAAAAAAAAATAATATGCAAGTATGCTTTAAATAACTTCCAGTTGCTATTTCTAAAAGCAGCTCAAAACTCCCTCCTCCCAACAAAAAACTACTTTACACAAACTGTTACACTCCATTTAGCACATCAAAGCTGTTTAGGTAAATGAATTTAAACATGCACTGTTCAGACAGTTTTACAGATTTCACTACTTTCAGAAGTAGTGAGTTTTTGGAGCAAAGGATCCATAGTGTACAATATTGACCCAAATTATATCCACACAGAAGTCTGGGAGGTATTTTCCTCTAATACAAACAGTTAAGAAGTATGGATGCTCAGGGGAGACCTTATTGCTCTCTACAGCTACCTGAAAGGAGGTTGTATAGAGATGGGGGTCAGTCTCTTCTCCCAAGTCACAGGCAACAGGACAAGAGGAAATGGCCTCAAGTTGTGGTTCAGATTAGATATAAGGAAAAATTTTTACACTGAAAGGGTCATTAAGCATTGGAATGGGCTGCCCGGGGAAGTGGCTGAAGCACCTTCCCTAGAAGTATTTAAAAGACAGGTTGACACAGAGCTTAGAGACACGGTTTAGTGATGGTTTTTTATCAGAGTCCGGTTGATGATTGGACTAGATGATCTTAAAGGTCCCTTCCAACCTAGGCAATTCAATGATTCTATGAAGGTATAGCACAAAAGCTCACACATAGCCTGAACTCACTTTCCACATAGCTCTGCACAGAAAAATGACAACAAATAGAACAACTTATAAAGATTATTTTTTAGAAGGGCTTATGTCTGAAATTATCCCAATAAAATATACGTGTTAGGAAAAAACACAAATCCTTCTGCCAGCCTTCTTCATATGCAGTAACAAAACCACTTATTTTGTTACCTTCAACAATTTTTTAGTGTTACATCACAGTATCTTGGGCAGCACAGCACAGATGGAGTTTCAGATTTTGTTTTAGCTTGATAAGTCAAGTCACCTTGCTAAACTGGAGTTATGGCAACCTCCCAGGACGCTTTATACATGCTGATTATCACTCAAGTACAAAGTGCTCATAGGCTTCCTAGAAGTTAAAACAGGCAGAGGGGGTCCATCCACGCAGAAAAGTTTGCAAGACAGACATCGAGGCTTAAACTCCAACCTGGTCTAGCAGGAAGCGTCCCTGCCCGTGGCAGGGGGCTTGGAACTTGATGATCTTTAAGAAATCCCTTCCAACCCAAACCATTTTATGGTTCTATTTTATTTATGGAGAAGGAGTTTGCCCATGGAGTGGCACCGGCACAGCCTTGGGTAAACTCCAGCTCACGGGATTGTCACGGGTAGTAAAGCATGAATCAGACGAGGAACATTTTAATATTCAGACCTCAAATTGGCATTACCTAATCGGCAGTTTGAAGAGTCACCTTTGTATTCGTATAGTCCTCAAATTTGACATAAAAAGCACAGGTGTAAAAAACACCGAACCACCCGACAGGGGCTTCTATAAAGAGTGGGAACGTTGAGAACACTCAAAAGAAAAACCTTAACACCGCCACGAGAACACATCTCCTTTCCATGACAGCGACGTCCAGGCAGCAAGCAGAGATTAATGCCATGCCGAACTCCGTTCCGAGGTAGACAGGGAAAAACCGAGAGTCGGGAAACAGGGTTTTTAAGGAAGATACTTTCCCTAACCTGCCGGCCGGTAGTGGCGGTTACCCTCACCCCCCAGGTGCGTTAACAGCCGGCGCCGGGGCTCTCCCCCCACGGGGAGGCGGCCATTTCCCGCCGGCCTCCTGCCGCCCCCCTCAGCCGCAGCCCCCAGCGCTCCGGCAGCAACCTTTTGCTCTCCTCGGGACCACCGGCTCCAAATTTACCCTCCGGCACGGCTCCTCTCGACATGATACCACCAGCACAGGGGGAAATGACTACAAAAAAAAAAAAAAAAACCCACAGAAAAACCAAAACAAAACACAAACTCCCTGCAAGGCGCTGCGAGTCACCGCTGCCGGCCGGCTGGCTGGCTCTCTCCCTCCCTCAGAGCGCTGCGGATTCACAGGAAAGTTGTAAAAGCGGTATTTTTAAATGTGACCACCCCCCCCCCACACACACACACACGCTCCCACGCAGGCGGGAGCGGGCAGGCGGCCGCGGTGGGTGGCGGGCAGGGGTGCGAGCACGCCGGACCCTCCGGGGAGCCGCTCGCTGCCATGGCACCCGCCTCAGAGCCGGCGCCCGCCACACGGGCCCGGGGCAGGGGAAGCGAAGCGCCGGCAGCAGCGGCAGCCCTACCTGTACGCCCAGTCCCGCCCGTCCTCTCGCCTCTCCATCGGCCGTCCGCGCTCGGCCTTTCGCCCCCCCACCCCCGCGCCCCGGCGGGGAGAGCCGGCGCCTCGGCCGCGGGGTGGGCTCCTCTCCTCAGGCCGAGCAGCGCCGCGGCCCCATACGGAGCGGCTTCCCAAGTTCAACTCTCCTGCCGCCCCCCCTCTCCGAGGGGCGGGGGCGGCCGCCGGGTCCCGCCTCCCATGCCAGGGGCCGGGCGGCCGGGGCAGGGCAGCTCCGCGCCCGCGGAGTCGGGTGGCGGAGAGGGCAGTTTCCTCCGCGCTCGACCCACCCCACTCCCCCTTCCCGGCAGGGGCTCGGTGGAACCTGCGCGGCCCCCGCTCTGCTCCTCTCCGCCGGCCGGGGGAGGGGGGGAACAAATAGGGGTGGATCTGTTCTGGTACTGCTTTACATTTGTGTGTTTCACGCTCCTGTAACGTCTTGCTAAAAATGCAAATGTGTAACTGCGAGGGAGGTGTCTCGCTAACATAGGGTTAAGAGGAGCGTCAGATACAGCCCTTCAGACCCAAAGAATTTCCCCATCACCAACGAGAAGAGGTGGTTGTGTTAGTATTTAAGTTCATTTGGTTGGTTTGGGGTTGGGGGGGGGGGGGGGGGGGGGGGGAGGCTAGG
>JAOTQQ010000001.1:143948848-143974138 GCA_026546715.1 Gallinago undulata | reverse complement strand
GTGTTTGTTTTTTATTTCATTGTGGTGTTTTTGGGTTCCCCCCCCCCCCCCCCCCAAATCCTCACGCTCTTGCCTCTAATTTCTCCAAATAATTCATTAAAGTCGATGCTTTGTAACATTGAAATATTACCAACTTTAGCTTCTGCGGACTTAGTTTCCACCTTAAACTAACGATAATTTAAATATGATTTAAATAATAAATGGCAGGTTGTCAATATCGTGGAGTAATGATACCCAAAAAAGGCTTCTCCATTTCGAGAACCCGCCTCTAAGATTAGCGCATGGCTCTTTGTCTTCAGATGTGTCCAACAATCCCTGAAAACCACATGGACTCTGCCCTACCTGACTGCCAGCAGCCTAATTCGTAACACAGTGCGTAACAAAAGGGAGAAAGCAAAATTATATCCCAGCTTGTCCTTTTTGAATCAAGTTCTGACTTTGCACCCAGCAAAGTGCTTGGAAAATTACAGCCACTGCCAGAGAAACATTATCTTGTTCAGCCAGCGAGTAAGAGTTGCTGAAGACAACAGATGGGATTTCAGAAGGGAGATCAACAGTTGTTCCCTCCCAGCACACTCCTCGAGCAAGCTACCTCCTCTCTGTGGGATCAAAGGCAATCACCCACACAGAAATGTGGAAGTAGTTCAGCTCCAACGGCAGGGGAAAAATACAGAGATTTGTACTTGGTTTAACTGCCATCACAGGGTTGTAAAAGTTCGTGATTGTTCAGCAAAACATAATTTATAATATTTCTTTTCTTTTGGTGGGAAAATTCTCTGCTTCAGCAGGCGTAGGGCTTCTCTTGCAGGAGGGTGGTCCCGCTCAAATTACTGTGCAGCGTCACGAACACGCTCGGGTACTGGCAGGACTGGAACCTGATTACAAACCAGCCCGAGGAGAGCCAGCACCCAGTGCCTGTGCCAAGCCTGTGCTTTGACATCCTGCCAGCGTTGCCTTGGCAGAGCGTAGGCAGAGGCACGCTCTGCGAACAGCTCTGCCCCAGTGACTTGGTCAAAGTTGCACAGAAAATTTTTGGCAGAGCTGTGAATAGGAGGAGGCAATGCAGTCCTGCGGAAGGGAAGAAGGAAGCCTCAGTTAAGCGGAGTATCCTCTTCTCCCCCAAATTCTGAAGCCTTGTTTGTTAACAAGGTTATACATCACCTGACAAGGTCAGGCTCTTTTAAGAGTGCATGTTCCTTTTAAAATGCATCCGTCAAAAGTTCCCTGCAAACAGCAGATTGTTTCTGTGATTAATTAAGGGTACATCTGCAGTGCATCAAGGGTAGCTTTGTGTATACCATGGTGCATCTTTGCTGTCAGCAAGCCTTAAATGTTAGATACAGTTTCTGTTGCCTTAATACTAGCATAATAACTTTGTGGTTCACTCAGATTTATACCTGTTTCACACAAAGGCTCCTATGAAGAAACTTGACATAGCTTCTGTTAAGGAAGCTACTTGGAATGTTAATCAATTAATAGAAATAATTCCTAAATTTCAGTGCTAATTTGTAATAATAACTGCATCCCCATATTGCGGCTGATAATACGGAGCAGTATACTGTTTGGCAATGGATAGTACCTTGGTTGTTCTTCACCAGGTACCAATGCTGCTCCCTTCTGGGCAGATTATATTATGCCGCTTTTAAAGACGTTCAAAGAAACTAATGCATAAACCCTTGAATCTGAAAAGTGTATGTACTTGGTGTAGTGATCAGCAGAAAAGAATACTATTTGCTTTTGGTCCTTTACTTCTGAAGGAGTTGGTGGCAGTGGCAGTGTGCCGTAGGGCAGACTTAGGTGACGTTCAGATCAGAGAAGCTCACAGCCTTCCTACCTACCTACTACCTGGCACGAAGGAAATGTACCTTATGTAACTTTTCCCCCACCTTTTTACATCTGAACCTTATCCCTGTATTTTTTACATCATGATGAGCATGTTTGGTAGAAATTCCCATCCTGCTACTGCCAGGGTAAGTCCTTAAAATAGTGACTTCCCTTTAAGGGTAGGCATTTAGATGTGTTCCCTGCAAAGGCAGATGAAGACAGCAGACAAGTGTTTCATAGGCTGAGATATTCAAAGCTCTGCTTGTCTTATACCCTGTATTTTACTAAGGAAGGCTTCCCTACTTGTGTTTGCAGAGCAGTTGTCAAACAACAATACTGACAAAATTTTTAGCCTTATCAGGAATTAGTCTGGGATGGCTTTATGCTTCCCTGACCTGTGAAATTGTGTGCTATGCCACGTATGCTTGGTGTATCAACAGCACTGAAACATGGTCCACCTCCTCACACATCACCCCCAAGCCTGTTATTACTTCTAGGCTAGAACTGGGGAAGGAGCATAGTCTTTGATAATATTTGTGCCTGAAATATTTTCTCAGCTGCCTGTGGGGGCCATAAGGATTCTTTACCCAACTGAGAATGGAAGAAATATCTTTATAATTTTGTGCATCATAAATGTGTCAGTTTTCTTGCCTGAGGTTCTTTTCACTGGCTGCAGTGAGGTCAGTGAAACGAAATTGTTAGGGGGAAGCAAAGCATGATAGGATTGAAAAAGGGATAAGGTGTGCATGGATATAGAAGGTGTGTGGATACAGTGTGGCTATTTTTAAGATAGCATGGGTGAGTCTGTTTATTGAGAAATACTAGTGAGTAACACCATTCCCAGCAAAGCTAGCAGCTCTGCTTTTCCAGATCCAGACAATAAGTTTTAAAAAACCCCTAACTGCTCACAAAGCAGGTTAATAGCCCCTGTTTAGAGAATGTGCATGCAGCAGCTTTTATAAGAGAGAAAAAGGTAATTCTTGCTAGTGGCTGGGTGTTGTAGTATCCCAAGTAAGTGATGAAATTCCCACAGCATACGTGGCTTCCCTAGCTTGTGTGGTTTGTCATCCAGCCACTCATTTTTATGTCTGTATTTAGTAAACCACACCACACAAGCGTACCCTGCTTTGTTGGAGCTCTTCCTCTGCATCCATTTGGCTTAAGCTACTTTCCCATGACCTGAAAAAAATCTGCTGCTCCATACTTGGGGAAAATGGTTTAGATTAAGAAGATTTGGCAGTATAGAAATATCCAGTAAAAAGTAAACACACTCACACATATAATCACTGCAAGTATATATTCCAACTTAGGCACAACGTGTTTCAGGATCAAACAACTCATCCAGCTAACAAGCTGAAAGAGTGCCACCATCACATCCAGATGCCTTTGGTTCCTGTTACAACCAGCTACCTACCAAATTTAGTCAACCTTCACCTACGTATGGGTTGAGATTCCTGATGGGTAATGAAATGCTGAACTTGCTCCATATTTTTGTCCCAGAAAATTGCGTCATGCTTACATAATTGTAGTCTGCAGGCCTGATTAAACCTGTTCACATGAATTGTTCTAACAGCAGTCACTGAACTTTAGAACAGACTGCATAGCAAGAACAGAAATATATTTACAAAAAATAATTTCCTCTGTTCCCTGAAGGCTTCACAGCTTCATGTCTATGAAGGTTATTAGGTGGTAGGACAAGTTACAAATCCACGTGTAGTCTGGGAAGTGCCAGTATTTTGATTATTCTCAGTATGACTGTGGCCCCAGGAGTCAAAGCATACTGATATGAGCAACTATAAAAAAGAGCTCTAAAGCTTGCTGCATACCACTGCAGCTGCCTGGAGAATCAACATAACCCATGGAAATCTCTGCAGAAAGGTTTTTGCACTCAGCTGCCATCCTCCAGCTGCGTCAGAAAAGAAGGCTCAGGGCTGTAAGTGCCAATGCTGGAAACAGCAGGGAAAGAGAAATGATATGGTAATGCCCTCGGTGTGAAAAACATAGCAAAATTATATGTCAAAAGTGATATGAAAAAATAACATTATTAGCAGGAAGGGTTTCTAAGACAGGGACAAAGATGTCCTTAGAAAAAGGTCAGTAACTATCACAGGCCAGTAACCCAACAGTGTGGAACTAAGTAAACCAAAAGAGCAGCTCATAGGGGCTAATTACTTGATGAATCTAGCTCAGGTCAGGCTGCAACTCTGTAAAAATGTGTTCAGTATTTCAAATGACAAAGTATTTTCTAGATGGCTTTATTCTCTTTATTTTGTTTTTCCTTTTCTACTTGAATGATCATGAGGGGTATGCTGAAAACACTTTAAATTCATGCTGATGATGTTTACTTCCTTGGCTGCAAGAGTACAAGGCTTATAACTGAACTTTGAAATTTCACAGAAGTGATGACAGACAAGATTGGAGAGTATTAACTCCTCCTTATTCTCCTATTCCCTTTTTCTTTCTTGTCACCTTTGTGAAGGTATCATGACTAGCAAATCCAAGATCTATTGATTAGGGACAGGGATTAACCTGGATATTTTCTGGCTGTCTGCTATGATTTTACATTTAGTCCTAATTGAGAAATGCAAAGGCAAATCTTCTCCTGGCCTTCAGTTGCCTCTGCATTAGGACTCCTTCAAGGACTTCAGTTTCAATTCTCAAGATATATCCTATTCCATAAGAAGCAGGGAGAGTTAACATTGCAGGTATTTAAATACAATCAAAATACAATGTAAACAGTGTTAGCTTTTAAAAATATTACATATTTAACCTAATTGTCTCTATGCAGTTAAGGGTTTCTCTAAAAATCATGTGTTAAGGAAAAAAATCCTTAAAGTAATGACACAGTTTGGTGTAAAAAGAAGAAGGTATAGCTATCCGTTCAGGAAGAGACATCCATTCCATACATAGAATAAGGCAGGAGTTTTCCAGGAGCACAGATAACCTTAGGTTTCTGTATTTCTCTTTCATAATGCATAGGTACAAGGGCACCAAGTGTAGGTCAAATCAGCAAATTCTCTTTTTCTAAGTTCTCAGCTTTATAGCATTCAACTCTGCAAAGTTAACATGTTCCCAAGGAGGTTGTTCTTCACTATAGCTTTCTGCATGTTTATTTCTTACACATTTTTCAAACTCATAGGCTGAAAGAAAAACAAGAAGGTTTGTGAAAACCCAAACTTGGGTTTGACAGCAAGAGCAGCTAAAGTTTCTTTGAAGTGCAGGGTTATGGCAACAGCCATCTGTACAGATTTGCATCAGTATTTACATGCAGTCGAGGTATTGGCTGAAGTATCAAGTTATTTTTAAATTCCTTTGAAAGGTAAGAAACTTTGATTGCAACATCTAGGATCAAATTATGACTTTTCTCTAGCATTGTCAGATTGTATCACAAAACTAATACCGGAGGAAAAATTCACTTCTCATTTTATATACAAATAAATGTTGCCCAAACACTAACGTTATCCCTAGCTGATACATCGTGAAAATTGAAATTATTTAATTTATATTTCCTTTTCATATTTCAGGAATTTCTGACATTGCTCTTTCCTGTCTTAACAGAATCATATTGAGGAGGAATGTGTAGCACTGAAAACTATCATCTGCAACATTTTGGTATTTCCATGGTTTGCTATGTCAGTGGTTACAAAAATAATATGTTCTCAGTGAGCTGTTTGATTCTCATTTCTATTGGAAGTGCAGCTCACATGTCAACAATACACCAGATAATTTTTTTATCCAAAAAATGTTATTTTAGCTATGTGTGAATTTATGAAAATTACACAACTTAATTTGCCATCATTATCCAGCGAGACATAGCAATCACTATATATGACCATGCTGTACATTTGCACATTTGTTGCACTTCTGCAACAGGTACCTTGTATTTCTGTATTTTCATATTTCTCAACAACACATTTTTCAAGGTTTTTCTTCTCAGAAACTCCAATAGTATTATTTCTATAATGGTTTCCTTTTACATGACATTGAGTCACCATCATGAGCACACAGTCAAGTAAGCTTTAATGATAATTATCTGTCATGATCTATGTAAAGTCTTTTTTTTCACATGATTGCAAATGTGCAAGCATCTTCTTATTAGATGTTGATAGGAAATTGACCATAGTCATAATCCATATGTAGGTGCAAATCAACCCAGCAAAATACTTAAGTAATATTTAGAATTGACATTAGACCATTACCTTTTTTTCCCGCTGTGCCTGCCCCTTGTAGGGGCCCTGATGCTCTGCCCCACTTAGTTACAGTTTAGCTCATGATATCTACATTTAGCTTTCTAAAGAATGAGTCTATAAGTAATCCCAGTTGCAATTCTCTTAACTACGCTGTTCTGGAAATATCTCCCAGACACAGCTTTTTGCATTTCCATGGTAGCATAAATATATTTATAAAATTTATATAGAATTTGCTGTATAAACTTTGCTGAGAATTACAGACTTTGAGTATTTAATGGTTCTTTATATGTGTGCAACATATTAATTCACATAAATTAAACCACTTTCAGCAGAGAAAGCTCAGATTCAATCCCAACAGAAGTCACTGGGATGGGGAGGGAAGGGGGTGAGTGTTCATCATGACTCTCTTAATCATTTTCAGTTCTTTGTTGCAGCCTCTCCCAGTCCCTGGTGTTCAAAGACCCATGGCAGTGCAGGAAGCCAGTATGCGAATCACTTAAGGAGGGGAAATGATTCCCCCACAGCATGAAAAACTCTCACTCAGGCCTTCACCTAAGCAAAAAAAGGTGATTTCTCTCTCCAGCTCCAGTGTCCAGCTCCAAAACCCACCCAAGGCTTGGAGCCTGCCAAGGCTCAACATGGGGTTGCTGACCCAGGAGAAATGCCACTGGGAAGCTCAGCACTCCTTTAGCCAGGGATGTCCAGTCCCTGCCTGAAAGAACCTGGCTCTCATTAAATGTATGACATGTGTCTGTTCTTTCTCTCACATGGGATATTTTTTGCTTGTGTCACCAAAAAGTAGAGGCTAGGGGCTATATGTTAAAACAGGCCAGGTCTTAAATGTTGTTATGGTTTGAGAAGACCCGTAACAATCTAGTGTTGCTTAGACAATTATTACCCGATGACCCCTCCCCACCCGGAAAGGGGAATTGAGGAACATAAGGAAACACAAGGGTTGAAATATATTTATTGACTAAGACTAAATAATTAACAAAAATACTAAAGAACCAGTATTAATCCCGATACTGATATAAGATGTATAAGAATTATACTCAGCCAGTTCTACGAGGGGGAAGCTGTGCACTCCCAGCAGGGGACAGCAAATGTCAGACACTGCGAGTGCAATGGCTTCAGGAGGAAGGGAAGGCCTCAGGGGTCCGGCACCAGGACAGGGAGCTGTCCGGACCACTGCCATCAAGGGAGAGAGAACTTCACAGCAAACTTTTCTTATTTATATTGACTGTGACGTTCATGGCATGCAATAATCCTGTTGGCCAGCCTGGGTCAAATGCCCAGGCCTTGCTCCTCCTTGTCTTTGCACTTGGCAAGGCTCTAAAACACTAACCTTGAATCCCACAGAGCCTGGCTGTCTGTAAAGTAAATATTTTCACAAATTCAGACATTAGAGTCTTCTAAAAGTGCAATTATCCCCAGCATTAGAAGAAAAGTTAGTCCTGTGTCTCTCAGCCCAGGATATTGCACCCCTTATTTCATACCATATATGTCACGCTACAATGTACTATTATATTTACCTTTTAATATACATATATATAGAGAGAGACAGACATATATAATCCTCTAAAGCTATGAAATATTCTTCTAAATGGTCCATGGAATTTCTTTAGTCTGAAATTGTGATTTCCATCTATCATAATAGTCTTTTAGGACAGGAAAGAGCCATGTGGCATTCACTCAATTGTCAGATCAGGACCAGGCCTCAATACAGGATCACGGATGGTTGGAGTTGGGTGCATCAATATAAAGCGGTGTGCTCACAGCCAGCATGTTCCCTGTTGCTGGACACTATTCAACACAGCTGACTCTGGTTCCATTACCACTACTTTATCCTAAAAAACACTTATTGAACACTGTTAGTATTAGGTAACAATTGACACCATATCACTTAAATTAAGGATTCTGACCGCAAATCAGATCTTCTAAAGATACACATCAAACCTCTCCATTCTCCTGTATCACCCACCAAGTATGCCCTGCCTGGTCCTTCAGCACAAGCGACCCCACAAGTGGGTTTTCCTTTACCTGAGGCTGGAGTAACCCAGACTGTTTTCCCCAACATATTCTTTACATGCGCCACAGGGACCTTATCCTCTTCTACAGTAGGTAAAAACTCTGAGTGAGCATACAATGATATCGTCGATGTATTGCAGGTGTTCTGGAGCTTCACCTTTCTCCAGTGCAGTCTGGATCAGTCTGTGCAAATAGTAGGGGTGTGTTTCCACCTCTGGGGCAATCGATTCCAGGTATACTGGCGCCCCTCCAGGTCAAAGCAAATTGTGGCCTG
Source organism: Gallinago undulata (assembly GCA_026546715.1). Classification (NCBI taxonomy): domain Eukaryota; kingdom Metazoa; phylum Chordata; class Aves; order Charadriiformes; family Scolopacidae; genus Gallinago; species Gallinago undulata. Next base: position 143,965,822 of record JAOTQQ010000001.1, on the reverse strand, counting down.
CACTCTGCTGCTAAAGGAATAGAGAAAGAAACATTAGCAATGTCAATTGTAGCGTACCATTTAGCCTCTTTTGACTCCAGTTCATAGTGAAGTTCTAACATATCTGGCATGACAGCACTCAATGGTGGTGTGGCTTCATTCAAGCCACAATAGTCTACTCTCAATCTCCATTCCCTGTTAGGCTTTCGCACTGGTCATATGGGACCATTAAAGGGTGAGTGAGTCTTACTAATCACCCCTTGGCTTTCCAGCTGACAAATCAATTTCTGAATAGGGAGCAAACAATCTTGGTTAGTGCAATATTGTCGCCTATGCACCGCTGTAGTAGCAATAGGCACATCTTGTTCCTCGACCCTCAGCAGCCCTACAATGGAAGGGTCTTCTGACAGGCAATGTAGACAGTTGCACAACTTCCTCTGTCTCCACCACTGCTACACCAAACTCCCACCGGTAGCCCCTTGGGTCCTTAAAATACCCTTTCCTGGGGTAATCTGTGCCAAGAATGCATCCGGGCCAGTCATGATGGGGAACTCTTCCTATTTATTCCCAGTTAGGCTCACTTTGGCCTCCAGTACAGTCAGGTCTTGAGGTCTTCCTGTCACTCAAGCAATAGTGACAGATTCTTCCCCTATGTGATTTGATGGCATTAGGGTGCACTGTGTGCTAGTGTCCAACAGGGCTCTATACTTCTGTCATTCTGATGTGCCATGCCATCAAATCCACACAGTCAAATAAACTCGATTGTCCCTCTCCTCTTCCTGGCTGGAAGCAGGGCAACCCTAGTTTTGATGAGAGGGCCCACCACTTCCATCTGTGACAGTTGCGTTTCATAAATGAGGTTCCGAAGCCCATCTCTGTCTTCTAGGGGACGTTTCTCTGGAAATTGGAGCAGCACTTCTCCTGGAAGAACCCCTCCTGGGGGGTGTCTTATTCCACAACTCATGTACATGTGTCTGTAAAGCCAAAATAGGTTTTCCATCCCAATTTCTCATGTTTTCTCCCTGATTACACAGGGTAGACCAAAGGATGTGTCATGGTGTGCTTTGCTTCTCTCTACTAGATTTAGTAGGGAAGTGTTTGTCCCCACCAGAGATATTGGCCTTGACAAATGACTTCTTCAGCGCTGAGACACTGGCCTGTGGAGCAGAAAGAAGATTATTTGCATAATGCTGCATTCGAGCATCCATATCACCCACTGTTGGTGCCTCATCATCTCTCCAGCAAAATAATGCCAATACATTAGCATATGCTGCTGGTGCACTCAGTACCCATTTGCACCAAATGGGTCCAGTAATTTTGAGTGCACCTGGATCTAATGATGTCTGCAGGTTGTCCAGGTCACTGAAAGTCATCTCCCGCACAGCTATTTCCCTCAGATTCTTAACACCTTTCTCAATAGTTGTCCACTTTGACGGCTGGTACATGATATCGTCTCTACAGGGATACCTGCTCCTTACACTGAAAAGGAGTCACCTCCAAAGGGTGAGGGATTGTGGTGGTCTTCCAAGAGCTCTGTCAATACCTGATTCTCTAGCTAATGGTGCTAGCTGCTTGGCTTCTCTACTATCTAAGTCCAAACAATTGGCCCCAGTGTCCCAGCATCGGAGCAGCCAAGGAATCGCTTGCCTTCCTGATGGCTGTAATCCTTACATATGTCTCGCAGCTCAGTTAGGGTTAATGATTGAGTAGTTTCCTCTGTTACTGTATTGCCTGATGTCCCTGGTTTACCATTGTCATCTGGTGCTACTGCAAATTTCCTCTTATGTTCAGGGTTGACTGTCACTGGAATTGGTTGAGTCTGTAGATCAGCTGAAACACCCATCACCAAGGTTGAAGTAGATTCAGTACTTGGTGCAGCTGCAGGTCTTGTCATGAGAGCCAGCATGGTCTGGTTAAGATCAGGGTCTGTCAGGAGGGCTGGTGAGGTCTGCACGGGTGCATATGCGGGGGTCTGCAGGGTATGTACAGGCACAGTAGTTGTCACGAGGACTGGTGGTGTCTGCACGGGCACCATGTCTGTCGGGGGGGGCCGGTGCAGTCTGCACGGGAGGAACACCTGTTGCAGGAGCCTGCGGGGGCTGCACAGGAACATTGGCTGTGGGGGAGGCCAGCAGGTTCTCCAAAGGAGCAATGTCTGTCAAGGGGGCTGGTGGGAGCTCTATCGGATGCTCCCTTCTACCGCAAATCCAGCCCATAAAAAAGAACAAGCCCGCAAAAATTAACAATATAAGCACAATGGCCAAAACATTCCAAGGGTATTTCAAACTCTCAAAAACTGTTACTATTGATGCTACCAGAACATACAAATCCTCAAAAGATATCCCCCACCTCACTAATTGTCCCGTAATATAACCCAAGATGTAATTATACAGTGTCCAAACAGGATCTTCCCCCATTCTGAGGTGATTCTAACCGTGGAGATTCGCGAGATGCAATTACATAAGTGACAAAAACCAGAATGATTACAAAAGACCAAATAACATAGCAAAATACTACCACACAAAATAACAAGGCAATATTTTTAACTCTACATTTAGAAATTATAAGCTTCCCAAAACCAATGAGAAATGGCAACAAACTCTTGCACCACTCCCATAGCTGTCCACATACAGCTGTACAGAGAGACCAGAGAAGAGAAAATGATTGTAATCATTGTAGTTTCTAGTATAAAACAAATGCCAGATTAGCAAGGTGTTGCATTTCCTAAAGCAAGGATAGCGTGTCTCTGGCAATACCATTCATATTCCCAGGGGAGAAAGCTAACACTGATCCTTCCAGTCAAGTTTACGTAGTCATAATAAACAGTACTTTAAAATGTCACAGTTTCTGTCAAGGGTCCTAGCAAAGGGAACATTTGTAATGAAACAAGAGACGGCTCTGATTGATAGACTGTTTTCTGCGAAGAAATAACCATTAGGTAACACATAAGAATAAATGGCTGGTTTTAGCTTTTCAGTGGGCTATTTTTCTGCTTGAAAATTCAGTATCTTTTGTAAATACATCCTCCTGTGCATAACTGGCTTTTGTGACTTGCACTTCCTTGACCCACAGAGATATCTTCAAATTTTCAGGTGTGCACTGCATTTAACATTTCTCCCTAAACGCTTTTGAAAACTAGTGGAGTAACATCAAATAATATTTGAGAAATTTGCAGCAGATGATTGCAAAGAGCAAATCTGCAAATACTGAAACGTTGATAATAAGGACATGTGAGATTCATATATTGCCACTTCTGTTTTTGCACTTACCTTTGATTAAACTAAAAAGCTATGCTGACCAAAGGCATGTGGGATCTCCTCCCTAAACATACGTAGTTCAACACACTAATTGAGTTAATAGTCTGTGCTATTAAAGATGTATTAAGATAGTTTAGAAGAAGTGAGGCAAAATCCCTCTTTGATGAGTGTGAGAGGAGATGAGGCAGGACACCACAGAGAATCACTGCATCAGGGTTTTTGCAGCTCTAATTTGAACATGCCTATTTTTAGAGGACCTGTTATACATATCAACAACACTAATGGCTGCCAGCAGAGACAACCATGTTCCTACAGCCAACAACATCGTGTGCAGCTCTCAGGATTTAGCTAAAGCCATGTTTTTGCCAAGTAGGTATTAAGTAATTCCTTTTTTTTTGTTTTCATCAAATTGAGTTATGCATCTCTTTTACCTCTCTTCCCCTTTGGGTTGCCATTTTTAAAAGTAAAACTGTACAGAACAAAGGACTTGCAATATAAGGCCTGAGAGGTTTCCACAGGCAAAATTCTCCTGAGTTAAATGAATGATGTGGAGCCAAGCCAAGAGCAAGGATGTGTGGAGTGCAAGGTGAAAGTGCAAGGTGGCTTAGGAGGCATTGGACTGGGCTAGTTCAACTGGGTACAAGATCTGACTGCCCAGAATGGGTGAGAAATGATACGTATTATAATACGTATTATTTAAATCTGATAGAGGAAGATAAGAAGGTGTATCTCAATGATACCAGTCAGAGCACTGCTACCCTACTGGAATATTCAAAGGCGTGGTGAGTTTGTGCTTTAAAGTGTGGAGTGAAAGCAGTTCAGTTACCTGAATTCTGATCAGTTACCTTTTACCTCCATAATTTTACAGCCTTCGATTCTCACTATGTGAGTGGTCTTCAACCACTAGGTTGTGGTTTAACCCTAGCCAGCAGCTAGGACCACGCAGTCGCTTGCACAGCGGAAAGACAGGGAGAAGAGGGAAGGGCAGGGAGAAGAGGAAGAAAAAGAGGGAAAAGGGAAAGGGAAGAAAACCCACTTGTGGGCTGAGTTAAAGACAGTTAATAATACAATAACAGAAAAGGAGAGCAACAACAACAATAATAATAACAATGACACAAGTCACTCTCACCACCTGGTGAATTGGTACCTTTCCAAGCAGTGATCATGGATTCTCCTCCCCAGCCAACCCCCATTTATATACTGAACATGACATCTATGGTACATTCCATCCAGTGGCCATTCCATAGCTCTGTCTGCACTCCTTCTCAGCTTTTATGAGAAACTGAGAAGACTTCTTGAAAAGTATAAACATTGCCTAGTAAGAACTGAAAAGAATTATTGACATTCCTTTCACAGCAATCATTAGAAAGGAAATTAATGCTTTCCCAGCTGAATCCAGGGCAACTATTTAATGGAGTGAATAGTTTTTCTACAAAACTCTGGGGGTCTTCGTGTTATGAATGGCTACTGCATTTTCTTACTGTTTTCTTGTTATTGCTATTCTGTGGTGCTTCTATTACTTTGGGAAGCAAGACAGTCCCTACCAAGAAACTTGTCTTCCTCATTAATTAATCCCGAGAAGAGCAGAGAATAACACTCCTGCAGGGCAGGAGCAATATTGCAATGTTGCAGGGCAATATTCCTTCTGCCTTTGCCAAGGGCAGTTTTCTTATCGCCATTTACTATTAGCAAGATGTTTGCTCACAGATCTACCCACAGAGCTGAATGATGATATTCATAGGTGATAGAACAGCCTCGTTATAAAAGCTTCTGATGAGCTGTGATGGCTGGGGAACCCAAGTTGAATGGCAAATGGTGGTGGTGGGCGGTCAGAGAGAGAACTTTGATCTGCACCTACAGTGGAAAAAAAAGCCAAAGAAATCACTGTGCAAATGCTAATGGGGAATGTCAAAAGGGCCTTGAAGCAAATGGTGGAGGACTTGATTGTTGGTCTCAGCAAAACACCCTCCAGTTCTTTTAAAGTCTGGATGACTTTAAAAGAACTGGATGACAGCAAACCCTGGGATTATTTTTGCCAGCAGTAGTCTAGGTCAGCAGTGAAATTATTTTGATCCTGTAAAAGTACATTCTGTGCCAAGTGGTAATGAGTCTTGAAATCCCCAGACCTCCGGTACTCCTAAGACTATGTAGCAACTTCACTCTCAGCTGAGCCTGGAAGCCCTGTGTGCATTGGGAAAGGCAGAGGCAATGGCCTAGAGAGTCTTGCAGCAAGGAAAGAGGGTTTAGCCAAAAATGCTGGGGTTTTTCAGCCAAAAATTGCTGTGGGGAATTTCAGTGAAAATGTGCAAAGGGAATTCCCCCAGGCTAGTGAAATATACTAGTGAGGTATTGCCTCTACTCCCCTTAGCCCTCCCCACATGGCCCACAAACTGTTGCGGGGTCAAAGACAAGCTATTAAGATCTAGAAATGAAGCAGAACCTGTGGGTTGCTGGAGGGATGAGGTACTAAGTACTGCTCTTTGACAACAATATGCTCTTCTGAGCATAAATCAAGGAAGTGTTCCTGTTTATTACTACTCAGCCTTTGCTGTGCATTTCTCCTTTCCTGGTACTGTAGGAATCCTCCACCCTCTGCTTCGCTCCACAGCCACTTGCTGGCTCAGAGAGCATCCCTACAGCATCCCTGAAACAGCTCCAGCCATGGCAGCAACCCTGCAGTGCTGGGTGTTGAGTGTGTAGAGGAAAAGCCATGGGCAAATACACTCATAAATGTGTCCAGGCGCTTGCAAAACCCACCCATTCCCTGTGGTCAAGTGGGGGACAGTGGTGGCAGTGGCAGAGCAAGGGGAGGCTGGTGTTTACATGAGTTCTCGAATCAGTGCTGCGCTACAGCACACAGCTCATCCCATCTTTAGAGACGAACACAATGGCAGCTCTGGTACAAATATAAACAGGCTTGTTTACTGTGTGTTTATGGTCCAGTAGCTGAGACAGTGTCCTTCTGCAACACCAGAAATGTCAGAGGGGGTGCTGCTACCTACTTTGTAGCAATAGAATCATAGAATAATAGAATCATAGAATGGTTTAGGTTGGAAGGGACCTTAACGATCATGTAGTTCCAACCCCTTGCCATGGGCAGGGACACCTCCCACTAGAGCAGGTTGTTCAAAGCCCCATCCAGCCTGGTCTTGAACACCTCCAGGGATGGGGCATCTACCACTTCTCTGCACAATCTTTTTCTAGTGCCTCACCACCCTCACAGTAAAGAATTTCTTTCTGGTATCTAATCTAAATCTCCCCTCTTCCAATTTAAAACCACTACCCCTAGTCCTACCACTCCACTCTCTGACAGAGTCCCTCCCCATCTCTCTTGTAGGCCCTCTTCAGGTACTGGAAGGCTGCTATAAGGTCTCCTCAGAGCCTTCTCTTCTCCAGACTGAACAGCCCCAGCTCTCTCAGCCTGTCTTCATAGGAGAGGTGCTCCAGCCCTCTGATCATCCTCATGGCCCTCCTCTGGACTTGCTCCAACAGGTCCATGTCCTTCCTTTGTTGATGACTCCAAAGCTGGACACAGTACTCCAATACTGGCAGCAGCAGCAGCAGCTGCTTGTCCTTTGTGCTGCACAGGGCTCCAAGATGCAGAGGATCCTACCTTCCTTCCCCCAGGGCTCCTTCTGCAGCCTAGGTTGGTAGCACAGCGAAAAAAACAAACTATCCAGGGAGGAGTGGGTACCACACTGGAAAACTGGAGAGGTGGAAAAATCTGCACACACCCCACAATGTTTTAGTTATTTGGACACTAAATTGTTACCAAATTTGAGATTTGCAGCCAGAGTCCAGTATGTGTATGCATTTGTGTAGCTGATCAAAATAGTGCATTGAAAATGTTTTTTGCTTTCTGAATGGCTGTGAGTGCTTTATTTAACAAAATAGTAGTGAAGCTTCAGAATGGAAAGATTACTATGTTACTGAAAAAACTCTGTTTGTTTTAGGGTTTTCCCAGGAATTAATGAACAGCTGTATGTTGGAAAGACATTCCTACTCATGCGGCTCTCGGGAGCACTCAGAAATCTTTATTGAAAAATAAATGGAAAATTTGACCCACAAAGCAAGTTCTCTATGTTTCTTGGAAATCCATGATTCACATTCCAGCCTTATTTTGTAGCCCTTGGACAGGACAGAAATGTAAGAGGAAAGGTAGGAAAGTGGAAAGGAAGAGAGAGAAGCCAGCAAGTGGAAATGTGTGTGTCACAGGATGAGCTTAGTGGAGTTTCCATGTGCGCAGTCAGGGAAAAACATGTATTCTTGTGCCTATTAAAAGTACTCTTTTCAACATCATATTTTTACTTTTCTGAAGTATTCATATTTTTTCTTTTATGAATTGGTGAAAGAGTCCAGGTGAGTTTAAAACACAGATATGGATTTTGAAAAACAAATATGGAAAACATATTTTACTAAAAGGATGTGATGATTCAATGGGACCCAGACTCAAAATTTGTGACTTCCTTGGAGAATTTGGTTCATGGTGCTACAGACATCAGTAACTCTGCAAGCCATGGCTTGAGTTTTAGTCTTGGACCTTGCTGTGGTACCTTTGGAGTCAATCAGCCAATACAGGTATCTCTTGATTCTTGTCTGTGTGTTACTAAAGACTGTGGCAGGGACATGAAAATTATAGCATGGGTGTTGAGTGTGCAGAGGAACCTACCTTTAATTTGCCTCCTGAAAGAGCAGTCTTAATGATTTTGTACTGTGGCTGCTGCTAAAGAGGATGGTGAAGTTCTCTATTTCCATTGCAAATAATAACGTTTAAAGATGAGCCAACGTACTGATACTACCATCTTCAGGGCACTATCCTCATGCCTAGTAAACAGCTGGTGATGCACACAAAATTAAGTATTATGGGAGAGGGGTTTGGGAGGGTGAAGAGTTAACCTTTAGCTGTCATCTTCAAATGGTATTTGTTTTTCAGGCTCCCTTGCAAGACTTTTCCCCATCTTGGCAGCAAACAGCCACATCTCCAAAAGGCAAACTCGCCATCTGCAGGCCAGCAGGACCACTCACAAGGACCCGGGACCAAAACAGTCCCACAAGCTCAGGGACATCTTGCTTACGGTGGTTTTAAGATTTCCTCTTCTTTTGTGCACCAGTTAGCAAAAGGCAATTGCCCTTTGGATGTTATCCCAAAGGAGTTTAGAGTATTTGCCTTTGGAGCTTAATCGTATCCCAGTGGATTGTTTAAGATCTGCAAAAAAAAATAAAACAGACTTGATGTTCTTCTGCAGCAGGTGGTTTCTACCCTTGCTGGCAGTCTCCTCAAGCCTGGTCTGCAACTCAGCTGGAAGGAGAGAACAAGCTGCAGGGCCCCTGCCCCTTTCGGCTTCCCAGCCCAGGCTTTAACACCCTCCCTCTGCTGTTAGAAATCAGCAATGTTTTCCCCATGAATCATGGTTTTGATTGGAACACGCTGTTCCTTAAGCACATTTTTTTCCACAAGAACATGTTTTATTTTTGAAAGATACCAAAACATGGTGTTTCAGGATATTTTAGCTTTCTTTATCAGGCTGGAGGAACGTTACTGGAATGCATTTTTCTATTTGAAATAAATTTCAAGGGAAAATGCTACCTTATTTCAGTGGCTTCATGAATCACAGTTGCCTCCAATCAACAGCAAGAACTCAAAACTAAAAATTTCATTTTTATATTGATTCCATTCAGCCCTTAAAAAAAAAAATCAAGAGGAAACTGAGGCAACCTCTGTTTTACCCTCATTTTGAATAAAAGCTATGTCAGACTGCCAAAAAGAAAACACACTCCAGCTCCCTAAGCAACAGAAGGGTTTGTAAGCACCACAGAGGAACCAGAGAATCTGCAGCCCTGCCTATGCCAGCCCTGTAAACCATGTCCTAAATACCATCATGCAGCATGCTAATGAGAAACAGCAGCACCTTGTCACTGCTATGCCTCCTGCCCATAATTTACTGCACATTTGGCCCCACTGGTCCTAGCAACTGCGGGTGAGACCCAAGCCTGTCTGCCACAGCCTCCTCTGGCTCTTATCAGAGGTTTGGTAGTGGTGTTGTCCCACCTGGAGCTTCTGCAGTAGAGGGAGATGCTCCACTGCTGTAGGGTTACAAGGAAGGCAGCCACCAGGCAAGGGGCTGCCCAGTGAACCTGTTAAAGCTTTGGGGTCCTGTCACTGCTGGTTGACTTAATATGCTCTTAGAATCCTTCAGCAGTAGCAGGGCACTCAAAGAGGAATTTTAATGATCTTCATAGAGGTTGTCATGATCTTATGGCCTTCAGAAGTGAAGCTGAACTGTTCTTCAGCCCCTAGGAAGTGGAAGCTTATTGTAGTTCAGTCCCTGAGATTTGCAAACAGCTGATTTTTCATTTAAACCTGGGCTTCTGAAGGAGAAAGCATAAAGAAAGACCTGATTATGCGTTACTGTTTGCTTAGAGTTGGGTGCTAGTGGTGTACATTGGAGAGCAGTGGCCACTTATTTTAAAAAGATAGTTTAAAAAGTCAATGAGCCAATTTTTTAATACAAAACTAACCCTCGGTGTTTGCTTGTTTGAAAGGGAGCAGCCAGAGCTTGTGCCTGGGCCACATTTCTCTGGCTTCCAGGTGAATTCTGAAAATGAGGTGCTGAAATTAACCAAAACCAATAAACTTAATCTTCAGTATCAGTTTTCACATTGCCTGGAAACTTCAGGTGAGCTCTTGGTGCACTCAGATAGGTAGTCCATCTACATAAGTATACTTGTTGCAGACTTCCACAACCCAAAGACTTACATATCACGTGTACAAAGACAGGCATCAAGGTAAGGGGAAAAATCGTTCATTCCCATTACACAAACGGAGAAGAAAGGCACAGAAAGAAGCTGATTCTTTTGATGTCAGAAAGACTTACTCTACTGGGGGTGGGGGGTAATCAAGACTTACCTGCATTTGCATTGTATTTTCTTAGGAACAACCTGTGCTAAAGTGCTTGCTTCCATACGGCACTTGTATAAGTCTGTTTCTTCTAATTCTTAGTGACATGCAGCTTCATGCTTGCTCCTGCTGGGAATTTTGCTCCCACACAATTTACATGCACCCTTTGTGCCTTTTTCAAATATGGGTTTTACAAGCCGGTGACAAGAAACACCAGAGGAACATCATAAGTCCCCAGGCGTCTGCTAGCATCAGTTTGACTAATGACAGGAGAGTTGCAACTTGTCTAAATATAGAACTGAAGAGACATTGCCTGTGTATGGGATCAGTCTGATAACCTGCTCGCATGGGTTGTCTCCCGTTGCAGCTCTTCCCCACTCTCCACCGTGCTTTTGCTCAGTGGCCACCTCAACTACACATATCCCCTGGAGAATAGACACTGGAAGAGCCGAAGGGGAAGTGAGGATCAGCAGTGGTGATTTTGGAAGAAGATGCACAGGACAATGGCAAATGTGGGTGCACAGCCTCTGTCCTGGTTTCCCTGTGCTGCTGGTTTCAGACTGGGTGATTGCTGGAAGCTGGCCACAGCTGGCACCCGAGCTCCCCACTGCCTGTCCTCTGTTTTGCAGGGGGAATACACAGACAGATGAAGTGCCAACAATTGCACAGACAGTTTGTGATGGGGAGGAACTGAACTGAACTTGGCTCCTCCAAAACGTCTTCAGATGGGGAAGGGTGAAGCCTCAGCAAGATCCCCTTCTTCCTGTCACCAGCATTTGCAAGAGCAGAGGAAAGGCCCAGCTTAGGCAAGGGCTGGAGGGTCTCCACAGGGTTTGCTCGTACAAGCTAGCCCCAGGTTTACAGTAGGCAAGGCTGGAGTTCTTGCAAGTCACCCAGAACTGCTCTGGGTATAACCATATTTTCACGTTTTCCAAGGATCAGTTTTACCAGAGTTTCATGTTCTGGAGGGAACAGCATCCAGCAATCTCAACAGTAATGCTGTTTTACTTAAAGGTTATATATGAAGGAGTAGCTGCCTGAGGCCTTTCTGCAGCTCTAAAGCGCTAACGTGGTCACCAGGATATTGGCTTCTCCTGCCAGCCTTGAATCACAGACAGCCAAACCTGATCCCACCCTGCCACGGCACCAGGTTTGTTACAGGTGTGCATTTAATCACTCCCATCACCAAGCAAAAGCAAGAAAGTCATGTCAGGTCATACAACCTTGGCCAGCCACCCCTATTCTGTGGGCAGCATGGGAGGAGGAGGTTGTCCCAACAACCTGCTCCTTAGCCCGTCACTGCTCTGATTTTGGTGGCTGGAGTCACGTCCCTGGCATGCAGCCCACTCTTTGCCCAGGTTCGAGGAGCCGGCAGGGACACAGCAGCCAGGAGTGAGCTGGAGAAAATGCAGCTTGTCGTGCTTTTTTCAAAGCCACAGCATTTGCATAATTAATGCTTCGCGTTTTCTACCTATTCCCAGCTGTCCCATGAAACTCAGCATGTGTCAGCTCTCTTGGGCATAAGAAAAACAGTTTGCATACTGATGAGGCAGTTACAGGCGCTGTTTGTCTTTGTTTCTTATGCTCCTTCCTTGATAATGACATAATGATTATAAGATTGTTATTTTGTATACTTTTATTATTTTCATCTTCTCAACACACAAGTAAGACTCGGTGGTACAAATAAATAACCCATCTAAGAAGGAAAACAGCTTTATTAAGAAATCTGTGTGGTATGAAAATGGTACAGACTTTCTCGTTACGTGATGGGTGTAATTTAAATGAGTTAAAAAGAAGATGTCTTTTGGGGATCTCTGTTCTTCTGCAATAAGTTTCCCAGAGCCTGGAGATAGTGAGAGCTGAGACATGTTTGGTGGGCCTTGTTTGAAGGCTTGGATCACTGCTGCCCGCACTGTTCCCATTCTTCAGAAGAATGAAAAATCTCAGTAACTGGGGATAGCAATCCAGAGCTGCCTTTGGGTAGTCCATTGCATTGGTACAAATCCCAAGGGACACAAGTATTTCACTCTGATGGCCTAACTCCATTACACATGGTTGTTTCTTGGTAAGGATGGACTGGCTCTGCAGGGTCTAAGACCTTTCTTTCTTTGATTCCTTCCAGAATCCTTGGGGAGCACATGGGATGGGAGCAATAGGAAAGACTTGCCTTCTTTTTGGGTTGCATTCAACCACACAAAATCTCTCTTATCTCCTTGCAAGAGTTGAAGCGACTGGCTTAGCAAGTGCTGTGGTGCAGGCCAAAAAGGTATATGGTCTGCAGAAAGTGGTTGCAATTCCTTGTGGTGAAAGCAACTGCTCTGGACGCATTCACCCACAGGGCTGCAGTGAGCTGGCTGGTCCTTGCATGCCAGTTCTTTTGTCCTCAGACTTTTTTTTTTTTTTTTTGTAGATGCAGGGGCAAGTAGGTGACTGTAACAAGGTGACTGTAACACTCTCCTGTATTTCAGAAATCTGAGTAACTTTTTTTTAGAAGGGACTTTGGTTGCCTAACACAAGGCACCTTATTAAAGAAGCTTGATTTTCTGAGAGCAAGTGCTGAGCAGTTCACCCCAAAATGAGATTATTTGATAAAGTGTGTCATGTCAGTAGCCATTTTTTAAAATATAGGACCCAACAGCTATTTGGCAGCTTTTTGAGGATAACCAGCTCAGCACTGTATAGATTTCTATGTCTTTATTTTCTCTGGAAGTTTTCCCTCTGGCAGTACATTTCTGCTGTTGCATGACAAGCATCATTGAAAGCCTGCTGTAACTCTTGCTTGCCAAGTGAAAATCCCACCATTTTACAAAGTTGTCGCACCTGCAGCTCAGTAGAGTACAAGCAACTGAAGGAACATTAAGGGCAAACCAAGTACAGTAACAGGAGGTGTGTGGCAATTCCCAAACATGTTTCATGTCTTTCAGGTTGTAAGAGGTAAAATATTGACCCGCTGGTTTTGGCTATTCAGTGTAAAAAATAATTCAGTAATTCCTTGGCTATTCAGTGTACAAAAAGTCTTGGCAGGAAAGCAGACACCCAGCAAGACTTTTGTCCTGTGTTGAAAGTTCTCATCAAGGAGTTAAAAATGCTTTCTTCTATAAAAAGATGCTCATGGAAATGAAGAAGAGAAATAAAGCTTAGAGAACATGATGCGTTCTGGAGACCACATAGTGAATGAAGTAGAAAATTGTTTCTGCTGGCAGATGATAATACCCCTGTGCTTCTTTCTCAGGTAACAGGTGACACAGATTTCCTTTAGAGTTCCTGAGCAACCCCCCAACCCAAAATCCACAAGGATCCTTACTTGTAATGTTACTCTGCTCACACAGACAAGCTCCTTTTGGATTGCGCTCAAAAGGATTTTTGGATTATGGATTATTACAGGCTCAGGAGTAAGAGAAGAAATGGTTCCCTAGGTTTCCTTACTCTTCCCACTGCTATTTCCACTTCTCTGCCTTTGTCACTGCTTCCTTGCAACCTGCTTTAAAAATTCAGCCATTAGGTGGAGCGTTTTCACTGTCAGCAGCCCAGAGAATTCATCTGCGGCATCTCAGGGCTGGGAGGGACGCTTTACCCAAGTGCTGAATAATCCCTGTGTGCTGGGATCTGCTGGCTGCAGCTGGAAATGAAAAAGCTAAAATGGGGGTAGGGGGCGGGGAGATGGAGTTGCATTTTAATCTGAGGTCTTTTCTATTCTCTTTAGTGCTTTCTTCTATTACCAGCTCCACTGACATCCAAAAACGTACAAAGGGAAAAATCTGAGACAAATCGTACAATTTAAGGTCTTGTTCTCTATCTTTTTTTCAATGTGAAATGTGTTAAAGGTTGTCCAAGACACAACTCTAGAAGATGCTGATCAATTGCTAAGTTATTTCACAGTTCCAGGCCAGAATTTTACAGTCATTAATTTTTTTGTTTGTTACTTTTGAACAATTTGGAATCAGACAGCACTATTGCGACAACTGTTTCTTCCCCATTTTGAGGACTGGAGTGATAAGTGGTGTTCCTTAGGGGTTGGTTCTGGGACCAGTGTTATTTAACATCTTTGTTGGAGACATGGACATGGACAGTGGGATAGAGTGCACCCTCAGCAAGTTTGCCACTGACACCAAGCTTGGTGGCGCGGTCGAGACACTGGAGGGAAGGGATGCCATCCAGAGGGACATGGACAGGCTGGAGAGGTAGGCTTGTACAAATCGCATGAAGTTCAACCAAGCCAAGTGCAGGGTCCTGCAGCTGGGACGTGGCAATCCCAGGCACAAATACAGGTTGGGCGGAGAATGGCTGGAAAGCAGCCCTGAGGAGAAGGACTTGGGAGTGCTCATGGAGAGAAGCTCAACATGAACCAGCAATGTGCGCTGGCAGCCCAGAGAGCCAACCGTGTCCTGGGCTGCATCAAGAGAAGTGTGGCCAGCAGGTCCTGGGAGGTGATTCTGCCCCTCTACTCTGCGCTCGTGAGACTCCACCTGGAGTACTGTGTCCAGCTTCGGAGTCCTCAACACAGGAAGGACATGGACCTGTTGGAGCAGGTCCAGCGGAGGGCCACAAAGATTATCAGAGGGATGGAGCACCTCTCCTATGAGAACAGGCTGAGAGAGCTGGGGTTGTTCAGCCTGGAGAAGAGAAGGCTCCGAGGAGACCTTATAGTGGCCTTCCAATGTGTGAAGGGAGCCTACAGGAGAGCTGGTGAGGGACTTTTTGTCAGGAGATGTAGTGACAGGACAAGGGGCAATGGTTTTAAACTGGAAGAGGGAAGATTTAGATTAGATACCAGAAAGAAATTCTTTACTGTGAGGGTGGTGAGGCACTAGAAAAAGATTGCGCAGAGAAATGGTGGATGCCCCATCCCTGAAGGTGTTCAAGACCAGGCTGGATGGGGCTTTGAGCAACCTGCTCTAGTGGGAGATGTCCCTGCCCGTGGCAGGGGGGTTGGAACTCAATGATCTTTTAGGTCCCTTCCAGCTCTATCTTCAATGATTCTATGATTTCCTCATTTTGATGTGGACAGGTCATCTCTCATGATATAGCACTGGCCTGAGTTATTTCAGTTGCTAAAGCTTCTCAGGGCTTGGGCTCTTTTTGCTGAGAGTAGCTATGCTTTATATGCCCTCTTTCAATTAAATAATAAAAAAGAAATCAGTAAATGGGAGCTCTTTGTTACCGTTTCGTAGAGACAAGGCTCATCCAGCACAGTTTAGCGGCCCCTTCTGAGCTGAGGGAGAGGAGACTCTCAGCCTTTCCCGTGCTCCCTCTGAGTTCTCTCAGTGTCTGAAGCCTGAGAAATACGGGCATCACATTCACTTAATGAAACTTTTAGAGAAAGTGGCAGTCTCTTTACTCTGAGGCTCAGGTTTGTCCCACTCAGCTCCAGGTGCCTCAGTCGAGGGCTGTGTTTCTGCAGGACATGGAGGGAGAGTGAGGCACATCCCAGGGCAGTTGACCTAGTGCTGAGTTTGGGACCAAAGGCAGAGGTTTGTCCTTCCGTCAGAAATGGGGGAGGATGAATGGGGCTTCTGGAGATGACGGCCATGTCTTCAACTGCAGGAAAGGGACCACTATGCAGTTTGTTTGGAGCCATGCTTGGCTATCCAAATCACCACAAACCAATCCTTTGGTGTATCCCATGTCACTAAGCCCATCTGAGAGGTGTCATGTCAATGTGAGGTGCTCGGAGAGATTTTACTGTGACCTAATTAGAGAAGACTTAAAAAATCTGAAACACTTTAATGATGGCTGCTAGTGGGAGCCTGCCTGGCTTCTCTGCTTGCTCAGAACTCTACCCCATCACTTACCACTGAAACCCCCTCAGACCTGCCTCTTCAGCTGGGACTTCAGGTGGCCCATGTCCAGCTCAGAGTCTTAAAACCTTAAACACCTCCTTTATTTAGGTTTTCAAAAACTCCTGGAAAGCTACACTTTAGAGAATCCAAAACAGTGGGGTGTGCCTGGGAAAATGACACTGTCATTCATTTTGCCCAGTCCCCTTAAAAAAATCTCTCTCTATGAGAGGCTAACTCCATAAGAATCTGAAATTTTAAACTATGTCACCACGGAGATGTAATCTTGCAAAACTGTTTATACCTGGGCTATGTTTTTTCTTTATTTTCTGTGTGCCTAGCCTTGTTTTGATTCTTGGTATTCATAGCTAAGCCAGGGCTTTAAGGAAGCATTACTAAAACTGCAAAAAAATTAATTCCTTCTATATTTAGCACAAGTTAAGGATCTAATGCCTTTGGTGACCTTGAGAGATGCTTGTCTTGAAAGATACATGTTGCCAAAACAGAGGGCTGTAGTGTGATGGAGGACAGAACTGTACAGAATTACGTCCATTGTGCAAAACTACAAAAGCCAAGAGATATACTGGCAGAAGCACCAAAAATATCTCTTAGGTCAGACAATGTGAAATAGCATTCCAGGAGGGCTCCCGACGCTGCCTTTCCTGTGGTGGGGTGGGAAAAGTGCTTAAAGGAGAGTAGAGGGACAGGGATTCTCCTCCAGGGGTGAAGGAGGCCGGGAAGGACCACTGGAGATTGGGGATGAAACTTTGTTTTCTGTTTGTGTATCTCCCCTGGGCAGGGGTCTCACCAGTACTCGAGCCTGGCTATTTGCACACTTCCTGGCACAGCTGATGTCAATCTGCGCACTCCTGCTTGAACTCTTGCTCTTTCTGAAAGACCCATTCTTGGCATTTCTTTCTTTCTCACCAGTGCTAAATTTCCTGCCAAAATTTCACTGAATGTCACTGAATTTCACTGATTTTTTTTTTTTTTAGAGTTGGAAGGGACCGTAGAGATCATCTAGTCCAACTCCCCTGCTGAAGCAGGATTGCCTAGAGCTAGA
>JAOTQQ010000001.1:143935765-143948748 GCA_026546715.1 Gallinago undulata | reverse complement strand
GGAAACCACTGAAAAGAGTCTGGCTCCCTCCTCCTTCAACCCACCCTTTAGATACTTATAAGTATTGATAAGGTCTCTCCTCAGCCTTCTCTTTCCAGGCTAAACGACTCCCAGCTCTCTCAGCCTTTCTTCATAAGGGAGATGCTCCGATCCTTGAATCATCTTCATTGCCCTTCGCTGGACTCTTTCCAGTAGTTCCCTGTCCCTCTTGAATTGGGGACCCCAGAACCAGATGCAGTCTTCCAGTTGTGTCCTCACCAGTGCTGAGTAGAGAGGGAGAATGACTTCCCTCCACCTACTGGCCACACTCTTCCCTACGCAGCCCAGGATTCTGTTGGCCTTCCTGGCCACAAGAGCACACTGGTTGCTCATTGTCATTTTGCTGTCTACCAGGACCCCCAGATCTTTCTCTTCGGAACTTGTCTTCAGCAGGTCCACACCTAACCTGCATTGGTGCCTGTAAATGATCTAGAGTGGCTTGTTTGGGGCTGTTGACTGCTAGTCACGTCAGTCTTCTACTGCTCTTCTAGACATTGCCACTGGAATTAGTATGGCCTCACTCTCTCCTTTCCTGGAGGATTAATTGTGTTAACCCCTGAAGTGAAATTCTGTGACTTGTTTATGTAAGGCATTACCCTCAAGGAGGCATTTACTGCAAATCTCTGTCATGTTTTAAGTGCACTTCAGGGAGGAACGGTCAGTTGACTTGGCTGGATGATTTATGTCTTACCAGCAGAGATTAAGGCATGCAGCAACCTAAAATTTAATCCCACAAGATGACTCTGCCTGACTCATCCCAAACACAGGGTGCTGTGCTGGAGTCTCTTACTGCTGCATCTCTGTTGAGAAAAATAGACATTGCAGGTGTAAACTGGAAGAATTGAGGGCCTTCTGCTACACACTGGGTAGCTCTCCTGCTTAATATCTGGCAGACAGAAGTCCTTTAATTTGTGACAGGCTAGCGATCTTTCCAGGTGTGAATAAGAGGTAAAAAAAAAAATCCAAAACCTTTAAATTTATTTTAAAATATTAGAAAAACAATAATTAAAGCAGCTTCTCCTGTGCCGGCAGGAGAAGCCAGCTAATAGAGAATTTACTATTCAAGTCTGGTGCAAAAGCTTTATGTTGTAAGAGCTTTTCTCAAATGGGAAATGAAATCATGGACAATAAAATGTAAATTACAGTTCAGATTTAGTACAAAGTGGCCTTTATGGTTGCCAGCTCATAAAAGCAGTGAGTGAAGCACACCTCTGTACAGAAGGGCAGTCTTGTACCACCAATAAATTCTGTTCAGCCTCTGTTTTGAGGACTGGTGTGATATACATATGTGATTTTCATTTTGTGAGGCTCCAGATGCCAGAAAGCCTAATTCTTGGCATGGAATGCCAATGAAAGGAAAGGAAAAGAAAATGAAGGAAAAGAAATCAAAGTCTAAACCTCTTCAACCATCAGGGCATGTGATGTTCATGCCCCCTCTTCCTCCCAGCAGTGTCCCCAGTTGGGCCAGCCCAGCTATCACGTATGTGACTCATGTGCATTGTGCTGGCAAATGGATTTGACTTCAGCTTGCTGCCAGCCTGCTCTTGTCCCCGTTCCCTTGCTGGAAGTGGGTTGGGGCACTCTGCCAACCTGGGCTGTAGGAACGGCCAGTCGTCAGCTGCATGGAGCGTGGTCATGGAGAGTATCTTAAAAATTGAAGGGAAGACACTACCATGGGGGGAGCAGGACCTCACTTGTGTAAAACCTCTCTCTTTCTGCATAGCTCTGCAAGTTTGTGAAGGTGGGTCCTCACGATATGCCTTTGGGGTTCCTTGACAGTAAGTTTTAACTTGAATGTTAACTTTAACGACACTAAGCTAAAGTGGCGTATGAGAGAGCGATGCTGTAAGATTTCTGTCTGTGACCACTTTGCTACACCACCCAATGCAACAACTCTACCCTTGCTTGTCCAAAACAATGGTTGTTACGTGCAAACTTTGAGCAGAAGCCACTATTGCTGTAAACACGCAAAAAAATCATATTCCCTTAGCAGGATTCAGTGACACTGGCTACTTCTTACTGCTCCGTTTCACATTGCGTTGTATAATAAACACTTCCTAAGACTTTAAATGTGATCTGTGGCACCTGCCTCATGTCTGTGTGCCTTGAGAATCAGTGGGACAGATGTCCCAGGAAGAGCTGAATTGCCCTGCCAAGCTGTTGAGTCTTTCTGGCTTACATTGTTCTCAGGAGAGGTCCTCAGGGCCCTTCAGTGTCAGGCTTTTCTGAGCAATTACACTTGTTGCATGTTCAATCTGCAGTAATTAAGAACCCCTTGAAATGGTGCATCTTTACAACAATAGCGCATACAGTCTATGTCCAAAGTGCAAATAGCTTTAGAGGAAGTTAAATGACTATTTTTCCAATATTAATATTAATGAGGCTGAACATTTGCATTCACGGTAAATCTCCTTGCAGCCTCAACGTTCTTTGTGGACTTTTCTGCAAATAAATGAAGCGTTCCCCTCCCTCCCTCACTACTTCTACTAACAGCATCACTCAGTGCAGCAATTGATCAACAGTTCCCATTAATATGTGAAAAGGCAGAGCTCAGAACAAGCGCTTTTTGACATAATTAAAGCTGACACTGCCTACTACCATTCCTGGAAAAAAGTATTAGTGGAATTTCATTAGAATAAGTAAATACAAATAAAGTTCACCCTGAACAGTTGTCTTTGTTACAAACAAAACCCATTAGTTAGCAAGGAGAGTCTGGAGTGGGGCTGAATTCACGCTGATCTCAAAGCCCTTCTCATATTTAATTTATAAACTGATTATTAATTCAGTGATTAGCTAATTCACTTACAGTGATTAATTTAATTCATGTCTTCAGGCTAATGTTTAAGAAATAAAAAAAGCCCAGCTCAGATAGATGCACATCAATGTCCTTGTGATTAAAAAATGATAATATAATGCCCTGGAGAGTAAAGAAAAAAAGATAGATTGAGAGGATCGATGGCACAATCAGTTGTAAGTTCTTGCGTAAACTGTAGCCATATTTTTTAGCTGTGATGCTTAAATGTGTCACTTACTGTAATGATCAATGGTTTGAAAGATGAATCTAAGGGTCCTTCACTGTAGCTTTCCACTGTATATTTTGAGAATGATGCTGCTTTAGAGCAGTCCTCCAGTTCTGCTTTTCTCTCATTTGTTTTGCCAGCTGCCTGCCAGCTCTCCTCCCTTTCAGCAACATCTTTCTCATGCTTCACCAAATTCTTCGATGAGAGTGCTTGATACTTCTTAAATCCAGGCTGTCTTTTTCTATTTCCAGCAGGATTTTCCTCATCTATTGATGGAACAAGAAACGAGGATGATTTGGGGGGCTTCTCTGTATTAGACAAACTGGTCTCTTTTGGGATAGTGTTGCGTTTACAATTCATGCCATCACTTGGCAATGGAGTTTGATAGCTCTTGAAGTCACCCACAGGGCCTTCCTTTCCTGAGCGATCGCTGCTGTGTTTCTCTGATTGAGCTGAAGAGCGTATCTGGTATTTTTCTTTTCTCTCAGGTCCACTCCTCTTTTCTGCACTACCAGTTTTATACGTTGTTTTTTCATCAGGTGCTGGTGGCAATGACTGCTTCTTTTTGGCTGTGGTGTTCTTGTCTTGAGGCTTCATCAGCAAATTTGCAGATGGGGACTGGCACATCCCAGAACCTGAATCTTCGCTTTTATCTTTTACAGCATCAGACTTCATAAAACTTTCATATACAGTTTTTTGTTTTTCTCCTCCTGGAGTATTTTTCTCAGACTTTGATGAGTTACTTGAAGGTAACTGATGGTTCCCAGAACACTGGTGTTCATCATCCTCCTTTACAGCCTTTGCTTCAGTTGACCCAATGTCCCCTGCCACCGGTGTCTTTTGCTTTCTGTCTCCTGAAGTACTTTTTTCTTGGGACTTCACCACTTTCTTTGAAGAGGGTGCCTTCTCAGAGTTTGGATCTTCATCTTTTTCTTTTACAGCATTAGTACCAGGCTTCTTAAAGCCTGCAGAAGGTGGTGGTTGTTGCTTTTTTTCTGTGGTATTTATTTCTTGAGGCGTAACCAATGTTTCTGATGATATTGATCGGTACTTCCTGGAACTTGGAAATTTGTTCGTCTTTTTTGCAACATTTGTATCAGTCATCGTAAAATCTTCACATCTTGTTTGCTGCTTGTCTCCTTCTGGAGTGTTTTCCTCATGCTTTGCTGATTTTGTTGAAGGAGGTAGCTGGTACTTCCCAAAACGCTGGTGCTCGTTATCCTCTTTCACAGCCTTTGTTTCAGGTGACCCGGTGTCCTCCACTGCTGGTGTCTTTTGCTTCCTCTCTCCTGAAGAGCTTCTTTCTTGAGGTTTCTGCACTTTATCAGAAGGTGACTGGAGCTTCTCAGAGGTGTGTTTAGTCTTTTTTTCAGCTGACTTAGTTTCAGGCTTTACAAAGTCACCTGGTGACATCTGCTGCTGTGTCTCTAGAGGGGATGATTTATTGTCTTGCTTCACCAATGGATTCAGCGGTGGTATTTGATTTTTAGGATCACATGAAATATTTCTTTCTCCTTCACCAACTTTTTTATGCTGTACCAGTTCTTTTTGCAAATTAGGAGGGAATTTCTCCTCATCGGTGTCCTTATTGCCCTGTCTTGATGTATTTCTTGTTGGCATTGAATAACTCTTGAAGTTTGACTTGATGTTTCTTTCTTCTGCACTGCCATTTGCACGTTTCTTTGGTTCATTTGATAAAGAGAGGTTGTGTTTTCTGTTATTGCAGTAGATGTTTACATCTACTGTCAGATCATGTTCACGTTTCACAAAATCTCTTGAAGGTGTTAGATATTTCAAACTCTGCTCAGTATTTTTCATTCCTTGAATGTTGGTATCATGCTCTGATGAAGGAAACTGGGATGTCTGAGGTCTATGGGCATTATCCTCATTTGAAGAGTTATTATCATGATCCATCATATCACTTGGTGGGGATATGTGTTCCTCCTCAGATTTATGCAAGGCATTTCTCTCTTTTCTCTCCTCTGTATCCATCTTATCATTCTCATGCTTCATGTCATCATCTGATGACAAGAGCTTATCCTTTTTATGTCTGGAGAACTTATCACTACCATTTGCATGCTTCTTTTGGTCTGCAACCAATCCAGTTGAGGAAGGAAATAAGTTCTCTTCCAGCATATAATTTCCTTGCTTCATGGTATCATCTGAAGTTGGTGTTTGTTTCTTCTCCACGAGTAATAGGGGCTTTCTTGCTAGTGTGGTTTTATTTTCATGTTCTCCTGGCTTCTTGTTTGAAAGTGAAAGATAATTCTCAATGCTCTGACATGTATTTGTCTCTTCAACTGTAGAGTTTTCATTTTCTGTTGTATGATTTGGGGATGGCACTTGGTTCTTGAAATCACATGCAGTTTTCTCAGTTTTCTTCTCCACTATAGTATCATTTCCATTGTTTTTCAGCTCATCTGAAGAGGGTAGTGGGTGCTTCTCACATCCGTGGTTGGTATGCTCATCTTCCACACCACCAGCTCCTTGTCTCACCAGATCAATAGGTGGAAGGCCTGGGGGATTTCCAAGAGTGTGATGGAGTCTTTGTCCTGCAATCCCACTCATTGGTGTTGGTAAAGGGTTTGATGAGGGTGACTGGCATGCCTCAGAGTCAGGCCAGGGCATCTCATCTGCGGTGGCCTCTTCACGCTCAATGAAAGATTTAGATTGACTGTGACAAGTCTCCAGGTCAGTCAAGGTACTCTTGCCCAGGACATGATTCATCGTTTCATTTGATGAAGATAATTTCTCCTTCCCAAAATCTTCATCTGCAAAGTAGAAGCTGTGTTTCACAAGGTCACCTGGCAAAGGGCTTTGTGTCTTTTCCAAATGAGAAGAGATGTGCTCTTCTGCAGCACCAGGATTCTGATCCTGGTTCTCATTTGAAGAGAGAGGGGTTTTGGTCTGATTTACATCTGAATTTGATATGTCAGAACTTGAATTACCAAAGTGATTTTGTGGGCTGGGCATTTGAGGAGGCTGTGTGTGCTTGGTTTTGGATTCATTTTGCATCTGGCTGTTGGGTGTTTTATTCTCCTCTTCTTTTATAGTTGGGACATCACCATCATTTTTGCTAGAAGTAGAGGATATTTTGTCTTCACTGTGATAATTCACTCCTCCTTTGGCTTCCTCAGAACATCTTCCTCTTAAGCCTGGTGCCTCTTTTTGGACTATTGGTGGCTTTTTGCCAGAAGCTGGTGTTAAGACACTTAGCAGCCAATCCTCCATTGGAGGCTCAATTTCACAAAATGCTTGAACTCCTGGAGGGTGAAATGGCAGAATGTTTTCCATTGCTTTCTGCTCTGGAAAACATTTTTGGCCTGCAAAGAAAGGATCCTTTTCTGGCTCTGTGAGTTCTGTGTCAGCTTCCTCTGAACTGTATACGTACATAGTTATTTCAGGAATCTCACCCAAAATAGGAGTATCATGAAGGTTTTGTTCATGAGATCCTTCAGCTGTGCTAGATGGAGGTGAGTTAGAAGGTGGGATGTCTTCCTTAATGTGTTGCACAGCATTGGTAACCCCTGATAGTGAAGATGTACCAGGCCCAGATGGCATGTTACTTCTGTTGCTCCCTAGACTATGTTCAGATGAGGGAGGAAGGTAGTCTGCAAGAGCTTTATTTTTACTGTTAGTAGAAGAGATATCTAGATTAGGGTAAAAGGGGTTAAAGTTGGGTTCTTGCCTTATGGAATCTATTTTAGCCTCAGCATGATCCTTTGCATCAGGCATGGCCTTGGGTGCGACCAATAACTCTTCTTTGTCCTCTCTGTCCCATGCTGGTGGGTTTTTTTCACCAGGGTCTCTGTCAGACACGGCCTTTTCCTTCATTGGTGTGTCATGACTGAAAGGCTGCATTGCAGCGTCATTTTTTGACCAGCTCCAAGGATGGTTGATTTTGGTAGCGATGCTGAGTTTGGGCACTGGGACGGTGGAGCACACTAGATATTGGGACTCTGGGCTGTTTATACCCGTGGCTGTCATTGCTGCCGTGCGCAGCACTCTGACCTCGGGCTTACGAATAGTTTTTCTGCTCAGAATGTTTTTCGTCTTTTTCTCACCTTTGCGCAAGAGCGATGCTTTCACCTCTGCGGCCGAGCAGAGAGCGCTTTGTTCAAACTGCTCCTTCAGTTTGGACAGGACTGAACTCCTGTTGACTATTTTTGGCAAACCGCTGTTTGGCTCCTTCTTTTTCCAGCTGGGAGACTTCTCCTTGGCTTCTTTTTCTTCGGCAGCTAAAAATTTCTTCAGGATGTTCTTCACTGTGTTTTTCCCAGTGGCGCTGCTCCACCTGGCCCTCTCGCTGGGCGCTGTGTCTGCATCCTCCTCCGTGGCTTTTCCATCTCCTTTCCTGTCTCTGTTACCAGCCCTGTTCACCCAGAACTTCTCTTTAATGACCAGTTTGCCGACTTCTCTTCTTTTCTTGGTGTACGGCTCGCGATTGTTGTTTAGAAACCTGGACCTCAAGAGCTGAAATCTGGTCGGATACTGGCTCCTGTTTGGACCTGGACATGGCTGGTTATGACTCACCTTGTTTTCTTTACCTTCTGCCCATTTTGTCCTCTTGCTGCTGAGCTGGGGATCGCCGGCTGCGAGCTCGGTGACGTACAGCAGCAGGCTGCTGAGAACGGTAAAGGCCCCTTGCTCTGTTGCCATCCTATTGAGCTTCTTCTTCAGCACCAAAGGGTCTACCAGCATCTTATCATCCCCGCAAAAGCGTGTGCTTTTGGTGCTGCGCAAGAGAAAACACGAATGTTCTTTTCAACTCATCAACATTCCCGCTACCTCTGTATTTTGCTTTAATGGCATGCTGCCGTGCATAAAATGGAAAAAAATACTTTGTTTTAGAACTTCTCAAGAGACTTGTCATTAGTGGCCTGTTAAAAAGCATGCAAAGTGCTTTACAAGCTTCGTGAGGCATGGTGTAGCGGGAGCGGGCAGGGCTTCACATGGTCCCACACAGCACCGTTGGCTCTTCTGGGTTTTGTGGCCAGTGGAAGCACTTAGGGGAACAAGAAACGCTAGTTGAGGTGACTGCATGCCCTCTGTGCCACTCCTCACTCATTTAGCTTTACTGTGTCCTAATGCCAGGGCAACATCAAAGGTGTTTTCCTCTCCTGCTAGGTAAAGTGCAGGCAAAGATAAATACGACGAGAACACATTTAGCAGAAAAACATGGTTCTGCCTCTGGATTATAAAAATAGACTCAAACCATTAAAATATCAAGGCTGAGGAGCACAAATATGCCACTGATAGTTTCCTATTGGTACAGATTAGAAGTCAGTAGGTACCTCTCTAGAATTAAAAAAAACCCACAGGATTTGCATGATTTGCTTTTTGACTGCATTCAAAGCTTACATCAGGACTATGGTCTCAAATCCACTTTGAGAAGCATAGCACCACCACAACAAACTGGCAATGTCCCTTGACTACAACCTCTTTTAATCTGGAGCAAGAAGGCCGATATGGTGGACCTACAATTGGGTTTGAAGAATCAGGCCTTTGGACAGCTGGGGATTCAGGCAACATTTTAATTGGTGTGGATCAGTTACTAAATAAAATACTGGACTCAGCACAAAAGCTGGAGTGTTAAGTCAATAACAATAGATGGGGCCAGGAGGGAAAAAACTCAAGAGGTGTCGGCTTTCTGACACCACGAAAAACTGGAAGGTTACTTCACCATCCAGTGAAATAACTTCATGCACAGAATGCAGCCTGCGTTCCGGGAGGGGATTACTTTTTATGAGCAGAAGTGGAATAAAAAATTCTTTAAATTAAGCCCACATGTAGGAAATGAAGAAAGGCTGCAACGAGGCTCATCCTTCAGGGAGCTCAAAAGGCTGGGGAAGGCCCAGCTGTGCCCCAGCAGCTGGTACCCCCTGGGGTCTGAAAGAAATTGGACCCAGCGCCCCACTGTGATATTATGGGGGTTGTTTGCAAAGTGGGGGGCTGGTCCGTGTCCAGTTGGGTAGTGACATTTGGATTCCACTTGGCTGCATTTCAAGTGCACATATTGAAAATTACATCCTTCAGCAGCGGGATGAAGTTGCCATCTTGAATGGAAGAAGGTCTATTTATAATGACTTTGTAGATATCTTTAAAGGCCAATAAAAGAAAGAAGCGTGACAACTGGCCCATGTCTAATGTGACAAACAATGCTTTGTAGGTTTTGATTGGGAATAACCATGTTTCAGCATAGCACAGGTGCATGCTCCCACGTGCAGTGTGGTAACATCTACCCTTCCCTTACTGAATTGACCACAGCCAAGGAAGAAAGGCTGTTATATGTTACACCAAGATCCTTGTTTGTCACAACTACAGGAATTTTCAGAATAAAGATAAAAAACAGAAATCAGGCTATAACTGAGCCAAAAAATATCCTGGTCCACCTTCCCTCCTATAACCAGTGTGCTGATATTTTGACTGAAATGTTGCCATGGCAGAAGATTGCTCCTCTCCTCCCTTAGAAGTGCCTGGTGTATTCAGAAACATGCATAGGGCAGTCTCAATCAGTGTGATTTAGGGCCGCCCCTGATCTCTCAGCACAGCAGTGGAACCAGATGCTCTGCTTAACTCTCCCTTCTGAACTACCTTGGATACAATAAATGTCCATGGTAGAATATGGAGTAGTCCTGCTTTCAGTGGGTCAGCATAGCCAAACTACTATTGATTGTGAAGGGAAGAAGATCAAACTCTTTTTACTATGAGTATTCAAGGCAATTAATCACTTATGAGCTATAACATTCAAACAGCTTCATTAAAATATATATTACTAGTGAGCTCCTTTCGGAGTTTTCCTTTTATGCTTTTGGTAAAATATATGCTAGAGCATTCTTACAGGATGCCTTCTGAAAGGCATTTGTGAGAACACTGCATTGTCTTAAGTACCGAGAGATGTTGCATGGGTTGAGTGCTTGATCCGTATTCACCAGCAAGCAGCAGTAGATGAGCAAACAGCTATGGCACCTTTTTAGGGCATCTGCAGTTCTTCCAAAATGACTATACCTGCAAACCAGCATCATGACTGTGTAAATCTGAAACGCGTTCTGTGCACGGGCTGTGGTACAATGACACTAAATCCTGAGACCACCACAGAAAATGTAGGTAGTGATGAGATTGTATTGTCCCAATGTTTGGAAAACACCATGCTTCCATTTTGGGGAAGGAGAGCAAATGTGGAGGGTTTCTGAGGTTTGGGGGCACGACCACAATTTTCAACAGACCAAGACATCATCCCTAATATTTCTTCACCATCTTTTCCCAAGTTGCATCCCACTGTTCTTAAACTATGTGACCTACCAGTGATATATAGTCACCTCTATATCAACTACAGGTAGTCGACTCTAGTCCCACCTATGGCTGGGAGAAACCAGGCAGGTACCCCTGGTGCACAAGGAAGATCCCCATGTTAGTGGAAGTCATTTCCCACCAGATGACAAAGCAGATTCTTGGGGTCCTCACTGATGCTGTGAAATGGCCTAACGTGGACTTCAACATCCTTGCCCCTCTCCTCCCCTGGAGATTCTGGTTTCCACTGTTTTTAATGTGTATGGTGCTGCCTTGGGGTGCTGCTGGCTTCTGGAAGCGCTGCTGCATTGTTTTCAGTGTTTGTAGAACAGACCGCTTGGACTTCCAGAGAAGGCAACGCCACCTTCAAAGGTTTCCTGTCTTCTTGGCCCGTGAATAATTAAGATGCATGAGACAGGCAGCTTAGTTATTTATTTATAGGTTCTTTGGTGACACTTATCATGGCAGCATCAGGGTGGCAACAGGCTGATATGCTAACGGGCGGCAGTGCAACCCTATCCCGCTGGCTGGCCCAGACCAGGGAAACCTCGGCAGCAGCCACCGTTGTGTTACGGAGCGGAGGAGAGCCGACAGGCTGTGACAGAGGGAGAGGAGTTGGAGCTCTCCCCCAGCCCTGTCTGCACCCTTCTTCTGCACCAACACACGCCTGCCTTTCTCCTCTGTAATGGCCCTGGAGGCTGCTGAGTAGCAGCAGGTGGTGGCATCCCCTGGCAGTTGCTGAAACCATATGGCTGAAGGAGTTTCTGGATTACGGTCTCTGGTGTGGAGAAGAGAAGGCCCTGTTGCTTGACCCCAAATCACCTGTTAAATATCTGACCACTGTTTTGCACAGCCTGGGAACCTGAAGGACTAGCTGCTGCAGGGGCAGCGCTCAGGACAGGGCTTTGCCAGGAGGAAGCAGTGCTACGGAGACTTCATCAAAAGACAAGGAAAAAAAATTGGAAAACACTGTCCAAATTGCAGAAGCTGCCAGAGATCAATGGATTGCTCTGCCTCTCTGCTGGTTGGCTATGGGGAAATGGCCACAAGCTGGAGCACACAAGATGCTGCATCCCATAGGCCCCCTCATCCCCGAGCATCTCTGTTGCCACCCAGCTCTGATGGTGTTTGGTTCAAAGAGCCGCCCATAGCTAAGGAAGGAAACCAGGAGCAGCTCTTCCAATGCACAGGCCTTTTTAGTGTCATCAGTGAAATGATGGTCAACATGCTTCTTGCCTCAACAACCACAGAAATGGTGCTTTACAAGTCCAGTCTTTGGGAACTGCCTTTTAAGTTAGATTATTTTATTTGTCTCTGAAACAAAATTGGTCCTCCCCAGCCTGGATAGAAGGTAAAACGGAAATACTTATGAATGCTTTTTTTGTGATTTTTTTTTTCTAAAGGAAGAGGAAAAGCCAAAGTACTAGAGAAAATCCTACCTTATGCAGGACATGTTCTTCTCTCTTCTCTATTGCTGAATTTATTACAGATATACTAGAAACATCCTAAACTAGACAGAATGTTTTTAGAACATCTTGGTATTCTCTTAAATGAAAAGCTACTGACACAAATACTCCTTTTGGTTTACAGTATCTCCAAAGCAAACAAGAAAGCACTTTGCGAAGCTGCAAAGAGAAAACATGCTCAAACAGTGTTTGGAGTAGCTCATAGTACGGAAAATCTTTTCATATGGATATTGTCATGCAGGCTGCTATTCATAACGACAAGGATCACCTGCTCTTCTTTCTGCCACATAGCATCCTGGTGACGATTCCAGCAAATGTTTACATGGAAAAAGGGCTAGGAAAGTACTTATGTATTTTTAGCTATCTTTTAAAAATGCAGTTCAACAGCTGGAGAAAGATAGGAGAAACCAACACCATGTAGGCGATCACTCAGGCTGAAGATTAGAAAGTGCTACGTAGACCTCAGTTTCTGAACTTGTGTGGTAAAACATAAGGTTAAACACTGGGGAAAAATTCTACACTCACTTCTGTGTTATTTCATTGAGAATTCCAGA
Source organism: Gallinago undulata (assembly GCA_026546715.1). Taxonomy (NCBI): domain Eukaryota; kingdom Metazoa; phylum Chordata; class Aves; order Charadriiformes; family Scolopacidae; genus Gallinago; species Gallinago undulata. The sequence goes on along the minus strand of JAOTQQ010000001.1, from coordinate 143,936,379 downwards.
TTTCTGCCCATGCTGCTGCAGGTGCATCAGAATTTCCTTCACCAAGGTCTACTGTTTACTTTGTCTGTTGTATACAACTTTTAACTGAATCATAGTTTGTTGGTTTTCTTGAAAAATAAAAAAGAAATAGAAAAAGAAAAGAAAAGAAAAGAAAAGAAAAGAAAAGAAAAGAAAAGAAAAGAAAAGAAAAGAAAAGAAAAGAAAAGAAAGGAAAAGAAACATAAGAAAAAGAAGAAGAAAAAGAAAAATCAAAATAAAAATAAGATAAAAAATAAAAATAAAAAATAAAATAAAAATAAAAATAAAAATAAAAATAAAAATAAAAATAAAAATAAAAAAGAGAAAAAATATATAAAAATAAAAAATATATAAAAATAAAAAAGAGAAAAGAAAAAGAAAAAGAAACATAAGAAAAAGAAGAAAAAGAAAAATCAAAAGAAAAATAAGAGAAAAATCAAAAGAAAAATAAAAGAAAAATAAAAAAGAAAAAGAAAAACAAAAAGAAAAACAAAAAGAAAAAGAAAAAGAAAAAAAAGAAAAAAAGAAAAAGAAAAAAGAAAAAGAAAAAGAAAAAGAAAAAGAAAAAGAAAAAGAAAAAGAAAAAGAAAAAGAAA
>JAOTQQ010000001.1:143865302-143926725 GCA_026546715.1 Gallinago undulata | reverse complement strand
CCCTTCCCTGGAGACATTCAAGGTGAGGCTTGACGAGGCCCTGGGCAACCTGGTCTAGTTGGGGGTGTCCCTGCTGATTGTGGGGAGGCTGGACTAGATGACCTTTGGAGGTCCCTTCCGGCCTGGACCATTCTGTGATTCCAACGCGCAGGCTTGGAAACAAAGGGACCAAGGAGTTGTAGGTGATTTTGATTGCATAGATGACCTGCAGCACAGTCAGAAATCCCATGCCACCGGTCCCAGTGAGGCTCTACCCCATCCCTTGAGCCCGGCCTGACGTCCATGCATGGGACTATCTGGCAAGTAATTGCAACTGAATATCAGGGAGGGTTGCTGAGTCAAGCTCGCTGCGACTGAACACTCTGTTTGTTATCCACAGGGGAACAACGCAGCTAAAAAAGAGTTTTCTAAAACTGGAGGACTCTGTTTGGCAGGATTTCTTTGCTGTGCGTCTCACCAGCCAAGGAGCTTAACTTCAATGCAGGAGACTTTTCCTGTTACCAAAATAGGATGAAGCTCAACAATATGGGCACTCGCCGGAGAGCGTGCCCCAGGAGCCTGAGGCACATACCTCCACCCTGAGGGGTCCTGCTGGGGTGGAGTGACAGGGACCTGCTGCAAAGCCACTCAGAGAGGAGCTCGCTCACACTAATCCTGCACCTGCTCCTCATAGGTCTTGGCTAAAAAAATCCTGCTGTGCAATGAGGCACAGACGAAAACGCAGGGTCTTTCAGGAAGGTCTCCCTGGGGCTCCTTTCAGATTTTAAAGTGGCGGCAGCTTCCCTTCCTGGGTAAATCTTCATTCCTGAGTGCTCTTGAGTAAAGATTTCCACTGAATCCCATCTTTCTCAATAGCTGTCCCTTGAGATCAACAGAAAAACCTCTTTCCTTGATGTTTTAATGTAATGATACTCGTCTGTCCGCGACAGGTCCCTCCCTTAAAAATGCAATGCTCCCTGGCAAGAGGAGACCAAAATACCTTTGCTCTGAAGATCCCATACATTAGTAAAGTAACAATATCAAGTTCAGTAGTTGTGTTACACTTAATTGTTTTAAAACAAAGATACAACAGGATGTATCTTAAATATTTGTTCAGAAAAGCAACAAGTCATCTGAATTTGTGGTCAAAAGCTAAGCCTTGATCAGGAGGTATCTGCAGGTGAACTTTTCCTGGCAAAATGAGGAATATCAGTGGGTTTTCTTATGGAAAACATTGGACTGTGCTAATTGGTGGAGAGGAGCTGAATAATTTATATCTCAGCAGTTGTTTTCCCTAATAACCTGCTGAATACCATTTCCTGCCTCCCTCCTGCCCAGCAATCTTTGAAGACTTCCTAAAAATAAACTGCAGTAGGACATTATCATTGCTATTCCTCTTTGTATTTTTGCCACCAAGGTGCCAGGCACCTAACAGACGGTAGAAGAAGGCAGTACAACCTGCAAAGATCTTACAGTCTGGGCAGAGAAAGCAGGAGGACAGCCAGTGGATTTGGGAGAGGGGGAGAAGCAGCAAAAATTGAGAGACCGGGGAGTGGTGTTTCTTCAGTGTCTTTCTAACTGAATGTGTGTTTAAGATTCGGACACGTTACCTGCCATGTGGCGAATGGTCTTCTTGCAGTATTCTTCAGCCATTGGCACAACCTTCATCATCTCTCTTCCCCACTGCACAAGGGGTTTCCCTTGTATTGCGTATGCCACAAAGAGAGCTGTGCACAGGGACCCTAGAAAGCCTGGAATTCATAGACAGCAATGATTATCAATGTGCGGTCTGTGCTCCTACCATCCTTGCCATGTCCTTCATAAAATCATTAGTGGAATGCCTCATGGCTGTTGGGCAGATTAACGAATGTACATAACCTACCTCCGCCTGTTCGCAGACTGGCTCATGGCATGTTGAGATTCTTGGCTGATGTGCAGTGCCCATTGGTTTACAACTTATTTTACAGAGAAGGGACCTTCCGTTCTCAGTGATGTAACATGACAGAAATTGAGGTAGGGGTCAAAAATAAACATCATCCACTAATGTAATATTGAAAATCTTCTAATTGAAGTCACATGAAATAATTGACTTGCACAAAGTGGTTCGGTTCCAAGCTGTATCACCTTGCTTATGGAGTCATCCAGCTCAAATGCTGTGGTTGTTAGATCTAACATTAGTTTTGGCTTATTTTACTCTAAGGGGACAAGTCCATGCCTTGGGTGACATGGACTTGTCCCCTTAGAGGAAAGAAGCAATTGTCCAAGTAGGACATGCTATCTGCCTGCCTAGTTAGGTCTTCCATTTTGGATACAAACATAATTAAGATGAACTTTCTGTTAACAGGCGCTCAACGCTTCCATGACATCAGAAACAGAGGAGATCATTTCTTGTATTTGCTTGTGCTCTTGGCAATCTGTCAAGGGCAACAAAATCCACCCAGTGCAACATGCAAAAGAATGTTAAGAAAACAACTCAGTCATTTAAATGAGCCCCAGGTGAGCAAAGTATTAATGCATGTGCTTCTCTTGGTGCATGGGTTCAAAAGGTTCACTCATGCATAGAGGTAAGCATGAACTTCATGTGTTTTGCTGAAGATAAAACCAAATTATTTTAGGAGGTTACAAGTCCAGAAGAAAGGATTACTCATTCTCTCTGCCATAAGACCTGCAATACTGGGTCAGGCCAAAGGTGTGTCTAACCCGGGATGTAATAGATGTTTTCAGAAAGAATAAAAAAAAGTAGGTAGAGCCAGTTCAACTCAGATAGAGCCGGTCTCACTCAGATAGATGGCATCTAACCCAACTGCCATAAAGATCTTTGAGTGTCACATTCAGCATGAGGGTGGCAGCTGAGGTTTTAGAGGATGAAGCAAAGGGCTAGCAGAGGGCAATGGGTGGTGAAGAGGGTGACAGAGGCTGGGGCATGCCCAGAAGGTTTTTGTGGGGCTGTCAGTCTTTTCTTGCCCACTCCCCAGGTAGTCCCCTCCCCTTGTTGCTATCCCCCTGCTCCTGGCAGCCCTCATGTAGCCCCTGCCCCTCATCAGGGAAGAAAGCAAGCCCCAGCCGAGATTTCTAGCTCTGTCTATTGATGCCAGTACAGAGTAAGCTTAATTGGTTTGGCTGCTCTGTTAGCCAGAGCTTCTGGACTAGCTTAAGGGCAATTTTAATTACACGGCTTGATTGCTTTTAACAGCAACAACCCTTCTTGTCCACTTGCCTGGTCCCTTTTGAACCCAGACATATCTGTGGATTTCGCAGCTGCCCGTAGCAGCAAAGTCTGCAGCTTGACTCTCCACAACATGAGGAAGCATTTCATTTGTCTGTTTGTTTCAGTCCTGACTGATATGTCAATTGTGTTTCCCCTGTCTTTGAGTTGTAAGAATCACAACTGACGTTTCCCTGGCACCTTTCAGGATGGCAGTGAGGTTCCTGGTGGCCCTTCCATTCTTCTCCTCCCTGCTTTCTCACCGTGTCACTCTTCCCAGCTGAAAACTCCTTCTGGGTGTAATTTCTCCTTTTACAGAAAGCATTTGATGACTTGGATGCTCCTTGCTGCCATTTTCTGGCTCTAGTAAGTCCTTTCTGAGGTGGAAGACCCTGATCTGCAAGCAGTCTTGCTGCTGCTAATGTGCCATTGACTTTTTATACTGGCTTAATGATACTTTCTGCTTTGTTCTGAATTATTTTCCTCTAATTTTATGCCATCCTGATGGCTTTTCTGACTGCTTCAAAGCACTGTGTTGAATGTCACTATTCATTATGGTTTTGTTTATTCCTGTTTAAAGCAGGTAGAATGAATTCATGCTTACATAGCATAGAATTATCAGAATGACAGATGTAAATATTCAAAACATTAAATCTACTTGTTTATGTTTTGTTTAGGGAACATTACCTGTAGGATGGTTATGAGTCATTCGTCCGCACTCAATGCTCACTTCAATGAGTGACTCCAGCCTTTCTGGCTTCCAGTATCGCATCCCTAGACACATGGCTTTTGTGGATGCTCCAAATCCAGAACCTACAGGAAAAAAATAATGCAAGCATTTAAAAGGAGAGTAATGATACACAAATATGTCAACAAAATGTGAAACAAGCACATTTTATTCATTCAACCTATGTGTGAGAATTCCTCGGGGAGTGGGAAATTAGCACACAAAGTGAGTTTCAAGTTTTGAAAGTTTCTTGAGCGGAGTTCTACTTCTACACATCCTGTTTTTACAGGTATATCCCAATATTCTCAAGTGTTACAAAGTGCATAGGAGGTTCAGAAAGCAGTATGCTCTGTTGTTCACAGCACTTGTTTGATTCAAACTCTCATGCCACCTTTATTCATTCTTGGCTGACGCCTCTCTTTTGCTTGCTCCAGACGCCAGCACTAGGAACAGAAGTTTGAGAAACAGATGCACGTTTACTATGCATTTATTTTCATGCTTAAAGCACATGAATAAAACACTTTATATGAGCATCACAGTTGATCTTTCTTAAAATTTTAATGAACGTTTCGTCCCAGAGAACCCCACAGGTAGTCACAAAATAGCTTCTGCTACATACAAAAATAATGTGTCCAAAAAGAAACTAAAGGCTACAGAGCCAAATCCTCCAAAGGTAGGCAATGTCAGAATGGAGGTTTCCTGTGTGTGACCTAGAGTCGGTGCTTGTGTGCACACTCATTATGGTACAGCCTGCACTTACTGAGCTTGGTCTTGGGTATATCTGCCTCATGCAGCATGAAGTTTATTCATTGAATAGCTAATTCAGTATTTCATTTAATCCTCAGCACTGAGTGCATGAACCCAGGTGTTCAACTTTGAAACACTTAAATGAATGGAGAGTTAAAATTTACTAATGAGTTTCTCTGCAGTACTTATCACAGTAATATCAGGATCCCACAGAAGTTTTAATGAGCTTATCTTCACAAGGCACCAGCGAGGTGATTATCTCCTCTTTGCAGCTGGTAAGCCAGTGCCCAAAAAAGCATTAACTCATTACAGGCACCCGCCCTGAAATAGATAGGATTCGATTTTTCAAAGTACTTGGCATTTTTCAGCACTGTCTTTGCTCAGTCACACGTCCCAATGACCTTGGGTATAGTTGAGAGCAATCAGCATTTCTTTACTTGGTCTCTGGAAGATAAGCAGCATATTTATGCCACCTAATTTTAGCCTTCATGGAACCTGCATTAGAAGCATATTCTCCATGACTTTCCCAGGTGGGCAGCATCGAGAAAGGCCGTATCCCCATTAGTCAGTACGATGGTGTAGTAGGAGCAATTCATTGGCCAGAGTTCATCAAAATAGCAGATGCCAAGGAGCAAGAGTCAGGGTTTTTAGACACTGATCTTGAGAAAAGCCCTCAGCTGCTCCCCTGGGCTGTGCCTTCTGGGGGTGCAGAGCTCCCTTGGAGCACTGCTTGCTCTTCCCAAGGGGCTCAAGTTTGGGTGTCCTAAGATCATGAGTGTGATCAAAGTGTGGTAGAGGAGACGCCAGGAAGATTTACTTCAAGCCAAACTGAAGCCTGAGCCAAACTGACATCAGCCACCTTTTGGCACGTTCAGGCACAGCACAGACCAACTAGGATCTGAATTTCAAGAGAAGAGCTCTTCTCCCCAGAGAGCTGCTATTCTGAGTGAGCACCCCTGTTAGATGATATAATTAGGTTAGCTGAAGACATTTCTTCCTTTCCCCCTCAGAGTCTAATGTGTAAATTTTGCATGCAATAACTCTTCCAAAAAAAGGCCAAACACTTGATAGATGTGACATGAAAGGTTTTACAAAATACCGTTTTATTCCCTGCAAGCTCAGAGCTTGCTTCCTCATCCCTTGCTAGCCTTTCTGATGGCAGTGAAAGGGGCCTTCTCCAGAACGCCTTTGGCCACTGCTCCTCACGAGAAGTCTGGATACTTGTTCTGCAAATGGTGCTTTTTCTCCTGTACCTCACATATACTGCAGCTGTAGTGCCTGGTTATTTAGGAGCCAGGAGCAGATATCTGCCTGTCCCACAAATCACATAAAAACAACAAGAAAAGGTCAGGAAAGAAATCCAGAGCACCAGTCAGCTTAACTGGGAGAAGATGTCTTCTGCTTGCAAGACCAGACTCTTCATTAAACCACCTGCTGCCGTACAGCAGCAGATAAGAATCTTCTTCATCGTGCAATCCTGGTTCCTCCAAAGGACACAATTCATGCTGGTTATACAAGAGGGAAGGCTGTTGCACTACACCTGGCAGCTAACTGAATAACATCTCTTAGTGTCTCCAAAGTGGAGAATGGACTACAGTATTCTGACTGCTCCTCAGAAGGAGCTTGACTTTGCAACTTCATTGTGTTCCTCCAGTCTAGGAAGTTCTATTAAAACCTTCTGCAGAATTAGACAAGCAAATTCCATAACAAAAAACAAAAACAAACCCCATCATATGGAGTAGCATTAAGCCATTGCATGGAGTAACACTAAGCCTAGACTGGGTTTCAGGTGATGAGCAGCTGTTACCTCCCATGTTGCAGTATCTACCATGTAAATCAACGAAAGGACAGCAAGAATAGTCCAAGTAACAGGTGAGACGTAAAAACATAAGGACTGTCCTCCACAATCAAACCAAAAGTCTACCCAACTTATGATGTCTTACAGTGGCCACAGGAGAGGATACTTAAGAAACGGTAAATTTAAAGTACAGAGATGCTACCCCTTCATATTAATTAAACTGCTGACAATTTGTCTCTCTGAGGCAACTGGTTATTTGTCTTTCTGCTTACCAACCCTTGAAGGATTTGCCTTTGGTGAATTTGCCCAGCCCTTTTTTTTCTTGAAGTCACGTGAACTGTAGCATCTGCAAATCGGCATTGGAAAATAGTTGTGCAGCTTAATTAGGTGTTGTGTGAAGAAGCCCTTCCTTTTGGTTGCTTTGAGCAAATGACCTGCCACTTTCATTTAAAGTCCCTGGTTCCTGTACTGGAGGAGACAGTGAGCGTTCTCTGTGTTGTTGTCCATCTCATCCTCCCTGCTCCCCCGCATATGACTTTTCATTTATCTGCACCGTTTGGTTCTGCTGCTGTGCAACAGTAGCAACCCTTCCACAACTCTGTGTCATACTACCTTTGGCTTTGTTGACCCATTATGCATTTGCATTTCCAGACAGTTTGTGGACATGTTGAACAACAGAGGTCTTACACAGGTACCTCCTTCTCTATGGAGAAGACAGACTGCAATCTCCTGCTCTTTATTTACTGACTTTTAACCAGTTGTCTGTCCTCAGGAGAACCTTTCCATCATCCTGTAGCAACTTAGTGTCTCATCGCTTAGTACCTTAGATGAGGGACCTTGTTGAATGTCTTTTTGAAATCCTAACAGACCACCTTCATATCTCTTTTTTCCTCCTGTTTCTTGGTTATTTCATCAGCTTTCTAATAGATTTCTGAGGTGTGACTTCACAAAAGCTGTGTTGAATACTTTCTTATTACATCATTTTCATTTATGCATGACGTTCTCTTTTAGTATGTAATACCTCAGTGTCCTTTTCTTCACTCTATATCTGTAGAATAATAAAGATCAGCTTAATGGCTTCTAAGTCCTGAAGAGGTTGTGTCGTACAGACCTGCATGAGAACTTAGAACCTGGCCCCTTTGTCTCCTGTCCCTCTGTGTCTTAGCCTTTATTTTTGCTCCCCAGCTTTCTGCATTTAACTCATACTTTTTCTTCATGGTCCCCTGGCAATGCCACTGGTGATGCCAGGCAATGCATGGCAAAAAGGCACTGTTTTCAAGTGCTACTAGGAAGCCCCAGTAGCTGCAAATAAAGACCAGCATGGATTCTGCAGTCTGAAATGCACGTGATACAGCTAGAGCCAAGCTGCCATTTGACTGGACTTCCGCCATGCCTCCGAAGGACATCTCCAGCCCAGGGGGTACCACCTTATGTCAGAGATGTCTTTTCTGAACAGTTTGAGTTTTTAGCAATGGAACAAAACATTTTTACCATGTCCCAGAGACAGAACACTCATCTGTATCAAAATTTTAAACAAATGCTGACAGACAAACAGCAGCAAACACTCAACAGTGAAAATTTCAACCTTGAGCTTATCAAGGTCATAATCTGGAAATAAGTTGTTAAAGTGAAAGATGCTAGTGAGCCTTGGGCAGGTCTTCTGGTGGTCACAGGAATCTCACCAGCCTTTAATATAATTTGAGTACTTCTTTGTAGAGGTGTGGCAATGAGCATGACACGAGGTGGCAAAGATACACACAGGGCAGTTTGACTTAAGAACTTAGAGTGTTGACTATACCCACATGAATTTAAGTGAAAAGCTTCATATAAGCAATACAAAATTACCTAAGCTATGATTTCACTGGTCCATGAAGTCTAGCATATGAATTCTTGCTAGAAGTGAGGTAAAAAAAAATGACCACAAGAAACCAGCATTTTGGTTCCAGCCCATCGAAGATATTACCTGACTGCTAGGCATTCAATGCCCTTGGAGTGCTTTTGCCTTGAGAAGAAATCTGTGGAAATTCAATTAAAAAGTTAATTATGTCCATAGCAGTGTCAGGTCCCATGGTAGGCTGAACATCTCCACCTCAGGCCACTGGTTCTTTTGCTCTCATGGTGAAAAAAATGCTTCTTGAGGTGTTTGGGATTATATTTGTCAGATCAGATGGAGAAGGAAGGTTTCAGCTGCCAGGTATCAAGGCAAGAATTAATTTTAGATCATTCTAGCCCAGAGTATCCTAAGAGCAAATAGTTCATCATGGAAAGCTGGGGAGGAGGAAGGCTAAAAGAAGAGATGTGGCTCCAACACAGCAATGGACTGGGGAACAGCTGGGATCCACTGCTGGAGGTAATGAGAGCTGCTCAGGGCCACCATCAGCTCCCATAATCATTTTAACCAAATTTTACTCACTGTCAATCAGAAAACATATGACAACTGCCAAGGGGGCACTCTCAGATCTGCCTGGCTATTAGTGCTGGATAAATGGGGAGGGGATCCTTTTCCCTCCCAGCAGCTGTTGAGAAAAGAGGGGGCTGAGTGAGGGATGCTTTTTGTGCCAGAGAAAACTGGCTGTGCAGACCCAGAAATAGCCATGGCGTTGTGCCACTGGGTCTTTGCCACGATGTTGCAATGCTGTTGAGTGGTGCCAGTACATACTGCCATGGAAGAGCATCACACCAACACAGCACAGCATCCCTCTGAACTGCCATCATCCTGTGGCTGCTCAGGTCTACCTCCTCCTCCTCCTCCTCTGATGGTGTAGTGTCTCTACAGTCTTTCAAGATTAATGGTGTGTGTGCACATAGCTGTATGTGTGTTATTTAACTTGAAGCAGAAATTCAATTCATCATAAAATGGAATTACCATAAAGAGAAAGAAAGAGAAGGTCATGGGTAGTGAAACAGGGCTAAGAATATTAGGGATTATCAGCAAAACAGTCATAGTTGTTAGCAGGGCTTCCACCTGGAGGCAACTCTCTGCTTTCCCTCCAGTGAACATGTTGGTGCACAGAGCATTTCACAGGCTCAGCTTTTTGTTTCACATCTGCCATCACTGAGAAGATCCAAGACTACAAACATCTAAATGGAAAACAGCAGAAAATATTTCTTAAAATAACCATTAAACTCAAGGACAAAGATCTGCACCCAGAGGGCACAAAGCCAAGAATAAAGTCTCTTTAAATAGATGTTAAAGAGGGAAGGGTTCATTTACGAGAGGACATAGTGCCCTACAGAAGGAATTCCTGGCAGATCTCTTGCCATCCTCAGGGAAACATGGAAACGTTTCAGGGGTAGCAGCCTTTGATGTCAGGGGGAAAAAGGAAACAATTTCCATACAGCCACAAACACCAAAAGCATGCATTATTTAAGCCAGGATCTATAAACAGAAGGCAGTACCGTACCCTTTTCATTGAACGGAGTGTGCCAAGCGAGAAGGTAGTTGTCTGGTTTTAATTCCCTGCAGCCTTCAATGGTAGCAGGGTCTGGCCGCCTCCCCGAGAGCTTGTCGATGGCATCCACGTAGCGTTTTACCAGCTCCCGGTACAGGTCTTCTAAACACCAGTAATCTGCTCAGAGGAGGGGAGAGAAGGTTGCCGTGTGAAGGCAAATGGGCAGGAGAGCGCTGAAAACAAACAAGGGAGCGCACTACACATCTAAGCAATGTTTCTGTTTCCACCTCCAGTACACCAGCTCGTGTTCCTGGTGCTGCTGTCAACACATCTTTACACACCATGAGAGCGGGCTGGAGGGAGAACGGCCTCCTCTCTCTCTTATCATCTTTTCCTGCTTTCCTTTCCACTCTTAATTCCTTTAATTGGGCTTTATTTAGGCTCCATGGTGTGAGGTATTTACGGAGGTGTCTAACTGTAAGGTGAGGGTGTTGCTGTTGTGGGGACTGGGGGCACACATGAAGCCAGCTGTGCCTGGCCCAGCCTGTGCCTTTGGCATAATCTGCAGACACAAATCCAATTTAAAAATGAAAGCCTTTTTTTGTTTGTTTGTTTGGTTTTTTTTTAAATTACCACTGAATTATTTTAAAGAGGTATGTATGATTAAACAAAAATTGCAAATTAGTGACATTATTTTTTATTCTGTAGTTTATATTTATTTTGTCTGAAATTTGTAAATCTTTCATGCAGTCATTCCTATATTTTATGTCAGTACAGTAACCAGAACAGCAAACTTTTATAAAAATTGTTATAAAGATGAGTAAGAGTAGTAAATCCCTACAGTCTATAGTATTTCCAGTGGATAAATTTATTTCTGGAATAAGTTCACTAACAATATCTGCGTATATATTATTTTTACCAAGGCCTATAGTCTTGCCTGAGGAGGAAGCTTCCTCTTGTTAAACATATACTGTTTCTTCAGAATAGCTGCATCTCTCAGCTGCTGTTGTGTGTTGCTGGTCTTGAGAAGCCCTGCCCTCGGCTCTTGCTGAGGAAAATCTTCCACTGGCATCTGTCAGAATTGGGTAATCAGTGGGAACTGAGGAAGGAGGCTGTCAGGTTTTGTCCATTTATATCTTTTCTATGTACTTAGAGAAACCCCATTTAATACTTGGTTTGACGCAGATTGAATGACATGGGAGGGGAAGTTCTTCTAAAAATATCCTTATTTTGTCAAAGACGGTGATATCTTGACATCCACACAAGAAGTTTAATTTAAGAGACAGTTTGGAGCCCCATAAACCGCAGCCACTTGAAAGTATCCGTTATGCAGACAGGGGAATAAAAAGATGCAGTGTAAAACCAAGATTCCCCTCCTTTCAGACAAAAAAAAACCCATACCCTGTCCATTATGCTGGCCATCCCATACACAATCCTACAGGAACAAGATACTTTCAAGCTGCCGACTCTTTCCAGATTTAGGAATCAGGTGTCAGTTTATCTGGATGGGAGCCAGGAGCAGGATTTACTGCCCAGCAGCTTCTGCAGAAGCCTTGCCCCCAGAGCCCCTGCAGTCCAGCACCTCCGGGCTGCCTGAGCCCACCATGGTTCCTGCACGTGGACTCAGGCTGCCGTCTCAGCCATCAAGTCAATAGGACTTGTTCTTTCTTTAGAAATGAACACTTTTTTTTTTTTTTAATCCGTGTTTATGTCAGAGAGGAAAAGGCTTTCCTTGTAGCAGGGGTAGTTCCCCTGCTTTTGATGATGCTGTCCCTTCCTTATGGGACAGGTTACTAGTGGAAGTAGATGCCTCATTTATCCTTCATTGTGGGATCAAACTTTCAGACTGTACACGTGGTGGATTTGAGGAGTGCCAGCTCAGTCTGCAGCAGTGCCAGCAGCCCCCTCTGCTTCTGGCCGTGGTCCTCCTGGGATGTCCTCTCTGCAGCCAGCGAAACACTGGCCAAAATCATCTCCCTGGGTGAGAACTGCCTTCATCCTTAACACAAACCTCCACCTCACGCTTGGCTGCTTCTGCAGCCTCAGGCTGGGACCCCCCCCTTAGGACAGCACCCCAGTGATGGGACTTCACCGTGAGCCCTGGGTACGTCTCCATCCCAGCCTGCCAGCATCCTGCACGTACCTGAGGTATGCACCCAGGGGGTGCTGCCTGTAGCCAGCGGGCAGCCAGCCAGGGGAATGGGACATGCAGGGAGCAGGGCAGTGACAGACAGGAATGTTTTTATTGCTTATTCCCACCTTTTTTTTTTTTTTTTGGCTGGTTATGTTCCAGGAGCCCAATATCACAGAACCAAAGAATGGTGGGAGTTGAAAGGATCCTTTGGAGATCATCTAGTCCAAACCCCCTGACAAAGCAGGTCCACCTAGAGGAGGCTGGACAGGAACGCACCCAGGAAGGTTTTGAATATCTCCAGAGAAGGAGACTCCACCACCTCTCTGGGCAGCCGGTTCCAGTGCTCGGTTCACCCTCAAAGTAAAGAAGGTTTTCCTCATGTTGAGATGGAATTTCCTGTGTTCCAGCTTGTGCCTATTGCCCCTTGTCCTGTCTCTCTGGGCTCCACTGAAAAGAGTCTTTATATATTCTTTAAAGTCTCAGATACTGGCAGCAAGGGTTCCCTGCCACAGGAGGATGGCAGATTCCTGAGGCTGGTGGCAGCTGCCTTCAGCCTCACAGACCCATGTTCACCTTTAGCTTCACCTTGTTGACTTGGCTGATTTTGTACTCGGGCAGGACCATGACCAAGCCCAGTGGCTTTTTGGTGTTCCCCTTGCCAGAAGGAGACACTGCTGTGGGCAGGAGTGGTTCTATTTCCCTCGTGGGTAGCAGAGAGAAGGACTTGCTTTACCCCATGTTACTACGAAACAAAGATTTCTTACTAAAATTCCCCACCCCACCCTGTTGCTTTCTCACCAGCCCATAAAAGCACCTTTTTAAAAAGCTTGTCTGATCAGGCCAAAGAAATGAAAGTGCAGGATAAGCACAGCTGATGGGAATTCCAGCTGAGACTTTTTTTCTTTAGAGACATAGTGCTCCTGCTATATTTAAGAAATAAGATTTATTATTTTACTGTTAGTCTAACTGGCTTGATTACCCAGAAGCTTTGGTTTTAGAGAGTTCAATAAACAAGAAACATACGATACATATTCAATCATAGCCTATATTCAGAAATATGTTAGTCATCTTTTTTCTTGATAGGCTGACATCTTGCCCTTATCTTTAGTGTATTAGCTACCCCTTAAACCATTGGTTAGCTAATAGCCAAGCATGAAGTGTCCAACACACTCTTCAACTGATCTCTATGTACTAAATTTAGAGCAGATTGGAAGCAGGCAGATAAAACAGTGAAACAGAAGCACAAGGGAAATTTCATTGAAGTGAAGCTCCATTGTGAGCTTCTGCTACTTTTAGTTATCCAGTGTTACACGTGTTGAGAAAAATCAAGAATATTTTTATAAAGATTAAAAATTTTGGTTTGTTCTGAAGAATCAAAATACTGCTGAATGGTTGCTGTCTACTGGTGTACTTCTGACGATGATCTTGACAGTCTCAGAAAGCTCTAGTCCAATGGGTAGGGTGTCGATATAAATATCATCACATCTTACAGAAGACTATTCCTACCTTAAGAAAACCCAAATGTTCTTTCTCAAACTAGTGTGATTTTAGAAGACATTCATTAATGCTTCCATTAATACTGATAGACTTTATTATAAACATAATATGTTAGAATAGTTTTTGGACTAAAGACACAGAGCTCTCTTTAGAAAGCAAATTGTTCCCTTTCTGACCTTGCAGGTGCCACCCTTTGCCCAAGAGGCAGCAAGGAGAAGACAGTGCTCGTGATTTTAGCCTGAAAGAGGTATTAAGGTGAATCTACTCCAGCCTGGAGTTCTGAACATAAACATCTTAAAAATGTACTTAGAAGAGCTCTTGTCTTTTACAGAGGAATTTCTAGTGGCTATATTATTCCCTGACATATTCCAGCGTGCAGGTAATCTACTTAGCAATTATTTTTGTTACGCTGGACATGCGGTATTTTAATCTTTAAGCTTCAACCAACTGTATAAACCTAGGGAAAACATAGGAAGAGCCCTTCCACGTTCCAAGATATCAAAGCTCCCCACTTTGTGCAAGGGCCACAAGATTACGCTCACGGAGGAGACACGCCAATGCACGTTATCATCCACGTAAGCGGCATTTCTGACACACTTTCTCGTGGCGTCCCCAGCACTCAGCCTTATTCTCAGAAGCTCGGCAGCTTTGTTCCTCGCTAGTCCCGGCGTACCTACCTGTGATGACAGCCTCTGCCGTAGCCATGTGCATGAGCGTGTTGTCGCTTACGGGCCACTTGTCGGGAGAGAGCACCAGGTTCTCCAGCCCTCCAATTTCCTTCAGCTCCTGCTGGATTTTTGCACCTAAGGCATTGTTTTCTCGGGAGAAATTGCGATAACCGAGAGCATCCCCTACCCCAGCCAGCACGAGCGCAGCCTTAAATTTATCCATCCCCGAGACACTTCCCGCTTTCTTTTTGTCCGAGGCAGCCACCGAATCTTGATCTTTCTTTGTTCCTTTGCCTTTGCCTCAGCTCCCCTGACACTTTATATCAGCCATTGTGTCACACCGAGGGCACTCTCTATAAGGCAAGGACTTCCTTTTCTGGCTCTGCAGATGCCATCTGTTGTCCGGGACCTGACGGAGAGGAAATATTTCATAACCCCAGGATTTTGCAGTGGCTTTGTTCAATGAAACCGCAAGAGTGGACCTGCAAACCGAAGGGCAAAAGCCTGGTTTCTGCAACCCAGCATAAAGCAAGCCAGGAAATCCTTAGCCCTACCCAGCGTAAGTAACTCTACACCCAGAAAAAAACAGATGTCTCCACTGGGGTGTTTATTTACTTAATAACTTGCAAATTAATATATTTACCTGCTGTTTTTCTGATACGCCGGAGCCAGCCTCCCTTTCAGGGACCAGTCAGAAGGAAAACCTTTGAAAAAGGGAGTTTGCAAACTCTGTAAACACTAGAATGAGGGGTTAGGCAGTAAGAGGTCTAGTCAATGCAGACGGCTTCTCCCATGTCTAATTATGCTCAATAGTGATACTTTGTCCACAGCTTCCTTGCTTGGTTCCACCTACAACAAAAATGTTTTGCTAATTCTCTGCACCCCTGGATAAACACCGAGCAAAACACCAGCTTCAATCCCCTGCCTCTTATTCCCTGGCAAAGAGTGACTTTTTCCTAAGACCAAGCTCAGGTGCAGCCCATATTTGGACTCTGGAAGGAAACTATTTTGAAAGATGGATTTAAACGGCATCCTGTGAGTCTAAGAAAGTTCATGGATGAAGAAATCTCACTTGGTACGAACCAAGCTTTATTAATGCCATCCTTTCAAACTTGATACCTTTGCAATTCCGTGCTTCATTCTGTTACTGCAGGATGTTTTCTGTGCTTCTGCCATGCAGTACAAGAAGGGGCTCTGCAGTCTGGCAGCTTTTTCAACAGGTCTTGCCCACAAACACAGCTCTGTGTAGGCTGAACATCTTCCTTCAAGGGGTCTGCAGAGAGTGACTCAGATCATGGTTCCGAGTGACCATCCATGCTGTCCCAAAGATTCACAAATTGCTACTAACAGAAAGCTTTGATTGGCTTGACTGTAATTTTTATAAAGGATACCTGGGGAAAGATCTTTGTTCTTCTTTTATCTTTTTCAGAAAGCAATAATGACTACTAATTGGATGGAAAAGCAATGTAAAGGGTGCACCTTCCTATCACCCTGAACAATAAGCAGTTAATCGTGGACTGAGCTATTGATATGTGTAAAAATATCACAGTACTTCACAAGAAGCCTTAATGCAGTTTCAGAACACAGACAAGCATCGCCATCCTTATTCTACATTGTAAGAAATAAGATGAAAAAGTAAGTGGTGAAAGTGGCCTCTATTAGTACATTCTTCTTTTAAAGATTAGGACTGGGTAACAGAAGTGCTGAGTATTAAGAAGAGGACACTGAGAATGTGTCTCCATGGCTAGGAAGGAACAACTCTGAACTGAAAAAGCACAAAAAAGGGGAAATTATGGCTTAGGATACCGGGGGCACTCTATAGGGACCAAGGGTGATGCAAGGCCAAGTGTTCTATAGTGGGGCCATGGCCAGCCTGCTCTAGAGACAGCTCACCCTGAGCAGTGAGGATGCCAGCCCCTCTGCCCTGCACGGTTGTGGGAACAGACATCACTTCCCACAGCCGGGGTATTTAAGCAAGGTGGAGGTAATCTTAGGGCCACCCCTGCACTGTCAGAGTTACCTCCGGTTCTGCATGTCCAAAACTGAACACCCAAAATGGAAAACTAAGGCCAAGGCAGTTTACAAAAGCCACACCAGGCAGAAGCACAGATGTTGATGTCTCCGTCACAAGCCCATGCACCCTCCTGCAGCACCCACCTCTTCTCTGTTCCCCCAGAGCATTACGGTTTGGAAGCACATAAGAAGGTGAACTCGCAAAGCAAGGACAGGAGAAATCACCTTCTGAGGCACAGCAGAGAGCTAGTAAGGGCCTCATCAGGTGGAGGGTTCCTTCCTGAAAATGGGCAAAGCTATTCTTAGTTTTCCATTTATCTCTTCCTTCTGAATGTGGCTGGCAGTTGCACTGCCCTTTTGCCTCCCGTGGACTTCACCCTGTTGCACGCACACTTGGCTGCTTGTAACACAGCCCAAATTAGGAATAAAATCTTTGGCTTTAGAAACAAGGCTATATTGAAAACCCAGAGAAGATTTCAGTGAAGTTCTATTTTTCAACTCTACAAAATGGAATATGCACCAAAGAACTTAGCTTTCATTTAAGTTGTTAATGGCACACAATCTTTTCATGTAGTACTTTCAGCCACTGTGAACTTTCTGGGCAGAGGTAGGTTAGGCACCCCAATATCTGACACACCTTCTTCCCCCAAAGGAGACAATTTTTGAAGATATGCAAGTATGATATTTTACAACACAGCCAAAATAAAATAACTCCATTAAGATGGGTAAGTATTCATTTATCGTATATATTCACAATAGGAAAAATACCTAAGTAGACCTGGCAAAAAATGTTTGGTAAATGTTAAATCAGATAAAAATGTATCTTTGGTGACCTCTCATTAGTGTACGTATGACTGCATTCAGATGGGGAGAATCCAGAAAAAAGGAATGGGAAGGCAGGACAGAGAAAAGACTTCTTCATGTTGGTGTCAGCACGCTGTTGTTTCAGCTTAATTGCATTTGAAACCCTGTATGAGAACATGAAAGCATGCCTTCAGCAAACGTGGCTCCATCTGCCTCCTCCACCTGAGGGGTTGTGACTCCGTGATCTCCACCGTCCACGAGAGGGCTCCTGGGCTCTACGGGCACTGTTGTCTTTTATGAATAAACGAGCTGGTAAAAGTAGCACGGGCTGAGACTGCTCTGTCAACACAAGCCATCCAGCATTTTAAGTTAAAAGAAGATGACTACACCCCAAGTACTTCACCTGAGAGTGAGTGGTGCAAGTTCACCCATCCAAAGGATGCAGAGCCCTATCCTAGAAAAGTAGGGTTGGTACCAGATGGGTATCCGACTTCTGTCAGAGCTGCATCCTTGCAACTACTGAAGTGAAGGTTTCACTTTGGCAACAGGATCATTCCTTCAGCAATGATACTAATATTACAGAACACGTTCAATTGAGATCCTGGAAAAAGCAGACTGTTTTTTCTCAATTCTTTAATAGAGGGGATGAATCATTTTCATAGCACTTTACACCACTACTTTAAAGGAAAAATATTCCTTTAACATCACAGCATGGAATTCTTACTTCTTTACCCTGTTGACAGAAAGCCTGTGTCATGACATGAAGCCTATAGGCTTTGGCTAACAACAAATAGCATATTTCACTCCTTGTAAAGGAGGCACAAGAAAAAATACATGGGAATTTGTCAAGTACAGCCACCAGCAAGAGTATCCCAATAATTATACTCGGTCAAAACTTGAATGTGCTCAAGTTTCCCCAGGCTTTTCTCATGAAGACGTGTACATTGTACCCACTTGTCTGAAACATGGAACTTTCTGCACATGATTGCAGAGGCAGCTGCAGATCTCTTTGTTAATAGTTTATAACAAAAAAAAAGCTCATTTTAGAGGTGTGTCATCCTCACTGGATTCTACCCAGCATACTGTATGTAATACAAAGGTCAGAAAACATGTTTTGTTGAATATTTTTTTAAAAAGCAGTTCTAATGGTTGTAAAACATTACACTTTTTCCCTTTCAGAAGGCCTGTGCCTTTGGTGTGCCAGGTGCTGGTTGGCATCAGCAGAGGGAAGTTATTGGTGATGACACTTGAAAGGAAAAGAGCTTGCCATGGGTTCAGGTATCAGCATCAGCAATTTTGCTGTTATGGGAGAAGGCAGGCAGACTCGTATAACACCAAAGCAGCCAGTAGTTGGTGAAACAACCTGCTTTCAGGACAAGGACAATTAGTTCCACTGCTGGGTCTGCTCACCCACTGGGATATTCGAGTCCTTTTGTGCTCACTTGGGATGGGAACCGCTTGAACCATCAGTCTGGCTGAGCGTAGTATCACTGAGGATGGAGAAGGATGCCAGCTGGCAGAGTACACAGGACAACTATTTTGATTTAAACTTTCAGAAAATAATTAAGCTCAGTTGAACACATACCTCTGAAGGTCTTTGCAGAGAGTTCTGAGGATGCTGCTTCTCTCTCAGCGTTCAGAGCCTAGGACTGAGCAAGACTTTTTGCTATTACACCTCTGATTGCCAGTACAAACTAATGACTCAAATTGAGTTTGGTCACTAGCAGTTATATGTTGTAGATGCTGCACTACAGCTAAATACAGCAAGCTTCTTAAAAGCCTAAAGGTGGCACATATGAGCAAACCAGAGATTTGTTATAGCTGCTAAAAATTCATGAGAACATCCTTGCCTTCTTCTGACCGATGGAATAATAATGCAAGAGTTTAACAAATTAACCAGAAAACAAAAAAATACCCACCAGCCTTTGCAAGGCTTGCAACACAGAAAGCTGACAAAAACCATACATACATCTCGCATGGCTGACTTCAATCCTTTATGTTGACAGTCCATTTATTCCTTTTTCCATTGCTACAAAATTTCCATTTACACACGTACAGCTTACTCAGTAGCAAATCTCTCAGGTGCACTGAATGAGCAGATGCCTGCAGGTTTGCTCTCCTTGGCATGACACACATGATAAGTTACATTTAAATTTAGAATTGGCAAGTACAAGTCCTATGGCTCAGTTTCAAACACTCCAGGATGTAAAACCAAACAACTTGGCACCAAGTTTAAAAATACATACAGCTTATCTAGGAAGTAATACTGTATGCACTGAACAACTTGAAGACATCTGTACCATTTATGATTATAAATGGATCAGCCCAGGTGTTACCGCTGTACCAGTTTACCTAAAAAAGTAAGTCAGAGTGCCCTGTAGAGTAGAACAGTGGACAGTAGCAAATTATTAAAATACATAAGGAACTCATCATTTGGAAGCAGTTTATTTGCAATTATTTTAATGATTCCTCAAGCGTGAAGGTCTAACTCCATGCTGTTGCTTACGGGAATGTAAAATACATACTTGGCTTCAAACAAGCAGAAGACTAGGAAGAACAAGAGGAAAAGCGTGTTAACACCTAGGAAGCTGGCTGCGAAGGCATAACTCCTGGTTTGAGAATATTTTGTCTGGTCTTCCTCTGTTGGAAGGTGTCTTCCATGAAGGATGCCCACAGGAACGAGGCTTAAGAAAGTACGTGTGTATATACAGAAACTGAATACTATGCTAAGCACCTTCCTTCTTCCTCAGATTAACAAGGCTACAAACCTCAACCCATGTGCATTTTTTCATGCTCTATTTATTTTAAAAGGTTCATCAGGTTGATTTGAGGGAAGTCTTAGCATGAGCAAACGTTTCACAAGCTCCAGCACTATGAAAATAGTCAGTTACGTTACATACCAATAGATTAAACTGCTTCTGGTCAGTTATATTATATATTTATATTATATATAAATATATATTTAAGTGGCAACTGTGTTAATGAACAAGCATTCTACCGCTTTTGGCTGGGTAAACGCACTGATCTTATGAGATGTTACACATACTCCAAAGCCTGCAGGACAGATACAGAAATAGCTTGTTTCGGGAGGGAAGAGTAGGCAAATCAAATGCACTAAAAAGACGATAATACTGTCTTTAAATCTCCGTTGACTTCTGTAGAATACCTAGACTTATGTATACAAATGCCCTTCAAAATAGATGTAGCCAGAAAGTAGTAACAGAGCTCACTATTACTCCCTAACCCTCCAGAGAGGAGAGAGGCAGCTGAGGGCTGAGACACCGACACCTAGTGGCTGCCATGCAAGATCTAACACTTAAAATTACTGCTTAGGGTATAAATACTACTAATAAAGCACCCATGGAGCATTTGTAACTTGCCTGCTATATTCTTAACAGAAAACTTGCTGATTGGTTCGAATTTGTCCTAATCCTGCTTTTTAAACATCATGCACAACTGAAATTCTCTCAAGCAGAAGAATGAAGGTAACCTTTCTGAACGCAGCACGTACCTTTGTTCTTCTAAGCTGCATTGACATAAATAATGAAAGCTTAGAAGAAACTCTAAATATTAGAGTTTAAGAGAATAATCGGAAGCTTTTATACCTTCACAACTGCAAAATAAAATAGTATGCTATCATGCAGTACTTAAATGATCTCAGGTGATCCAAAGAAATATAAATTATATAGCTTAATGCACTATTTCCTCCAAAATTCTTGCATCTATTCAGCTCTGATTACAGAAAAATATATTGATCGTAGCTGTACATATTCTTTAGCAACTCTTCAACAAACTTTTACAGTGGCCACGACAAACTCATTTTGATGAGGTAGCATTTAAAAGAGCCCTGTGTGAAGATGCGGTGAATAGTTTCTAGTAAAACCTTGCTGTGCTTAGGCATTGGAGGACACTGTTGAGAAAGTGGAGCCTGATCTCTCTACACTTTATATTCGATAGCTGGTGGAAGGGGAGAAACAAATGACTGAACAAATTCACATTGGGTGAAACTTGGTCCAATTCCACTAGCCTTGAGATCAATTACATTGCAATAATTTACACTTCCCCCCCCCTCGCTTAAATAAACATTACTGAATACACAATACATCCAGAGGCATGAATGCTTATCATCATTAATGTAAAGTCTCTTTAGCCCTAACTATTTCTCCAAAGTGGCAGCCAATTAGTTAAGTCTGTGACTTAACTAATTTGTTGTGACACCTGACAGGAATTGCATTTGCAACTATGTTGCATTTAACTAGAATTTATGATGTTTTAGGCTACAAAGAAAATTAAAGTTATATTCTACCAGTTCGTTATCTAAAATAAATAAATCCCATAATTGAAGACTAAAAATTATGATAATCAAACATGAATTATAAAAGCATCTTTGGTTGTTTAACGTCTACCTTAAAATGGCTAATATAAAAAAAGCTGGAGTTGCAATACAGTATAGAGCAGTAGCCCTTCCTCAGCAATGCTACTTGTTACGTGTCCAAGTACTTGAAGAAGAATAACGAGAAAGTTGATCTCAGTGGCAGAAAACAAAAGGCTGGATGTAATCAATCTATAAATCTAGGACTTCAAAATATAAATTTAAAATTTTGGCAACAAGTAAAAAAAGCATAAGCAGTTTTTTCATTTATGTTACAATTCTATATTACGACAGATCTATGGAACTTTTATAAAAATACAACATACTGCATAAGTTTTATTTAGGGATTTAATTTATATACCACAAATACTGCTTTTAATATAAGTACAATATAATACAGTTTTATTTATGTAACTGCTGGTGTCCACTTTGGATCATGAACTGAATTGCATGCTGTGCTGTCAAAACTGTAATAAAATGGCCTCTATTTAAACTTCTCCAAAGTATAAAACCATGCAAAATCTACATCCTATATGATACAACCAGTACAATAATTGAAGCCAATAGCCTACAAACAGCCTGGACTATCTTCTGAGTTTTGTTCTTCAAGTGTCCACGTGTCAGCCATCATTTTCTTTCAGCAGAAAGGAAGAATTTCAGTCTTGTCTGTAGAACGAACATCATCACGACCACTGAAACCAGCAACAACGTGCACAGTTATCAGTCAACAAATCTTCATTACCTAATGCAGTTCAGAGTGCACGTTTAGTCCATATTGACAAGTCTGGGGTTAGGAAGTTTTACGCTTTCCTCCTGTGACTACTGGTCGTGCGTACTCTACAAAATCATCTATAAGGACAGGCCACGCTCCTAAAGAGAAGTCAAGCAATTCAGACATTAATGTGTCATTATCAGCAACAGATTGGTGTAGTCTCTAAATACAAAGGATCAGAAGCTCACTTTGACATTTCTGGCCTAGTCTGGCTTTAACATGCATGATATCATAAACACTTGAAAAAAAGCACCTAACTAATTAATTACATATTTGAATGTCTTCTTGCAGCAATAGTTCTTAGTAAAAAGAAAATGTATTCAAAGCACGACCCACACTACAAAGTTTATAAACGTTAGCTGATAGCAAACCCATGGCATTCCTATTAAAGTTGTTCATCATTTAGGAAGAACTTCTGTACAGTCATTCCAAAGCAGGATTTCCAGGATTAGTAACAGAGTGCAAATCGCTTTTAGGTACGCAAAAAACCCACTCATATAGACATTCTTGCAAGTAGAAAAATGATGTATTTCCTTGCAGTTAGCAGTACTTCTGTACAAAAAACACAGTTTCACTGAGACTCTTGTAACTGGTTCAAATAGTATGTACTATATTACAGTGTGACAGTATCTTTACTTCTATTTACATATTACAGCAAACTAGTTAACCTTATCGTTAGTGTTCTAGCAACAAGTATGACACTACATTTGAAGCTAAACCTCTAAAGGTAAACAAATTAAGACAGACAGTAGCAGCAAGTTCTGTTGTTTGTTTATAGCAATATATATTAGCTGTACCAATTTTTGAAGATATTCAAGTACTGCTTACCTTCTTCATCATAGTTGGACATATCATCTGCAATCATATTTCCAAAGTCTAACAAAAGATTCCAAGTATCTTTTGGAATTGATCTTTTATGATGTTCCTATAACAGAGGAAAAATGGTATTGTTCAATCCAAACTATTTTCAAATTCCACAGTAGTATTTTATAATGATATATACAGAAATACGTGTTTGCAAGTATTTCTTTTCCTCTCTCTTTTTTTATAAATAATACTCAAGAGTTTCCAAAGGAAGCTACAAAATAAATTGCAACTTAAGAAGGCAAAAAAAAAAAAAGAAAGAAGTCTTTAATAGCTGTCTTATGTCTTCCATTCTGCTTTTAGAGTATGTGTTCTATCTCATTATGGAAAAGAATAAACCACATGCACATCATATTTTCTCCTTAATGGCATCCATTCCAGGTTCTGAAACTGTGCAGCCATAGGTTAGTATTCTGCCATTTCAACTTGAGCCCTTCCCCCCCCCCACCCCTTTTTACTTACACTTACCCAGTTTATCTCTTTTAACTTGTTGATTATAGATGCACCTACACTCTCCTTAGTCCAAGACTGCTTTCCAGATCCATCATCTCAGCCTCTCTTCAGCTGTTCTCTCCTTCATCATAAGGCACTACCTGCATTTGCTCCACTTCTGCTTACTCTCCTTTTCCCCCCAGCCTGTCCTATTCTCCACTACCTTCTTCTTGTCTGATTTCAAGTATACTCCTTCTGCACCACCTCATTCACAAATACTTAGTTGCCACCTTGGCCAGTTTGAGCAGCACTCCAAAAAACTTCAGTCCCAGTCAAGCGTTCTCTCAGCTTTTAAAGTCATCGCTTCCAAGAAGAGAGAGTGTGTGAAACCCAGTGTGGGAAACACAGGGACTAAGCAGTTGACACCTGTAGGGTCAAGTCAGACCGTTCACATCTCCCTTCATGGGTTGATACTGCTGTATTACCTGAAGACAGCAGGGGTGATTAATAGGGATTTAAATTTCAACACTTAGTTCTGGATTGCAGCAAAAAGGTGCAGGCATATGAAAAAACTTGCTTTTTTGTGTGTTTGTATTTTTTGGTTTTGTGTTGCTGGGTGGGTTTTTTTTGTTTGGTTGGGGTAGGGGTTGGTTGGCAGTAATACTCTAAAGCATTGAGAAGAACAAACTCCATTTCAGAAATCTAACGAGGTTGATGTCCAACAGAACAGCAAACACATCCTCTCACTCAAGCCAAACATTGTATCTTGACTGCAAGAAATATGACAAGCAAACACACCCTCTGGAAAAGGTTCCTTAAAACAAACACACAAACACACACACTCCATCCTAAAAAGTCCAGATTTGCTTCTTTTTTTTATTTTTTCTTTTTTATCTAAACATTTCTTCTAAAGTAAACATTCATATTAAATATTTGTAGCAAAATAAGACACTTTACATCACATAATCTAGATTATTGCTTGGAGATCTGCAGAAATATCTATTATAACAATGTTGTAACAAACTCCATCATATAGCCAAGTGGGAAAAAAACATTAGGACTTTTCCTCAGTTCCATCTATGGATCTGAATTTGGATGTGTTAAGTGTATTATGGTAGTTAAAAGGTGAAACGTTTTCACAAGTTCTCTTGATGAAACTGGTACATTATTCAGTGAAGAAAATAAATATACTGCCCCAAAATCTAGAAAAAACTTCAGAAAATACTGCAAAAAAGTATACACTTTCTCTATTAAGCATTGGATATTATGGGACAAAGCATAGAAAGATTTTTTAATTCTCCTGAACTACAGATAAAAAGGTAAATAAAAAAAAATCAAGATAAAGTATACATTATGTAACATTATACAAGGTAATTTTTTTTTGCAAGTACATAGAAATGTAAATGTAGAAACACAGATGAATGAATCAGGCCTTTAATAAGAATATTTTGCAATTTCTAAAGTTTCATTTATGCCTTTATTCCACTGCCCACAGAATTGCACTGGTAAAGAAGCTGTCAAGATCAGTTCACAACTATTACCTAAAAAAATGAGTCAAAATAATTACTCGGATAAGAACTTTCACTTAAAAAGAAAACTCTCACAGGTTAAGTCAGTCGTAACAGAATTGACATTTTAAGAAGACTGAGTTTATGCATTAATACTGCGAAAGCAAAGCATGGTAAATTCCATGGCTGACTAATCACAGCTGTCTTGAGAATAAAGACAACAGAGGTTTCATCTACAATCATGGCTTCATTTCATGCAGAAGCTTTCTTAAGTAGGAGGATACAGGATGAAGCAAGCAGAATGCTCTACTGCTTTGCTACATCTTTTTGCATTCTTCTAAATTAGAAAATTATATAGAGAAGATTTAATTTGGATTGCTATAAGACTATTTTATGTTAGTTTTCAAAAAGGAAAAAATTCAAAAGAAGTATTCAGACGTCTTGTCTTATTCCTTATTGAAAGCACACAGCCTACAAGTCAGACTACTGTGAACTAAAATAGTAGGGAATACACTAAGTACTTACCAACAAAAATTTATTCCAAAGATCTAGAAATTTAAACCTTCCTGACAAGACTAAATTCCAATATGCAATTGCCATTTCTAGATCTGCAAGAGACAAAGCAACACGTAAATATTACAGCACATTATGTTTAAACAATTAATGCTACATCCAGTAGGATACAAATGAATAACATTCTTTTAAAATCACTACAAAAATTATAAGGAACTGTTTTCTACTCTCACTGCACCCAAAAGGCAGCAGACAAGCAATACAAATTGCATATTGAACTTCACATTCATAAAGACTAAAATATTTTTGTCACCATCCAGCAGTGCTGGATTAAAGCTACTTTTAATCTACAGAAACAGAACAAAATAGTTATGAATAACTCTGTCTACAAATTAAAAAAACCAAACCACAAACAAACAAAAAAATGCACAAACACAACCAATACTGATAGAAACCCAAACATTTAAGTTTGCAGGTGCCAATTCCTGGTACTGTATTGTATTTTAGACACACTCGGCTTTAAAGGGTATTGAAGGACATAAAGGGACAAAAAAAACCCAAACAGATTTATCTGAGGCATGATAATTCTACAGCACCCCTTACAGCAACAATTCTCTTCTTCAGGAATCATTTAACAGACAAACACCTACACCCAATATTGAAAATACAAGTCCAAGAAAGAAGCCCTTATTCTGCACCATGACCCTTAATCTGAGAGCAGGGCTCGGCTCATGTACACCAACAGGAAGATGCAGCACTGCCACACATTCAAGCAGAAAAGTAGGAGCAATATTAGATGCAGCATAAAGGCAGAAAGGATGTTTTCTTGAAGGCCTGTTTTCATTCTCAACAACTCACAATACCTAATGGCTCCTCTGCTTGGCCCCACAGGTCACTGAATGTATGCACACTGATGCAACCACAAAATAAATCACAGCCTTTCTTAAACCACAAAAATATTTCAGTTTGTGCTTTCAGTGCAAAGTAAGTATAAAAAAAATATGAAACTCAATAGAAAGTATTATCACAGCAGAAAAGATGGAAGCTTGACCTCCACCTACAAGAAAGGGGCAGGGTATTTGAAATTGTACTTAATCACCATTACAGACCAAATGACACTCTGTCACCTGAAATCAAGTTTCAAGTCTGAAAGAGATGGTTCCAGATTTTACCACAGGCAGTTCCCTAGAGTCTGTATCACAGAGGGCTGATGCTAGTTAAATGTAGAGGAACGAAGCATGCATGTACCTAGACACAGAGACAGGGCTGCTGGTGTTTGTTCTACGCTGATCAGAGTGCTTGCCAGTACAGAACTTGCTTTAGGTCCTCCCTGTCTTTGCCACCATGCTCACTTTTCACAGAAAGTAAGTAGAAAAGAATAGTAATAGCATGTACTTGCTGTTTAGATATGCAGATTAATTATTCATATCTGTTATCCCAAATGAAAAGCAAAAGATATGGGAAGGGAGAAACTTGAATAATCTTAAGGGTTTCTAAACTTCATGGTGAACTTCACAGCTTTGATATCATTCACTCAAGCTTCAGTATGAAGATTCAACCTTTCCAAACCAACCTCGCAAACCTGTCATGTGACAACATAAAGCAAAATGCACTTTGAGGAGAAAGCACTTTAATAACAGAAGAGTTTTTATACTTCTGATGAAATATTCCCTGGAAAAAGGAAGAAGGTACAGGCAAAGAAAGAAACATCATTGAACGAGCCACCAAAAAAAGTTAAAAGGGGAAGAGGAGGCCACACTGCGTTGGTTTATTTGGGTATGTGTCAAATTTAGTATTATAGTAAGGTGAACTTGATTATTGCAAAATCTTATTTAATAGAACACATGTAAAATACTATCTTAATTAAGTTGATACTTGAGGGATACATTACATATGTGTGTAAATGGATTCTCTCCCACAAAGACACAGGAATTATTTGCTATGATGTAGAACAGCAGCATATCCTGCTAAGGATGCTGTTCTGGAGTGGCTGAAACCAGTCCACCCTGGAGCTGCTCTCCCCATAAAGCACATGGGGGAAAGTCCTGGTCTCGGTTAAAACTAGCTCAAGAGAAAAAACAAAAAAAGTAAATCTTCCTCATCTGGTTCACTGCAATCACACAAACCCACGAACTAACACAAATAGGTATTTAAAGAAAAGGATTAGATGGGACTACCGCTTTTGGCAGTGGTGCCAGTTTATGCAATTCTAAGTACTTAGAAAACTGGCCTTCAGGTGTGTTACATCCTCAGGGGATACAGCTACACTTCTGTTTGAAGACATATCCCTACATGGGTTGAAAAAAACTTAGCACCGGAGGAAAAGCACAAAAAAAAAAAAAAAAAGATTTTTCTGCTTTAAAGGGAAGATCTAGTCATGCAGAGTTCCCATTCTACATTAGGATGACGATAGTAGCATCAATATGGAGTAATGCTGTGGAGTTTGCATCTGTTACAATTAGTGCAGCACTAAAAGGCTTTGTGCCATTGGGGTTCTGCATCCCCACGGGAAGATGCTTTGCAAGGTGTGGATTTCTAAGGCAGTCTTAGGAATATCTATTTCAATGTGGCATAAATATGAAGGCATCATTACAAATCAAAAGATAATCACAAAAATATGCTGGCTTTGTACCAAAAAATATGCTTCCCACATTATAGACTAATGATTCAAGTTTTATAAATGGAAAGTAAAAGACAGAGGCATCAATCTCTGAAAATCAAATCAAACTCATGCCTAAGCAAGGACTAGTTTAGAAGAGACTTCATTGCAAACATTTGTGTTCATATCCAAAACATAAAATGGCTAAACTGTTAATGACTAAAGACCATCATAAAGATCACACATAATATACCACACATGATACAATGGTTTGAGCTTTCCCTTCACCCCCAAAAAAGTTTTCAGTGCCAGTACCTAGCGAGTGTTGTCGCACACAGTCCCCCTTCAGTGTAATGCTTTTGTAGTTCAAAGATTTTGCATACACTGAAACAAAGCTTCAATATTCAGCTTTTTGGATATCTACTCTAGTTGTGTTATGGCTACATACATAAAAACCCTACAAACTGTGTCACCTAAAAGGGATACCAATTACCATTACAAAAGTTTTAAAGCTAAAATTACTAAAAATTTTAAAAAATACATACAATATACAAGAAAAAATAGTTCAAGAAGGAGGAAAAGGTTAATAAAATAATGTTTTAATTACTTTAAACATTATTTTGCTAAATAACATTAAACACCTTACATATATTCTAAAAGTTCTTTACACTTTTGAATTATTTAAACATTCAGGTTTTCAGAATGAGAAGTACTTTGCATGCAGTACGATCTATTCTAAAACATTAAAGCCTCATTCTAAAATTGTTTTTAAAAACCCTCAGCTTCTTCTACCCTGATTAAACAGAGAGCTTGAAGTGATAAGAAATTAGCACAATTAAATGCAGGAGAAATACATTACCAGTTAGACAGCCTGTGTCTGCTTTCAAGATTTGATCAAATGCTTATCTTGTCAACCCCCCCAAAAAAATCATTATTAGATTCTTGTATGAATTAAAAAAAAAGCCATAAATCAAGTTCCTCATCCCTTTGCTGTGCTTTTGGACAAGGGCAATGAAGTCATTGCACACAAGTAATCAAGGAAGTGAGAAAACAGGGAGATAAATCAACAGATAGCAAGGAATGGGCTGGAGAGCAGGATTGATGAGAAACATGAAATGAAGTTCATTTAAGCCTGATGTGCCAAAACAGCACTCTGGGACTGCAGCACTCTGGGACAGAGGATGACTTGCTTGTCATCCTCTGCCAAGTAAGAGCTTTCCACCTCTGAGACTTCCCTAACAACTGAGCTGTCCATGCAGTCATGTTTGAAGCTGTCAGAATATTAAAACTAATCTGCCTAAATTACTAATATAAAACTTAAAAGAAAAAAAGAAAAGGCTAAAGGCATTACACTGACCTCTTAGTGGCATTTTAAAATCTTTAAGTTGTTTATAAGAATACTTTAATATTAACCACTATTGCTCTCATAATCCCTAGTTAGCGTATTAACTAGGTTCTGTACATTACGATGGTAGGGTCTGTCATGTTTTAGAGCATGGAAATTGCTAATTTATGTTAATTTCATTTTTTGAGATTGTCATTTACATTTTAACTCATTGTCCTATTATTGCCTTTTTCTTAATTTATTGATGTTTAATCTTCTTATCAATTGGGCATCAGTGCTCACCAATGAGTTTTATTCAAAGAGTACTCTCTCAAACTACACGGGAAGCATTTTTGATTTTTATTTTTTTCAAAGTAACAGGAAGCATCAGCCTTACCCAGTCCATCTACAGACACAAACCAACAAATTAGTAAAGAATGTAACAAAGCATGCAGAAGGAAAAAGTCACTTTTATTAGACCAGTTAATAAGGATGAAAAAAAAAAAGTTTCAGAAATTTCAGAGCCAAGCATCCCTTTGTTTGAGGCTTTCTCTCCCAAATGCTTTAACTAAAACTTACTCTACAGCTTTGAAAACAAAAGAGTAGCCAACAAACTCTCCTGTTCCCAACACTGCATAAAAAATTAATCTGAACAGGTGCAAGACACAGAAATCTATTTTAGCACTTGATCGCCTTGTAAAAATATATTTAGCCTCTGTAAGAGACTGAGCTTCAGATGTTTTCTCTGTAGTTGCATGATTTGCCCTAAAGTTGGTTGGTATTCTTTGATCTCTTTCCTCTTGTTTTGTCATTGTGATCACAGGCAAATATTATACTTCTGTAAAGCTAAAACAAAAACTACATAGCACAAAATTATTTTGTTTAAATAAAATTCCTGGACACCATGCTGAAACTGGTGCAGATAACAGACTGATGCCAGTTTCCACTATCTCACCAATTGGACTATCATGCTACTTGACCAACAAACATCAAATGAATACTTGCAAGATTCAGTGAGTTACTTGACTGCTTGTTTCCTCCTCTCTGAGTGATTTTAACAGTTGTCTTTGGCCTCCAAATTACTAAGAACATGGACACAAGAATTAGCTCCTTTCCTAATCAGAGGGTTTTCTTCTTCTACGAACAAACGAAACCCACATAGCAAAATATCAAGAAAATATCATCAGGATGCAACCAAAAAACCCTTCACCAAATTGCCAAAAGTTTAGAGCAGAGTTATCTGCAATTAGGAGCTCCCCCCACAGAAGGAAGAGAGAAGGGGGAAAATGGACAAGGGGTATGGCACAAATACTGGAAGTGGCTGAACTCGGGATCCAGTTGAGTTGGATCCCTTCACCCCTGCAAAGCTGTAAGCAAAGAGCTTCCCAGAGCTCTACATCAGGGGCCAGACAATGCAGAGTCTCAGAATGAAGCCCCTGCAGTGGAGAGGGAAGAGAGGTGAAGCACAGCAGGTGGATTTCAGAAGAGCTCTGCAGGAACTGGGCAGGGTCTGACTGTGCTTATCATAATTCTGCCTCAGCCTCTGCCACACTGGAGCAGGCCGAGTCCACTCAGAACCTCTCATGTTTATTATCTTGTGTATCAACTGCACAAAAGCAGGTAAACTGCTTCTGAACGTGAGCTAGGCTTAGAAGAAGATATTTTAGTCAATTTGAGTGCAGCCTAATGAACCTGATTGTAGCCAGTTTCAAAATCCTTCTGTCTCTATAAGTCTCAGATACACTACAAAAGATGACTTTATATATATTACCCAAATAAGAGCCAAACATGAGTAAAAGAATCAATGAGGCATTACTACAGCTGGCAGCTGTGCCACACCTTTGCTGCTACCATTGATACTTTTTTTGATCAGAGAATCCTGCTCTAATTTAAGTTCAGATTTAAGCTTCTCTTAAATTGATGGCATTTATGGAATTTTCAGAAAGAAAATGTGAACAAAAATAAAGCAAAGACCATATGCACAGACCAAGGCCATTGAAACACCTAAAATACAGCATTCACAGACCTCTTCCAAAGTAAACATGAAATTTATTTATTAAACTCCCTAAACTTCTTCCATCCGCTCAGTCATACAAACATCCTACAAATGGATCAATCTAATTCTTCATTGAAAGTGGAGGAAATCTTGATAACTAGTTAAGGTGGGGTGGTGGTGGTGTGTGATTAAAAAAAGAAGACATCCTTCCCTAATGGTTAAGTGTCTCTTCAAAGAATCTGGAGACACTGCTATGATGAAAGCCAAATTTGATGTTGCTTCAATTAAAAAGAGCACATTATACTCATCTGCTCATAGAAGATGTAACCTCCTTGAAGTCCACATACCGGATGCAAAGATAGTCATTCTTCTGGTCTTGAGGTAATATTTGATTCAAGTCTGAATGCCCTCCTCATGTATCATCTCTTCCTTGATCCCAGGAAACTGGCAGAGAGAAGGAAGCACAACCTTTTGAGCCAGCAAACAGGCGAAGGGGCCACAAAGGAGTGATGAACGATCAAATCTGCTTTTTGTTTCCATGTGGAAAGTTGAAGACCATTAAAGAATGCATTAAGTTCCTCCACTGTGCTGAAACAAATGGTAGTAGACTCCCGAGTATGAGGAACCTCCTGAATACGCCTTGATGGGGCTCAAAAGGAAGATCCATTAAGAGACTCATAGTAAGTATCATGTTCAAGAAAAAAGAAAAAAAAAAAGAAAGACGGATGGAGCTAAAGCCTTGTTTTGAGCTTCATTAGCATCCTCAGAAATCTGAACTACTCTGTATACAACATGACAAAAGATCTGTAATCTTATTCTTTAGCACACCTATCAACCAAGAGCTAAGACGCAAAATTTCACTGCAGTAGAAAAAGCTAAAACTTGAGAGTAGAAGGTGAGATAAACCTCTCCAAATCTCCACCATGAAAAACTTGAAAGATTTGTTGTACTAAATATAGTAGTGAGAACATGAGAGCGCAGATTAAACAGACAGAACCACAGTTATCCAGAACAATTATCTGTAAAAGTCTCCTGTGGCAAATTGGAACTTAATAAATGGCACCTTTTACATTATCTCAAAATATATATAAAACACTCAGATGAAGTTTAATATATCTAAATATTAAAGCCTGCCAGGCCAGGGCCAATACACAGCCATTGGGATGTCACTGTTGTGTTGAGACCCTGCTATCTTTTTTTCTTGAATTCTGTCTACCACTTAGAAAGCAATAGTCTTAACAGTTTTGGGTTTTTTTTTTGTTTGGTTGGGGTTTTTTACACCTTTTTCTTAGACAATGCTTTTACTTCTTCAAGCAGCATGTGTCCAGACTGAAGCATACTACTTGATGATACTAACCTAATACAAGTAAATTAAAACATGCAAGTTGAATGAGACTACGGAAACAGAAATCCTGCAGATATAGAGAAAAATAAAAAATTTCTAGTATCACCACATGAACTGTGGAAAAGAGACTCCTGTAAAAGGCAGTCCTATTTCTAGGAATGAGTATTGGTGTACTGAACTTTGTACCTATTTTGGAGAATGACAGAAGACGTAACTTCATTTATTGGAAAAGATTCTTCCCATCTAATTACGTAAGGGCAGAATTTATTGCATTGGTTTTGAGGGGAACTCTAGAATGAGAAGAAATTAAAAAGTAATGGAAGACAGGCTGTTCTAAAAATAAATATAACGCAAAACTGCACACAAGCACCTGCCCCCAGCACTGCTTTCCTGGAGTGAAATCCATTGCACTGTGAAGATGACCGTGTCGGGTACCACCAAAATTCTTCCATCACCAAAAAAACTCCTAAAGAGTGCTTCTGCACCTTCCCACTTCCTCACATACAAATAGCAGCTGGTTTAAGAAAAGATATTATGCTTCCTGCTGATATATCCCCAAAAAAATAAACATTTGGGATACAAAAGACATTTTTTTCAAGATACGCTGCAGGCAAAAAGGTTCAATGAAAACTGACAGTAAGCTCAGAAACAACTTTTAGAAATTCAGTCTGAAAGCACTGGTGTCCAAAGTGAAGCTAGACATAGTGAAATTCATCTCACTAGGCTGATGCAACCTCAAACTTCTACCTACCATTTTTGAGACTTCATAGAGGCCAAAGGAGGTTCTAGAAGACCCTCAGTGGTTCTCTGCCAAACTGAGAGGAAGTAACTCATCCATGAATGTCAATCCTGTATCTAACATGGCCCAATACTGAAGTAACTCAGATGACAGAACAAAGAAAACTTCTATTAAATCTGCAACCTACACAAAGCCTGGTAGAGGGCAGGATTAGAATTCAGAATTATTTGGACAAATTGGAAAACCACTTGGAATTAAATAAGAAAGGTTTCATTAAAGACAAGTGCGAAGTCTGGTGGGAATAATTGACTGCAGAAATACAAGATCACAATTAACTGGGTGCATTACAGATCTGCAGAAACCCAGTAATATAATAGATCACGAACTACAGACAGCATCAATGTTATAAATATAAGCAAATGTAATAATAAATGTAAAATGAGGAGCAAAATATTTAAGGTGCATTGAAGCTATCTAGCTAGTTTGGGCACTGCTAGAGAAGAGAAAGATAGATCAACTGGATTGCAAAGGAAAAGAGAGTTGGAAGATACAATTCCAGTATCAGGGAGCTAGAAGATAAAATTTAATGGGGCAGTCGGCTTTACGCAGTCTAGAGGCTAAAAGAAGATGCATATTAGTTGCCAAATACGTAAAAAGTTTTTACTAACTCTAAGGAAACATGCATTCTACATACTTACTCTGGCCAGGTAAGTAATGGACTGAAGAATTCAGGAACAGAGATTTAAGTTATACACTAGGGGAAAAAAATAAATCTAACAACAGGTTTTGGCAGGCACAGACATAGATGTATGACATCTGCCATCAGAAACTTAAGATTATATTATGTTAAAGCAGCAGCTTCCAAACTTTTTCAGCTAGAGGGCCACTCCAGTCAGATCTCAAATCTTGCTGATGAATACTGAAACTGAAAAAGCAAGTTAGTATATATTGCTAGCATACCACTGGACACTTGGTTAGAAAAACACCTGCAAGGAATGGTTTTAGTAGACATTGATCCTGTCTGGCACAAGGGAATACACCATGTAAGTGTTTCTCTATCCTTTAAATTTAATGACCATCTGGCATATTGAAAAGGAACCCGTGAATCATTGTATTTCCTGATGTTCATCAGGGAAGATGTGGGGAAAAAAATAAAGTAATAACTGCTGCTTATTAGTTATTAAAAGAGCAGAAATAGATTTTAAAAAAGAAAAAGCGGAAACATCTTAAAGTACTGAGAGAGTCCTAACCAAAGCATCAGTGTTCAGACATTTTAAAGATATTTCAGTCATTTCTTATAGTTTCAAGATATTAAGATTATAAACGTGAAAAAAACTGCATAAAATCTTTGCCTATCACAGATACTATTCTGGTAAGCTCTAGTCTCATGTTTTATTTCTGTTAAATAAAGACATGTTAGCACTTAGCCTGGAGGATCCAAGAGGAGGACCCAACAGGAGGACTATTTCAATTGTGCCTTCTTTTACAAAAAAGGTTTTATTAACAATCTGCTAAAAGTAAGTGCAGTGACAAATGTGAAATTCTATGTCAAATTTGCTTAGTTTTCGAAGAGGGTGTATTCATGGGTCATGTTTATACTTGAGAATCAAGCAATATTCTTTTAGCCCTCCTAAACAATGAGTGCAACAGCTACCAGACAGTGATTTAAGCTCTGAGTGTAATAAGAGGAAGCACTGGATACTTCACCCCCCAGAAAAATCACATTAAAATATTTTGTAATTGAAAGTCAGGGAACAATTCCTTTGACTATTTCCACTTCATTAGATAGAATCATTCATTTTTATCCCTACTTTCTATAAACTTATTGACCTCTTAGTCTTCAAATCATAATTCAAACATGAACATATAGGAACGAGCACACAAGCACATAGGAACATGTCACCAGGAACACTTTAGTACAAGCAGCTAGGGCAGTAGCTTAGCAGCATCCTATACTTAGGTAGCACTCTCGTGTCATCTAGCATGCACATGGGGAAGAAGGGGAGGTCAATACCTTAAGATGACCTAGACAGATCTAGGCAGAGACTTATACCAGCTTATTTGGCAACAAATCTAATTGTACATTCTCTTTAACTATCTGGACTGAATTCATAAAAGCATCCTGAGCCAAGGCTCCAAACTTAGTAAGAGAGAAACTGACTTTGTATGTGGATGAGACAAATTCCCATATCTCCTTGACGATAGGGCACACAGTCATTGGGATGCAAGCGTCAAACATCTCTACGCTAGTTGTAGAGGGAAGGAAGATGGACAGTTTCTTATTCAAGCAGAAAATACATCATGTATACAGAGAAGAGAAAGGAAAACAAAAAAGCACCTATGTATTAAATGAAGCTGAAGCAACAAGAAGCCTCAGCTCATACAGCCACTCCTATAAGATAACAGTGTGAACTTTTTTCTTTGCTGAACACCTTTTTTCTGAAAGAGAACAAACATAGCTCCTAGAATAATCATGGCAGGAAGCAGTAAGTTGTAAACACCAACCTGTACATTTATTTTTTCCTCCATCTCTCTGCTCCACTGATTATAAGACCATTCCCTGAAAAGACTGCAGCCCCAAACCTATACAGTGCTATGTTTTATTTGGATAAGCTATCACTGACCCTTATCACCCAAAACCATCATATTAGTCAACATGCTTGCTCAGCATTCTCTTTCTACTCGAGCTACAGCGAACCGAGTCCACACTAGACAGAAATGTGGTGTATCTCCACTGAAATAAGAGCAATGGCACTTGCTTCTATTTCTTTAATATCTAGAATCGTGTTTGCAAAACCAGAAAAAGTCTGACAAAAATGTCACCAAAATACCACTTAAGAACTAAGCACTACTTGAAATTAAGAAACATTATTACCAGAATTATTAAAGTTCCTGAGAACTGAAATCAGCAAATCAGTTCCAAACAGCTCTTTCTAGGGTTTATTTTAAGCTTAACTTTGACTTTTGCACTTCTTACTTTCTCCCACTAATACTTCAACTCTTAGTGCAAGAAGGCACTTAAGTATTTTATTGCCAAAAAGTTCCATTCTTGCACAACAGAGAAGAGAGAGACTTACAAATGAAAATGCCTCCATATCAAAGAAGCAGAAGAAATGGAAAACAAGTAAGTTTCCTTTTTCCTCATGTCAAATAAACAGTACATTCAGTTCCATAATCTGGGTTGGGCTACCTTCCCTCCTCCTCTCTTTGTACAGGCTTAGCTGACAAATTTTTGAGACATATTTCCCCAAGTACCTGAGTTTCACTTTGGAGCTGATCCAATTAAAACAGGAAGCTATTTGTAATATTTCTTTAGGTATTTCATAAATTCCAATTTCAGCTGTAACTGACTTACCTTTTCCGCAATCTGAAAGTGCTTTTCAATGAACAGAGGCAAGAAAATGAACAACTAGCTAAGGGACCTGAATTCCAACAAGTTTCAGAGAACCACTACAAGACTATTTCATTTTTGCATCTGGAAAGGTGGCACCTGACCCATGAAAGAGTGACATGTGAAGTGAAAAATGAAATTGCTGCAAAAACACTAGGAAAGAGCTATCATTCAAAGTAATTCCCAAGGAATAATGTGGAACAGACACCTCTGGTTGAGGTCTACATTGATATTCTGCTCCTCCATCTCACTCCTCTTCCACCAGTTTTTGAGAAACAATATTTATTAACGTGCTTGTCAAGTAACATAGGCACAGAGTTAAAATGGCTATGCTAAAAAAACCCACCCCACTTCCTCTTACCCAAAGCACAAAGAGAACAGTGCTGATGGTATGGTGCTATTCTACACACAACACAATTTAATCCCCTCCTACACAGTGTCTTTTGAAAGTGGACATAAATTTGAAAGGATAACAGATTTTATCCTACAATTTTTTCTACTATACTTTTGATTTGAAGAGAATAAAACATTGGAGTTTAAATAATGTATCCATTTTACTCCAGCAATACAAGTCACGGATGGGGACAAATCTCAAACTTTATAGAGAATAATAATTTAATACTTTATAAACTATATGCCTATTTCTCATCACTAACTTTGAACCAAGGCCATAATACTCTTTTTCTAAACTTTACATGAAAACTGTGAATTAAACCTAAAAATTCTTAGAATACCTAGAGTTTTCTTCTTCTTTTTAAGCTGATAGGGATATCTTGTTTCAATTCTGAACAAAACAGAAAACACAATGAGCTCACTACATCAGCCTTTTAAAAAAAAAATTATGACAGGTCTCTAGGAACTGCAGAAACTTCCTTTGACAAGAGGAGAGAGAATGTCAATAGTAGTAGAAAACCTCACTAAATTATCTGTACCAAGGGGCCACTAAAGAAGAGATTAATTGAAAGAAAATGGGAAAGAGAAGTCAGCAAAAGAAATCAATAATGAATTTACTATACAATCATCAGCAAGAAAACTGTGTTATTGTAAGTATTTGGAATTGACCTCACTGTCTACGTGTTATTTCGTTGAATTTTTTTCTACTTACCTAAACCTTTTTGTCCGGGGTTTTTAGCAAAGTTAAAAGTAAACTGATAAAAATCTTTGAACTTTGTTGGATCCTTTAGTTCTTGTTCCAGTCTTGGCAATAGAGCTTTTAGTTTTTCTGTGGTATCACACCTGTTCAAAAGAGGTTACATTATTTGTAAACATTTAAGATTTCTTTTTACCTTTTTTTCTTCTTTTTTTTTTTATTTTTGTAAGGTTTAGTTTCAGAGCAAAATAAAACATTAGTTAAGACAAAAACAGAGTATCTGTCTGGACAGAATTTTAAAAAAAATATATATATGCTCATATGCCTTTACTAAACAATTTTAAGTGGAACATTATATATAGGCATCCATTAAGTACACAACAGGATTCAGTGATTTAACTTTTCTCAGTCTCTTCACAATTTTATGAACTCAAACAATAGATGTTATTCTGTTCTTAAAGAACATATAAACCTCAGTGGAATCTGCTATCCTTTCCCCTTTTATAGGTGTTGTAACACAAGGGCGTGGGTTTTTGCTTTAATCTAGATAGACATTACTTATTCCCTGCTCTACCTGAACGAAGGGCTGCATACTATGTTTACAGTTAACCTTAAAATAAGAAGCCTTTCCAACAAAATGAACTACGATTTGCAGTCATCCTCTGCCTACCATAGAACACTTGCAGGTAAAACCTAGGAAAAGGATAAGCCTTTGCCAATAGATTGAAGGCTGACAAACCAGGTATCAGCCTGGCATGGGTAAGGTAAGACAGAAGCAAGTTATTAAGGGATTCCTGTTAGAATCTCAGTAACACAAGAGCACTTTCAGTGACTGCACCTGAGCTGATGAGATGAAATTTTAAAAGAAAAAGGGTTTCCCCTCCTGACAAGTAATCAAATGAACATTCAAGGTTTATGGGATATTACTAATATTTTTGAATTGTACCTGGAAATTCAAAGAGAAGGAACTAGGTTTCAAATAAGCAGTTATCATAACTACCATCTTGTATTTGAAAGTTCTCAGTAGCTAAATATTTGCACTTATTCTAAAGATTCAAAAATTATTAAAGGATGGAGAAGTATAGCGAAATCCATAAAAAGCAGATGCAGTTTTAACTGTCTTGCACGGGACAGATGAAAAACAAGTACCTTTCTGGCCTCCTGCAGTACCTGGTGGAGAAGATAAAGAATTCTGCCAAGAGTCTTCAACTAAGAACTTTGATTTCATGGGGATTTGGATCTAGTTAACAATGGGGACAAACTATCATACTTTCCCATACATATCCTAAAGTGCTATATGAACTAAGCCGCAGGGAGCTTCTTTTTCTTCCAATCTTCTGCTTCAAATCTTATGTTTAAAAACCACATACAACTGCACCTCCAGCATGTAACAAAATCATTCCAGATTCTCAATAAGCAGCATACCAGTAGCAAGCACGTATGATTAGATTATGCTCCCAAGAACACTGTGTTGACCAGAAAGAGATAAAAAAAATAAACCACAGACTTCTGCGGAACTCTATCAGAGACAGTCATGAGGACATAGGAACAATGTGACAATAAAGTTACAAAACAAAATCCAAGCCAGAAGGTCAGTGGCTTAGCAAAACCTTTTCAATCAGTTACATCAAATAATGCTGCCAGCCTTTAATATAACAGCATGAGCACTTGATTGTTGTTGATTGGGTAGATAACAGTTTCTCTACCCCAAGGGACAAAATAAAGTAATGGACTTCAGATGATATCAGAAGTTATTTTATCACAATTTCTGAATACTCTCACCTAAAAAGGAAAGCTTAGAAAGAAATCAACAACCAGTGAGGTCAGTGACAACAGACTGCTAGGACCCCTGCTCAAGAAACAACCACCACATTTGCTAGAAGCTGGTGTACTGAAGAAGGGTATTGATAAGGCACAATTGTAAGATCAAATAAAATTATTTAGCTACAAAAAGAAATATGCACAAGTAATAAACTGCAGTTCTCCACCTATTGAATGTAATCTGTTTGAAAAAAACAATTATTTTTTTGACACCTCTATGTATTTGAAATGCTGCATCTCTTCCAAGGAAGTTATACACAAGATATTTTATGATGATAAATTCTTGACTTTACTGCTGAACAGAGGCAGTGTGGCTTAACCTCAAACTCTGTTATTCAGAACAGCTCCATAATCCAGGAAAGAAAAATAATAAAAAAATCAGTTACATCACAGTTTGACTAAATCTTTTCTACTACCAATATCATCATTTTTTATTTCAATTTCTTATAGATATTCTGTACAAATGAAGTATCTAGTATACAAGGCAATAAGAGCAAAGTATGGTTTGCAAACACAACTCCAGTGACTTCCAGTTTTTAACAGCACATAGTGCAACTCAAAAGCTTAACACAACCATGTGTATGTTTATATGAATTACCTGAAAAGATCAGCATATCTGTCTGTCTTCCTTGTTGTTCAGGCAGGCACTATTTTGCTTCACCCTGTGATCATCGTTAAGGCTTTCCAGTAAATCACCAATTTACGGAAGATGGAACACTACAGGCATTTAGCACATGCTAAGCTTGGCACTAGACTTACCAGCTTCTTAAAGCTTCACACTTAATTCAATTAAAAATGTTTTAAACAGAAACGGAACTCAAGCCTCACATTTTGAACTGTGCAGAAATGGATACTTACCCCAACTCTGTCATGCCATCAACAAATTCCTTTTTGCTGAATTCACATTGAGTAGCTGCTCTGAACTTCCATGCTACAACCAGAACACTGATACTGGCTGGGTCTAGGCTTAAATCATCACAGAACTGTTGAATCCCATCAATACCAATTTTATTTTCATCTTGTGGGTCTGAAGTTCAAAACAGAGAGAGGGGAATTGTAATTATTTACAAAAGCTATTTACAAATAATCATCTGCACAGCTTTGGTATATTGCATAACACAGGTTGTAATTTTTTCATAAGCTTCACAAATGTCTTCACTTGAAATCTAGTTAATTTTAGAAGTACCTTGAAGAGTATCTTTAAATAAGTTAGGCATTCTGCAAGCTTCCCTAGAAATTGATTTGCAACTTTTTCCTAAACTCATCAGCTAACGCCCATGAAATAGTTCTGTCTTCTCTCCAGAATGCTCTATGAAGGATCTGAATTAGCAAGGAGATGCCTGATCACATCTAAAACCAGTAAGCCTGATAAACACATCAAAATGTACAAGATACTTACTCATTAGCATGTATTAAACTTTTAAAGAAAAACAAAAGCAAACAAAAAATCCAATAAAAAACAACCTCCCAAGTGAGCCCACAGATTTTACTTCCTGATAGGGGTATATGCAAATCCTCTATAACTTTGTTTAAAGACCACAATTAACTCAAACATTTTTGGTTTGTAACTATAAGTCAGGGAAACCATCAAAACGTTGCCCACACAGTGATTTAGCATAACAGGGCCTTAAGCTAAAGGATATAATTTAGGAAATACTATGTTTCAATAGTACAAAGTTTACTACCTTTCTGAATGTCTGTACCATCGGCTAACTACCTACCTCAGGATAGTTGTCATTGTAACAACTCTGTTACTGTAACAAAATTCTTTCTCAAAAAAGCCCCAAACCCAAACAAACAAACCCCCTTGCGTGTAAACTTAAATAATTGGAGGGGGGAAAAAACCCCACCCAAACAGCAAAAAAATCCCTAAACCCAACCACCTTTAGTTTTAAAAGGATGACAATTGACAGACTACAAAACTGTCTTTCCCAGCTTTTGATAGGAAACCATTTCAGTATCCTAAGTCAAGTAAATTTAAGACTAACTCCTTAAGCTGGTAAGATTTTCAACCACACTATTAAGTCTGTATCCAATGATAACTTGATAAAAGAAAATAATAAGTCAAAATAAAACTTTATCTTTTTTGTGTATGTGTGTGTGTGTGTGTGTGTGTGTTAAGATAACAGCTCTTTCACTTTTCCAGCCAGTATGACAGTGGAAGAAATGCTATCACACAGGGAAGTTAATTTAGGAAAGACTTAGACCCGTTAAACAAAGAATCACCCCCATGGTATAATTCAGAGACCTTTGAGCAGGAATAACAAATAATCATATCTATCCCACTGTATGCCAGATCTGGTTCTAAGACATGTAAAATGCATTTTTTTATATATTTGGGGAATAATTTAAGAACTGAAGGCAAAAAGTGCACTAGTGTTGAAATCAGTGGAAAAATTCTGATGGTTTTAAACCATATATCTTTCATCCTTATCATGTTTCATGCCATCCAGGTAACGAGGAATAATAATGAAATTGGTTTGACAGAGTTGCTGGGTAAACAGATAAGAAAACTAACAAAAAGCACAGAAAATGAAAGACCTCTCATCTCAGATTTCAAAAACAGTGGAATATATACAATATTCTATAGGCCCTGTAGGACAAAGGAATTCATTGTGGTTGCAAGGCAAACAACTCAGGTTTAAGCTACATATTAAAAAAAAAAAAAAAAGGAAAGTCCTTAACCAAACCTTTTATTGTCTCCTCTCAAATCTTGTGAATGTTTTGCTCAAGTTTAGAACTTTACTTAAGTGTTAAAGTGCTATAACTGCAAAGGTATGCTGCTAACCATAACACTGACATAAAACCAACTAGACCCAACTAGACTTTCTTTTGCAAAAGCCAAGTGGTATAGTTTGCTACTGCTAGAAAATGATGAATAATAAATAACATTTGTGACTTTTTTTTCATTTTAGATATTCTTAGTAGCATTTATAAATTTGCATATATTTTTGATCCAGCAATCTCCAAGACTGACGTGCAAGGAGTACGCAAAAGATTTAGATATGTATATATGTTATTTATATATTTGCATATATATAAAACAAACTTTAAAAATGTGATTCGTTAGGGCTTTTTTTCCCAAAGGAAATGCTATAGTGTTGCTGGTTTTTTTTCCCTACAAAATTAATTACCAGATAATAATGAAATAATAAAGAATATCTATACTTAAAATAGAACACATGTGAAGAGTAACAAAAAAAAAAAAGGTGGAAGCAACATCATGTGAACAGGATAAAGTGTATACAAAGCATGCCATACCCTGCAATTCGAAAAGTCATAGTAGAGTCATTGTGAAGAGTTCATTTTTTAAAACAAGGTGTATGGATCTCAGCAGGGGCTGGTAATGATTCCAGCCCACTCTGCTCTAACATATAATGAACAAGGCACACATTCATGTCAGGCAAAAAGCACTGTTACCTGGATCACGTACATTCTTATATTTACATGACTATCTTTTATTTTTACTGTTCTTTTTAACAAGGCTGTAAAATAAATAGAAAAGAAACAACGCTGCCTTTAATCCATTTCCCTATGTTTCTCTCTCCAAACCTCTCTGAACAGGCACAGTACTTTTACTTGTGCTGTAATATGCCAGCACAAAGAATAAAATAGGGATGGAGTTTCTATGACTAGTAGACTCCTAGCTGTAATGTTATCTGAAACAAGTTTTATTTTAATATATAGAAATACTACTGTCTTTGAACAGAATTAACTCCCCCAAATATTAGTATAAGAATAATATGTATTATTTTGCCACACAAAGTACACTGTACATATATTTAATAGCAGCCACTGGCAATACATCAAATAAATTGCATAATAAGCTTTACTCTCCCCGATATGCAGCTGACACTATTTCCTCACGATAGGTTTAATTTCCTACTGTGAATTTACTTTAAACACTAAAGGAATACCTACAGAAGTTGCGTACTGTACATTAAGAGCATTTTAAACCTTTATTCTTATCTCACTACCACAAAGACAGAGCGAGAAGCAAAAGCTAGCAAT
Organism: Gallinago undulata; assembly: GCA_026546715.1. Lineage (NCBI taxonomy): Eukaryota > Metazoa > Chordata > Aves > Charadriiformes > Scolopacidae > Gallinago > Gallinago undulata. Next base: position 143,882,984 of record JAOTQQ010000001.1, on the reverse strand, counting down.
CTTTCCTTAGAAGTCCTTAGGAATGACAGAGGGAAAAGCAGAAATACCATCCAAGCAAAATAATTAGAAAAAAACCCAGACCCACAACAAAAAAACCCCAAGCCTTACCTTTGTATCGATTATACAATTGCTCTAATTTCTTCTTGTCTACTGAATTTTTCATGGATTCTTTGTAGTACAAGTCTGGATTCTGGAAGTAGTTGTCTGTTGCCACTTCTAGTTTCCACTCATTCTGCATTAAGCAGTATATAGCAGTCCTTTCACCAGCCTGGGTAAATGCCATAAACTGGCGCACCTTGTCCTTCTGAGACGATTTAAGCTTATGCTTTAGGATGCAAAAGAAGCAGGAAAGCCAATGAAGCTAATCCAGAAGTTTGTTTCAGCATTCTACTACTAACTCCTATATTTAAAAGGTTTTAGTTTTCTTGTTGATGACAACTTTCACTTCAGAATTACAGGAAGACAAAGCCTTGTTCTTCTGCAGTTAAAAAGACAGCATTTTCTTCTGAAAATTGAAATGACAGCATCTATATATACATGTTTAGCAGCACATTTGTATTTCTGCTTTATAGCTCGCACATGCGTAAGTTTTTCTGTTCTGTAACAGCAGTAAACACAAGTTTCATCATATAACAATATGGTTATCTTCTGAAAATATGCCTCGTGGTTATACAAACAAGGAATTACAAAGGCACAATTTATAGATTCTGAAACAGTCATTCATACACAGAGAAAAACTGCTCAACAGTATTCCTAATATTTTCCTAGCAACAATGAACAATGCAAAGCTTAATCATTTTAAGTGATCAGCTGAAAAAGGCAGAAGCATTTATCACGCTTTTATGTTAGAAACCATTACCGACATAAGACAAAAAGAAAATAGACAAAGCAGACACGTCAGAATGTAACATTTGCTGAATGTTACAATAAGACTATAATGTTGCTGTGTGATCTAAACGTTTAATTAACTCTGAAAAAGATGTTTATACTATTAATATGACAAGCAACAAAATTGCCTATTAGAGTGGCACCAATACGCTGTTTCTCCTAATGGCAGCTAATTGCAGCAACCATCTCAACACAGCACCCCTGAACTTCTGGAAAACCCAAGAGGTGGGAACAGGGATTTCATAGGGAGCAAATTTGCTATTACTCATCATTATTCTTTACATGAAACTGGAAAAAAAAAAAAAAAGAAGAAGATAAATTAAAAGTTTGGGTTTTATTATATTCTGATACTTTTCAATTTCATTAAACCATACTTAGCGTGTGTTCTGGGCCACCAATTAAGCTGAAAAATTTGTCTACGTTCCTCACTACTGCCTAAATCATCAGGTACAGCAGAAAATTTACTGGTCTCTTAAGTATTGGGGGAAAATTGAATCCTGATTCAGCAGGGAGTAAACACAGGACCATCTTTCAGTTTACTTGTTATCTCTTGTACACATATGGATGGTGACATCTTGACTACAGATGGTCCTGAGACAAGAAGCACATCAAGTAAACAAGATAAGGACTTGGGTCTTTACTTATATAAAATTGAAAAATCTTGTAGAAGAAACACGTAAAGTTTCTTTTTTGTACAAGAACACACACACAAAGCGGTAAAAGAGCTGAAAGGATAACGACAATGTATTTTGGTAAGAAAGCACCCCAATAAACCTTCGACCGCAAGCTCTGTGTAGCCTTCCTCCCTCAATTTCCATTAAGGTCTAAGCAGGAGAGTCTCTCTGCCCCAAGATCTTCTTCAGTTACATAAACTTCTTTTTTTTCAGCAACAAACTTGGCGACGGTCACTTTGACACAGAGGACTCTGACAACAATTCCAGAGTCAAACCCAGGCGCCTAAGGGTGTTTTCTCGGGTTCAAAACCAAACGCCGAGCTATCTGAACAAAACTGAAGACCAGAAACGACTTCGACTGCGCGGTCTACAGCCTAGTTTCTGCGGTCGGTTTGTGTTTAACGCCCTGCGCAGCCGTCGGTGGCACCTACCGACCCGCTCCTACGGGGGTGGAAGGTCTGGAAGCGGCGTTTCTCACACAACTTCCCACCGACGGAGCCCAAACGAGGAGACGTACCTCACACAGACATCCTCCCCCACACCCCCAAGTCCCCAAGCCCCGGGGGGAAGGCGATTCGTACCGCACCTTTCCCGCCGGTCCCAGCTGCGGGGCCCGTCCGGCCGCCGCTGCACCTGCCGGGGGCCGGCCCGGCGGGAGGCGGCCCCCTCCTCGCCCGGTGCCGGCCGGCGGGAGCCAGGGACACGGGGCTCCGGCAACCTGCCCCACCAGCCCCAAGCCCAAAAAAGGCAAAGGTACGCGACGCGCCGGCCGCCGCCGCTCGAAATACCCGCGGCGCCGCCCGCACGCCCCCGGTGACCTTCCCCGTTCCCGGCCCCGGGGGGGGCGGCGGGAGGCCGACTCCACGCGCTGCGGGTGTCGTCGTCGTCCCCCCCTCCCGCGGCTCGTCCCCCGTTTCCCCGTCCTGCACCGCTTTCCCCCCCCTTCCCTCCCCGGGCATGGGAGCGGGACCCAGCTCTGAGAGAACGGAGCGGCAGGAGGGTGCGGGCGGCTCGGCTTGCCGCACCAAGCGGTCGGAGGCTGCTTAGGGCTCCCCCTCCCCAATTCCTCCACCTCCCTCGCCCCCACTCCCCCCCTCCCTCCCAGCTCTTACAACCTACCATTTTATCACCGGCGCTTCCACCAACTTCACCGCCCGGCACCGCCTCCCGCGCAGGCGCGCACCGGATCCCGCCCCCGCCCCCCCCCCCGCCTATCGCCGGCCGCGCCGCGGGGCCCAGGCGCAAAGGCGGGGCGGAGGTGGCTCCCCCCCCGCCCAGGCTCAGCTGCCCGGCTCCGTACACCGCGGGGCCGGGGTGCCGCGTCTCCCGGGGTGCGCCGGGCCTGGCGGCGACTACATCTCCCGGCGTGCGCCGCGCGGAGCGGCCGGGGAGCGCGTGTGGGAGGCGGGGGGACGGGCCGGGCCGGGCCGGGGGAATCCGCGGTTACGCTTCCCGTCGGACGGCGGCGCTCGGACCGCAGCTCCCGCCTGACTCTGCGCTTAAAGGTGCCGCTCGGTAACCGGCGCAGGGGGGAGGGTGGCGGCCGTCGGCAAGGACGGGGCTTCTCCGTGCCTTCCGTCAGCCGCCGCCGCCTTCCCCTTACCCGCCCCTCCCCGGCCTCCCTCCCTCAGGTGAGCAGGGCGGAGGGAGGGAGGGAGTGAGCGAGCAGCGCCCAGAGCCGGCGGCTGCCTCCGTCTCCTTCCCCTTAACGGCCGGGCCCGCCGCTGCCCTGAGGTGGAGCCCTTCCCGGTGGTGGGTGCGGGTGTGCGGGGGGTGAGGGCTGCCAGGAGGCGGCGGCGGGTTTGCCCCTCCTGCGTTGGGGATGGAAAGTTGAGCTTCGGGCTGCGGGGCGGCCTCCTCCCTCCGCCGCCATGAGGGAGCGGGGACGAGGGGGGTTGGGTGGGGGTAGTCGCCTCCGCGTTCTCCAGATCTTTCTGCCTTCTCCCCCTTCTCCCCGGCCTTCCCCCAGGAAGAGGTACCGGCCGGGCGCTGCCTGGAAGCCGGCCGGCGAAGAGAGGCGGCGGCAAGGCAAGGAGCGGCCCTCCGGCTGCCATCGCCCTCAGGTGAGTGCGGGGCCTGGGCTGCCCAGCGGGTCCTGGGCAGGAGATTTGAATGGGAAAAGGGGGGGGGGGGGGGGGGGCGGGGGGGGGGGGGCGCGGGCGGTGCCAGATGCGGGAGGGCCCGCAAGCGTTTCTGGAAGAGAGGATCAGAGTTTGCCTTGGAGGTGGGGTCTGGTGTCCGCTTGAAGGGAAGCCCTGCGCTCCGGTATCGTGTTCAGGAAGGGAGAAAAATCGGGAAGATGAGCTGCAATCCCTCGGAAAACAAACCGGGCTTACAAAGGACTCCAAGCGACAGGAGTTCCCTCTAATTTGATACATACTGGTGCATGGAGAGGAGCGGGTTTGGTTTTTTTTTTTCCTCTTTCTTTTTATTTGTACGCTGAAGCACATCATATTTTTATATGTGAGTCCATCATTCCCTTAAGAGCTTTTGAGTGCTGCCCCAGGTAGAACTTTTCTAAATCACAGAATGGTTAGCGCTGTAAGGGACCTTAAAGATCATGTAGTTCCAACCCCCTGCCATGGGCAGGGACACCTCCCACTAGAGCAGGTTGCTCAAAGCCCCATCCAGCCTGGCCTTGAACACCTCCAGGGAGGGGGCATCCACAACTTCCCTGGGCAACCTGTTCTAGTGCCTCACCACCCTTACTGTAAAGAATTTCTTTCTGATGTCTAATCTAAATCTCCCTTCTTTTAATTTAAAACCATTACCCCTTGTCCTGTCACTACACTTCCTGACAAATAGCCCCTCGCCAGCTCTCCTGTAGGCTCCCTTCAGATATTGGTAGGCTGCTATGAGAACTCCCTGGAGCCTTCCCTTCTCCAGGCAATGGTCTTTGCAAGCCAAGTATAAAACACTGCTACCGAAATAAAACTGTTATATGTCTGAACCACAGTGGTAGGTTTACACAGTGGGCAAACTTACTACTATAAATCTCTGCTCAGAATTTTGTTACGTGGTTATATGCTATGCAAGACCTGCAGCAGAGTCTTTTACTTACCTCACTGGAAGTGGAAACTTGAAGATACACTAGGTGTTTTCTTCTCCTTTCTCGCAGGAATAGATTGTGGTATATTCAGCAAAATCTTTCCTTCAACCATGTTAAACAGGAAGAGGGCATTACTTTGTATTCATGAAAAAATACTTCCTTAAATACCACTCTAGAATTTTGCCAGGTGGGGGGGATTGTTATCTTTTCCCAGTTTCTTAAAAATAATAAACCCCATAGCTTTATCAAAGTTCTGAAATATTTCTACTTTATTATTTTATTGAAATTAGAGGGATGTAGATATGCTTTTGCTACTATAATGATACTTTCAGTTCTTAATTTTAAATGTTTTAGCCCTTCATATTGTTAAACTGTAACCCATAGTCAGCTACTGATACTTTGGCTTGTACTTCATGCACTGACAAGAAATAAACCAACCCACAGACAGGTTTTCTGTTTTCTGAGTTTTGAAACAGGGATGAGAGGGCATTTTAGAAGTAATAGTAGTGCATGGCCGTGCTTGCCCTCTTCCTTCCCATTCTATATATTGAGGATGGCTGGCTGGTTTGGGTACTTGTGATTATAGGGAAAGAAGGTTTTCTCTTACACAGGCTACTTCCAGGTGACTGTGGCTGTATGTTGGTTCCTGATTCAGGCTGTTGGCCCAGAGATTAAGATTGTAGCTGAAGTTTTAAACAAATACCTGCTCTATTGACGATCTATTAATACGTTGTGTGTGGTGTGCATTTTTAGAATGCCATGATTCAGTGATAAATGTATGTTTTGTATGTACATTTATACATTGTTATGTATAGCTTTGTGGTGTGTGGGGGGGGGTTGTGCGGTTTTGTGTTTGTTTGAAGGGTTTTTTAAAGAAAATGTAACCTGGTTATTTTACAGCAATGTCTGTATTTTCTGTAGGATCTAGTTTTGAAACTAAGTCCTGCTTGGTGTTAAAAGCAAATGCAGCAGTTTAAATATAGATCTTCAAGTAGCTTCTGGGAAATGATCTTATGAATGAAATGATTTTACTATTAGTGTTCTTATAACTCTATTTTAAAATCATAAAATCAATAATTAGCTTTGAACCTAAAATGCCTAAAGGCCATGCAGCCTTTCAGGTGAAGGTCTTTCACCCAAACTAGTAGTGCTCAGAAGTCAAGGAAGTTTTGTGGTTATTTTTTTACTATAGAAAAGTTTCTTTCACAAGTATGATTTATAATGTAATTTGCTTCAGTTAAGCTTTTTTATTGTTAGGTTTTGTATAGTTGAGTGTGTTAATGCTTCTGAGACTGTATAAGTAACAAATGATTGTGATACCATTTTTTAGGATAGGTTTGAAAAAATACAACAGATTTACTGGTAAGAATAGTGAGTTCTGGTGCTAGGCTGAAGTACAGCCTATGGCATCATGGCTTAATATTTTTAATGGCGTTTCTGTTGTGTAAGCAGTGCAGGTGACTACCATATGAAATCACTGAGCTTTCCATTTGCTGTTTCTGAAACAAGATGACATCTAGAAAATAGTCAAGGGGAAAACAAAAATCTGTCAGTAAACTTGGGCTGCTTCTTGCTTTTGGTAACTGTTGACTGAAGGAGACCATATACATTCTGTATAGCAGTGTAGGATGTAGTTTTAAGTTTGTTTTCTACGTTTGTTTGACCTAATAGCTCAACATTATCATGTTTGTTAACTGATTGGTACTGTCTTGCAGCATGGTGTGCGTACTGGAGATGCAGAAATCATGTAGCAGAAAGCTTTGAGCAGTTGTGGATTATCAGTTTCTCCCAACAGCAATAAAAAGTGAAGAATGAAGGCGACTGGATTTATTTCCCTATGGACGTTGGTTTCACTGCCTTGTGGCCAGTTAGTAAATCCTGCAGAACGCGAAGATGTAGTAAAGCATGCAATAAAGCTGCACCGTGGGAAAGGAGCTGTTATCACTCAGAGAAGGCAGTGGGTGTTGGAGAGCTGCAGAAAACTGTCTGGTCTTCTTCGCCAAAAGAACGTTGTTCTCAACAAACTAAAAAATGCCATAAAAGCAGTTGAGAAGGATGCAGGACTGTCAGATGAAGAGAAACTTTTTCAGGTGCATACCTTTGAAATTTTCCAAAAGGAGCTAAATGAAAGTGAAAACTCGGTCTTTCAGGCAATCCATGGTCTCCAGAGAGCTCTACAGGGTGATTACAAAGATGTTGTAAATATGAAAGAAAGCAGCAGACAGAGACTGGAAGCCTTGAGAGAAGCTGCAATTAAGGTTAGTTCCCCCATGTTTATTACTAGAGTATTAATATTCTATTTGTGATTTTAATTTTATTATGGCATAGTTTCAGTCTGTTTTATTAAAAGATAGGATCTATTTGAAACTTGCAATGTTTTGCTGTTTCAAATGGATTTGAATGAAGTATGTGTTTTCATTAGTAAAATTAGAAGTAATTCTGGTGTAGAGCTTAAAACTTACTAGCAGTCAATAGTTCTTATTTCAAAACAAAGCTAAGCATAATCACAAGACCTATGGCAAATATTATGTTACAGGGAAAAGACTACAAGAAGTTAGTCAGTGCGCATAGCATGGTTGTATTAGATAAACCAGTGGGATTATCAGAGTAGAGATAGTGCCATAAATTGGCAAAATACGAACTGTTTATTCCACTTTAAATCAGAACTGCTCAACCAAAAATTTACAATTTAAACAGAATGACTTGCCTTTCATTTCCATATTTGTATAGATGTGGGTAAAATGGATGGGCAAATATATGAGATGACTAGATTTTCAATCTCAGTATAGCACTCCTAGCCTAAGAAGTGGATATTTGAAAAACAGTGCTTTGAGGGAAGATCTGGCTGAGAAAACTTTACCAAGAAAAGCACAGATGAATAACAGTTGAGCACAAGTACTTCATGGAAAATTTGAGTTCCCGTGTCAATGCAGACCTGTTAGGGTAGGCACAATCTGCCACTGTCTGCTGGGCTTGGTAGCACTCGGACTGTGTGCTGAAAGTCTCCCATTGAGAGAAAATGTCAGTTAATTGATTTGCTATTTAAATTGCTCTTTTCCTTGCTCTACCCCTTAGCCACTGGAGGACTATATTAAACATTTTCTTTGTTTACTGTCTTCTAAAACAAGAGGCTGCCCTTGCGCAAGGGAGCAAGAGAAGGAAAAATTTAATTGGGATATAGCATCTGAGCTGGGAGAATCTCTAAAGGGTGTTTGTGTAAGAGATGTGCAGATCTTAACAGGTGAAGGTGGCAAGAGATTGTGTGCAAGAACAGTGTGTAAGAAAGGCTGGTGGACATAGAAGTTAGGATGCAAAATTTGGACACTGGTGTCGTCTGTGCAGTGAAAAAAAGACTGAATTACGACAACTTTGCATAGGGAGTAGCTTGGATCTAAGTGTGTTCCAGTGAATTGCTTGATATGACTTTCATATTGGCACTTAATGATAGTGCCAGCCTCTGCTGCATAGAAAAGGTAGCAATTGTCATGAAAATTACTAGATTTTCCACCTTTTTTCCCTTAGAGCTCTTAAGATAGCAGCAGTGAAGCTGTCCAGAATCTTTTTTCTCATTTACCTATTTCTTGGCAATGTTACTGTAAAATAGTGAAATAATCTATTCTTGAACCTGAGAATGGTGCTTCCTCATTTTTCTCCTAAAAGGATGCTGGCCCGTGTGTCTACCGATGTGTTATAGATGTGTGTCCTGTCAAAACTTTACTTGTGGTGGACTGTGTAGACCTTTTTTGTATTATCATATCAAGATATTTAGTTGAACAAGCAATCTTTTACATTCTTCCTTCTTATGTCATGTATGTGATTATTTAAACAGAGTATTTGTTGTTCTAACCTTACAATTGTTACATGAAGTAAAAGGATAGGGGAGAGAATGCCAAAAAGATGAGAATTACATGGGATATATATTTTGGACTTCTTACTTCAGAAGACACACATGTCCAATTTTGTTCTGGTTTAATTTTACTGCAATGATTACTTTGGTGTACTTACAAGACATCCTTTCAATTTTTTAAACAGTGATTAAGTAGAAAATAAAAATGACTGTAGAAGGTGCTGAACTCTTCCTTTCATTGTATTTGTGTTGAGTTCTGCCATTTGGAAGTCTTTAATGTTGGGATACGTATGTATGTCTGATGCATTTTTTGCTGGTTCTGCTGCTGCTGGGAAAAGGTATAGCAGAACCATTCATGGTGGGAGAGAGGAAGGAAGAAGTGCTCAAAATAGCTTCTGCCTTCCTTTGCTCCAGGAATCTGTGTGGAGGTTCAGGTGTCTGCTGCTCAGACATGAAAGAATAACTCACAAGTAGTGCAAAGATGCATCCTCCTCTGAATGTACTTTTTTCATCCCTGATTAAACAGCAGAGAGCAACAGCAACACTGCGTTCTTAACCAGCATTACCCCAAAGTCTTAATCCTACTTCATATGTTTCTGGGTGTTCCAGTCTCCTGTTTAGTGCAGCACAATCCTTATGTGTATTACCTGGCTTAAAAGATTGTTTGGTATGTACTTTGGGATCAGATGTCTCCAATCTTGGCGTGAGTTGCAGAACAGTGTTTGTACTGTGATGCACTGCAGCTTGCCATGTAGCAGGCTGTGTGAGAGCTTGTCCTTTTCACGGACACCATTCTCTGTGATTGTCCCGCTCTGCTGCCAGGACACTGGTCTGTAGGTGTAAACAGAGATGCCGCTTTAATAGACTACAAAAAACTTTGTCTTCATTAATTAAAGGAACTTGGAGGTAAACTTGGATTTTTCAAAGCTCTTTTACCTTGCTGTTCAGTGAAGGTAAAATTCTTGTGAATCAAATCAATTTTTGTGAAATCAAATTCTCGGGAATCAGAGCCTTATTTATTTTTCTCTGCAGTTTGCCTCTGACTGTTCAGCCAGTTGGGCCTTGACCAACAGAAAGGACTGACCAGCTCCCTGCACCCAAAACCTGTTCCATTTTTGAGGGAAAGAATCTAACCCTCATCAATTCCATCTCATGTTCAAAGTTGTTGCTGACTGAGGAAAGAATCTGGAGCTCATATGGGAGCTGTTTTTTACATCTGTCAGGCAATGTCTGCTAGCAGAGAACAACAGATAGGAAATGTTTTTCCTTGAGGCTGTTTGAGAGTGACTGTGTCTCTTGCTTATCTGTTGCATAAGAACTAAAGCAGCTGACATTGGGCCAAACGCATTAATAGTTACGTTTTTCCCAGCGCCAGTTATTTTGGGAACCGGGTAATTTTCATCGTGCTGGTGTAACTATGGTAATTCTAAACACCAACAGACAAGAGCCAGCAACTCTGTGGTTTCTTCACAACCAGAAGTATTCATCTGACTGTGAGGATTTTAAAAGGGGTGAAGCTACAGTTACAGGCTGTACTGAATGTACTCATGTCTTGGCATCAAGGAATTGATTAAATTATATGCATGCTCTTGCAAGTTTCAAGGGGAAAAATGTCCATTTGCAAACATGTGCAAAGTCCAGTTACTTAAACATAGGAGTTTAGGACTATTTTAGGTACCCAGGTTATCCAAGATGTCTCTGTGGGGTAGGCTGATAAAACACAAAACCTAAGAGAGACTTATGTTCTATCTGATTTCTAACTGGGTATGGCAGGGCATATAAAATGGAAACAGAAACTTGTGTTTTCTGGGAATTCAGTCTGACCTAGAGATTGCTTACGTTTTTTTGCCTGGTCTGTTTTTTCCCTTTTTAATAATATGGGCAATCTTAAAGAACAGGTGTAGCGTCTCTCTCATTTAAGTATTCTCAGCATCCTGAATTTAACTGAGAGGAAGAAGCCTGCCATTGTGTATGTTTCCTCATTCATAGTTGTTCTCTCTCTCAACCAGTGTGTCTTTAAAAGAATGTAGGTGTGTAAAGTGAAGCATCTTATCTTTTTTCCAAAAAATCACAAATTATACCCTGTCAATACACAAAGCATTATGTTTGGTTATCATCTTGTTAACTATTTAGAAGGTGCAGTGTTAAGCCTGGTGTTGATGAGTAAATAAACTTACTTTTTTAGTTTTTTTGTTGAACCTGAAACATCCAAAGAGAAACAAAACATCACAACTTTTTCAGGGAAGCTACTGAAATAAGTTTACACCATATCAAACCACATCAGCATTTTTTCTTTTCTTACTTCTGAAGCCTAGAAATGGATTTCAGAAGTCATTAGTGCAAGTTCAGAAGAGGTCCAAACTGAAAACATGGACAAAATCAAGTATTTTACTTCTGATAGGAAAAATGCTTATTGGGAAACACAAGCAGGAACCTCACCTAGAGTGCTTGACTGCTCACCTGTACGCTCTCCCAATTGCTTTTATTTTTTTGTAGCTCTTTCCTCAGTTGTAAATTTTGAAAACCATAAACAGACCTCTTCCCACACTTATAAAATAGCTTATAAAATTAAGATTGTGTTTTCCTCCTAATTTGTTTGTTGTAGCTAGTAAAGCTATGCTTTCAGTGTTATTATACTTCCATGCTAAAGCACTGAGCAGTAAACTTACTTGTCTCTGAAATGTCTCCTAGAGTTCCTCAAAGTAATTCCTTTCTTCTATTTTCTGGATCATAACCATGGGGCAGCTCTACTCTTTAATGGCAAGAGTGGATTTAATAGCAAGAAAAGGCAATTAGTGGATATTTTGTTTAGTGGTTGTTTCTCTTGCCTGCTTTCCCCAGTGAAAGTTGGTGCAAGAGAAAGCAATCTCCAAATAGCATTATGAAGTTCTATATTGCTTTTGCAATTCCACTCGTAAGATGTTTTGTGTCAAAAGAAATGTACATCTGTCAGATGTTTTTCTGCTTGAAGGCCTGGCCAGCACTTTATCTGTGTGTTGTAAAATTCAACAGGAAGAAATGGAATACGTTGAACTCTTAGCAGCAGAAAAACATCAGGTCGAAGCCCTTAAGAACATGCAACATCAAAACAAAAGCCTGTCAATGCTTGATGAAATTCTAGAAGATGTCAGGAAGGCAGCTGATAGACTGGAAGAGGAAATAGAAGAGCATGCCTTTGATGACAACAAATCTGTAAGTGATGTTTCAGACTCAGTCTTTTAATTGATGTGCTTTTATTTTTCAGTTGGTATTTGCACTGTAGGGGTGTTTCTTAACCCTTGTGTTAAATAGTTGTTAGGATTTTAGTGACTGCTTTAAAAAACAAAAAACTTTGGGTTCTATGTTTGTTCTTGCTTCCCTTTCAAGAGAAGAAAATATTTATTGGTAGAACGATTACTTTTTGGGAGTGAGCAAACAGGAATAATTACTCCTTTTTGCTAGTGATTTTTGTGCTTTTTGATTTGCAAGTCTTCCCTGCAGCTGCCACTTTGACAGTGACAAGTGTAGTGTGTCTCACTGATAAAGCCCGGGAGAATTATGACATCTCAGTGGTGGTGGTGGGGACTGTGATATTTAGGCTTTGCAGGATATGGAGTTACCATGTTAAGTGTAGTCTCCGCTTTTTTCTCTTTCATTTTGTTGAGAAAGTTATGGGAGAACAAGAATCCTTGCAGTTAGTTTTCACAGTCTGGGAAAAGATATATTGTTCAAGGTAAGGACCTGAAATGTTTTTGTGGTGTTGCTTTCTTCCATGTCTGACTTCCTCTGCTTTTCGTACATTGGCCTGTTTGCATCATTCCTTGTTTCTGTGTTGCATGATGGACAGTATCCCTCAGGTAAGGCTGTGTGTATTTGGAGCTGGGGGTACATCAGTTTGTTCTAGTATCCCATTGTGCTGTCCCTGGGGACTGACTCTATAAATTGGTGCTTTTTGCATAAATAAGGTTTGCAATTTTATTTGGCCTTAGCTCTTGAATGGTTTTTGTTGATTTGCAGCTTGAATCCTGAGGCGAGTATAGTTCTTGAATTCTGCTGAGGAAGGAAAAAGGCAGTTGGTCTGTAGTAGAGAGCCAGGTCACTTTTTTTTTTTTTTTTGTGTGTGTGTGTAGCTGTACTTGTATTGAGAGAAAGTGAAAGCAGCGTTTTATTTTGTATATGCCAGATGGCAGCAATTGTAGCCAGTGGGCATCCTATCCAGCCAGGACCAACAGCGGTGAAGGGACCAGCTGGCTGGGGTGCCCTCTTCTGTTCCACTGGGGTATAACGGCAGGTTTCAGAGAGGATCAGGAATGAGGTTTCTTCTGCTACACCTGTTAATTGGCAGCACGCCAACGCATCCTCCTTCTTCAGTGTATCCCCTTGGTTTTCTGCTTGTATCTCTGTTCATAAAAGAAAAGGAATCGTGAAATGCAACCCGGAAGGGACTATTTACCTCTCCATCTTTGCAAGAAGCATCTGGTGTGTTTTCTCTTAAGCTAGAACTCTGGAACAAGGGAGTTCAAATAGAATGATCAGTAAACTGATAAAGATATAAAAACATTTATTAAAATGTAAACAAACGGAGAAGTGTAGTAGGTAAAAATGGAAAAAAAAAGAATCTGAGCTAACCCACTTAATGTGAGACAAGAGTATTTGCGCACTGTGTTCTGTTATGTACAACCTACTTTCAGAAATTGTTTTAGGAAATAAAATCCTGAAAATAACTATTTTCTCCCAATATGTCTTCAAATTGATTACTATTTAAAAACTCATCAGAACCTGTGCCATGTACTTTTGGTCTTCTAGCACAGTCTCTTTTGTCAGTTCCCTTTTCTTCTGTAAAAGTAAAAATGTGCCATAATATCTACACAATGTATGATTTTTGTATATGTTACACAGAAAAAAAATATTTTTCATAACTGTCATAACCTTATAAACATCTTCCCTTTTTTCCTAACATTGTTTCTGACCCAGGCTGTGAACTCCACTAGATGAGTATTTATCCAACTGCATTGCCTTTATATGATCTTTGATACATTTTTTATTTTGGTGCAGAGAAGTTTGGTTGGATTCCAGACACACAAGCTACTAAGTACAACGGAAAATGTAACAAACTCTATATGAATTTAGAGTTCCAGAGTTTCAAAGTAGATGCTTCACTGCTGATTTTTTTTTTAATAAGATAATTTTGCTTAGTGAACATTGTCGCTGATATCATAACATTAAATTCCCCAAAAGATACTTGAACAGATGCTGGCTTGTTAGCATTTTGGTTTTTTAGGCAAAGTAATAGTCATCTGCAAGATGAGGACACTGCACTGAAAGTGAAATACTTTACACTGACTTACAGTCAGTTTAAAGTATGTTCTATATTGCAGAGCTAACACTTAAACACTAAGTGCTAAGCTCTCTTTTAGTATCCCTGGACTAGCAATGAGGGTGTGGGAGAGGGGGTCAGGAGCAAAGGTGACAGAAAAACAGTAGGATTGAGCACTGACTGTGTATTCTGATTAGAAGCAGGTCTTCATCTTTGCTGACTGTAGGGAAGCCTTTCTTCTTTGCTCCAATACTGTGAGAATAGTTTGCATGTACGTGGCATGCAGCAGCTCCTGCTTTCTCCCATCAGCTGAAAGTGTGAAAACACGGTTTGGTCTCTTAGACTTGGCAATGGACACATCATTCTGGAATGCAAAATAGCCTGGTAAGTGGGCAGCTTAGGGAAGTAAAGGCAAAATATAGACAAAAAGACTGGTGGTTTTTTTTTTTTTGGGGGGGGGGGAACAGGTGAAAAGACAACTTTCATAATGCATGAAAAGGAAATGTTCATCAGCCTCTCACTCCAACAGCTAAAAAGGCTGGTGTTTGAAGCAGCTGTTTTATGCTTCCAAATAATTCTGCTAATTTCATGATTTGTTTCATGTTTCTTCCCTCCCCCCCATCCTCCCCATTCTTAGTGACTTACAGTTCTTTAGAGGCCCATCATATTGTATGATGTACAAAAAACAGAGGAAGAGGTCATTCCTATGATAAACATTTTTATGGAATCATATATGCACACATAAATGTAAAGAGTGGAAAAGAAGGATGAAAATTGCAGATTAAATATTTCATTTTCAATATTTAATCTGAACAGTTTGGGGAAATGTACTGGGGAATCAGAAAAAAAAAAAAGGCTGTTTTATTGATGATTTATGTGAGTGCATTGCATCATTAAATTGGGAAGTTGCTTGGGCAAAATAAAGCAATCCAGAAAAGTTGAATGATTTGTAGTCGGTCACTGGAATGACAACAGCCTACTTTCTTTACTAGAGTCTAAAAGAAGTAACAACCTTAACTGTTGCTGAGTAGTGATAAAATCTACATTACTGAAAATACAGTGAATACTGAAATCATCCTACTGTCTTCCACTTTGTAATTACAGGCACTAGAGACAGTGCTAGGTAGAAGCAGTTCTTATTCTCTTGCCTTCAAATTTACAGGACAGTGACTTTTTCTTGAGTTGGAATGTAGTCATTGCAGATTTTTTGTGAACTAAAAATCACTTTGTAATCTCTAGTTGTTCTTGTTCAAGGGCGTAAAATGCTATATTCCAATCCAACCTCTTGTGGTTGAAATGTGATAAAGTGCTTTTTAAAAAAAAACAACTTCAGATTAAGTGCAATTGAAAATACTGAATTGGAACTTTACAGTTTTGAAACCTGTCCCGGTTTGAGGTAAAACCGAACCAGTTTTGTGTTCTGTAATTTTACAGTTTAGTTAGGCCTCCTCTAGCTCTCTGAAATTAACAGCATATTGGAGAGAAAACTGCTCGTTCTCAGGATGATAAGGCCAATGTTTGGGCTACAATGGCAAGGAACGGAATGCAGAGAAGCCGTGCTTATACTTATTGTGATAACAAGCAAGGTCAGCCAATTTTCATTATTTGCCCCTTAGAGGGTCAGAAACGGAAAAGCGTAAAGGGGTCCCACCTATGGGGAGGAACGGACAGAACAGGTGACCCAAAACTGACCAACTGGAGTATTCCATCCCATCTGCCCCATGCTCAGTATAAAAGCTGAGGGATCAAAGGGCCAGCTGTTCTCCTCTCTGGTTCTCCTGCTGCTTCTCCGTTCTCCTGCTCCTTTAGCTTCTACCAAGATGGCCGACGTCCAAAGAGGACCCTGTCTGTTCGACTGCCTTTGATCCCAATCTGTGTGTGCCTGACTCCAGAGGTGGAATCCAATTCCCATCTGTCACTGAGTCTAGTCTGGGACTCTCCCAGTGCCTGCTGGTGACGGGACTGTTATCCTGGGAGCTTAACGCGGTTTTATATATATTGTATCTATTTCATTATTTTCTTCTTTTTTATTTTAATATTAATTCTTCATTAAAGTAGTTTGTTCTAAACTGCACTCTCTCTCTCCTTATCTCCTCTTCTCCTCTCATTTTGGGGAGGGGAAGGGCCATCTGTCAGTCTGGTTGCAGTGATTTTGGCTGAAACCACGACAAAACCCTCTCTCTGTATTTTTTTGGTTGGATAACTTGGCTAAAGAGGTCTAGAAATCCCTTTGGTTTTTAAATAAAGCAAATTATAGCCTTTTCAGTTATGGACATAAAATTTTGGTAAAGAAATGGAAAGGCTCCCCTAAGAATAAACTGCAGTAAACTGCAGTATTTTCAGTCTGTCAACAAATTCTGGAGCACCTTTGAGCACCACTAATAGTCTTCTTTTTTTTACTGTATGTTTCATTGACACACACCCCTTTTTTTTTATTATTTGCTTTTTTTTTTCTTGCAGGTAAGAGGTGTTAACTTTGAAGCAGTTTTAAGGGTAGAAGAAGATGAAGCCAACTCCAAAAGAAATGCTTCAAAAAGAGAAGTAGAGGATGACCTGGGTCTCAGTATGCTTATTGATTCCCAGAACAATCAGTATATCCTCACCAAGCCCAGAGATTCAACCATTCCTCGTGCTGATCATCATTTCATAAAGGTAATAATTTTGGAGACATTCTTGTCATTCATTTTGGTAAGATTTAGTCCCACTAGTTTGCAGGCCAGTACGGCTTGATTGGATTGAGTATAGTTTCAGCAATTGTCCCCGTTCGTGATTCTGCTGTCTACTGGTGATCTGGCCAATGCGTTCCCTACTCATACTATAGTCTTTGCAAGACCGATTGCGATGCTGCATGAATCCTCTCTGGTTTTATTTGATTTAACTTGTTGCACCTTTGGGGCAGCATCCCTTCTCTCGGACTGCAGTGTTAAAGCAAATTACTGCTTTGCCTGATAAGCCACTTATTGTCACTGGAGAGACTTTATCTGTTTGTCTCCTGTTGTGAAAAAGGGATGCTGAAAAATACATAGATGTGTTTTTAATTGCCTTTGTGCTTTGTGAAGAATGGATGGGAATATTTACAAAAAAAACCACAAACCAAACATAACCAAATGGATCTGTTTCACCATTTTGTTTTAATGCAAAGTGTCATTCCCTCCACAACTCCCCATGAAACTGTCTACTTCCTATAATGTATTTAAAATATTTAATAAATTGACCAAAGGTCTCCAAAGCTACCAGTTATTTAAGGTCAGTACCAAATCTGCTTCATCTGCAAAACTGTAGTGCTTACACTTACAACAAAGTGCTCAGGTTAGTTTACTGTAGTTGTTTCTTTTCACACGCAGTATTTTACATTTAATTTTACTGTGCTGTTTATGTTTTGAAAGATAATACTCCTTTAATCACAAATTTGTGTGTCCTTTATATTAATGCATTTGTAACTCCTCTATTTAGGATATTGTGACAATAGGAATGTTATCTTTGCCATGTGGCTGGCTGTGCACAACAATAGGATTGCCAACCATGTTTGGGTATATCATCTGTGGAGTACTCTTAGGACCATCAGGACTAAATAGTATCAAGGTAAGTGTGCAGTTGCTTCTTGACTGATTAATTTGTTGAAATCTTTAAAAGTAGTTTTTAAAAAATATGGTATTGCCAACCTCATATTTAAAAATAAATTAAAATCCCCAAACCTGGACCTTCACAAAACAAGGCCTTAAAATCTTATGTCTTTGAATGATTTTGTTTTCAATTTTTTTCTCCTATATAATCATGACATAAGCAGTTGTTGAAAGTGAAAGCTGAAGGTTGTGTGTTGTGGGGGTATTCTTTGTTCCTTTCCCTTTCCCTCCTTTCCCTTTCCCTCCTTTCCCTTTCCCTCCTTTCCCTTTCCCTCCTTTCCCTTTCCCTCCTTTCCCTTTCCCTC
>JAOTQQ010000001.1:143851689-143865202 GCA_026546715.1 Gallinago undulata | reverse complement strand
CTTTCCCTTTCCCATCATAAAGCATCCTATTTGAGAGCCAAATTATTTCAATGACATCAAATATTCAGAAACTTGCAAAAAGTCAGTGTTAGCAGTAGAGGAAGTATTTAAAATGAGTAGTTCCCTGAGTAGCACAGCTTGACTTCCTAGAGAGTTATTTGACATCTCTGTAGCTCTTTCATCCATCTACTTCTTTTCCAGTCTCCTGTCTACATTCCTCAAGTCTCTTGAACATTTTTAGCTCCGTCATGTGTACCCTGATTACTAGCTCAGTGTGAAACCCTGGGCTGTGGTTGGTGAAACAGTGCATGTGTTTTGATTAGTGGTCTGGTGGGCATTAACAGATTGTTTAGCCAGCAGGCAAAACAGAACACGTGTGAAGGTTGCATGGTAATGTTCGGTTAAGTCAAATGTTTGTATTACATTGATATCCATGTAAATGCTTGGAACTTACTATCTTTGTAACCTCTGCTCTTATGTGGACTTTTGTTATAAAATTACTCTTGGGCTCAAAAGTAAGTAGGGGTAAGTAGAAATTGTAGGATTTCATTAATCTCATATTGGAAGAGAAGGCTACAAATATCATACTTCCAAAATTTCATATTCTAAGATTGAGATTAAATAATAACCTTTGTGTAGTACGTAACTTCTAGGTTGAGAAGATCTGGAAAATGTGACCACTTAGACTGAGAAACAAGTTTGTAAGCTTGGCATTAGAAGGAGATTCAACAACCAAATTTCAGTCTTACACTGAAGATGATGTGGACAGAACAGTGATGAAGGAGGTTTCTTTAGGACAGTTTCTTAGTGAGCTGCCTGTTTGTTGTGGAGCTGTGATCAAACAATATTTGTCTGGATAATGTTCATGTTGACTGCGTCTCTTGTGTGTTCTCTCTCCTTTTGTCTCTTCTGTGTTTCATAAAGTTGAATGTCAAAGGAATTTATTAGGCAGACAGAAGTACTTTTGGAATGCAAGCTTTGGCGTTTTAATAACATGTGCATAAAACGTTAACCTATTTATTTTCAACAAGCAAGCAAGGTTACCTAGATCAATGCACGTGTGCATTTTGAGTGACCATCGCTATCCAACCAAATTATCTAATAGCAGCCAGGTGATGGGAAAAATGTTTGAACCCTAAAGATGCTCAGGGAACTTCTGATGTTACATAGCCAGCAACTGAACTGCCTTTGAAAACATAATGAGAAACAATTTGTTTTGTAAGTGGATTTATAATTTTTATTATAAGTAGACTGCTATGCACTGATTTTTTTTTTTTTTAAGTCTATTGTACAGGTGGAGACATTGGGAGAGTTTGGTGTATTCTTCACTCTCTTTCTAGTTGGTCTGGAATTTTCTCCTGAAAGATTAAGAAAGGTATTCTTGTATACCACCTCTGCATTACAGAATTTAATTACTAATGTTCAAGTTATCAGTTCTATTTCAGATTTTTACATTTTCCCAATAATACACTGGTGTAACTTTGTGTATAATACACAAAGTTTATATTTGTGTTATGTAACATCTTTGAAAAGACAAATATGACATCTGCTTCTTCTCTTTAACTCTTTGGAAAGAACAGAATGCACTATTTATTTGGTGGCTCAAAAAAACCCTTTGCTATTTATCTTCATTTTAGTAAAACAGTTGGATTACCAGAAAAATCTTGCACAATTTATGGCAATCCATCTCTGCTTTATTTTAACATGCAGTAACATGCAGTTGCTGTTATGGAGTGTCCAGTGATGTTTGCCAGTCCTGTTATAAAAAAATATCAGTTAAAGTACTGCATGCTGAATTGATGATACATGTTGTACTGGCTAATAAACTGATTCTGCAAGTATGTTAGCACAATCTGGAATATTACGTGATGTGACCTTCAGCAAAAAGGTACAAGTTTCTTTTGGTCTTAATTAAAAAAAATAAATTATTAACTCATAAACCATCTAGAGTTTTCATAGTGGAAAATACTGCTGCAAAATAATATAAGGACTGTATGTATGTAGAGTTGCATTGTATGATTTGTTCCTAAACTGCTGAGTTAATGAGACTATAGAATCTTTAACTGAAATGTATTAAAACTTATGAGCATTCAGCTTAATCTGCTATTTCTAGTCCATTTAAAGGCAAAGACAAAAATCAGTAGTTCAAAGGTTCCTAAACTGTAGTATGTACATTGCTACTTCAGAACTGTGTGCTCACTGCTGTGGAGCAAACTTCTGGTATTGATGATGCTCTTTCCCCACCCTGGAATCACATCAAATAACCAGTCTTCTATGTGATGATTTTAGTGTATTTCATCCCATACTGGACCTTTTGACCCTTAACTTGCCTGTGAGCTCTGGGAAATTTACCTAATTTCTGATAATGAGCCTTCTGGCAGAGAATATTATCTACTAGGCATAATAACTTAAGAGTTTTAGGATGTGTAGAATGACAGCCCATTATTGCTATAGCCCAGCATTGCAGCTGCAAATCAGTGCATCTTTAGCTGCTTGTTTGTGCTGAAAATCATCATAACTTATCAGTGAGATCATCAGACTTTATCATAAAAACTTGTTTTCTTTCCAAGGTATGGAAAATATCTTTGCAAGGACCTTGCTACATGACAGTTCTGATGATTGCCTTTGGTTTACTATGGGGACACTTGCTCCAAATTAGACCAACACAAAGTGTCTTCATTTCCACTTGTTTATCTTTATCAAGCACACCATTGGTATCAAGATTTCTTGCAGGCAGTGTTCGAGGTGATAAAGAAGGTAAGTATGATTTTAAATATGTACTTCTGTAGCATCTACAGTCAAATTTGAAAGAAGTTGACTTTGTAATATTATGAGAGAAACTAGTTAATGGTGTTTTTTGTTTTATTTAGTTTCATTTTTTAAGTTTGGTTTACAAGTGATCATCCTCCTTCAGCACTGGCCAGTGTTGTGTGAATTCTTGTTACAAGGCATGCCTGCTATTTGCATGGTCAGTCCTCTTTGGAGAAACACAGTGTAGACCAATCAGTACTCTCCATGTTAAGAATGGACTTCACTGAGATTCTGGAATCCTTGTGCTTTTTAAGAGGTGACCAGGTTAGACCATTATTACTAGTCTGTCATCAGGGCAGAAAGGCTAACTTAAAAAATTTGCATCCTTCTTCAGCAAACTAAGACCAGCTCAAGCAGTCTTTCATAGCTAACAGCTCTTCAAATAAGTACCTTCAAGTACCATATTGCTAGCTTCTCAAAGATGTCTAAATGTTTCCTTTCAAGAGTTTTGCCATCCTGCTTTCTTCCACTTAAACCTCCCTCATACATACTGCAATAAAGTTATCCCCACCCCCTAGAATATTCATATTCTAATGCCTAAATTCAAAGTGTATATTTTACATGTGCTGACTCTTACAGTCTTAAGAACAGCAGATATACATGTTTTCAGTAAAGGAGTTCCAGTAAATGCATAACTAGTGCTTAACTGTTAAGCGAAGTCTATATTTTTACTGTGTAGCAAAAGCTTCATATGAATACTTTGTTTATCTTTTTAATATTTATTTATGTATATTTTAATTTACTTATTGGTGGGGGCAAAAAGAACAAACAGAAGGCTTTGAATGACCTTACCCTGTTGAGAGCTATACTTAGCCTCCATTTGATGAAGACATTTCTAGATTTCTGAGCACCGTAGGCATTTAGCATTTGTAGATTCTGATGAAAGTTTCCATGACTGCTTTATTGGTGTGCAGGGGATATTGACTACAGCAGTGTACTGCTTGGCATGTTGGTGATGCAGGATGTGCAGCTTGGATTATTTATAGCTGTCATGCCTACACTTATTCAAGCAGGAGTGAGCACATATTCCAGGTAAAAAAAGATTATTGTATGTATATTCCCCTCACCCCCTTCTAATTAGTATGTAAATTGAATATATGAATATGAGGGTGCTACAGTTAATGTCAGTTCCATGAAAAATATGCACTCTGTTCTATGAGTTCCCTTTACTCTTTGTACTTGTCATGTTGTATGAGGATATTCGTTCTGTTCCAGCTGCCTTAGTCCCGTCCAGTACTTAAAATTTGTAGTGAGAAGTTTGTTACTGTAAAAAAAAAAAAAGTTAATTTATTCAGTTACTTTATTCCCTTAAGATGTATTTTTGTCAGACTATGTGATAGCATTATTAAGCCTGATGGCTTACCTTGAAGATCAATCAACAAAATCTTTTTGAGTCAACATGGAAGTAAATTCTAAGTTGTCGAAGAGATTGCTGGGCATTCAGCAGTTTTAGTATTCATCTTGTTTACTAGTGTATCTAAATATCTTCCTGTAGCTACTCAGTTTTGAACATCTGTGGAATTAGATCTTTTCACTTAAGGGGAACTGGTTGGGAGGCATGAGAGCACTTGAAAGAAATGTTTTATTTGTTCTTCTCTTTCAGCATTTTTAAGGAAGTACTGCGAATACTGATACTGATTGGCCAAATTCTCTTTTCTCTGGCTGCTGTTTTTCTTCTATGTCTTGTTATAAAGACTTATCTCATAGGACCGTATTATCGCAAATTGCATGCAGAAAGCAAAGGGAATAAAGAAATCCTCATTCTAGGAATAACTGCATTCATCTTCCTTATGTTAACGGTAATCTTTTAAATTCATAAAGCATTCTGATACATGTGGTAGTTTACTGCATCAATATCACAAAAGCCATTGCATTTACTGTTATTGCATACCCATGTACCTTTGTAGTTAATTATTTGTTTTTAAAATTTTTTAAAACAAACCCCAAATGCACTGATGATTCATGCATTACAGCATAGATGAGTAAGAAGAGATAAAATTTGATTGTTAGTCAACTGCTGACAACTTTTAATAGCCAGTTAAAGAATCATGATTCAAGTTTTAATTTTGGGCTACTTCACACATTTGAAAATAATCTAGGATGGGTTTTGAGATACTGATAATAGCTGATTGACAGTTGCTCAAAAGTTTTGTTTTGATAGCAGATTATCAAGAAGGTTTTCATTGTCAAATACATTTTCTGTGGCAGTTAAACAGTTTGGGATGAAATTGAGGAAGTAGAGAAATGCCTCAAGGTTCATAGGTGTTAATATCCCTTTTGGGTTTGGTTTATTTTCCTCTGAATCTTCCTTCTATTTGTTTGTGTCTCACTTTTCAGCCCTCTGAAAAACTATTCTGCTGGAGAACAGAATGGGACAGTCGCTGATAGTGTTGTGGTTTTGAAACTCCATTATCCTGGATGTAGAAATTATGTTCTTTGAGAAAAATTATCCCCAAAAGTGCCTGTGCCTTTTTGCTGGGGGTATTTGCTTAATTATTACAGGTCCAACAGAAAAAGCTGACCTCTGTAAGGCAGAAGGTCAAGAAAGAAGTTAGTTTTACAATTTGTTTATTTCTATTGTATAGGTTAAAAATGCAATCCCTCTAAACAGCTATTCATATTCCAATCAAGAGTGCCATCTAATAAGAGAAGGAACAAAACTAGTTTCTCCTTTTTACTTTCTATTAAGCAGGCATAACATTTGTAGAGCAACTTCATTAAAAAAAAAACCTACTGAACCATGGAAGTTGCGTAAAACACTATGGTGTGTAGAAGCTGACTTACTTTCATTACAAATGCAGCCTACATAGACTGATCTGACTGAATTTAGCGTATTGTGGCCAAACCGTGTGTCACATGTACAGGGAGTTTGTACACATGATTTTATATAATACATGTGTGTGTACAAACCTGAGGGAGCATGTGTTTGACTGTGTTGTATTTGTACTGCAAAAAAAAAAGAATGCTTGTCCCTTCAGCATGGGAAGCATTTGTGAAGGAGCAGATATTTTGTGTACTTTAAGTGAAAGCAGTTTTCCTTTTAAAGTTGATAAATCATGCATCAAAGGGAACAGTACAAAGGATACTGCATGTAACCTCAGTAAACCAGTTGAGATGCTTGATATTCACTGACACTGAATAATTATCTACAATCACAGAATTTTCCATACTGGTGTAATTTTAAAAAAAGCTTTTGAATTTGTAGAGGGAGGAATTAAGGGTGTGCATATTTTAGTGGCCTTAACCACTGCAGCTCCATTTAGAAAACTGGAGAGATGTTTTTAAACAAAATATTTTAACTGAGTTATTCTGCAGGCCACACACATCCTTTCCAATACGTGACAAAGAGGGTGGGAATGATATGGTATTTCTGCTTCATGCATACAGTTACCTGTTATGTGCTTCAGTGTTGACTGGATTTCTGGGGTCCACCTAAGTTTATCCTGTGTCAGGGTTCATCTGTAACACTAGCACATGTAATGCACATTATATATAAACTTTATTTTATTTGTTTCCTGTGTTTGAAAATCTCAGATGACTAATTAAACAAGGATTGCCATTTCTTTGCCAATAAGGGCAAATTCTATATGGGAAAACACGAGGGAGGATAAGACAGAAATAACTGCAGTGTGAGTAAGCAATTTTGATGTAAGGATTATCCTGTCAGGTGAAGCAACTTTCTGTATGGAAGTGACTTTTGAGCATTTCTGAACTGTTTGGCTCACTTGGATAACATTGCAACACATTAAATCTGAAACAGAATCTTAAATACATCTCTTCTTGATAATTAACTTGAAGAGAGATGCATCAGATATGAGATATTTTACCAATATTTGGAATTTAAGCTACCTTGTTCTGTTCCCAGATATTCTCAGAAATAACTTGAAATTCCCCCTCCCTTTTTCTCCTCAACTAGTTAAGTGCCTCAGGGCAAGGATTGTGTCCAGTGCCAATCCTATAAAGGCTAGCAGACTTTGAGAGACAGTTGTCCGTCTTTCAATCATGTGCCTTGTCACTTGTAACAAAGGTTCAGGAGATCATTATTGCGCTTTCAGCAACTCCTTTTCAAGCTTTGAATTATGCAGATACTGCTAATAATTTTTAATTATTTTTTTAAATTGGGGAACTGTTCTCCTGAATCACAACATAAAGCGCAAATTTAGCTTATGATTTTACATTTGACCATTTAGGATTGATGGCCAAATGGGTACTTTTAGGTCCAGCTAGAGAGCATAATGAACTGAAGAACATGTTTTAAGTCAGCCAGCATGTTCACTGGTGTTGCTTTTCTTATGTTCTCTATGTACAAAAAGATTACAAGGAAAATTTTTAAACATTATCCTGATAATGAATTGTTGTATCAGATATCTGCAGGATAACAGTGGTCAGTTTCGTTATGATTTAAAACGAAGTTGCTAAATGTTACTAAAGAATTGGAAAAGAAAAAAAACAACACGTGACCTGACAAGGAGAGCAGTTACATTTATGTGTTTATAGGACTTTATAGGACTGTGCACACACATAGGTGTGTGGGGTAAGTGGCTTCCAGTTTGACTGCCTTATGATGGACCTGGGATGATGGTAGCAAATGGGGAGAAAGTTGCCAGCTTGCTTTATGTACCAAAAAGATGAAAAGAAAATATAGCTATGTTATTGCAGTACTTTATATATGAAAATGTCCATACTTTTTCCTGCAGTGTGTTAGGAATGTCATTCCTTGTCTGCCTGGAGTACTTCTCAGTGGCTCATCACCTGCTTACAAATTCTTTTCTGTTGATTAAAAGGGGAATATTAAGGATTTGTAATCTCAAATATTGTAGTTAATTTTTCAATAAAACACAGTTGAGATGAAGTTTTTAGAAGACCCATTAAAAATTGTTTCCATTTCTGTTAAGGCTTTACTTTTTTAAAATGCAAGCTTAGAATTCACCTCTTTACTCTGGGGCAGATTTAAATTACTAAGGCCTGAAGTTCTAATAATGTTTATTTCCATCAGGGATTTCTTTAATTTTACTGGCTTACCGTATTCATTAAGCTTCTATGATGATTAAAGATAAGCAATAAGATACACATTATTAGAGAATATAGGCAAAAACAACTGCTGAACAAATGGTTGAAATTCAACTGGAATATGTTATAGCAGTAATGTTTTATTTCTTCTACTTATTGCTATGATAGAACATTTGAACATAAAAATCCAATATTGTAGTGAAAGCAAAGCAATCTTCTCTGAATTAGAGTGAAATGGGACCTTTGAAAGCAACTTAAAACTAAAGTGTACTGGGAAAACCACATAAACTGACAAAACTTTTAATTTAATTTTGATTGAAAAAGCTTTCTGTAATGTAGAAGTTGGGAAAAGGATACTGCAGAGCCCAGGGATTAGTAATTGTTGGAGCCCTGTATGGTAAAGGCAAAACATTAAAAATGATGCAAGTAGAGAGGGAATGCTAAATGCAAAATACTTTACAAGCTTTGCTTATATAAGAAATTTTGCTGAGAATACCTTCCTGCCCTCTCTGGTCTGTGTACGCATGCCCACTCATTATATTTAATTATATTTAATAAACCCTGATGCTATAGATTTTGAGGAAATGTATCCACTTATTGGTAATATTACTGGGCAACCAGAGACCAGGATAAGAATAGTAAAAAGAGTCATACATCTGAAGATGAGGTTTAGAAAATAATGTAATCTTTGTTTTTTCTCTTGCCCCTTCATCCACTTAACACTTTTCTGTGTGTGAAATATAGATTTTGTAGACCTGAAGCTGTAGTACCTAGAGAGGAAACAAAAATTAGCAAAACTTCTTTTTTTTTTTATCTACCAGGCCCTTGAGCTCATACTTAGCTTGCTGTAGAGTGAAGGAATGGAATTCAGTTTTTATGCTGTGGGAGCAAACCCAGAGGAACTTACAGTTTGCTCCAGTTATGTCTGATGCTTTCTGAACAAGCATGTTTCCTTCTTTACTTAAATTGTTCCTTGCTTGAATAGTGATGCTCATAACAACAGAGGATAGTGCAATTCTCATACAAGAGATGCTAAATCCCTTCTTACATAGTAACCAGACCATGTATGTGGGAATACTTAAAATATTAGCTATAAAAGTTTTGATCTGGAGCTCTGTTATAGCTGATAACACTTAAATGTGGGGGGATTATAGCTGAGTAGTAAGAATGCTTCCAGCTTTCTTTAAAGAGACTATATTGGATCTTAATCATACTCAAGAGGTGGTGACAACTAATATGTGATTAAGAAGAACTTACATGTTTCCTATTCATAATTGTTTCCTTAATCTTATCTATCTTTTGGTGGTTTTAAAGCCTTTTATGTATATTTCCTTCTTCCCTCTTAAAATTTCAAATTGTGGTGAAAGGCACTGAAATTTCTTTTTGTTTTAAAATGAGAGTAACATTATAATGTTATTTTGTTGGTTTTGCCTGATCAGCAACTATTTGCATTAGCTGACAGAACCAATTTGTTTTCTTAAATGTCTTGCAATAAATTACAGCCCGTTAGCACAAACAGAGTTATGTTGTGAGCATTCAGACATTAATACTTCAATACAAAAACGTCTGGGGTTTATTTTTATGTGGCATTTTATGCATAGCTTGGAGACTTGTGTATTGTGTCTTTTGCTCTCCTCCATTAATTTCAAGTCACTTGAGTTTTAGCTTCATACCTTGCAGTGTAACAACATTCAAGATATTATGAATGTTGTCCATAAATGTACTATGGTGTATTGTAGCTTAATCTAAATTAGTATGGAAATAAGTCTTCAGTTTTAAATGTTCTATTGATAGCATTGCCCTTTCTCAGTAAGATGACCATTGGCAGCAGCATGATTTTAAAGTAATTATTTTAAGACATACTTTATGCCGACTAAAAGTGCTGCTTACTTTTTTTTAATGTTCTGAGCATAGCCTTAAGCAGTTGCTTTTGTTTTAGTTCAGTCTCTTTACATATGTCACACTTCTTCTCTCTAGTACTGTATTCAAATAATAAAAAAGAATGAAGCAGTATAAATTCTTTCAAATAAATGTCATGCTTCATTTCAGCAGTTTATTTCACATGCTTACATGCATCCCTATTCACTAAAACACATAGATACATTTAAGTCCAGTTTACAATAATAAAATGTAATTTATGCCTGGGATTTCTGCTAAATTAAGACTATTCTCCCAAGTTGTAAGCTTTGATTTTTACTTTTTCCCCTTGTTTGACAGCTGGAAAATATGCTGTTCTTACTAATTTATTTCAGCCGCAATGTATTATGTAATCCTGACTCTGAAGCTGTTAGTCTTTCCCGGTTTTATGAAATCAGATGCTATCCCTAAGAGTGACACAAAGCATTACAATGTAGATTAAGACATTTATTTTTGTTTTTGTGGGGAAGGAGGGTAACATGGAGGTAAAACTGGTTTTGTGAGTCTTTTGTATAACCACCATACTGCAGAGCACTGAAATAAATAAATAAACTGAATTCTATTTGCTGTTGAACTTGGGTAAAGACATAGTGATTTCCTACATTTGGTATAATGTGCAATTTTATAATTTCACTGTGAAATGGTATATAAACTCATTCAGGGCTAGAGAACAGCAATAGATTCTCTGTTATTCCTTGACAGATCACGGAGCTGTTGGATGTTTCAATGGAGCTGGGATGCTTCTTAGCCGGAGCTCTGATCTCTTCTCAGGGTCACATGGTTTCTGAGGAGATTATGTCCTGTATTGAACCAATACGTGACTTTCTTGCCATCATTTTCTTTGCATCCATAGGTAACTACTAAGAAAACTTACTTAAAAAATCATGTTAACCTAACAAACATGGGGAAGAGAGAAAAATGGTGTCTACAAACTGGGGGGACGAGGTAGATTTTATTTTGTTAAAATATTAAACTGTTAACTGACCACAGTATTGGTTTGCCTTTGCTTATATTTTTAAATGTAACATTCATTTTCATAAGCAATTTCCATGTTGTATGCTTAGTTCTTGTTTTAATGTCAGTTTTTCATTGTTAATTCTGAATTCACGCTATTTAAAGCATGTAACTAAAAATTTTAAGGGGAAAAGGATTTTGTTTGGGTGTTGGGTTTTTTGGGTGGGTTTTTTTTTTTTTAAATGTTCTGTCTTCACAGTGGCTATATTTGTAATTTATACTACAATTGTATTACTGTTTTGAGTCAATTGGTAGAGTAGATTTCAGGTTCTCGTGGCTTAGTTTTCTTTAGAAGCAGGATATAATAATGGAAACGGATATTTTATTTTTTTTATAGCATCTTGTTTCTTTAGCTACGGAAATGTGATCTGTGTGTTCTCAACACAGGGGAAAAAAATAATTGAACAAGATGTGTAGCAGAGACTACCTCAGTGCCAATGGAAATGCAGCATTGATACCGAAGTCCAGGAGAGTAATTCATTGTGCTTGTTTTCCAAAACAAGTTAACTCTGAGAATATTTACAGTCAATCACTAGCTTTATTTTGGAATAGCTACATTCTCTAGCTGTCTGTGCATGCCCAATATGCTTTCTCTAAAGGAAACTGAAACATGTTACTTAAGTGCTTATGTACAGTGAATGAGGAGACAGGCCCTGTGAAAGCACTTGGCTCTCCCTCTGCATTGTATAGGAGATGTGTGTCCTATTTTGGGGGCATTCCAAGGTTTAAAATAAGGTGTTTAAATGTGGCCTGTTGAACAAATCCAACCTCCTTCAAGCCATGCTTACTCAGGAAATCCTTAGGGTTTGAGGGGTTGGGTTTGGTTTTTTTCAAGACCACCCTTGTTTTTTCTTTCAGTATTAAGTTTTCTATCATTCTTTTTATCTCCACATGTTTATTCAGATAATAGTGAAGTCCCATCAGCATAATTTTAATGCCTTTCCTTATGTACCTGTTTGATACCTGTTTTTTCATAACAGAAACCAAAACTGTTTCTGGTGGTTGTCAAAGTAAAAGGGCAATAGTTACACTTGCTAGTCTTGATTTTTGTTTTACCCAGCTCATGACAATAGCCGGTGCTGATCAGTCAGGTCGCTTAGTAATAGATGTGTTTACTTGAATAACTTATTTTTGAATAAAGGGAGGAAAGTGGTGAGCTATGGTAAAACTCTTGGGCCCATAAATCTGATAAGATTGGATGAGTAATTGCTGAGTGCTCACAGGTAAGTTGTTCACGTGTTTTAGTAAAGATGGTGATGGAACAGACATTGTTACCAGGGTTACAAAGCATTAAGTAATTATAAGCCTAAAGTTTATTTTACAATGGACTGAAGAAAAATACTGTCCTACACTCTTGTGACTGCACAAATTAAGACTGGAGGTAAGACTTTGGTATAGTACAGGAAAATAGGAAGACGTTGGTTGGCATACTGGCAGCACTCCAGATAGCTTACATTATACTGTAAGGAAATTATTCTGGTAGTTCTGTTACAGAATTTTTTTAAAAAATAAATCTTTTTAACTCTTACTACCATTATAATTTCAAGAAAGGAAAGAAAATTGCATAACCGGTTTGTTTGGTTTTTCAGAAAATGGGTGTTACTCCTAACTCAGAAGAAAGTTAGCTAATAAATGAGCTACATTATAGGCCTCTGACAAAATGCAACAATGCTTGCTTGTGGGGAAAAAAAAAAAAAACAAACCCCAAACAAACCAAAAATCAAACCAACCACCAAAACAACCTTATAAATAAATGTTATTCTTCCCTTCCCCCTTTACTTTCAATTACTTTCAAATTTTGTGGTTAACAGGAAGTTCTGTGGGGTGGCAAGGAGGTAGGTTTTAAAAAGAAGAGATGTGATGTTGCAAAGGAAACCTGAGTAGGATAAAAAGTATTCCTTAAACTTCTTAAAAAGAAACCTAGTAAGAAAAGACTTCTTGCTTCCTCTCTACTTACATGTACATGCAAATGATATGTATCTATAAATATAGAGAGATTTACTATGTGAAATTATATAAAGGCCACAAGAAAAGATTCTTCCCTCCCATTCCTCCCCCCTGCCTTAAGTGAAGGCTGGTTGCTATATGGAGCAAGCACCCTATTATAGAGGGCAGAAACAGTTGAGAACCTGAGGCGGTATGGTACACCACTGCAGTAATGTAATTTCTGTTCCTTTTAGAATACAGGAATAAATAGAAAAATTTTACTTACTTGAAAATTGGCTGTAAATATGTCATTTGGAAAAGTTAGTTCCTATTTTGCTTGTCTTTTCTGTTCTCACTACAGAAACCTTTCTGGTGCCTAAAAGCTGAGCTGAATAGTAGCTGCTTGTGCAATATCTATAACACTGGTCCTGCCCTTAGATTGACCTGTGTAATGCTACTGCTTTCAAATTCGCGCATGGGTGCCTTTGTGGGAATAATACACCTTTGCAATTAGGCATTAACAGCTGTACTTTGAATGACTCTCCATCTGTAAGTTCATTTAGGCCTCTGTGGTCTTCAAATTTTTTGGCTCTCTGTGCTATCTGCTGAGGTTAGAAAGTTCCTGTTAGTCTCTGTCCTCACTGATATTTCTGACAGCACATCTGGACCGATCCCTTAGAGCCACATTTTGAGAACAAACTTTGTCATTTCTGTTTGGGTACCTAGTACTCAGATCCTTCACCCTCCCCCTTTTCATCATTTGATTTTGTTTTGATTGCTTTTTAGAAAGATGGAAGGCATCTTTGCATAGACTATTTGACTTTTCCTGCCTGGG
>JAOTQQ010000001.1:143836906-143851589 GCA_026546715.1 Gallinago undulata | reverse complement strand
TTGACTTTTCCTGCCTCCCCCCCCTCCCCCCCCTCCCTTCCCCCCCCGCCTCCCCCCAAAGCTCCAGAATCCCTTTTTTTATCAATTTACAGGGCATATGGAATTTGTAATTGGGCATCAGGACCCTATCTCCTGGTGGCAAGGAGGCAGATTACTTACACTGACTCACACTCACAAAGTCCCCAATGTGCTGTACAGATGTACTCATTTGCCAGGCTCCATATTTCCCTTATGGGTAAATCCTGTGGTCAGTGTTGGACGTTGAATGCAAGATGCTGAAAACCCTTTAACAGTGCGGTCTTTTCTTCAGAAGTCAGGTGATGCTGACACTGTCACCTGTACCACTGTTCAGAACAAACACACACACAGTGTTTCTCTGATGGGCCTCTTAACATTTCTGTTGAATTTGAGAGAAATCAAAGGAAGATCCCAACTGGAATTCATTTGGTGACATACATTGCCTTCTCCTTATGCATCCAGCTCTACTGTTTTGTTGTCCTGCATGAACCACAATGAAACTTGGAGGTTTCCAGCTCTCAGAACTGTTAGAATCCAGAGGGCTTTCCTGTTTGCAGAAACATGGAGATGAATGTCGGTATTTAACCTAGCCAGGGCTGGAGCATTTGTTGCATTTGCGAGCTATGATCTTTAGTTCATTAAGACTCTCAGTAGATACAGCATCTCAATGCATCACTAATGTGATTTTTCTCTGCGATGTCCTGGCATGAGGATATGTCAGAATTAATTCTACTGGCTTCAATTTTACCAAAAAGAGTTCTGGTTTCTGTAATCTTGTTTGCCATCAAAGATCTCCAATATTCCTTTTCTTGATGCTGGATCTTTCACGATGTTGTCATAACTGCATTTGAATCTTCATGTGCAAGCAGCCATCCAGCAGATTGGTGGAATCTAATTGGGGGAGAAGGGGAGTCCACCTCTTAAGAAAAAAGTACTTATAAAAAGAATGTGCAAAATCTTGCCTGTTATCGTCCATAGAAGAACACAGACCAACTTACATAAGTGAACTGGCCTTTTTGTTTCACGTTGATGCAAGGTCACCTTCACCCCAAGGCCTCCATTCCATTTATTCCAAAACACTGTTTAGAACTGAAGTCCCATGGCATATGCTCAGCTCTCTGAAAATGTACCCAAGTGATATCCAAACTATTGGTGACAGGACAATGTGCCACATGCTGCTTGATAATGGTGGTGAAGTTCTTGAAACATTTGGTTGGAGTTTTTCTCTCATTGTAGAGAACAAGTCTATAGTGACTCCTCAGCTTAGTCACAAAGTCTGATTAAAACCACTGAAATAAATGCCCATATTCATGTACCTTCTGCATGAACCTAATCCTTCTGATGGCATTAGAGTTGTCAGGAAGGTTTCATCTGCTTGTATTAGCAGTCTGATGTGACTGGGGGCCTTACCCTATGTTTTCATCTTGGGCTGGGGCAAAGGTCTGTAATGACCTTGAAATCTACTATGGTGTGATTTATTTCCCCCAAAACTTGTCTGTGTGCTGGGATTTTTGTTTGTTTGCTCAGAATAGTGTATGTAACAGGTTTAGGCTTGGTTCACCTTGCAAACACTTCCTCCACAGGTTCCTGTAGAAGTCTGTGGTAGTTTGTGCCTCAGCTCTTTATGAATATATATTAATAATCTTCACACTGGGGAGGCTGTTCCAAATTAACTTCAGACTGCCTGTCTGCTCTCCAGAACTGGAAAGGTAGATCAGCCAGTTGTGATGAGAGAATGTTGGGCTGCGTTTTATAGGCTCCCTCCGAAATCTTCAATTCCAGATGTGGCAGAGTTGGCCCTCTTATCAAACCAAACATTGTTACAGGCTGTATTTCTCTAGTTGCTTTTCATGTATGTGAACAAGCAATGTGCACATGATAAACAGTACAAAACCAGAAGCTACTTGCTCCTCTGTGTGCATATGTGCACATATGAGGATCTTTTATTTTGTGTGTCTCTTCTTCTGCCATCTCTCCCCTTATTTTGACAGTCTTGTGCATTTCTGCTTCAGTAGTTGGAAGGAAATTAAGAAATAAAACTGGATGTGTGCATGCTGACTGGGTAGCACTTGTATAAAAATCTGATGTACTTGAAATATGGTTTTATCCACAATGGGATATGGATATGGACAAAATGTCATGAAGTTACTGCAAGTAACTTCTCTTGCGCATTCAGGAATAGAAGATGATTATTAGTTCTCTACAGTTCTTCTGGCTCTGCTGCTCTGTGGGTCAGGGAAAATTAGTGAAAACTTGTGTTAAAATAAGATGTTACAGCATCAATTTACATGCCTCGTGCTTTAGGAAGTTAAACTCTTGTCCTTCACCAGAAATAATTGGGTTGGAGAACTGCCAACCATTATGGATTTATCAGGAGCACCACCATTATTTTGGTTCCTCTTAAAAAGAGCTTTTATGAAAAACGAATGTACTTCCGAAGATACGCAGTTACATTTGTCTGCAGAAGTTCCTTATACCCTAGGAGGAAAAAAAGGACTTAATCAGCTGCGAGTAAGATTCTTCCTCAGTGACTCCAGGACTTCTCCAGCAAATACTTCTTTTTCTTCTGCTTAATATTCACAGGATTTAGTTTTACATTTCTGTACTCTTCATTGTTCTTGTTATCTTGCTTCATATAATTACCAAATAAAAATGACAAAAAAAAAAAGAAAAGACAGACACCCACACCCACCCCCACCCCCCACCCAAAAAAAAAAAAAAACCAAACAAACCTCCAACATCATAGTAGTAGTGGGGGTTTATATAATTCCTTAATTGTTAGACCACGCTCAGGGGTTTATGACTTTACCTGATTCCATTCTAAGTGACTTTTCCAGTTCAGGTGACTTTCAGTGTTTGCACGAGGGTCATGGGATCAAAACAATTACATTTGCTGATGTAGCTATAGTCTGTCTAAATACTGAATATCATGTTCCTCCCACAGGATAGTCCGTTACCATGTCATACAAAAATGGTAAACAGCTAGAAAACTGTATGTTACAATCACTGTGCAGAACAATGGAATTGTTTTCCTGCAGTATTTTTATAGCTTTCCTTAGAAGTGTGTTTCAGGTCAGATTCTGAATTGTTGACTGGTGTGGAAGAGAGGAAAACTTATAAATGGAAGCACTCCTGCATTAGTCATATATAATTTAACCCAATTGGGAATATTGTTTGTGCTAAACCTATACAAAGGAAAAATGACTGGATAATGCAGGAAGCACTTTAATGATTAAGTGGGTAGTATTGGTAGGTATGTTAAGGCTTTTGTTTGTTTGGTTTTGAGTCTTGCAATTAAATGTATTATTAACTCTGAAAATTACCATAGTAAGATTTTGGCCTTAAACTTTGAAATATTGTTTTCTTTCCTCCTAGGACTTCATGTTTTTCCCACATTTGTAATATATGAACTCACAGTCTTACTATTCCTTACGTTGTCCGTGGTCATAATGAAGGTATTTTTTTTTCCTCTTTTTTTTCTCTTTTAATGGTCTAAATCTTTGTGCTGCAAGCCATAATGAAAATTCTGTGCAAGAGCTGACTAGAATAGTTTGTTACAATATTGTTAGGATATTAAAAATATTTAATGTTAAAAATAAGTTACGCATGGAGAAACGTCTGTTTAGTTTGGGATCTGTGGCAAAGTCAGTCTTTTTATTATAGCAAACAAGATACTACTTTCTGCTGTGCGGTGTATATTTATCTCTTTTGACGTTAATACAGAAGACATATTTAGAAGTCCACTAGTTTATGTCCAGAATTATTGTATTTGATGCTATGTATCTTACAAATATTGTACTATTTCATATATCGCACTACTTTTATTTAAAAAAAAATACAACCAAGCCCACAACAACCCCCCAAAAAAATCAATTTTTAAAGTTTGTCTTGGCAGTGCTTGTGCTTTCTCTGATTCTTCCAAAGACGAGCCAGTATATCAAGTGGATTGTCTCAGCAGGACTGGCACAAGTCAGTGAATTCTCTTTTGTTCTGGGAAGTAGAGCACGCAGAGCAGGGATCATATCTCGGGAGGTAAGCTGTTCTATAGTTACTAATTTCATTTTTTGCACCTGAATAACTTGCTGGGGATTTTGTATTACAGTGTATTTGTAATACTAACGTGTTCCAATTTTGTGGCCTCTCTTAAGTGCTAAAAAGTAGAATCAACCTGTACAAATGGGGAGATCTGTGTCTCTGACAGGGTTCTTAGTTCCATTTTTCACTTGTTTCATATTGTACTTTAATATTTTAAATAGCAGGTTTTACTTTTGAATAGCTTAATTATAAGCCACTATTATTATATATTATATATATTGTATTATATTATTATTATTATGATTGTAAGCAGCTATATTAGCTGCTCTCACAACTTCATTTTTAACTGAGCAGTGAATTGTAGATAGCACCGAAGTCACTAAGACTGAGAAGCCTTTGCTTTTAGAATTCTGGTATAGTATAGGAAGAGGTAACTGATAGTATAGGATTTGTCTAAGGAAATATCAGTAAATAAGAACCAGAAAGCAGATATAATGAAGTGGAAATTGCCTTAATATTTAAACAAGCAAACAAACTTGTACTCTTTACCTGCAAAGGTTGTTAATTTTAAATCCTCTGCAGAAGAAACAACCAGCTTTTTCAATAGTCATAGAAAAAATTCCCTAGGAAAGAAACCTTAAACTTAGTTCTATATTGAAGCTGCGAGAATGCTATTTTTTTTTTTCAATATGTCTGCTTTGTGAAATAAGGTAATTTAGGGCTGCAGAGATACAACTACTGACCTCACTTTCTAGTGCTAGCTGCTTTCTCTTCTGTATCTCTGCTCACAAAAATACTGTGCTGGCGCTGAGAGGTTTTCATTGTGTGAACAAGTAGGCTGTATAATGCTGGAACCAATTCCAAATGAAGCACGTGTGAAAAACTTACACAATGCTGTTCACTTTTGTAGGTAAAGGTGATTCATTTTCATGTTCTCTCCTGCATATAATTAAGAGTTATAAATACTGTATGTTTGTATAGAGTTTCAAGATACCCATACGTGATCCCAGAACCAGTTTCAGGGCCCACCCACTGTGCTTGGAGGCCTTTAGGCTTTCTTTTTTTTCTGTTGGCAGCTCTCATGTGATTGTCTACTGTATACAGCTCTCAAATCTCCAAAAGTCATTTTTCTGTTTTGAGACCTCAAAACTACTTCCCATTGCCATTTTAGAGACTCTTTCAGAATATGTAGTTAAGATTTTATTTCAGGAGATGTGCAGCAACTTAAAGAGATTTTTGTTTGCTTTTTTGAGTGTATAAAATAGCAGTGCGCTTTGCCACTGTATCGTTAAGTCAGAATAGGTTTGGGTTTTTTTTTAATAAAATGGTATTTGGTCTTTGACCTTTTAGCAAACCTTGACCTTTCAAAACTGACCTCTTAACTGTACATGTAAATAATTGTTTTTCGTACAAGCTTATAATGACGTTTTCTGTATTGTTATCTTTAAACCAGGTAAACAGATAATTAAATGATTTGTGCATGCATTTGTTTGCTTTTTTAATGATATGCATAGTTGGTTAGGAAGACAGGTGAAATCTTCTGAAAATATTGTCTAGAAAAGTCTGATGTCCTCAAACTTCTAGTCATATATTCTTAGTTTATCATATGACTAAGAGAAGTAATGGCTTTTATTTCCAATTTTCAGGTCTATCTTCTTATTCTGAGTGTGACTACTCTAAGCCTTTTACTTGCCCCTGCCCTGTGGAGAGCTGCGATTATGAAATGTGTTCCGAGACCTGAAAGACGCTCAAGTACTTGATTTAGACTTGCACATGCACAGAATACATCTTGCAATTATCTTCACTGCTCATTGTATTTCTATGCACTCAGAAAACAAGAGGTTTTGAGTAGTCAGTCCTCTTAACGTGCACTCGGTTATAAGCCTTATACTGACCCTAAAAAATAATTATGTAATTTGAATTGCACACCTTTTAGAAAATTTACTTTCTCTCTGACAGATTGGAATCTGCCAAAATGTTTGTTTGTGATCAAATCGATTATTCAGAGGATAAGTTATTTCTTTTTAAAATATAGCATCATACAAACCGTGTTGATTATTTGTTGCCTGAATGTGCCTTTTGATTTTCATCTTATTTTGTTACTGCTGGTTCATCGCCAGATTTTGTTTAAAAAGCAAAAAATATTATGGTGCCTATGGTATCTTCTTTCACTAAATGACGTGAGTCATTTTCACATTTAGGAGTTGAATATACTAATATAAAATTAATCACAAAACACATTTCTAACAGTGAGTAAAAGTGTAGTCCTCTACACAAAGAAGAGATTCAACTGTTTAGCATCAAACTGGTTTAAGCAGTCAAATCTATATTTCAAATGATGCAGCCAATATTGTATGATATTTTATTCCAAATTATAGCATATAATGTATTTTCTTATAGTGATAACTTTTATTTGTGTTAGTTCTTGTATTTATTTACATACTTGACTAAAAGTTGATGGTAAGGAAAGGACGTAACTTAAAGACTGACAGTTGTCATCCATTCTTGTTGCTAACTGCTTTTACAGTAATTGTTTACAAGTTTTGTTTATTTTAAATTAAGACTAAATCTAGTAAAACTGGGAAGTCTAATTCCAAGCAGATGTGAAAAACATATCGGTTCTGTAACTTTGGACTGACACCATGCCAGATTTGAAATTATTTTGAGTAAATTAATTTGTACAAAATTGGAAATGGCAGACTTGGATGTGTATTTGGAACTCCACAATTTTATATGTTGCATTTGCATTGAATAAATTGTTAGTCTCTTTAAAATATCATGTTATTTTGAAAAACTGTGTTTTGAATGTGATCCTAAATGTGTTCTTTAAAATGTTCTATGTAGCAGGATAAGCCTTGTAAAAGCCCATTCTTTTAAGTGTCATAGAGAAAGCTTGCTCATAGATTGTAGTCTACTCTGACAAACAATTTAAAAATCATCTTAAGGTTTATCTGCTAAAACCAATACTATTAAAGGTATATTAACACTTTAGGTCAGTTTTATACTGTCATCTGAAATAACTTTGGTAGCCACAAAATGGTTAGAAAAATGCATGTTAAACAGGTTTAAATTGCCAATTAAAATGAAAGCTGTCCTCCAAGTAGCAAAACAAAGCTTTGGATGGATTTGTGTGCATTATACCTCTTTCCTCTGCCACAGTACCCTCAGTTTTCTTCCGTGTTCTTTCTGACATCTGCTGGGCCTGCCAAAATGCAACTTGCGCTAGTCTGGAGTGTGTAAATACTGTTAGGACAGGGCAGGGTCCATAATATTTGAGCTCTTCCTCACTGGATTTGGGGCTTTCTCTCCAGGCACTTATTCTTCATAAAAGTTGCAGGAATTCTTGGCAATTCCACCTCTCCTTGAATGGTTTCAAAAGTTATTGAGGAACAGTGACAAATGCAAAGGAAAAAGCTGCCCTATAAATAAAATTGATTATAAAATGAGTCTGTAACAGAAAGAAATTTGAAATTTACTTGTTGGTGTACTTCAATATTTTGTACCGAAAATATATAATTAATTCAAAAGCTTTATGGTACCATTTAACAATCTATTAGCTCAAACCTTCTTCAGGCACCTCACTAAATTAATTTAACTTTGTTCCTTAAGTGTACCAAGGAGAGAAATCTTACTCTTACTGATCTAGTTCATAGCTCCTGCTTGAAATACAAGCTTCTCTCCTGAATGCCTTGTTTTGGTTTTGAAAGATGCTTATTTCACATGTTGTTTACTGCCTATGATTCAGGGGGGAAAAAAAGAAAGAAAAAAAAAAAAGGATCTATGAAAGACCATGGTAGAGACCTCTGTATGGTTTCCATTATGTCTCTTAGCCCTTGAAACTCTTAAAGTATTACAGCTGCTATGAGTAAACCTTTTGTCTAAATAAATTGTTGTGGCTAGTTGTACTTCTCTGGAAAATTCTGATTAGGAGAGTAGGAAATTTTGATGGTTTATGTCTCTTTAAGAAAGGAAATGTTTTCCTGATGACCTTTTAAAGGAGTTGGGCTAAGTACCATGTCCAAAATTGCAAAACAAGTATCTAGATACCTTACTGGTTCCCTCATCTCTGTCACTTCTTTCCCAAATGATTTTTGATTCAGTCCTGACTTGGCTAGGCTTTTGGAGAACTGGGAAAGGAGAAATAGGAGCCTCATCTGGCTATCAATGTTCGCTGCCTCATTGTTGACATAGACTTGGATTGCCTGATTGAATATTAGATGCAAGTTCAAATTACTAATCTTATAAGACAGGTGATCAGCTGCTTGTCTCACAGAAATCTGGAGGTATACTGTAAATGTTTCCTGAAATGCAAAAAATGGCTCCATGCCTAATTCCATGGTAAAATGGGGTAGTCTCATGATACAATCTTAGGATAGAAACAACAGGCATTATTCCTGAATGCTTGTGTGGAAAACGGGGAGAACATTTAAGGGTATGGACCTGTTGGAAAGGGTCCAGCAGAGGGCCAGGAAGATGATGAGAGGGCTTGAGCACCTCTGCTATGAGGACAGGCTGAGAGTTGAGGTTGTTCAACCTGGAGAAGAGAAGGCTCCAGGGAGACCTTATAATAGCCTTCCAGTACCTAAAGGGGGCCTACAGGAGAAAGATGGGAACTCTTTATCAGGGAGTGTAGCGATAGGATGAGAAATAATAGTTTTAAATTGAAAGATGGTAGATTTAGAGTAGGAAGAAATTCTTTACTGTGAGGGTGGTGAGACACTGGAACAGGTCGCCCAGAGAAGTTGATGCCCCATCCCTGGAGGTGTTCAAGGCCAGGCTGGATGGGACTTTGAGCAACCTGCTCTAGTGGGAGGTGTCCCTGCCCATAGCAGGGGGGTTGGAACTCTGTGATGTTTAAGGTCCCTTCCAACCTGAACCATTCTGTGATTCTATATTTCTATGATTTCACCATTGGCTCACTTAAATATAATTGCAGCTTTTCAGGAACTTTATGCTGTACTCCAGAATGTTCTCTTTCTGTGTCAAGTAGATAAAATTAAAGCAGAGATCCAGAAGCCCTGAAAGGAAAATCTACTGCTCTGTTGAAGAACAGGTGGTGCTTTCTGGATTTTTTTTGTTTCAGCTTGTTGGATAGTGGTTCTATCTCATTCATTTATCTAATGATCAGCATAATTTGAATACAGAAAAACTGATACAGGACTGAAACCTCAGTAATGAGAGGATATTTCTGTGGTGATGCTGAGCTTAAGGGAGTGGAAAGGAAGGGTCTGTTCTGTGCTTGAATAGCAAGACATTCAGCATACCTGTTTGGGGGTGTGTATGTGTGTGGTTAGTTGGTTGTTTTTTGGTGGGGTTTTTTTTTTGAGGTGGGTGTAACTGGTTGCTTGTTTCATGTGGCTTTCTCTCTGAAAAGTGGGAGTTCTTGCAATTAGCAATTAATGTTACCCATTAATTGCTACCTTTGGTCATTGTTTCCGAGGAGGGCAAAGGAACTAAAACAGTTTAAAAACTGGCAGTGTGGGCCATGCTTATACTTGGTGAGTCATCTCCCCGTTTCCAGGGTCAGATTGCTATATATGGACCCACAACCACACTACTTAATGGTTCATCCCATAAAGAGCAGGCTGCACTTCAGTTCCTCTGTAGAGAAGATATCCGGTGGGAGCTGTGAGGTAGGTTAGAATAGGATCATAGAATGGTTTGGGTTGGAACGGACCTTAAAAATCATTGAGTTCCCACCCCCCTGCCATGGGCAAGGACACCTCCCACTAGACCAGGTTACTCAAAGCCCCATCTAACCTGGCTTGAACACTTCCATGGATTCTTGCAGCTGTGATTGACATGGGTCTAGGACAGCTCAGGGAATGCTGTCGTTGTGGCCTAGTCCATGAGGTTACATAGCTTTTTTTTTATTTTTTTTTTATATTTCCTATATGCATATTTCCTGTAATCCTCAAAGATAAGAATACCTTTGTTCTTTATTTGTTTGACACTTGGACATCCTCTGCTTTGCAGAGAGAAGCGTCTGGGGTTGCCCAGTATGACAGAATAGCGCTGTGTGATGATGCTTGATGGAGGGTGTGAGAAACCTAGCATGGTCTTGCTGCCTGTTGGAGTGAACCCAAGGAACAATCTAACCACAAAGGCACTCCTGGGGTTTCTCTAGGGAAGGAATCTCTAGTTCCGCTCTGTGCACAATCCTGGCAGTGCTCCAACACAGGGGCAGTGCCAAAGGTAGAGGAAACTGGACCCCTGAGTGACAGAAGGCACGCCACAGTTAACATCTTCCTTGGAAACAGCAATGGCTTATAAGGAGTAGCAAGTGCCAGACATCCACTACTAAGATGACCTGAACGCAAGGGTGCCAACAAAACTAGCGCAGTGAGAAGGAAGAGCAGCGAGATGCCCTAAGGGCTGGGACATGGGTGGCCCACCCCACCCTAAAGGGCACAAAAGGCAGAAGAGAAAGGCATGCCTCTACCAGCTTCACTTGGTAGCCCGGGAGCTGCGCTGCTTGGATTCTCCCACTGCCTTGACTGAGTAATTACCACTGCCAGGTGGGAAAAACTTCTTGAGAGTAAGGACAGCGGAGGCCAGGAAAATCTGATTGCTGGAGACAAATTGGACAATGGTGTGACCAGAGTGGCTTAGGGACAACTGATCCTGCCTTGGGGGACAAAATCTAGGTCAGGGAATGGCAACGCTTTCAAGGTTATGGTTCCAAGCTGTATTTTTTTTATTTCCTAAAACAGAGTAGAAATTTGAGAATTGGGAGATGCTACCTCCCAACGAGGCCAGATGCTAACAAGCTCGTCAGCTGGTATGAAGTCTTTATTTAAGTCAGGAGCTTGCACAGGTCCCTCTCTTAAGAGGGCACAGCTTCCAGTTCTGAAGCAGTAGGTCTAAATGTGTCCACGTACGTGTCCTCTGGTGTCTGTCGTAGGTTTCTGGCTCTAAACTAGAT
The DNA here is from genome assembly GCA_026546715.1 of Gallinago undulata. NCBI lineage: Eukaryota > Metazoa > Chordata > Aves > Charadriiformes > Scolopacidae > Gallinago > Gallinago undulata. The sequence goes on along the minus strand of JAOTQQ010000001.1, from coordinate 143,840,611 downwards.
GACCTCAAGGGAGTTTCCTTCTGTCTGTCACACAGTTCTGCCACACTGAGGATGTCTGAAGGTGTGACCTGTTCTCTGTTTCAAGCATACTTAAAAGGGGGAGGCAGGCCACAGAAAACAGGAATCACCCTTTCACCACTACAAACACACACTAAGTCCTAAAAGATCCAAAATGCCTAAGAAAAGCAAGCTCAGAGATTAGAGAGACACCAAGAGTTTTTTCCACTGATACCATTACGCCAAATTAGTTGTGAACAGCCCTCTGCTGAAGGAAAAAAACGTACCTGGGAAAGGGTATGCTTGGGCAGTTAGTAATGTGTCAAAATAAATGTTAGCAAACTGGGGTACCATCCTTCCTTGTATATGCTTGTTCGGTTGTCTGGTAGGAAGCTCCTGGCAGTGAGAGGCTTACGGGGAAGCAAGAGCAGCACAGCAAGGCTACCTGACAAAGTATAAATGGAAGAATTTGAGCAACTAAAAAAAAAGTGGTCTTCAGTCACTGTTTTCTTATTGACCAGGCTCAAGAATGCATCAATTCCGATGTTTGCAGAGGAGCTGCGTAGTTTGCAAAAGTAGGCAGTGCTGTAAAGGTCTATCCTCTAATTGCCACTGCTGTTCTCTTCTAGGGTAGTTAACTTAGTCCCTACACATCACAGTTGCTATTGCATTATTTTCTACTTTTCAGAAGTTTCTGTGAATTTTGCTTTGTAGAGAAGGTAGTTTTTTCTTCAACTTGAGAATTTTTCAAAATGGCACCAGGACAATTTTGAAAAAACATCAGAGGAAAGGCTTTGTATCTTAGTGCAGTCATTAAATTCTATCTTCTTCAAAAGCACATTTGCTATTTTGGTAGTCCCTTCTTCACCCTGGGACAGACATACCCTGTTGAAGATGCATTCCTGGAAACGTCTGGAGCTTGCGGTAGTTGGGACAGTGGAACAGGGTTTTTTTTTTCTACAAGAATTAATGTAAAAAGGCAGAGGGGGTTGGTGCAGGCAGGGACACTGTGCCTGTGGATTTAAACTGTCAGTATATAAGACCGGGAGGATGAAGAGCAGCACCATCAACTCAAGAAGCTGCTGCCTTTTAGGAAGCATTTTTTCCTGCAACTGGCTGGGGATGCTTGATGAATTTTGTATGTTAAAAGTTCTTGTCTTTCTCTGTAGTTAAAAATGTATCTTTATCATCATCTCCTTTCTTTGATATTCACTGCCATCAGGCTTAGTCAAGAAGAATGAAGAAATGGGGTAGTCATGGTTGTTGCCAGAGCAGGCTACTGCATGTGTAGCTATGGAACCCCAGCAAGTGGGGGGTGGTTACTGTGAATAAAGAACCTCGAAAATCGCTATTTATGAAGAAAATGAGGGTAGATAGTGTTTCCTTATTATTATAAAACACAACGCCCCTAAAGTCTTAAAAATAATAAAAAAATTAAGGTTTATAAAAGTAATCATGAGTCTAGTCACCTGATGAAATACATCTTCTCCCACAACTGCGCTAGACTGTCCTGTTCTGTTTCAGTATACTGGCTTTGCTGGTTGGGTTGTGTGTTCCCAGAAGGGCCATCCTTCCCAGGCACGATCAGGAAGCTGCATGGTTTCAGAGGAAGGACCAGCTGTGGACTTCTTGCTCCTCTCTCAGTCCTGTCAGGAACCGCCGTGCATCTTGCGGGCTTGGTATCACACAAGGTGATACCTCGTGCACTGCGTGAGGAAAGCTTCCCCCCCCCAACCCCCAAATTACATCACCACTACATCCCCCAACCCTCGCTAAGGCACCCGGCTATAGGGGCTGCACAAAGGGAGCGTGGGGCAAGCGCACCTCCCACAGCCTGACGGTGTCAGGGAGGACCAGGGCTCCACGTTTCGGTGTGGATCTGACCCGTTTCAAGCTAGAGCGAGCAGCGACCGCCCAAGCGGGAAAACACCCGCTACGGGTTACAATGAACCCCGAATTTTAGACCGGCTCGCCCTAAGCCGCCCCCTGCTCGAGCAACGTCCGGACAAGACGCCGTGAGGAAAAAGCACCGGCGGGATATTGTGGCAACTCACCGCGCCACCAGAAACCCGCGCCGCACTGGCGGGCGTTGGCGGCCCGGGTTCTCTCGGCCGTGACGCGGAGCTGACCCTGCCGGCAAGCGGCGGGCCAGAGACGCGGGGCCGTGTCCCTCAACGACACGGCGCAGCGCGTGCGGGAAGCGGTTGGCGCCGGCGACCACGTGCTCGGCGGCGGCAGAGGGCCGCCGCCCGCTCTCGCGCCGATGCTTCCCGCGCGCCGGACGCTAGCACTCCGCGGGGCGGGGAGTCGGGAAGGCGCGAAAATCCCGCGCATGCTCCCTCCGGCCCGCCCGCCCGCTGCGAGCGGCGGGCGGTTGGCTATAGCCGCCCCGCGTGTGCCCGTGCAAGGCACGCTACACCCCCGTGACGTCAGCGCGCAGCGTCACGCCGGTGGGACGCACAAAAGTGTAAGTTTCAATTTTTTTTATTTTTTTTTTTTTTCGGTTGTGTCCCCCCCCTCCTTCCCCGCCAACGGCTCCGGGGGGGGGGGGAAGTGGTAGCGGGGAGAAAGCAGAAAAAAAAATAAAATTAAATTAAAAAAAGAGGAAAGAGCGGAGGGGTCGCGCGCGCGCGCGGGGCCCCGGGAGGGGCGGCTGCGCTCGCGCCCGCTCGCCGTCCCCTCACACCCCACCTCCCTAACCGCCCCCCCCGCCCCGCCGCAGGCAGCCCCTCGGCGGCTGAGGCGACGGCGGCGGGCAGGTGTGCGGGGCTGCGGGTGAGGCGAGCTAGGGGTGTGGGGGGGGCGGGATCCCGCCAGGCTGGCCACCCGGAGGGGACAGAGGCGGGCTGGGAAGTGACAGCCCGCCTGGGCGAGCCCACCCCCCCCCTCCCCTCCCCTCCCCCTTCCTTTCCCCCATCTTCCCCCTCCCTTCTTTTCCCGCACCGAATCGCGGGGCGGTGCCTGCCAGCCCCCGCCCGAGCTGCCGTTGGGGCCGTTGGTCTCCCGCCACCTCCCCCCCACTCCGCGCCCGGCCGCCTCCTTCCCCCCCCCCCCCGCCCGCCGGGCTCGCCCGGCCCGCGCGCGCCGCCGCACATGTGCAGTCGGGCGCCTCCGCAGCAGCGCGGCGGCGGTGCGGGGGGTGCTCCCGAACCGCGCTCCGGGTCCCTGTCTGGGGGCGGCGGCGGGGGATGGAGCCGGCTCTCTCTGCCTTCGGCCGCTCAGGTGCGGGCAGCCCGGGCCGGCCCTACAGCGGGCGGAGGATGGTGGAGCAGCGGGTCGGGCGGGGGGGGAGGAGGAGGGGGAAGGGAAAGGATGGGATGGGGAGGGGGGCGCGCGGGGTGCTGCCGCCGGCGGGGCGAGGAGGCTGGGGACGGGGTGGACACCCCTCCACCCGCCGCCGCCTCCTCCTCCTCCTCCTCCTCTTCCAGCCGTCGCCGCCATCGGTGCCGCCCGGCGCGTCCTCCCCCCTTCCTCGTGCCCCCGCCGCCTCTGAGGCGATTAGCGCGGCCCCTCGCTGGCGAGGAGGGGAGGCGGCGCGGGGGCTTAGGGCTTCGCCCGGGTGGTGAGGCCCTGGTCGGGGGGCGCGGAGGGGGGAGGCGGGCGCTGGGTGCCCGAGGCGCGGTGGTGACTGCCAGGCTCTACCGCGGCCCGTCCGCCTGCGGGGGGGGGGGTTGCAAGGCCCTTGGAGGGGGGGGAAGAAGCTGGCCC
>JAOTQQ010000001.1:143779152-143836857 GCA_026546715.1 Gallinago undulata | reverse complement strand
TCCCCCCCCCCCCCCCCCCCCCCCCCCCCCCCCCCCCCGCGCCCTGCTCTGCGGTGTTGCAAGGGGCGCAGCTGGACAGGGACCGGCCCAGCGTGGGCCGCCCCGCTGGGATCGGGTACGTGCCGGGGGCAGGGCGCTCCTGCCAGGGGAGAGCTCACCCTCCCCGCCCTCCGAATAAAGAGCATTTCCCACACGTGGGCGTGGAGTGGGGGCTGGGGGCTGGGGGGGCTAAGGGGATGAATTGGTGGTGACAGAAAACTTTTTTCCTCTTAAAAACGTTTTGTTTAGAAAGTAAATTGCATTTGGTGGTATTCAATAATTTCAATTGTAAAACTCCTTTCTTTCATTTTTATAACTAATGTTTTTGCTTGCTTTCTAGAAAATAGCATCATTGTCTCTGTGCCCTGCAGCCATCAAGATTTTAAGAGGACTGTTTTCTAGTTTTTGGTAACATGGCAAAAGATGTAAGTATATTTGTAGTACATCATATATGGAAGTGTAGCTCATAGAATGTTGTTGTTAACAAAAGCAAACCAGGTCATGCTTTATAATAGCTGGCATAAATGAATATGTGAATCTTACTTTATCTGCGTTGTACATCAAGCCTAGGCTATATTTTCCTGTGGATGTAACAGCATAAAACAGCTTCAGATCTGCAACCATTTTTTCAGAGTAATTAATCTTAAGAATCCACTGTGCTCATAAAAGCACTTGTGCCATTGGCACCATGTGTATTCACGCTGAACACTAAAACAGCTTGCTTTTGAACTGGATTTAAAAAACCCCAGAAAATACTGTTCAGATGATGGGATTGTCTTTGACTAATGCTGTCAACTAGCATCGCCTTTCTTGTGTTCCGGGTGGCATCATATATTCAAGGGAGTGAAAATGGTTCAGTCTCCGTATTTGTTCATTGTTTTGTCTCTGTCTACCAGAAGATCCTAGTTAGTGTCCATAAAAACAGGCTTTAGGGACTTTCATCATGGACTTCCATTACCATTAAGGTTAGTGGCTTTGATTCTGCGGCCTACCTCTTGAATCATATTTGCTCTTTACCAATTTCTGTACTTTTAAAAAAAATGAAATTGAAACAGGTTCTGCATTTAAGATGTAGTTCATTGTGAATACCTAATATAATTGGGCTTTCACATTCCCTTATTGAAAATAAGACAAGCTGCTAGTCCATATTCAAATTAGAAAGTATCTCACCTTCAAAAAGTCCCCCCAAAATGGTGGCGTACAAGCTAGGGAAGAGTGATACAAGTCAAGTTCTTAAACAGCAGGTTGCAATCTAATTTGGACTGTTGCAGCTTTCAAATAGCAAGAATTTCCATTAAATAGTGATTGGTTTAACAAATTGATCTTGTAGAGAAATTTAGTAGTTCAGAAGCAACTGAAAAACAGCTTAATATGCAAAGAAGGAACCAGAAATACATAGTCACTCAAAGCTTGCCTGGAAGAGATAAGGGTGGCCAAGTACATTACCGATAGCAGAGTTCAGGGAATGAAAGGCAGTATAAGCGGGAAGAAAATGAAAGCAGAATGTTAGACTAGGAGATGAAATTGAAACAGTTCAAAGTAGTTGAGGTAGCAAAGTACATTTGTTTAATATTAGCTTTGGGAGGGAGATAAACTAACTGAAGTGCTTGCTGGAAATGCAGATGAATATCCTAGAAGGTCTAGGGGAACAGAATGAGAATAAAACATTTAAGAAAGAACCTATTTTTTGAAAGATCTAGCTTATTCTAGAAAGGAGTAGTTAAGGGAGGAATAACATACAGGATAATAAACTTCAGAAATGGGAGAAGATCCTACAGATAGGAAAATAAATTGTTTTCAGTCTTTATCACAGGAATTAATAAGATGAACTTAGAAAAATGAAAATCTAGGTCAAGTTTTAGGTAAAATTTTAAGTGTACTTGAGCACCGGAACAAGGTAACTAGAAAGGGTATGAAATCTTAATTGAAGGATTGTCTAACCTGTTCTCGAAAACCTCTATACATGCTTAATCCTCCCTCAGGGAAGAAAGATGAACTGCTTACCTTTTTTGCAGACTATTACATACCCACCATTACATGATGTCTAAAAAGTATAGTGAATGCTGGGAAGTTTTAAAATTCCAAGTCTGATTACAGGCCCTATTAGGTTTGATTTAATGCTAGAAAATAGGCATGCTAATTGTTGTAATATTTTTTTGATTTTCAGAAGGGAAGAAAACGATTCCTGTGGGGTTTTTTGTCCAAAATCCAGGTTATTTTCCTAGCAAAATAATAGAATTATTTCTGTTCACGATAGAGACAGTATCACAAACTTTCTGGGCACAGAATCTATGAAGGCCTGCATCGCTGTAAATCTAAACATTCTGACATGGAAATATTGCTGTGATTAATGGCCTGTGGTTCTGCCATGTCACCTATCAAGTGCACTAACTGACTGTGAGATGTAGTGGTGAAGAAGATGGCATAGTTGATGAATGCCCCCACCCCTTCCTTCCCTTTTTCTCAGCAGAGCTGAGATGGCTAAACTGTGGTAAGGGCTGCACTGCTACGATGCCATGTCTGGGCTTCATTCAGGTGGCATTTAATGTGGCCAAGCATGCTTTGGTGTGCTGCAGCCTGGGAAAGTGAGGCTTGGGGTGTGTGTCCCACTCTTACTCTGTGCTGCTGGGGCCTGCGCTTGCTCTGGTGAGGGTGAAGCGGGCAGCCCCGCAGAACGGGAAGGTGTGGAGCTTGGGCTCTGCAAGATAACATGCTCCTACTTAGCCCCTCCTCCCACCTGCCGTAGGAGAGCACTTTTCCTTTTGTTGCTCGCTTCTAGCTCTTCTTATACATCTTTTTTATAAAAGCTATGATTTGAAAAGACCTGTTTGAAAAGTCAAATACTGGTAGTAGTTTGCAAACTGAGACTTTACTGGGCAATTGAACAAACAGGGAGCATGATGGAGGATACCGGCAAACCCAATTAAATGTTTTTATAAAGGATCAAATAATTACAGACATACTCATCAGGTATACTGGTAAGATAATGCTTAGGCGTTATTTGACCCAAGTCTAAGTTCTGTTAAATAATGCTTTAAAAATGTATCCCTCTAATTCTTTTCAGTGTGTACAATAAAGAGAAAATCAGCACTGAAATGTCGATTTATTTATTTATTTATTTATTTATTACAAAATACTTTAATTTCCTTGGCAGTGGTCAGGAAGCTTTGAGGGGGGAAAATACATACTCATATTTAGCACCTTAATTAAGAGCCTGCAGGTGAAGCTTAAGAGCATAATCACAAGTAAAGTTATAGCTGGATAAGCTGAAAAATAATAATGGAAAAAGAGAAATATTAGCTTGTGAAGTCCAAAGTATCTGTTGGTATATCAGTTTATCTTTTTGAAAACTTATATAAAGGGCATGGGATCTGGAATGCAATAAATATGAAGGGGAAGAAAGGAGTAAACTCATTTTTCCATGTTATGCTGGTAATAGTAATGAGCAAAAGCCATTTTGGTTTTATGTAAGTGAACACTTTGTGAAGCTGAGAATTAGTTCTAACACAGTCAGCCAGATTGGCCATGGAAGATCGCATTCAATTCAGAAGATCTTAGTTACTAGAAAGACTTTTTCTGTAATTTGAAGGAACAATGTTAAAAACACGTGGACAAGAGAACACCAACTGCAGTAGTATCTCAAGGACTTGAGTACCTTGGGAGTAGAATCATTCTGTTACTTGTCTGAGGCTGAATGACAAATTGAAGTCAGTAGAGTTGGGTACAATGTGACGTACATAGAAGGTTTCTTCGTCTGAGATGGGGATAGTCATTGCATGCACAGAATCTCCAGAAACTTCATCTTAGCCAGTATTCCTCTTTCTGGTTAATCAGTGTCATTCTGTTAGACTTTGCTGAGTCTGCTGTAAACTCTTTCACTTCTTACAAATCTGGCACCTTCCAGGCAGGAGCTGGAGGAGCCAAATGTACACACTGAGGTCCTTGGCTGACTTGTGCTGCTCACTGGATTCATGGGATTAATAGTTTGGTGGGGAGCAGTTTCCTAAGTGAAATGGTGACCTGTCTATGCTTGGCTTGCTTAGTACTAGGTAGGATGCAGCATCAAAATAAAGGGAAGGAATTACTGAAGCCAGAAAGTAAATTTGGCAGCTTAATTTTTTGTCGTCTAACTCCCAGTAGAAGACCGAGGACCAGTTGCTGGCCACTTTTATATTCAGTTATGTATTAGAATTACTTGTAAATGAAGTTGATATATACTTTTTACTGTGAGCGATTAACGTACCTTCCACCATTAAATTAACAGTTTCAGTAGTGTAGCTGAAGATCCAACTTGTGATATGACCCTGGTTTTCCTCTTGCTTCTGTTGCAAATGAACTGAGGCCTCTCAGGCAGCTATAAAGAAAGAAAAGCTTGTGGCTCTTTAGGATCTGCTGTTAAATAGAAAAGAAGTAACAAGAATCATTTGCAGGAACTGGGGCTATTAGAGGTGATAGTCCGTTGCATGGTGTTACAGCAAGTTCTGAGGAGAAGGGGGCTAGACAAAAGGATGGAGCCAGATTCCGTCTGGTCTCAGGGATTATATGTATTGAAATACATGAAATACATACATGAAATACTCTGTGTGGTAGCAGTTGCTTGTTCCAGTTGTTCACTCTTACTACATGGGCTATTTCCAGTCATTAAAAAAATAATACGAAGAACATGCAGTTGAAAACAAATTTAGTGTTTCACAATTTTTTTTAACTGGCATGTCACTCTTAACCTTCAGAATTTCTCACAGACTGAAATATCTTTCTGGGAGCTGTTTGGAAAGTTCATGCATTTTGCCATTTCATAGATTGCTGGCAGTGGCATTGGCTTTGGAACCAATACATGAATTACATTGAGGGATTTTTCTTTTGATTTCTAGTTTGCATAAAACTTACTGTATCTTTTCAGTATTTCATGGTGCTTTTATTAATCTCATTTAGTAGCAGCTATGGCCCATGTCCCATGTATCTAACTTTGCAAAGGAAGCCTTGTGCACATGAGGACACCATGTAAGAAGTCTTGCCTGCACAAAGTTCAACACCTGATCTAACATTACTGTTTAAGAGATCTAGAGATGTAGGGATTAAGGTCGATGTCTTATTTTACTTGACTATGCAGAATACATTCAGGTATGTAGTTTAATCCAATTAATTTATTTCACAGTATTAATTAATAAGTATTTTACTCAATATTTAAAAACACACAGCAAATTAACTTCTTACAGTGACTTTACTGGATAGGACAATAAGTCTGTTGGATTTGAGGAAAGAAGTAGATCATTGTTTCTGTATACTAATTTTGCCAGAATGCTGCAAAAGATGTACTTTTTAATAGCTTTTGTGGGGTGCTTCTATATCAATCTTGACCAAGTCTTTGTGGTCTGAAAAGGTTACTTTTGGGTTGGATTAGAAAAGGTGTATTTTGGATCTTTTTTACATGATGCACTTTCAATGTCTAGAAAGTACTGAAAAATCTTCAAAACATTTTTCAGATGTTTCTTAAAATATCAGCATGTGTTTCTCCTTTTATGTTTGGTTATGTACTGGGAATTTCAGTGAAGTAGACTAGCAGAGTTAAGTCTTTAGGGCATCTCAAGTGGTTCATGCACCTTTTTTGATATCGTTTGAGTTCAGCGATTTCTCAGTAGCTTGATCTATTTCTATTCGCCTTTAGTGAGTTCTAACGTGACCAGAAGTTTGCAAATGGAAGATCAAATAATATTATGAAATTAGGTCTTGTAGAAGGGCATCTCAGTTTGGGATTTCAAGTGGCGTTAACGTTTTTTTTAAACTATGTGTTTTAGAATGCAGAAGGAAAATGATTGCAAATACACAATAAGAGTTGTTGTCACTGTTGTTTCCCTTCCCCCCCCCCCCAGTTGGTTTGTATGTATAAGGCCGAAAGTAGCATCTCAGAAGTTGCCTGTCAGGTTACTAGTTTATTTGTGTAAATAAAGCATTTTCCTGTACCCTTCAAGTGTTTAACTTCTGTATTAATCCTATGTGTCAATTAATGGTAGTGGCTTTATATAGATATGTATTTCCAGTATTAGTGAGTAAATAACAGTTTGCTAACAACACGTTAAACAAAAAAGCAGTTTTTAAAAAGTTACACTAGGGATCACTTATTTTAGTGTTTGTATTTGCTTGCCTGGATATTGCTTAATGGAATTTATTGTGGCTAATTAGAAGTGGGAGGAAAAATGGGCCAATCTTTGCTAAACATTCTCTATGTTGGAGTGGTTCTCAGATAGATAGCAGACAACTTGATTTTAAAGGTTGACAGTGGTCCATATGCTTAAAACCGCTGCTGGCTGCTTGTCTTTTGTTAACGTTACATTACATATGCTAAGCATCCCAGGTTACACAAACTTGCTTGAAAATTATATTGCGGGCTGCTGTAGCCTAACAGTACACTGATAAGGAGCTTGGTGAAGCAAATGGTTTTGGAATGAGTCCTGTTTAACATGTTGATTTCTTCTGTAGTTCAGATGCTGCTGAAAAAAAACACTTTGAAGATTTGGCTTGGCTGGAGAAACAAAAGCCTATTTAGGTCAAATCTAGAACGGCACCAGGAGCTAGTTCTGGAAGTGGCTGCTACTGGTACCCTCTGCATATGAGTATTTAGTCCAGGAGGACACAAATGATGGTTTTATTTTCTGATTGGTTTATGTGGTAGAAGTGGCAAACCAGCGCTTTGATCCTGTTCACCCTAGGAATGTCATACTCGATTTTGCTTCATTCTTACAGCTTTGCAGTTAGTTTTGGGGGTGTCAGCTTTGAATTTTGCAAGAATTGTAGCACTTGGGCAAATAAATTATAGTAAGAAACAACCCAGTGTAATGATTTTAATTTTAACTTTTTGATCTGTGTGGCTGCTTAGACAGGACCACTGTTTGACTTGCCTTCAAAACAATTTTTTCACCTGTGATTCTATGATTTAATTTTTGCTGGATTCTAGATGTGTTGCTCTGTTTATAAACAACAGCCAAGAAAGCTAATAGCCTTGATATGTTCGGCAATAAGGAGACCTTGTGTATCATTCTGTGTACACTCAGTGTCTAATGTATGTGCAGTATCAGTGGAGCCTACACTGAGACCAAAGGCTGACAATGCTTAACTGTGCTACTAACTTGTATTTTACTTTTCACTGAATTTCACTGAATTTTTAGAGTTGTAAGGGACCACAGAGATCTTCCAGTCTGCTGAAGCAGCATTGCTTCTCCTCTGCTGAAGCAGCATTGCCTAAAGCTAGAGCATGTTACTCAGGATTGCATCCAGGCAGGTCTTGAAAATCTCCAAAGAAGGGGACTCCACAACCTCCCTGGGCAGCCTGTTCCAGGGCTCTGGCACCCTCACTGTGAAGTTTTTTTCTCATATTTGAGTGGAGCGTCCCATGTTCCAACTTATGCCAGTTACCCCTCGTCCTCTCACTGGCAACCGCTGAAAAGAGTCAGCCTTCTCTTCTACAGACTAAAGAGTCCCAGCTCTCTCAGCCTTTCTTCATAAGAGAGATGATCCAATCCTTGAATCATCTTTTTCTTATCGTCACAATTCTGTGTGATCCAGATCTTAGATCAGTTTACTTTTTGGAAAGCTTTTTTTCTATGGTGTAGCTCAGTGATGAGTAGTTGACAAACACATTAATCTTGAAGATGCTGCCATGAACTGAGGATATGGTATGATCTCTGTTTCAGAAGATCGCTACTGAGACACAGTAAAATAACGTGTCTGAGAATTGTGCAGGATCAGACTCCTACAGCCCAACTTTAAAAGTTCTTTTGTATTACTTTACACTGTAAGAAAATAGTTCTCACTGACTTCATTTGCAAAATGAAATGTGAATGTTTTAAATATGAGAACTTTCTTTCCTTTCCTGTAATCCTCTATTTCATATCTTAATTGCCTTTTCATTTCTGCAAAAAATGAATTGGGTATCCCATAAAAAGTCACCTGCTTTTACATGATGATTCATTCCTAGAGCATGTTTGCTCTGGTCCCTGGATGAGATGAATCCAATGGGAAAAATAGTGTATTATCATCTTGTTACAAATGGCATTTGCCTATGGATAGGGGTGAAAGAAGAATTAAGGTTGTTTAACGCAGAATTATTTCTGATTACAAGCTTTTCTCCACTTCGTAGCTTTGCTAGTTTCCTGTTTCGTGTGTTTGTTGCTTCCCGATATTAAAATAAGGCAATCAAAATCTCCCCCTATGTTGTCGGTGAAATGGCATATAATAAAATCGAATGGCATAGAGCCTTCATATTTATCACAGAATGGTTCAGGTTGGAAGGGACCCTAAAGAGCGTCTAGTTCCAACCCCCTTGCCATGGGCAGGGACACCTCCCACTAGAGCAGGTTGCTCAAAGCCCCATCCAGCCTGGCCTTGAACACCTCCAGGGATGGGGCATCCACATCTTCTCTGGGCAACCTGTTCCAGTGTCTCGCCACCCTCACAGGAAAGAATTTCTTCTTAATATCTAGTTTAAATGTATGCTGTTTCAGTTTAAAACCATTACCCCATGTCCTGTCACCACACTCCCTGATAAAGAGTCCCTCCCCATCTTTCCTGTAGGCCCCCTTTAAGTTCTGGAAAGCTGCTATGAGGTCTCCCTGGAGCCTTCTCTTCTTTGGGCTGAAAACCCCAACTCTCGTAGTGTGTCTTCCTAAGAGAGGTGCTCCAGCCCTCTGATCATCTTTGTGGCCCTCCTCTGGACTTGCTCCAACAGGTCCATGTCCAACAGGTCCATGTCCTTCTTGTGTTCTTATTATCTACTCTGAAGTAGTAAAATGTCTGGGGATTGTAATTTTCTGTGGCTAAAGTTAGGTGCAGTTTGCACAAGATGTGTGTTTGTTTGTTAGTAAGCTTTGCAAATGCCTGTAGACGGCAGAGGCATCCTCCTGATGCCTTTGACAAGCTCTAGGAGGAAATGTGCTCTAATGGGAGTATCTTTCCTTCTCAATTTTTCCCTTTCCTTGTTCTGTCTTTGCTACTTCTTACCTGATTTATTTCAAACTTCTCAGTCTGAGTCCCAGCTTACTTACCCTTTCAGTCATAGTTTAGAACAGATTGTATTTGCTTTCCTAGTTCCCATTTTCTTCCCCTCACAGGATCTGATCTCCTTGTCCTGTTAAAGCACTCTCTTAGGTTCTCATGGGTTCTGTTGCCAGTACTTTTTCAGTGACTCCCAGTTTATCTACCTCAATTCTTAATCTGCCATTTTCCACCTGATTTTCTATCTCACTTTCTGTCTCTGTCCCTGGCAGTCCCAAAATCATTTGCTTGTTAGTTTCTATCCCATTCTCATTCCCATTCTTTAACTAATGTTGTATATTTGGCACCCACTTCTCTTGTTTTGTTGTCAAATTCAGTCCTGTGCCTCAATCTAGGGGGTTTAATCTGCTGTTAGCAACTGAAAATTTATATTCTGAGAAATATCTTTTAGCAAATAGCTATGTTTCACTTTATCTCTACCCTTTTTGCTCTTCTTTGAGCTCTCTTTCAGGGAGTATACTTAAAATGGGCTCAATACCTAGATAGAAGAGATATTTCTGTGGCACAAAACCACCCTTCTGTTCCCCATATTTACCAATCTCGGAGTGTTGGGGGGACCTTACTCTCTGGTTAAACCTGATAGACATAGCATGTGTACTTGTTCAGTCTTGTTTTAGTCAAACTTCTGGATCATGCTTTTATATGTTCCTTGTCCTTCAGTCCAAATTCGGCTTAAATCTCTTCTGTTTAGTTTAAAGGCTTAGTGAATATTTTTATGCCAATTTTGATTAAGAAATTGAGTTGCAAGTCTGGAAAGCTGTGGAAGAAATTATACTTTTGTTGTAAGCTTGTTGAGTTTCTAGTGCATAACTTCAGAGACCACAAATACTAGCTTGTTAGTAAGATACAAAATTAATCTGTGATGGTCTGCACGGAGGGATATTTTTAATAAGTGTAATTCTCTGCGCTTTTGCAGATTTTGTTTCAGATTTACTTTAGTCCTGACAAAATGACATTTCCCAATTTACTGCCTTTCAGGCTGAGGGCACTTACAGTGCTTTTCAGCTTTTACTTGTAAACAAAACAAAAATAGCCTTGCCAGTCCTTATGACTCTCGTAGCAGGCCAAAGCTAACTTCAGTTGATTTTTGGATATGTTTAGCTTGTCAATAGATTTCTTTTCCTTAGGGGTTCTGAATGATATGAGACAAAGTCTCTGGGGTCTCCTCTCCAGCATAGCTTCCACAGTTAAAAGTACCAGATTAACTAGTTTGTCCAATAGTCTTTAACCTTCTTCCTCTGACAGTTATTGTAGTTCAGATGCTATGTTGAGTGTCATAAACTGTTTTTTAAAATCATTGTTGATTTTGTTAAAATGTGAGAAGGATAAAGGTTGTATGTGTATCTGTTGCCTGTTTAGGATACTAGGAGTTTCTTTTTGCAGCCATAGAGAAGTATACATAGCCAACGTATCTCTGAAGAAGAAAGGAATGCTAAATTGTGGAGTTCCTCACACTTACAAAGCTTTCAGAACGGAATATTAAGAGCACAATGTTATTTCAAACAGCCCTGGCCTTATCATCAAAGGAAGTAATGCATCTTGAAATTGCAAATTATGAGAAGATAAGAAGAAAATGTGGAATACAAAAAAAAATATATTAGCAGGTGAAAAAAAAACAAAAATCAAAATACTTTGTTACAAGTAGCTTGATAAGGCCTGAAAACTCTGTCTATTTTCCTATAAGAAAATGGAATTTCCTTGATCTCGAAACCCTCCTTGGCAGAAGGTTAGTTTTTAATTAGGGAAAATCAGGTACTTCTTGCTGGTGTGCGTGTGTTGGCTTTTTCCCGTTGGTGTTGTTTTTGGTGGTTTGGTTTGCTGTTTTTTTGTTGTTGTTGCTCCTTGTAAATCTGTGACTATGATATACCACATGGGAGCTATGGTCACATTTTCATCTATTTTCTTACTTTCTTTTGGGCATTGTACTATGCTAGATAGGTTACACAGAAATAATCCCAGTCTCTCCTCCAAAATAGCCTGGCTTGAAAAACAGCAGGAATTTCTTTGAAATATACACAGAGGTATTTTTTTTCCTAGTATTTCCATTTTAGAACAAAGACAGCAGAATTTTATATGGGACGGAAGTTGTTTTCACTTCTCTCTTGCCAAAAGCTTTTATCTGTGATTTTCAGGAGACTAAAAGCTAGCAATAAATTTTGATCACCTTAGAATTAAATAGTGCATCCAAAAGTGTGAAGAGCATACTGAGACTGGAGTAGCAGAATTTTCACTAGAAATCACTTTTCATTATGAATGATAGCAGCTGGGGGTGCTATTTGCTGTGGGATTTGGTAGTATTCTTTCTAAACAGTTTTCTTGAAGTCTTTCTTAGGCATGCTCTTCTGAATGAGTTGAGTATTTACCAGCCATTTTAACTGCTAGAGTCAAACCTTTAGTACGACACTGATGTGGAAAGGTGGTGGAACTGTAATTGGTATACTCTTCATCAGTGTCATGGTTCCTGAGGGGATTCTTGTTGTTCAGTGATTGCTGTTCTCTGATTTTTCCCAAATAGTATTCTCTTGTTGAATAAATGCAGTGTTTTTCCCAGATTTTCTCCAGTTTGTCGGTGACTTGTGTAATTTCAGTCATACAAAAGCACGGTCCATGTCGTGTAGCACTAACCTGACCCTTTGCAATGCTAAATTTGATTGTGTCTTTTGGAATTGCATATTGTTTGGGGTAATTTTGAAGCTTTTGAGATTATTTAATACTGTGGTATGGTTGTTGGTTGAATACTTAAGGATATAATGAATTAATACACATGGTTATATTGGAGACCATTCTAGTTTTAAAAAAATAGGAAGGGACCAGTAAGTAATTACTGAATTGTCTAATTTGCTGATTACTGAAATAACAATTTGCGTTTAATTTTTGAATTTGCTGAATATCACAATTTAAATATTTGGGTTTGGATCATCACTGTAACCTACATGAACTTGATAGAAGTTTGCTTTGGCATATTAAACTGATGAATGGATTGAATAATAAAAAAAAAATATTAAATTCGTGTGCTTCCAAAATGAAAGACCTTACAGATGAAACCAGTCATTTTCTTGGTGGTCCGCTAATTGCACACTCAATACATTAAATGTCTTTCCAGTCTCATTGATATCTTTTTGCTTCTCATAGAAAAGAGAATTTGCAGGAATCCTTAAGTGCAAGCCTCCTCTTTCTGCTGTTGAATAGAAACTGAAGTACAGCATTTAAAAAATTATGACAATGAGACTGCATTTCCTGTGTGGTTTAACAGTCTTGTGAAATTGAGGTAGAATGGGAGTATAACGCAACACCCCAAAATTCATCTTCACATAACACATTGGGTTCCAGTGTTCTGGAATGTCATACTACCATAGAGTGTAGCTCCTGTAACATCTTTGTAGCTCTAAGATCATCTTTGTACGTGATAATGATTTCACATTGATGAGTATACCTTGTCTGATATAGTCTGTTGCCCTTCTGACTTGTGTAGTAAGCGCAAGTGCGATGAAGAGTTAGGCTTATAAAAAGCTCTGGGGCTTGGAAATAGGGCAGTAGAAGTGTCATTTGTTCAAATGGACCTTTGAATCCCTATTGTGGGCAAGGTGAAGAACAGCCAATGTTTGTGTACTAGTAAGTTGTTGCAGCCTCCTTAAAATAATGCTGTTTCGTTACTCTTTGGGGGGGAAATTAGGAGAATGAATGACAGAACTGCTACAAGTTCTTCATTCTACCCATCAGTTCCACTGTCCCTCACTTGAGTTTTCTTTGTGCCACCAAGCCCTCATGGCTGCTGTGCCATTACACTGCTCTTTATGCTTCCCTTAGCAAATTTTCTCTTCTGCTAGCTTCCCAGTCTGTCCCCAGTGCTTGGTTATTTTCTTCCCCCCCCAACTTTCACTGCGGAGAGAAAGTTTTCCCCCTTTTGTAAAGTTCCCAGCCTTAATCTTAAATCCTTGCTGTCATACACCTGGATAATAATAGTACCACAGCATCCTCTAGTGGCTCACTTGGTTTGCTAAACTTTTGGCAAATCATAAGTAGGGCTCTTCCTCTTTGGGTAGAATTTTAAGGGAAAAGCTTTGCTGCTGACTGACAGCAAACCATTTAATTGTCTGTTGAAGATCTGCAGTAGCCTGCAAATACCATCTATGCACAAAATACAGCTGGGGACTTTTCAGCCTCGGTAACATCACATGCTGAATTATGATTAAGTACAAGTGTTAACTTCCTTGCTGTTCTTTCTAAATGGAAACTGTGTATCCTGTGTTTGTATTTTTTTTCAGAACTGTTTTGTCTGGAGATAGCAAGGAATTACTGCATGGAGTTTTTTCTATCCAAAAATTAATAGCTCTTTTTTTAAAAAAAAACAACTTTCTACTATGATCTTTCTCAAAGAATGATGGTAACTTTGCAAACTTCTATATAATCCTACAGCTCTTTCACTTAAGAGCTTTAAAAACTAATAATTGAAAAGCTCAAGGAGTTTCTTTTTAATGCCTTTTTTTCTGATTAAAGGTGGCAGAGAGCTCCTCAAGCCATTGTACTGTTTTTGCTATAATGTTATTAACTTCTGCGATAGCTAGACTATGTACACAGAGAAAGGTATAGTTGCAGGTGTCAGTGTTTCTAATTAGAAGGGTGTTAAGCTGTTTGTTAAAACAGTGCATGTACGCTCTAAGACCTTAGGGCACAAAATAGCAAGGTAGGTGTAAACTGATTTTCTGCTGTCATTTTAAGAATCTATTATTTATAAAATCAAGATTTTAAAGTTTGACAAATACTGTGCCGCAAACAGTGCCATTACATAATGGCAGATTCGTGACAAATGCTCTGGTTGCAGCAGAGACTCATGGTATGATTGCTTCCATCTTTAACAATAAAAGGCTGGGTATGTTTGTAAATGTAATGCAAGTTACTTTCTTTAACAGGCTGGACTAATTGAAGCCAATGGAGAGCTTAAGGTGTTTATAGACCAAAACCTAAGTCCTGGAAAAGGTAAGAACACAATTTTTAGTAAGACTCTCAATTTCTTGATTTTTAGTTGTTATGCTTATTACTGGCTTTAAGCTGCTTTCTTAGCATTGGTTTTAGCAAAGTTTTTTCTCAAATTAGATCTTATATTATCAGCAAGCAAACTGTGCATTTTTTGTGGTTTATAATTGTCTTTAATCTGCGTGTGATGTTCAATGGTGGTTTGTCATTGCACATGTGATTTTCTTGCTTGTGTTTAAGTATAAAGGCCAGAATGGTCTAAAACATATTTTGGGGCACTGTAGCAAATGGGGAAAATGCAGGATAGGCTTGCACTAGTGTGGAGGCACTATCTGAAATAATATTTTTAACAGAACTGTTTTGGACTTGTAGATAATGGCTGTGCATTTATGATAGTGTAATGCCATCAAGAAATTTAATAAAACACAGGCTATAAACTTGAATTCGATATGAAAGCTCAAAAACTAAGTGTATATAAACATTTTGGGAGTTATGCACATTACAATTAGCATAGCTGGGGGAAAAAATCAATAGCTCCGCTGGGTTCCAGTCACCTGCTGTTCTGGACAGCTGTGTCATATAATGTCTTCTGAAAACTGGTTATGTATATGTGAAAATTAGATTTGTCCCCATATTCTTAGGGGAAGGTTAGTTGTGTAGTGAGACTGTAGAACTGTTCTCTGGCTTCCAGTTAAATACATTCTTGCCAGTTTATGTGTTTTGCATAAACATCATAGTTTTCTTCAGTGTGTTTACCTACTCCTTATGAATTACAATTGTGTATCTTTAACAGACTTTAGTATGACAGGCCCAACTAGCCATTGTTTCCCGGATTCCTCATCAGATAAGCTCTTTGTCCTTTGCATTTTCCTTATCATCGTTCTTTGAATCTGTTTGATTGCTTTCATCAGCTTTCTGCAACACAAGTGACCAGAATAGTATCTGTGTCTCCAAGTGAATTCTCAGTCATACTTGTATGGAGGTATCAGTAATTTTTCTGTGCAATGTCATATTTGGTTGACAGCCATCTCACACTAGATTTTGGTGAAATCGCCATTTTCCTTTGTTGCTTCCAAATGTCTTGTTTTATTCTTGTGTGTGATAGATGGTGTACTTTGATAGGCTGTACTAAGTAGGGTAAAACTTATTAGGACAGAGTCACCTAGTTCTTGTCTGATGCTCTCATAAACCTCACTGTTGACAAGTCTATTGACCTTAAGCATTGTTGGATTAAGCAGGTACTCTCAGATTAACCTGTAGATTCAGTTCAAGTGAACTCCATTGGTAGTCTTTTATATACCATTTCAGGAAATCCCTGTACGTGTTTATTTTCACAACTTGCAGAACTTTTAATTTCTCTCACTACCATTTTAACTAGCAGCTTTTCTGTGTACATTGAGGATTTTATTGGAATCTCATTAGGCATTCTTTTACATTCCCTTGTCTGAAATACACAAAAGAGGGCTGTCTGATCAATCTGCCCTGATTTAATTTTGATGGAGAAGGCACTAAGGGTTGAGTAACTGACACTTAATTAATTGGTCCACCTGTATATTTGTAAACACAATCATACACTCCTGAACAAAAAAAGTGTGCAAATAGATTATCTGGTCCTTAGTAGCTGTACCATTTTCCCCTACACTCTATGCGCAGTGAAACAGATGTTTTTGTCAGGGCAGGTACTAGGGGTGACATTTTACACCTATGTAGGCGTCTGTGTCTAGACCTTGTTACAGTCACTGGAGAGCTAGTCAAAACAGACAATGCAGTCTAGACGGCACGAACTGGAAATGTGAATCTTCAATTATTACATAGCTCTTAAAGTAGAACTGGACAAAATAGAATTGCTTGTAAAATTTCTAAAATAAATCCAAGTGATTAAATAGTTTATTATAGGCTTGCAGCTCCTCCAGTTCGAGAGTCAAGCTTTATTCTCAATATACACCGCCATGAATAATATGAGTAAACTAACCTAGTTTAGTTAGTTAACTAACAGTTAGTTTTTGCACCTCGTTGCTTTTAGGAGAATTTTGTAAAGTTAATGGGTAGCAACTAATTCTTAATATTGAGAGGAAACAACTGTTTCTTCTGGCTTGATTGTTTTATGTTTCTTGCCTCTAACTTGTGTATATTTTTTATGCAGGCTCTGTAGTGTTAATCAGAGCTTAAAATAACACATGTTGTCACTAAGGTATTCACATATGTATCAGAATTTATTCACTGAAGTACTACTAATTTTCTGTTGCCACTTCATAATTTTTACAAGTTTTGTGTATTCTTTAGATGTTGGAATTTTAAACATAACTACACAAAAATACGATGTGCTTTCTCAAAGTAGCTGTCTACATTACATCTACTACAAAAAGTCCAGTTCTCCTCTTTTTCTTTCCCCTTCAAATTTGTATTTTTTTAAAAGGAAGGAGTCTTTTCTGGAAATTGCAAGTTAATCACAAGGAAAGTTTGAGAATACATTGCATTGGTGATATAGGATCAAATCTGCCTACTGTCTCGGGTGAGTGGTTTGTTTAGCCCAGTTGTCTGCTCCCGAACAACAGTAGCAGGGCAGGCCCTTCAGGGAGAATACAGGAGCCTGGCTAATTTTGAAGTTCATTCCCTTTATGCTCTCAGAGCACTCAATGTCATTGGATTGGTAATATCAGAGGGTGCATTCCAGCATCTTTTTGGAAAAGTCCAACTTTGGGAGACTCAGCAAATTAAGAATATAACCTCAACAAGAAACTTATGACTTGCTTCACTTTCCACATGTTGCCAGCTAGATGTGAAAGGAGGAGCATCTCAGCTGTCAGAGAAGCAAAGGCAATATGGGAATGGTAGAGTACAAAGAATTACTTGGCTGCTGGGTCATAAAGACATGGCTTGCAAAAACATGGTTTGGGAGAAAGAGAGTAAAATATTTTTCTTGAAATGTAACACTTTATCAGTCTGTAAGCTGAATATGGGACTAGGTGGTAGATATATGAATCAACTATGAAAGATAAGCAAAGGTTGAATTTTCTGGCCAAAACAGGTTCTTATGCAACAGTTCTTACAGCCTGAACAGCTTCTGCTGCACAGAATAGCCTGTGAATGGACTTCAGTAAATTTTTAATCTGCACTGGCAGAAATCTGGGAACTGTGAATAGGTTGGTTTTAGACTGAGTTTTGTCAGGGTGTGTAGTAGTCGTTTCTTAGATGAATGATGAGAAGGTGATATCACTCACCTTGCTGTGCTGAACAGTTTATGCTGCACAACATCTTGCTCAAAAAGTCCTAAAGCTGTAGAATCTGCAAGTGAGAGGGTATGTTAGGAAATTATCTCTGTATACAAGTCCTGCCCTTACATTAATTTCCTGATTATTCAGTAATCCACTGTCAGAAACAGGTTACCAAACTAGACAGATTTTTTTACTTCAACCAGTGGGGACATGCTTCAGTCTGATTCATTTTGGAGTGACTGGTCTCAATCATGAACTCCAGATCAGAATTTTTGTTCTTAAAGGAGAATCATGGAATCATCTGGGCCGCAAGGGACCTTCAAAGGTCATCTAGTCCGACTCCCCCGCAGGGACACCCCCAACTAGACTGACTTTATTTGTTTTAAGAGAAGAAAATAGAAAACAAAAATACTGTGTAGTTTAAAATGCATGTAATTTTGAATAAATTTATTATGGACATATAATACCATTCTAGAAAATGCTCTTAAAAAGTCTTTCTTCAGAAACATGTTTGTTTAATGTGGAATGAGAGGATATCAGTCTTTATATGTGGTAGAAATGAAATGGAAGTTTATACTTCTTTGAGTGCTTGTACAACCTCCAGAGGAAGTTGGGTATAAATTCACTTGTGGTCTCTGATCTGATACTCCTGTATATTTCCATTACTGGAGTGTAACATCCCATTTAGCCCTGAGAAAACAGCATTCCATGGAGTGGCTCAAGCCAGGTGTGAGTTTTCCCTTGTATTAAGGTGACTCTCTGCCTTTTTCTGTTACTTCACCACTGAGAATTTAGTCTAGAAAGCTAGTTCTTAAAGTTGAATTTCGGGAAAATATCAGTGGAATGATACACTAGTTACATCAGCCCTTTTTTGATCTAAGGCCGTATCGATTCCCAAATTTATTAAATGTTGCAGAAAGTGTACTATCTAATTAGTTTTTCTTCTTGATGGAAGTATCACAGAATCTTAGTGGTTGGAAGGGACCTTTGAGATCATCGAGTCCAACCACATTAAAAAAAAAAGAACAACAAAAACGTTTGGGATAAATTTGTGTACTATTTGAGTATTTGCCAGTCCTTGGATGAGGAGACCAATAAATGGAGGTTTTCAGTATGTTTGGCTTCAGTGTGATGCTGTTGAAAAGCTCTTAACTTCTCCTGGGAGGACATGAGGTATGACATTTACATCTTAGTGCAGCTTTCCTCTTAAATGCAAAGTCTACTGAGTTTGTAGTTTGGTAGGGTTGAAGTGGCACAAATCTCCAGTTTTGTTCTGGAGTGGTTTGTACAAGTATGACAGAAAGGTTTGGTGTATTTGGTAAGCAGGAAGATGGTTTTCTGATATAACCCTGTTCAGGAGAGAAGCAGCAATGTGATATCCAGAGTGTATCAGAGAGAGGAGTGTTTTGTTTTGGGAAAACATGAGCATTATCAGGTGCTTTCAAAAAGTAGCTTTGCTAGTGAGATAACATGCGCAGCAAAAGGTAGCTGTATATCACATGTCCTGTCACTGAACTCTCATAAAGCCACTTGGTTTTCTATCTGCTGCTTGACCTGTGCTGTTTTATTTACTGTCACCTTCAATTATGACATTGTGGGAGGTATGTTAAATCCCATTGGAAGCAGGTGTAAGTTTCCTTGGCTCACTCCAAAATATCCAATTGAATTTTTTCCCTCAAGCCTCAGTTGCTGAGAACACTATTACACAGGGTCCTTTCCTTTGCTTGTTACCCTGTATTCAGGAATGGGTTTTGTAGAAATCACGTCTAAATTAATCCCAGTAAACCCTCAAATTGTAGTCAGAAGTAACGTTTATAAAAGTTTCAAAGGTCAAGTGAAGAAAAGCTGTAAGGGCACCCAAATTGTGATTTATAACTATGTCTCTTTCCTGGCGATAATATAAAGGGTTAATATAAAGGGTTCTGGGGGTGCTGGCTGACAGCAGGTTCAATTTCAGTCAGCAGTGTGCCCTGACAGCCAAGAGGGTAAATTGTGTCCTGGGGTGGATGGAACACAGCATAACCAGCCAGTCAAAAGAAGTGATTATCCTGCTCTGTTGATATTTAAGTATAAAATAGAGCACTGTTCACTTTTAATCCTGCCCCTTGCTTATGAAGAAGTTTGGGTGAAAGAAATTATCTGATTTAGATGAGTGCAAGGGAAAAGATACGAATGGTGTTTAATATTATACTGAAATGAAAGTACTTAATTTAAAAATTACTCGGAAAGAAAATACGGATCTTCTGTCATGCCAGTAGGTGGCATTATTGCTACGTAACCAGAAAATACTTGTAGAAGATGTCTTTTGTTCCTTTCACCTCTTAACGCTTTAAAATAAAGATTCACATTTTATAGACATAAACAACTTTAGGTTTTTTTTTTCATTTCAGATTTATTAATTGAAAAAATTGAGGTGAAATATGTAAATTTTTAAGGTGCATTTAGATTCTTACATTTCAACACTGCCTACCTGTAAGATTGTCTTGTTCTTTTTATTTACATGACAAGAAACCTCTGCAACGTAATGTTATTGTTAAGTTTATGTGCCAGATGAAACTCTCTAATTTTTGACAGTGACTAGAATTGTTCCTCTGGAACAGAAGTAGTGGTCTGTTTCAGAGCCCATGATTCATGCTTTAGTAAACAGACATATGCCGGAACATTGGTTATAAAATGCCTGTGCATTATTACAGCTGAGGTAAATCCAAATTATTATTATTATTATTATTATTATTAGAAATCAAACTCAGGAAATAAAACTGTTGCTGCAGATAGGAAGGATATTTTGAAAAGTCTAACAAAACTTTTAGAAAGTTTTGTTCATTTTGTTCATACAGTTCATTTCAACAGAGACTTGGAACAACTGGTTTGTAATAGCTAAAGTATTACTAGTCACAGCTAAGGATGATAAGAATCACCTAAAAGTCTGAGTTGATGTAAGAAATTACTTAAGAATTTAGTAGTACTGCACATTGGGGAAGAGCGATGTCTTTGTAGAAGTGCTCAGACTTGCTGTATAGGCATGTTTGTGATGGTGTGACTTGATCAGTAAGCAGAGGTATTTTTACTTGGCCTGACACGCAACTAGCCACAATCACCTGCGTGTTGTCAAAGCTTATGGTAGGTTGATACTCTCCAAAAGTTCAGTGTTTTCTGAAAATGAGCATATAACTAACAAATCATAAAATATCTGTAGTGATTGCAAGAGAGACGTTAAAAACTGCAACTTATCAGGAGTGACATCTGAGAAATCAGCTCCTAGGATTCAATTGTCACCTCTGTCATCTTTCCCAGATCATCTAAGTACGCCCTTAATACATATTCTTTCTATATATGTAATCTAATAATCTAAAACTAGCTAAGTTGTTGCTTTTGTAGTAAGGAATGATTTTCTTTGAAGGTGATGTGGACCGGATAAAAGGCACTTTAAATGGAACCTTTAAACTTATGTTTTTATCCTAGCTGTGTCGTCTTCTTGCACTTGGAAGAAAGCAATGTTCAGGCTCTCTGATTTAGGGTAGTTTTTGTAAAGCAAAATCCATAGAAAATACTGTAAACAGTCCTTGAGGGAATTGCTTGGCATTTGATTTCCATTTCAAATGTATGTAGTGTTGAGGTTGAATGAGATTGTTGTCAAGCATTGCATTGGTCACCATATTGAGACAAGTTAATGGGTTAGAGATTTTGGTACGCTATTTCCTGCTGTCATGATGCTTTGAGGTAGACAAAGAGGTGGAAACTTGCTCCATTAATTCATACAGAAAACTTTTCTTGTTATGATGTTGACCTTGTTGTTCCAGGATGTTTCTTGTAGACATTTCTTTGGTTACCTCTTGTTCAGTGATAGTTGAGGATTTCTCTCAGCTTCTTTAGTTGTGTCCTGACTGCTGTACCAGCTTTTTGTAGCTCTGAAACTCTTCCTTTCTGTGCATTATTTCCCATCTTAATCATAGATGACATTTTGAGCTCTGCTTAACTGCTGTCCAAAGCAGATTTCACCTCTGTCTCAGCTTCAGAGATTGCGCACCTGTGTTTGAACTGCATGAAAATTTGGAACCTTCAAGAGATTCTTTCATTCTGTAGTTGACTTTCTGGATTTAATTATTTGGAGTCTTAAAAGGCATAGCTTTACTGTTGTTCCTGTATACTAGCCTGTGAAGTTGAGTAATGAACTACTTCTGGCTTGATTGTTTTATGTTTCTTGCCTCTAACTTGTGTATATTTTATATGCAGGCTCTGTAGTGTTAATCAGAGCTTAAAATAACACATGTTGTCACTAAGGTATTCACATATGTATCAGAATTTATTCACTGAAGTACTACTAATTTTCTGTTGCCACTTCATAATTTTTACAAGTTTTGTGTATTCTTTAGATGTTGGAATTTTAAACATAACTACACAAAAATACAATGTGCTTTCTCAAAGTAGCTGTCTACATTACATCTACTACAAAAAGTCTCTCATACCTTTAAAAAGAAAAGAAGCCACAAAACAAACTTGAGGGTTTTGTTATATTTCTATTGCTTGATTGCTTGAGGGAGAAAACCTGTAGCCTGTTTTGCTGAAGCCCTGGAGTTGGAGCTAGCTGTGGACATTTCTGTTGTAGCCCAAACAACTGGAGAGAATAGTAGTTCTGATTAATGAAAGATGTTTTAGAAGTAGCTCATCTTTTTGTAATTCTTGAATCTTATTTTTTTTTCCCTTATATTGGAAATAAATGTGTTGCGTTGAACAAAATCCAAGGAAAGGGTTAGAAAGCTTCTGTAAATCTGCAGTTCTGAATGATTTCAAACTGTGGTTTTCCATTCTGTTTATGGGAGATGCAAATGCTTTGCTCTTACTGCTAGGGAGGAGAGTACTACTAAAAGCTTACTGAGCTGCGAATTACATGGCTGAACTAGCCAAGTGCAATTTTCTTGAGTAGGATAGCTGCAAATAAGAAATAGTTAAAGGTGGTATGAAGACAAGGAGAGCCCATGACTGAAGATAATGAGTCTAACGTAAAGTCTTCTAGAATACTACAGCAGTGTCTGTAATAAGGCCTATGACTTGCACAGACCCTGAGGGAAATCTGTAATGTGATAACCCAGAGCTTTTCAATTGAAAGAAGAACTCTTGCAAAAAGTAGGTGGGCTTAATCTACTTCATATTTGTGTAGGAGACCCTGCTTGCTTCTTGATTCCAAAGCTGATAATTTTTCAGGCAGTTTTCTACAGGCACCATCTTGGGGTTGGGAGATGATGCACTGGAAGGAGAGGGGCAGATTGTGCACTGAAGACTAGTTTGCTTTTTGTTATTTAGGAATTTGCTTATTCTAAGCAGTTGATTTTGTGGACAGATTTTGAGCTGCAATTAGCTTTGTCTGTATTTGCTGTACAAAATGGTTTCAGTATGGATTTTCATTAGCGATATTGATGTCCATTGCTGTTTCCTCCTCCCCCTATTTCTCATCTTACCAAAAAGAAGAAAAAAATCCACACACGAAAGACAGCTAAAATCGAATCTTTAACATTTTCCAGATAATTGTAATAGTTTTAATGTAATCTTATATTGGTCAGTTGCATCTTAAGCAATACAGGTACTCTGTTTTATATAAAGTCTGTTCCTATAAACTTTTTTAAAAATTTCTGAAATAAGTGATGTCATGTTCTAGATGGCACTTGGCCTTCTCAGAAGTGACAGTTACAATGGAACCTAGTGTCTGTGTCACTTCCTTAGATCTTCTTATTCAGTCTCACTGATCTTTTATTGCTCTCCCAAAAGAGACTTGTTGGGCTCTTCAACTGGTACTCTCTGATTATGAGTTTTATTGAGTTATTGATGTTATGGTTTTGACAGTGTAAGTTGTGTTTGAGTTGTATTGAGATTGGCTTCAAATTTGTAGCTGTCATTAAGCTAGATTCCAACTGCTCTGTTAAAACCATCGATTTTAAATCTTGTGACTAAGACAAAAGTTTGCAGAGTTCGTAAGAGTGGTTATAAGCAGTTATACTGCAAAATGTCATCTGCAAGGTTAATTTTCTGTAGAGTTTTCTTAAAATAACAATTTGCTTAACTCCTAACCTTTGATGTCGTGGAGTATTTGCTGACAGATTGGTTTGCCGGACAGAGTTTGGTTGAGACTGTTGTGGGAATTGGTAGGAATTACTTTGCATGGTGACAAACCGCTGTCTTAGTGTGCACATTCTTTTTTGGGGTTTTAAGAATGCAGAAAGTGCTTGCAAAATTACCTTCTTACCAAATCTAGTTCCACCATATACAGTGTTGCTTCTACGCTGGAAGGCAGTCTCAGAAGACTTTATGAGAAACTGTGTTATCAGGAAACTGTTTTTTTTTTTTTTTGTTGACTTCTTTGTTCCTGTTGCGTTCTCTTTCACAAGTAAAGAAACAAAGACAGATTGGATCAGGAAATGGTGTAGCACCTAGAATGAGTGGGATTTCTGCTCCTGAGGCAAGGAGCACCTTAGCCCAACCTTTTTGATCTGAAACACCAAATGCACTACTGTTTCATGAAAGGGAGCGGTCATTTTAGAGAGATCTACTGCTTTGTCTGCAGAGGGCACTCCTTTCTCTAATTTTAAATGTACTGTGTCTTGGCATCTCAAGTTACTAAAAATGTTCATAATTGTCTGTATTACCAGTCTGTCTTACTGCTAATATTATGCAAGAGAGTATTTTATTATTTTATATAAAATTATTGATTTTGTTTCCATATTCAAGCAAAGGTCTTGTTCAGCACTTTTCCCCTACATGCAATCAGTAACCAAAGGGGGCTATTTACTATCTACTCTATATGAAGAGAGCACTTACCTGAAATGGTTTGTAGACAGATAAGGGTTTTTGTTAAAGGGTACTTCTGCTTTTGCTGTGCAAGTTTTATATGGCTTACCTTTTTATCCAATCTGTATCATTATTTTCTGTTTGGAATTCTGGAACTTCATATTGATGAAGTTCTACTTCCCTTTAGATCTAATGATTGCTTATATGTTACCAAGAGTAGTCTTCAAAACTAGCAGTGTTTGGGAGGCTGAGAATTTAAATAGAAGTTACGTCCTTCTGTGTATTGGGGTTTTTTCTGCTTTATGTGGCCTTTTCCCATGGTTTTAGAAATCTTTAGGAGGAGGAGAAGGGAAAAAGAAAGAAGTGTCAGGAACTAGCAGTATTCATAAGGTGCTTGTTTTGAAAAGGAAGAAGTTAGTGCCAGGAAAACTGTTTGCAAACGTGATTTAATTTTTACATACTGCTATTCACATTGTATTTTGGCCACAAAGGACAGGATTATTTGGATTACAGTGATTGCTGTAAGAGTAACAGTAGTTAACATACATATTATGAGTAAAATTACTTTGAGAAACTGAGCTGTCACTCACTTGCAAAGATAAGTTAATAAAATTATTTCTGCTCCTATACTTAACAAACAAACAAACAAACAAAAAACCCACACAAAACCACTAGGAAACCAGACCATTATGAGCTTTTGATGAATATGTAGGTGGATATGAGAAAAACATTTTCACAACAGGAAATGAGAAAACAGGAGGATGCACTCGGGCAGACACAAATTGAAAATATCTTTTTTGTTTAAAAAAAAAAAAAACCAAAACACTCAGATTTTTCTTTTTTTTTTTTTTTTTCCTACTGTTGAACAGTTATGCTCTTTCCTATTTAGTGTGATATTCTCTATAGGTTGACTTTGACTTTGCTTCAAACTATGAAGTGTGTGTTACTATTCATCTGGTTACATTTGTATTTCCTTGCCAATCAGTTTGTGCCATAGATACAGATGTACCTTGTATATATAGAGCCAGGTTGGTTCAGTTGCGTGAATCGATTCTTGCAGAGCACTACAGGAAATGTTAGTGTTATTAAAAACTTTAAAGAAGCAGAGTGTGTACTTTTCTCTTCATGGAGATCTTTTAGTTGCAAGATAACTATTTGTATTCATGGGATTAAATTGAATAATATGAGGAACCATGAATAATATAAGGATGCTGGAGGCCATCTAATCTAATTTTACAAACATACCGGGGTCAGATTTGAAGCACAGAGCCTTCAGTAGTTGAATGAACCTCATAGACAACCTCTTGCTGTGCTTTACCTTTCTCATTGTGAATATTTTTCCTCATGTCTGGTTGGAATTTGCTGTGTGGCAATTTATGACTCTTGCCTCTTTTCCTTTTGTTGTGTATCATCTCTGTAACTCTCCTGTTTGGTAGTTGAAGGCAGTGATTAGATTCCCACGAATAACACCTCTACACCTTAATCTTTTCTTCCACAGGTTGCACGCACCAGCTCCTCCTTAGACATATGCTCCAGTACCCTACCCATATTAGTGTCTTTCTGATGGACTCTCTCCTGTTTGTTAATGCCTCTCTTGCACTTTGGTCCCAAAACTGAACAGAACAATCCAGACACAGCTTAAAGAGTATTGGAGTAAGAGGGAGTAAGCACTTACTGCTGTACTATTCCAAATGCAGCCCAGGATGCAGTTAAGTTTTTGTTAGCATAGGGGTGTACTTTTCTTCTTGGCTGCTTCCTAACCACTCGACCCCTCACCTCTGCCGTTGTGTGGAGTGATGTTGTCACAAGTGCAAGATTTTTGCATTTATCTTTGTTTACTGCATAAAAGTTTTTAAGAAACAACACGATGGCATAAAGAATAACTTTACTTTTTACACATACCGGAAGAATGAAGTCTCTGAGTGCATATGAAGAGTAGACAGATGATCAAGATGATTAAGGAGAGTCTCATGGCAATACTGTTCTTTATGAAATTGTCCTACTGAAGTATTGCTAGAAGTTGTCTTAGGAAAAAATTGATAATGTAATTGAATAGAAATAGTCATGATCAGAGACTTATCTACCTGTGAATTCTTCAAAGACCTTGCAATGGAACTTCTGCCCTGCTAACTCAGTATATATATAATTCATCTAGTACCAGAAGGATAGAAGCTACGTACTCTGCACCAGTTTTTGAAGGGCTTAGCTAACTGCAAATGAGTAAGTCAGACTTCTGTTAGGCCAATCAGTCAAGTGCATAACAGAGAAGTAGTAGACATACAGATAAATGTGATAATGGGCAGGAGTTAACAGGGCTTTTCTAGAAGGAGGGGAAAAGGGAAGTTACGAAGTTACGTCTTTTCAAAGTCATATTTGAAAGAGTCAACAACCATGTGGATAAGGGTTATCTAATCAGTGCGATGTCCTTGGGTTTCTTAAAAATAATAACAAAAAACCCCTTGATTATCAAGGTCCTTAATCAGCCTGTTAAAGAAATTAAGGTGTCAAAGAATGGGACGGTCCTCCCATAGGTTAATAATTGGTGAAAACCAAACTAGATACAATAAGGACCCCAAGTGAGCTATTAGCACTCAAGAAAGATCTTGAGGTCATTATAGGTTATATTATGAAAATGTGGTATTGATTTTGGGGGGGAACAAGTAAATTGAATTTTGATAATTATTTGGGAAGGAATAAGAAATAAAATAGAAAATGTGCTCTGGAGTTACTCAATAGCATATGACGTTCTTTGTTATGAATGTGTCCATCCCGGTCCCCTGCAAAAATAAAGGATAGGAGTTCTAGAAGGTGTACGAGCATCAAAATTAAGGAAAAGTGATTGAACAGATGAGGCATCTTAATTTTGGAAAGCAATTACAGCTCTTCTTTTATACTGAAAATGTAATCTTCAGGTTGCTTTCTTGTTTTTAAAGCAATGAGGAGGAGATTAAAAAAAGACATGTTGACCTCCAGGAAGCTATGCAGAAGATACCCAAGCACTAATAGCCAGGGATAGTTTATATCACTTTACTGCTTTCTAGGGAGAGGAAGAACACCGCACAAAACTGTCTGTGATAGTGATGGGTGTACTTGAAGGGACAGGAAGGCATGCCAGACTTATGTTATGAACTAGGTAGCTGCTGGCTTTCTGAAAGAGCACTCGAAAGTTGTTAAATAATGGAAGAATGACAGGCTACTGCATTCTATTTAAATTTGGGGCACTGAGAATAGGTTCTGGCATGAAGCTATCAGTTTGACATGGTGTAGTTACTAGCAGCTAGGAAATAACAAGCCTTTCAGAAAGCAAGGGCTTCAACAAGATTTGAGTTGTCCTGAACTTTTGGTAGAACTACCTGAATGCGCAAGAGGGATAGTAGGCATGAAGAACTCATTACGGCCCTTCCTGATACAGCCATTGTAAAAACGCTTACCCATTGCCTCTGTATTGGATAATGGGGAAGAGGAAGAGGAATGGGAGTTGTGCCACATCATTCTGGCACCATTGACCCCTTTTAAAGTGATTTGAGGGGGAAAACCGCTGACCCTTTTAACTGACAACCAAATGTCAGGTGTTTCAGCAAATAAATGTCTCCAGTATTTTAAGACTTCTTTGTTCTGTTATTCTTCTTCTGTAGTCACTCACTCCTTGTTGTTTCTTGTTTATTTTGGTGTTTTTTTTAAACTATGACATGAAATGTCAAATTGCTAGAGGATACCTGCCTTGGCATTTTTGTAGTTGAATTTTTGTTTCACGTGGCTTAAGACTTGGCTGCCTATCAGTGCTGATTGTGGATGGCTTATGAACAGGAAGAGAGCAGCTTTCCCTGCAGGGTTGGTCTATTGTTGCATGTATTTTGCTCAAGTATTGGATTCTTTAAAAATTTTGTTCTTTAATTCTCTGCCTTCAGCTGGGAGGGGACACTTAGAGAAAAGTTGGGAACTTTCTCTTGGAAAGACCTCTGCTAGCCAAATTGTATCTCCTGTAGACCAGCATGCCTCAGAAGGGTATGCCATATGCTGGGGTGTTAGGCATATTTTTCAGGTAGTGTGGGAAAATATTTCAAAAGCCACAAAGGATGGGGGTAGAAGAGAAGGGGATTATGCTTTCTATCAGATGCCCATTGCCACTAATACTCTGTTTTTAGAGAAAACTCGGAATATAAGGAATTAAAACGTGTTCATAGTAGATCTCACTGACATAAAAGATTACGTAGGCGGAAGTTTGAGAGAACATACTGTGAATCATTTTATTTGTTGCTTCAAATGTGCAAATGCTACATTTATATTGACGCTACATGCAGTTCAGAGCTAGTTTCTATTTATAAGCATTGATAGTATAGATAAAATTGGAATTGCTAAAATAATCCAATGTGTCTGACCTGAAGCTGTCTACTTGTATTTGTTTTAGGGGTTGTTTCTCTATTGGCTGTCCATCCTACAGTAAATACGCTTGGAAAACAGCTCCTGCCAAAAACATTTGGACAGTCCAACGTCAACATTGCACAGCAAGTGGTAAGGAAACTTTGTGGGGGTTTTTTATTGCTTTTACTATTGCTTACACATACTGTAAATCTGACTTGTAGCTTTATAGTCAATATCACTTGTCAGGGACAGATAATCTAAGCTTGTTTCTAATTTTAATGGATGTAAGTTAAAACAAATGTTCCTTTGCATAAAGAAATGCAAAGATGACTCTCAAAATCAACATGCAGATACCTGAATATTCAGGTGGCTTTATCTTCTGTTAGTCTTGCCACTTAACATAAGTGACTCTTTCAGACTCTGCTTTTAAGTTTAGCATAAGTAAATGTAAATGAAATCTATCAGCACGTTTTTATTGGGATTGAAGTTAGGTGGAACAAAATTGAAAACAGAGCTACATTTCTTAGTGCTTAATTTAGATACCATTTTGCCTAAATGCTTACTGTGAGCTTTGTGTGAGGTACATGAAATAAGAGGTTTCAAAGAATCTAATAATGCAGTTGATAATATATAGGTTATGAAATGTCATTTTTATAGTGATTAATAACTTTCCAAACAAGAAAATTCAGAGTAGTTAAGCAGGACATTTTTAACTAGATTATCTTTAAGGTCCCTTCCAACCCAAACCAGTCTATTATTCTTTTAATTTAAAATCTGTAACCAGCAAGAGGAAGAGAATATTTTAACTGTAGATAATAGGCCATAATGGCACTAAAGGGGTCCCTTCCGGGCAGTATTGTGGGACTGTGTACATCCTTGAGTTTAATGTTGAAACCAAAATGTTAATTCAGGTAACTTATAAAATCTTTCCTTGAAGTACCAAAACCAGGGGGTGATAATGTAATTAAAAATCACCTGATTCTTTTTTAAACTTCCAATAAGGAAGAAATTAATGTTTACAACAATGTTTATATACATATAAAATAAATCCTTGTGTCTTCCCTCACAAATTTAAATTGACAAATTCTCACCTATATTATTTATGATCAATCTTACATGGTCACATTATTAAAAAAATGTGATTCCAAAATAATAACTACTCTTCATGATGGTTTGTTAGTACGTTTATTGTGGTAAATTTACATTTTCAATCATAATTCTATCAGCACTTTAAGTCTTACTCTGAACATACTAGCATTATTTTTTTTGTCAAAGAAGGGGCACATATCAGCATATTTGTATTGGCTATTATCAGTGCAAAATTAGATGCTTAGTTGTTTATCAAAGAAGAGATGGAGGTTTTGGTTTGTGTATATATAAAGACATTTTTGGTAAATTTCTGTTGACTTTACAGTTCTGAAAGGGACAGCAAAGCTATAAAGAAATATACCTCTGAAACACTGAAAATTATTAGGAGGTAAATCTTCTGTCGTGCAAAATGTCTCTTAGGAGAGTTGAGGAATTGGCTTGTGACTCCGTTCAATTTTCTAACCTTTGACTGGTAAAACCAGGTTGTTAATACTTAAGTACTTAGTTTTCTGAGCTTGTGTTCTTTGTTCAAGTACTCTGATTTCTTCACTCTGTCCCCAAATAAGTTTTTCTGTGGGGTACGGTGAAGTGTAGTGTGTGGGCTGCCTTGCTGTTCCCCGTTTCCTGATCTTGTTTGTTACAAAGGAGCTAAACTGTAATCTTGTTCTCTTTTGAGAACAGGAAACTTAAGAAATAGCAGGTACCTGTTATTATTCTTTTGCTTCTCTCCCCCAGTCCTTCTGTTTTGTCTAAAACCATCCTGTCTAACTCCATCTATAAGCTTTCATTTTAGGATGTTCCCAGTGACTCAATCCTGCTTAACTCTACTCATTCATGCTCTTTTAATTCAAAGTCATGGTTGGTTATGAACTTGTGAGTTAAATTTAGGGGCGCTAATATTTCTGTTAAAGAGCCAATAATACTAAGTAATTCCTTAGAAGATGACGAAACTCCAGGTTGTATGGTCTTCCTTAAGAGTAATACATTAAAGCATGTAGTTCTGGCTAGTTTGCAGACATTTGTGAGTTAGAATGGGAATGCAGAGCAGGCTTTGAATGCATGAAACTGACTTCGCTTTTCCCCTGTAGAAATGAGCCTGTTAATTTGTATACATTTACACTTAACCCCTTTGTACTGTTGAGTATTTTCAGGCAGTACTGAGCACAGTAGATGTCCAGGGTTTGCTGCTGACAAATGGTTTAATTTTCTCCCAGCTGTAACTGCCCCCCCTCCTCTATACTGGCTTGTCTCTCATTAAGATCAAATTCAGTCTTTTTTATGACTGCACAGTTATACAAATATTATGGGGGATGCTTGTGAAATTAGGAAGGCAGGGAATAGAGTGGTACCCTCTGATTTTGGCCTCTATGAGCAAGATGTTGAATCATCTTCTGCAGTCCTCTGTAACTGCATCCCAGGGAATAAAATCTGGCTAATAGCTTTCTGCTGCTCTCTGTATTGTCTACATTACTTGAATAGCATATACCCGAGTGGTTCTTGCAGTCTTTGAGACATTTGGTGAACCAAACCAGCCAATAGCAGAACGGATAGTATTTTTTTCATGAGCAGAAAGCAAGCTGATTCGCATGTCCTGTGCTTGTTCAGCATCCCCCTCCATCATTCTGTTTCCCACAATTGGAAGTCTTGGTTATGAAAAATAGTAGAAGAGATTAGTTGATTTTCCAGAAGAGTTAGAAACATTTAAAGTATGGAACAAAGCTCCTGGAAAGGGGAGGAGGACCTAAGATTTTCCAGCTATCAGAAGTCGATGTAACAGATTTGTATGTTAACTGCTCGGAGAGATGGTATAATATAAAGAAGCAGTATTTGGGGAAAAACACAGCTGTTTGTCTTTCCAGTCAGCTGAAATCAGAAACATCTAATAGTCACTACCTTTTGCGTTCTGCATTTAAAGGTTTTTTCAAATTTTGGTTCATTTTAACTTTCACACATAAAATGTTTCATTTTGGGTTTTCAGTTCTTCTATTTTATTCTTATTGAATCTAAATTATTGAAGCTAGCCTGAGGAAGAAAATTAAAATTTTGTTGGTGAGGCAGAACGTGGCTGCAGGAAAATATGGCAAGCTTGTGGGTGCTTACAAATTCAGGTTCCTTTAGTGTTTGTTTCACTTACCTGATACCAGGGATTTAACATTCTGTTTCCACTGGGAGGTGAATGTACCCCCCAAAAGTAGTCATATCTTCCTACAGATTTGAAATCTGTACGGTATCATTTTGTTTTCCTAAATGCATACTCTCTAGAATGTTACGTTTATAACATTGCAGAGATAACACCACCTGCAAAAGTGGGAGTTCTTCAGCTAGTTTCACAGATAAGGAGAGCATGACTCTGTGTGCAAATGTATGTATCACTCGTGATCAAATTAGCACATCTTCAGGACTACTTACCTATAAGGTGGAAAATTGGTCAGCTGAGTACATGCTTGTAACATGTTCAGAATGGAATGGTTTTGTCTAAATTGATCTCGCTCATTGTAGTGATAACGAAAGTTGGCCCTTGCTCTTTCTGACCTCTACAATACTTGTGTTTTGGTTTCAACTCTAGCGATAGAGACTGACTGCAGGAGAGAATTTGGCCTTTCTTGCAACAGCTCTGCATTTTCTCTGCTTTTACTGATTTTTCAGATCTTCTTGGTTTGGGTGTTCATATTTTAACTGTAATTTACTGCAACTTTATACATAGTCTGGTGGGCTTGGGTTTTATTTCCTCCTTTTTTCCCTTTTCCTTTTGGTGGGGGCAGTGTGTGTGTTTTCTGATCTTGTCTAAGTTAGTGTTGAACAGTGTTAAGAAATCCAGCGAGCATGAAAAGCTCATTTAAGAAGCATAAAACATAATTTACTTAAGGAGTGTTCTAACTATATAATCTGTAGTCTGAATGCTTTTGTGATAGTGTGTATAAATTCAATGCATCTCAAAGAAGTAGGCAAGAAAAAAAGTATTAGTGTCGTTTGGATAATGCATCATTTGAATCGTGCAGCATATGAGTATCTTGGAATACTTACTATCATTTTCCAAATTATTTTGTATTTACTGTAGGTTATTGGTACGCCTCAGAGACCTTCAGCGCCAAATACTATCCTGGTAGGAAGTCCACATACACCTAACACACATTTTGTATCACAGAACCAGACTGCCGATTCTTCGCCGTGGTCTGCTGGGTGAGCAAAATAGAAGTTACAAAGGATTAATAAATTGTTTGGAACTTTTGCTATAAATGTTCACTATGATAGCGTGAGTACTCTTCAGGCTAGCAGTGTGAGCATTCTGTTTACCTTTCCATTAAGAGCACTTCAGTGTTAAAGTATAATGTATTAAAATCAGGAGTAGTCACAGAAGAATGAATATGCCCTCATTTGTTGTAAAAGAAACTACAATATTTTCTGTAAACAGATATTCTCACATTACTTATATGTATATAATGAGCTCCTAAAAGGACACGGGAATTCATCTGGCTTGATTTGGTTTCTAATTTGTTAATTCTGTTTTGTTAGCGTATTTACAAAAAAATACAGTACATTTCAGATTGAACAAGTATATCCTGAAGTATCATTTGAAATAAGAATGTAGTCCTTATTGGGAAAAAGTATTAGATACAATGAATGCATTCTTTTGGTGTCTTTTCTTATTTAAGCTAGTTTTTAAGGGTCTCTTGTTAAATGTAATTGCTTTAAGACTAAATTTATCATCAGTGGCTTATTACACATAAAATAGATTTCTACTTTGGAATTATACAGTAAAATGAGATGCAGAGAATTGAGAGGTTCCATTGCTAATACTAAGTTTGTTGATACTTACATTTTTCCTCAAGTTACAGGAAACTTTTTTATTTAAAAGACATGCAGAAAACTTTTGTTATACTTCCTCTGTCTTGTAACTTTGAAGTTTTCATATCAGCTTCATATACTGTATAACTTCAAATCTGTATTTTAGTGATGGGGTAATGTACAGTGAGTTAACCAGTGTCAGACTTCATCTGTTCAGTCGGTATCAAATACTGAATAGAAAAATGCTCAATCTGTCTAATTTTTTGTGACCAAACTAGATGGGATATTTAAATTAAAAAAAAAAAAAAAAGACAAAAAGTTACCTTCTGTAATTGATTTTTCATATTTTAGCATGTATCCCCCTATCCTTTCTTGTCTTGAAGATTTGAAGGTTTTCTTTATTGACTTCTTCAAGAAATATCCCTATTGTTAACTTATTATCTGCTACTGGAGCTAGCAGAGCTGCCAAAAGAATGAATTTTTACTGTGTTTCAACACCAAGGTGTTAGAGTTGTTAATAATTGTAAATTGTAAGGGGAAAAAAAATACAGGAAAAAATGTTGGGAAGGGGTATGAAACAGAACAAAAGGGAAGGCTTGTTTTTTTCAAGCAGTGTGCCTGTATTTGAAAAAGAGACATTAAATATTCCAAAGTTCAAATCTTCTTAAAACATATATTATACGTATATTTAGGAAGCGGAACAAAAAAGGAGAGAAGAATGGCAAGGGTTTACGTCATTTCTCTATGAAGGTTTGTGAGAAGGTACAAAGAAAAGGAACCACCTCATACAATGAGGTGGCAGACGAGTTGGTTGCAGAATTCAGTACCACTGATAATCACATTTCACCAAATGAATCAGTAAGTATATGGGAGGTCAATTACATGTGAACTGAATGGGGGAAGAGAGATTTCTTTTGAGACTTTTGTATTTCTTTTCCTACTGCTAAATGAAACAGTTCAGACATTACCTGAGTTTACCCATTCACTGTCACAGATTTATTTTCAAATATTTTTGTCACAGGTATGTTTTTGATTAATGCACTATGTCTACAGCAGGCTTATGACCAGAAGAATATTAGACGACGTGTCTATGATGCCTTAAATGTCCTTATGGCCATGAACATTATCTCTAAGGAGAAGAAGGAAATTAAATGGATTGGTCTACCTACTAACTCGGCTCAGGAATGTCAGAATTTAGAGGTATATGTATTAGAAGTGCACGATGGCTTTGTGTTTGAGTAAAAGTGGTTCTGAGTGGAAGTTAATCAAACTGTGTATTTCCAACATTGCAATAGCGATGCTCAAGAGACAGGAAGATTATTTTCTCCAGATGCCAGACAAATAATACATCTGTGACGATAGATATTTTGTGTAGATCAGTATGTATATGCATTGCTCCTTCCTTGTTGCTGCAGGTCTTATGTATTTCTGACATTTGTTTTACATGAACATGTCAGACTTTTTTACCAGACTTTTTTCCTACCATGGCCTGGGTAGGAAGTTAAATGATTTATACTGAAAGGCATTCATGAGTTCTGGCAGGTTTCTTTTTTTTTTAGTATCCTGAGATTCCCAGGATAAGATACCAAGGTTTACTGAAATCAATTCACTTTATTAGAAAAGAATAAAGTCTCATTCTAAATAGGTCTAAATTCTATTGATCAGTACTGAAAAATCAGTGTGGAAGCTGACAAATTGGAAAAAAAATGTTTTGGAATCTGTCTACAAAGGGCTAATTCTATGGAGATTTTTGTTTTATAGTGATAATTGATTTTCTGGTTAGTACTGTAATTGCTATCTAGATGAAGAAAATATAAGGTATCTAGTCAATCTGAGTTTTACTTAAGTATTTATCATCTCAAGTGAAAATTACTAGTTAAGGTAAGAGAGTGATAATTAGAGCAGTAATAGCCAGGTAAGTATGGAAAGTGAAATCATTTGAAGATGACGGTGCTGCATGCTGAATGGGGAACCAGCTAGCTGGAGGGATTTTAAAAGCAGGTCTCTTTGTATCTATCTCACAAAGTATGGCATTGCCAGTAATGTTGGAACAAAAGAAAAAGAAGTGTGGCTCATTCAGCTGAGTTTGATTTCATGTCCTAAAAAAGGGTAGGATAGTATTAGTACTTGAAATGTAATAATGCACAGTGAAGATTCATGCTTTTTAAGATGGGAACAGTGATAACTTCTGATACCAAAGTGAAAACTTCTTAATTGGATGGCACAAGAGAAGGAGAGGATTCTGTTAACCACTGGATAATTGAGCCACAAGTGTAATACAGTCTTGAAAACAGAAAAAATCCTAAAATGTGTTGAGCCTACTTAAGGAAATTGCAGGATTCCTCTGTTCCCCATTATTGCTTCATGAGTTTTTTAGCTCCTGTTTCTGCAAGCTGTATTGATATTTAAATGATTAGTGCCATTACCTGACAAGTTTTGCAATAAGATTCTTTTTAATGAGTTTGTGGAGGCTAACAATTTGTGAAATTGTGAAGCCTGATAAAGTTTTTGTACTATTCCGTCTGATATTGCTTAGCTTCACTTTTTTTTGATTGGAAGTGATGTTGACATGGTCATTCCTTATTTGCTTTCTCTATCCTATTCATGGTTTTATAGGTATCTCCCTTGTTCTCCCCATTATTTTATTCTCCTTTTTGTAGAGTCATAGTTTATTCATTATTCCCTTGTATGGAATATGTTCTGTACCATTGATTATCCTGATTGCTCTTTTGTATGATCTTTTTGAAATGGGAACACCATACCTACAGAATTCAAGATGTAAACATTTTGGTTCATACACTAATGTAGTGATAATTTCTATTTTGTTCTCTGTTCCTTGCTTATTAATTCAAATTTTTGGCTGCTGCGGTGTACTGAGCTGATGGGTTTTGTGGTAACTGTGATTTAAAATCTCTACTGAATGTCATTTTATTTCTAAAATATGCATGGATGGGATTACGTTTTCTCACACATGCCACATTACTTTTACCAAAAACAATTTTGATCATAAAACACACTTTGAGTATGCTTTATGACGAGCTCTCTTTTTCACTTTGTCAGCACATTCTGTCACCTTGCTGTTCATCCCCTAAATCTGATCCTCTACAATTTGAATAACAGTCTGTAAATTAAGTCCTTGTTGAGAATCTGC
The DNA here is from genome assembly GCA_026546715.1 of Gallinago undulata. NCBI lineage: Eukaryota > Metazoa > Chordata > Aves > Charadriiformes > Scolopacidae > Gallinago > Gallinago undulata. The sequence continues at coordinate 143,800,413 of JAOTQQ010000001.1, read as the reverse complement.
TGGTGAGCTTCCTCTACTGAGAAAGCTGTTTATTTCCTACCATTTTGTTTCCGATCTTCTATGTTATTAATTGGTATGTATTTAATACTGTGAGGACTTAACGATAGGCTCCATAGCAGCTTCATTTTCTTAAGCATCTTTGATGGATCTTTTCTACTAACTCCGATATCAGTAGATATCCATCAAGTGGATTCTTCTGGTCTACATGCTCTTTGTCTCCTTGAGAGAATTTGGATAATTCTTTGAGGCATAACTTCTGTTTGCAAAGATGTTTTTACCCTCTGCCTGATATATTGCACTTTATTCCCCAGTGTTTTAATTCTGCTCTTTGTTACAATTTCCATCAGTAGTACTGATGTGAGTCTTGATAGTTAGATCTCCAAATTATCTGGAGAACCTTAATGATTGACATCATATGTCCTACCTCCAGTTTTCTCATATTGAAATGATTTTAAGAAGAGAAGATGTTGATTTAAAGCGCAACTTAAACCAACAAACTAACGGACCCTTTTTCTGTCTTAAGGTGGAGAAACAGAGAAGACTTGAAAGAATAAAGCAAAAACAGTCTCAACTACAAGAACTCATTCTACAGGTACAGTCAAGGTACTCTTGTCTATAGGGCAAGGTAATTTATATCTGTATTCCTGTTACTTTATCCCAGGGAGGGATGGGAAACTTCTAAGAAGACTAGAGGAGATTTCAGGATAAGACATATGCAGTTTTAATTTAGCACTGTAGTTTAGCTGGGACCATGCTATTGGGGAAACCAACAACCTTCCATGAGTTATGAGGAACTCTTCTGCAGTGTCAAGTATATCTAAACAGGATTTATGCTAACAGGAGCTGTAATTCATACTGTACCCTCTGAATTTTCCAACTGAGTTCTTGTATCTAGAATGTTTTGCTGCATTAGAGTCTGTAGATAAAATTATGTGACGGTAAAGGACATCTCTCATAATGCTCTATTTCTTGCCTTTGGAATGTTGCTGCCCCCACTGTTTAAGTGGCTTAACCGCTGTGAAAGTTGCTGCACTCCTTCCCAGATTTCTCTTAGTATACTGGGGCAAGCTGTAGTCTATCCCCTAAGTCAATATCCGGCTGGTTCACTGGAATGTATCCCTTAGTAGTTGCATTAGGAAGAAATTCTTTACTGTGAGGGTGGTGAGGCACTGGAAGAGGGTGCACAGAGAAGTCTTTGGGGCCCTGTCCCTGGAGGTGTTCAAGGCCTGGCTGGATGGGGCTTTGAGCAACCTGGTCTAGTGGGAGGGATCCCTGCCCATGGCAGGGGGCTTTGAAGTCGATTATCTTTAAGGTCCCTTCCAACCCAAACCATTCTGAACCAATCCAAACCAAACCAGGATGACCTGCTAGAGAGCAGCTCTGAGGAGAAAGACCTGGGAGTTCTTGTGGACAACAGGATGACCGAGAGCCAGCAATGTGCCCTTGTGGCCAAGAAGGCAAATGGCATCCTGGAGTGCATCAAGAAGAGCGTGGCCAGCAGGTCGAGGCAGGTCATCCTGCCCCTCTACTCTGCCCTGGTGAGGCCCCATCTGGAGTACTGTGTCCAATTCTGGGCTCCCCAGTTCAAAAAGGACAGGGAACTGCTAGAGAGGGTACAGCAAAGAGCCACAAAGATGATTAAGGGCCTGGAGCATCTCTCCTATGAGGAAAGGCTGAGGGACTTGGGTCTTTTTAGTCTTGAGAAGAGAAGGCTTAGGGGGGATCTAATTAATGTGTACAAATACTTAAAGGGAGGGTGTCATGAGGACTGGGCTGGTCTTTTCTCAGTGGTGCCCAGTGACAAGACAAGAGGAAATGGGCACAAATTTGACCACAAGAAGTTCCCTCTAAACATGAGGAGGAACTTTTTCACTTTGAGGGTGGCAGAGCCCTGGAAGAGGCTGCCCAGAGAGATGGTGGAATCTCCTTCTCTGGAGACATTGAAAAACCGCCTGGACAAGTTCCTGTGTAACGTGCTCTAGGTAGACCCGCGCCAGTGGGGGGTTGGACTAGATGATCTCCAGAGGTCCCTTCCAACCCCATATGATTCTATGATTATCTACACAGCAGGAATGAGAAAGTCAGGGAAGGTCTGCAGAAAGTATGTACAGCAGCTGTGGGACAGCAATCTCAACACCTGTCTGATTTTTATCAGCCTCTTTGTCGGTTTTGGATTTTGTTTTTAATTCCTGATTATTGTATTCTTCTGGTCATGGAATCAAATAATTTTTCTTAGTTTGGTGGCTTACTGTAAGGTTTGTTACTTGAATTTCAGTAGCTAACTTCGAGTTTTTAGTTATTACAATCGCTAATCTTGAAAATATTAACATTCTGTCCTGAAAAGCAATTTTGGTAAGATGTGAGAGTAGAGTCACTAATCTTAGCTGAGTAATTCAGAATCCTAATGTCAGACATTCAAATCCTGAACATTAACTGTTTTTTTTAGCATATAATTTCAGAAAAAATATAGTATTAATCATTCAGCTGTTCTTGTGGAGTGCAGTAAACAGAGTGAAAGTAGGATGGTAGATGAAAATTCTTTTTCCAGTCATTGTTCGCTCTTCATTCTGTCAAAGATCTGTCCGAGGAGCTGTCCTGATGTAGTTTGTGCATTTATTTTTTTTTTCTCATTTAAGTTTTACTTACTGTGTTGTATTTTTCAACACTATCATTTGTGTCTCTTCTTGCATCTTAAACATGCAGGAGTATGGTGAATACTGTGTCTTTTTCTGCATTTAGTTGCTGCAACCATTGCTGGTATTCTTTATCTGAGGGATTTTTTTATTTTTTTTTTTTGTTAACAGGATCTTAAAGGTTTAGTTCATACTTTCATATCACTATTGCTTTTTCTAGCAAATTGCCTTCAAGAACCTCGTTCAGCGAAACCGTCAAGCAGAACAACAGGCAAATCGACCGCCACCTTCCAATTCTGTCATCCATTTGCCATTTATCATTGTGAACACCAGCAAGAAGACAGTGATTGACTGCAGTATTTCAAATGACAAGTGAGTTAATGAAGTTTTCTGTCTGTTTGTTGGTACAGCTAGGAGTTTCATGTTCATGCTGAAGTGTTCATCTAGATTAGTTAAAAATTAAATACACATAGATTTCATTGTGCCTTTTGTAGAACATGCATTTCAGACAGGTAAAAGTCTTGTTGAGTAGAAACAGAGTTTTATAAAGAATGATAAGAAATAGAATAATTGGGTTCATATTTAATACCTTATTTTAGACTTACTATCTAGAGATGTTAGAAGCAAAGTAAAGCAGCTCTGCTGAAGTTTGATATCATACTTTACCAAGTAGTGTTTGAATGTAGCAGTGGTTTCTCCTTGCACTATTGGCTTACTAGAAAAGCTTAAAAACATGAAAAATTTACACAGTAGGTAGAGGAATGGGAGTAAAGAAAAAAATGTCAAACATGCAAAATGTTTAAGTTAAACTCTTTAAGTTAAACCTTGATTTAAATGGTGTGTATAACTACAGGTTTAGTCACTTGCTATCAAATACATTAATCTTGAAAAATGTGAATGCTTAATGTCGTGTGTCGCTAACATTATGTCTTGAGCTTTTGAAATGCTGAAATTCCTTAGACTGGAAAGGTAGTTAAAGTAATTGAAACTGATTGAAACATTTTTTTTTTTCTCTCCAGGTTTGAATATCTATTTAATTTTGACAACACTTTCGAAATTCATGATGATATAGAAGTACTAAAGCGAATGGGAATGGCTTGTGGATTAGAGTCTGGAAGCTGTTCAGCAGAGGATCTAAAAATAGCAAGGAGTTTGGTTCCTAAAGCTCTGGAACCATATGTGACAGGTTAGTTACTCCAAGAGTTGTTTTGTTTTCGTCCTTATTATGGGACTTGAGAAAAAACATGAAAATATCTAACTTGAATTAATTTCCACTGGTTTGTGGTGAAGATTTCTAACAATTTCTCAAATGTGTATGCTTTTTAGTGTACCTTAGGGAACAAATAACATAGAGATTCATAGATAATGGGCTGTTGCTTTTCGTAGAATCATATCTTGCATTATACCACACAAGTAGGTCTTTGTAGTGTGCAATTCTTTTAAGAATACAGTATTTATAGTTGATTCACGTGCAAAGGCAAAAGGGAGTAAATGCAAATATGGTCATGGCTTCATTTTGTATTGTATTAACATTTTCATTATACTGAAGACATCTGACTTGCTCACTTTAAAATGTTTTTTAAATGTATTATGAACTTTTGCTGGTGCACTAGCTTCTTGGTTTTTAATTACGCTATTTTCCATATAGTACATCAGTATATTTTCTTGTTTTGGTTGCAAGGCTCCTTTTCCGGACTTCAAAAGGATTAAGCATTTCTGCTGAATTAGATGCCTGTGTTTAGAAGTATTCTTGACATACATATTGTTTGTTTTGCAGAAATGGCTCAGGGATCAATCAGCAGTGTATATGTCACATCTTCATCAGGTTCTGCATCAAACGGCACAAGATTTTCAGCCAGGTGAGATGAAATTATCAATTAGTTTTTTATGACTGTGATCATCAAAGAAACTTAATTAGAGATTAAATACTTCATGAAACAAATTCTATTTTGATTAAATATGGTGTGAATATATGTTTACATTTACTCTCAGACATAGATTTTTCTTAAGTAGTGGTGGTTTGGACAGATGTCATTAAAGAATTCTTTTCCTCTGTAGTGGAAAAGGAATTGATAAGACTGGTGCTAATCTTGAAAGTATTACTTTTATTTAGTTTTGAGTTTGTGACAAGAAAAGGAATAACTTCCTTAAAGGTATCGTATGAGCAAGATTCTCCATTGGTCATCAGTGTCTGACTTAAAGGGTTTGGTCTTTGGGTTTTAAGCAACATCAGAAGCTGGTAGAGTGATAAACTAACTTTTGTTTAACTTTTTGTGGACATATGTCATTTCTGAACATACTTTTGAAAGCAATTTTTAAATGATTAATGTCTTTCAAGTTGGAGATACTATTTCTGTGATTTTTAGGAAAACATTTTCTGAGGAATTTGTGACCAAGTTTATTAGTTTATCAAACTGTTGTAAACAACAAAAAAGATTGGCAGAATAGCAAGTAATAATGGAGGCAGGAATGTTCTGGCTCTTTTAAGTTAAAATACTTCTCGATACAGTTAATTCCTCTAGGAACAAGACATTTCAGACCACATCTACAATGTGCATGTGTATTTTGGTAGGAAAAAAAACAACAGGAAAATGCAAGTAAGAAAGTGGATACTCTCTAAATCTACTTGCTGATCCAGGAGGTGGATTTTCAGTGTAGGGATACTCTCACAGAGGGAAAGTAGGTGATGCTGAAGAGGTTGTATGGTTTTAGGTTTTTGTGGGGTTTTGGTTTTCTTTAATTAGAAAAGAGAAGCATAATGAGGGGGAAAAACCCAATTTCAAGTTAAAAAGTGTGTGTAACAATGATAGTTTGCCATTTAATAACAAAGAATGAATAAGAATCTATTAATTCCTTGATTTTCCAAGTCTTTGAATCAAGATGAGTGCTTCTGAAAGACATGATTCACTTGTGATGCAAGTGTCCAGTGCTACATAATATACTAAAGGGCTTACGTGGGTGTGTAGCCTTAACACTGAGTGTACTTTAGAAGAAACCTGGAAAGCATATTTCTAAGGTGCCTGTGAAAGGATTTAATCTTTATGTTAAACTTAAAGCAAGAGCCATTGTAAAATTACTTGAACCATTTCTGCTTTTGAGAAACTTGGACGTATATTAAACAGTTTATAAAGCAGCAGTGGCAGATTCATTAGAGGAATGGAATAGATATAGAGGATTATATGTAAGAGCACAGTAAACTGAGAAATATTATTAAGGAATGCCAACTGGTCTCTTTGTTTGTTTGTTTGTTTGTTTTTCCAGTGACTTTTCCAATGGTGGAGATGGGATGTTGGCTACAAGTTCCAATGGATCTCAGTACAGTGGCTCCAGAGTTGAAACACCAGTTTCTTATGTTGGGGATGATGATGACGACGACGATGATTTTAATGAAAACGATGATGACGACTGATGCCCTTTGCTTGTAGACTATTTTTTGTTAAAATTCAGCAAGCTTCAGGAATAAATTGTTCTAGGGAGAAGTTTCTCAAATTACTTTGCCCCATCCCTCAAGGAGAATATTGGTAAGCAGTTCTGAGTTTAGAAATTGCACCTCTGATAAGCAAACAAGGATTGTTTTATGTAGGATATTTTTAAATGTGGTGTGGATGTGTGTTTTTGATACCAGTGTGTTAATGCAGAGCCTTTATTTACTCTTGTTTTAGGGGTTTTTGGTTTGTTGGTTGTTTTTATTTGGTTGTTTTTTTTACTTGAAGGAAAATGGATTTTGCCCCAAATGTTCTTGCAAAGTTTGCTAAAGAAAATGTAGACACATCATTGAGAAATAAAATGCTATCCTTCTGTGGAAAATGAATACACTGAATGGCAATTTATTTGGAGTGTATTTTGATTATGCCACTTTTTGAGGGATAGTGAGCTAATGTAGTAGTGTTTTTTGTTAATCACGCAGTGTCCAAAGAACCAAACAAGAAAGATACGTCCTACTTTTTTACATGTTAAATTCCAGAAATGTTGTTGTGAACTTATTTTCCCTTAAATTATATCTAACATTATGATTCCATCAAGTTTATATACTTTTCACTGTATGTTGGGACATAAGAATTACAAAGTTTTTGGCAAATGTTTACTGCCAGTTGGTGCAGCTATATAAAATGTCTTGAAGGTTTGGAATGATTTATTGCTTATGGTAAAATTTGCCTGATTTCTTACAGGCAGACTTTGGAAACTTTTTATTATATAGTTGTTTACATACTTATAAGTCTATCATATAAAGACATGTACTGAAACAAATGTTTGTATTTGTTTCATAAGCATCTTCCTGTAATCTATTATAAAGTTGAAATTAAATATAGAGAATGTTTTAAGTTTTTTAACTCAAAATTTGTCAATCATTTTTAATAGTTCATTTTTATAAAAGGAATTTCAGGGCAGGTGGTAGTCTTTTTAAATTTATTCACAAACAATTAACTGCACAAATACTGTCAGCTGCCTATTCTAAGACAGTAGTCTTTTTATTGAAACACAAATAAACTTTTCTGTAATATTTTATGGAATATAAAGAGACTATAATTGTTTGACTTGTTTAACCTTGGCACTGTTAGTTTTTATTAATAAAACGCGCATGGGCATTTTTAACAAGCTCTGTGGTTTTTCTAATTTTAGGATTATTTTAGAACACTTCATTTCCTCTCATCACAAGACCAAGTATTAACTGTCTCAGGATACTGCATCTATGCTACAGAGGGTCCAGATTTTTTGCTTTGATTTAGTAATTTGTCCTAATATGTCTTAGTAATTTAGTATGCAAAAAGCAATATCTTACCCTGTATACTCTCTTCTTTCATGTCACCTTATGTCAATCATGTTGCTCCCCAGTGTGGCAGGCCAACCTTAGTACTCCCATCCAGCTTCTCTGTGTAAAATCCCACACTTACTGTCCTGACTTTCCATCTCGTATTTCTCAATCCTGGCCTTCCATCATATATTCCCATGGCCTCAAAGCAGGTCTGCATCTGCTTTCTGTATATTTCCACCTTAAACCTTTTTGTTAGATCACCACCTCCTCTGCTCTCACCCTAAAGCGCAGGTTACTGAGCTGGCTCATTCACTCTGCAGGTTGTTACCAGAGTCAGGATTTGTTGCTTCCACCTAATCCAGGGAGTCACTGCAAAGACAATTTAAGGTGTTATTTACTGCTCTGTCTGTGGTAATGGCTCCTGGATGCACTTAAACTCTGTGGTAAATATGAAATGTTATGATGGGTTATTTTCTTCTGTGGTAAGGAGACGTGGGTGCATACTATGGAGCAGTTGATTCGCAGTGAACGTTTTCTAATTGTAGAATCTAATAAAACCTTGTAATACGAGTGAACCAAGCAAATTGCTTAATTTTATGGGCCTTGGAAAACAATTTGAGGGGTCGTGAATTGAATGCTTTGCTTCTTACTGTCATTCTTTGCAATGCTAAAGCTAGAGGCAAGGTTCTTCTCCTGGTTGAGACAGCTGATACAAATTATCTTTGCTGTTGAATGGCAGTTTTATCTGCAGAGTCCAACAATAGTTAGCAAGGAACTTTTGACAGTCCAGGGGTGTTATTCCAGTTTTCCCTTATGTTCTAGATCTCCTATGTATGATCCAAGATTTACCTGCAAAATGTGAGTACAGAGATATTAGGTAAGGAAGACTGAAAGCATTTGAGAGCTTCCTTTTGGTTCTTACCAGTGGAATAGACCTCCAACGAGAAACGATCAAGGTGGGAGTGAAAGTGTGGCAAAAAGTACATTTCAAAATACATTAATTTGCTCGCTTTTGCTGATGGATCTGTGAAAGGGAATTTGAGAGTTTAAACAAGCAGCATTGGAGTGGTTTGGGGAAGTGAATCTGTATTATATTTATGATTGGACTTGATGATCTTAAAGGTCTTTTCCAATGTAAATGATTCTAAGATTCTGTGACCTTTGTTTCAGAAGAGCTTTCTAGTGAAGGCAACAATCATTAACAAGAGGAGGTTTATTGACTTTTTGATTACTCTCTAGATTTCAGGCAGTTACTTGCTTATAGTGTTTAGGTGGAGGAGGGGAAAAAAAAGGCAAAAGAGACCAATGGGGAGGTGGAAATGAGGAAAGGGAGACTTTAGGAAGTAGCAGTAGTAGGGAACCAGAAAACAAAAAACAGGTTGTAATGTAGGGTCTCTACAGAGAAGAAGGTGTAAATTGGAAAGAAGTAATGACAATACAAAAGAAGGCTAGCCAAAGAACATAAAACAGACTAGTAGTAGAAACTTCACTTAAAAAAAAAAGGCCAAGAACTGCATGAAACATATGTAGTAACATCAGGCCTGGCATGAAAAAAACTGCAAAGTGGGAGATAACTTTAAGCTATGTGGTTCTGATCTCTGAAGAGGGTGGTACCACATGTACAGGTGGAAAAGGAAGATCAAAAGTAGGAACAGAATGTAGGAGGAAATAATGGACAGGTAATTGTTGAGGAAATCTGCAGAAGTAGAAAATATTGTAAGGAGATAGGAACTAGAATTCGGTTTAAGAAAGATTAAATGATGGTAAAGGTAGTGAGAATGGTAATAAGGGCTCAGTTTGGGGAAAAACATGACAGGGAAGGGATGTATTGTTACACCTTTATTTTTGTCAGCTCTCTTATGATCTGAAGAAGAGGAAACATTGTTAAATTTATTTATATCTGTATATGTATTTATATCTCTGAAATGGTCTTGCAGATAAATCCTAGGAACAGTGTGCATCTTTTACTGTTTTTCTTAGGTGATACTGAGCTTTGAAACTCTCTATTTTGACATGTATAACAAGTTAAGAAGGTTTGTTTGAATTGTTTGTTTCAAAAGTAAACTGTTTTCCTTTTCCTGTAAGAATTTGCTTGCCTTAACTAAACAAAAGCAGTTATGACTTTGGAAACTTTTTTTTTTCAATCTTCCTTCAACGAAAGGCAGCTATTGCAGAGAAGAAAATATAAATGGGGCTGATACAGTACCCTTGAAAATGACCATTTATGAAATTGTTCATGGAAGAAGGTAAACATCACAAGATAAATCTTGTAATTTATCAGTGACTACACAGGTTGTGAAATAATATATATTAATATATAATTATACAACATTAATAACATTAATAGGAAATCTGAAAATTTGATGTTAAAAGGGTGAAAAAAAGCATCGATGTAATACTATCAGAATGATCATCAGTAGAGAGTATTTACACCATTTTCCCCAGATAGTTCATTGTTTCCCATAGGTGTTTCCTTTGTCTTGTCTGCTTATGAGAAGAGCAGCAGGCTATATTTTGACTACTACATTGAGTTAAAAATTTTCAGCCCTTCTCAAATCTGTCTGCTTCCAGAAAGATGTAAATATTATTACAGATGCTTTATTGTTAAAGCCTTGCTTTACCTTAATTGTCATTCATTTATCAGGAAAAGCAAAGACAGGCCAGCCCAATGAGAGCAGCAGCTTTTAATGTCATTGTTTCCTAAATCTGAGACATAAGATTTTTCAAGGTTTTTCTTGGTCTCTGATTCCTCCTTGAGCTTCCATGGATTTTGGAGGGTTACCAAGATGCTCAGGGAGCTGGAGCAGTTGCTATGTGAGGAGAGGGTCTTGTTCAGCCTGAAGAAGAGGTGGCCTCAAGAGACCTAATGGCAGCCTTCCAGTACTGCAAGAGGGTTATTACAAAGATGGAGTCAGTGCACAGTTGTGCATGTTGGGAGGATGAGAAACACCACACACAAGCTGAAACAAGGGCGTTTCCAGCTTGGGTTACGTAAGAACTTAGGATGGTCAAGCTGTGGAACAGGTTGCTCAGAGAGGTTGTGCTGACTCCATCCTTAAGAGTTTTCAATACCAGACAGGATAAAAGCTCTGAGCAATATAGCGTCTGGCCTCATGGCTCACCATGCTTTGAGGAGGGTTTGGACTAGAGATGCCCTGAGGTGCCTTCCAGCCTGAAGTACGATATGGATCCCATAAGAGAGAGGAAAAGAAAACACATTAGAGAATACCATATAGCAGTATCATGAACGGACTAACAAGTTGGCCATCTGGCTTGCCTGTGTACCAAAGACTCAGCAGAAAAGGAATGGAAGCTCAGCTTGTCTTCAGAAGCCTTCAAAAGTTACCAAGCTCCTATGGAAAAGGTAATTAGATCAGGGGGTAAAAGTGAAGATGAGATTTCTAAGAAACAGAAGTGCAGGTGATGCTGAGAGCACGATGAAGAAGGGCAACAGCAGACATGCACAAGTTGTTTCCTATTTCCGACATTTGGTTACACTGGTAATTTTCATCTGGTGTGACAATGGTTGTCACCTCTCACTCAATTGGAGAGCTGCTGTCCCCAGAGAGACGTTCAAAATACATCAGCATTAACAAGTGAAACATTAACTAGAGGAAATCATGATTATTGATTCACAGCTTTGCTGTGATAAAGGCAAAATATCCTGATGTCTCAGAGAATAAAGAGGAGAGATGTTAATTGAAAATCAGCTATGTAAGATCTTTACAAGTGCTTTTCTTCATTCTGCTATGACTTCTTGTTTAAGGTTTCGGATGCTCCAAAAATCCAAAATTAAGCTCAAAGACTTGATCTTCTTTTAATATGCCTATGTGTTCACATCGTGGTGCATCACAGTAAATATTGGAATGATACTAGCCCTAACCTATTGGGAGGTCTGGTCAGAGCAGAATGGAAAATATCTGCATTGTAGCATGTTAAAACAGCAAAGTTGCAGACTTTGGGCAAAGTTTGTGTTCTTTTATCATGTCAATTTGAGAGAATTCATTAAAAATAAAGCAGAACATTAAGCACATACTTGAAACTTAACTTTCTTGAAACAGGCAGCGCAAGTAATTTCTGGTGCTGATTTTTAATGAAATAACGAGTAAGTTCTTACAGAGTAAAATAATGTTAGATTGCCAGTTTTGAAAGTGATGTGAGGAAGTCTTGTGCAAATGTGGTCTAGACAACCTGAGATCAGCCCTAAACCTCCTATTGGCTGTTTCCTTAATAGTTTTTCTAAAAGAAAATTAAAAGCCTGGAAGGTTAATTATTAATGACAAAGAACTGAGTGGGTCTTATCAAATGAATTATGGGAGGAGATTGCAACTTTTTAGCTGGCTAAGGAAATTATGGATATGTTTCAGCATCTTTAAGCTTTTTCTTTTGCATTGCATTCTGATTTTATATACATATTTCACAATATCAACAGGTTGTATGTTAAAGAGTTATGAACTGTTTACTGCTGAAACGAAAGTGGGTTTTGTGGCATTGTCACTGACTGAATAGCTGCATCAAGTAAGATTGTACTTCTATTTAAACTTTAATAATGCAGAATAAAATGAAAAAATATTTTTAAGAAGCTGATAATGAAAAGGTCAGATTAATGTGGATTTCTTAGCAAGCATGGCATGTCTAAAAATATGCTATAGTTAAACTACACAACTTTGGAACAAAGACTTTTCCCATGGCGGGGGGGGTGGAACTAGATGATCTTTAAGGTTCCTTCCAACTCTAACTGTTCTATGATTCTATAATTCAAGCTACACTTACAGAAGGTAAGACTATATGCCAAAAACTTGGGCTCCAAAAAACGATCTGGGTATCAAGGTGGACCAGAACTGAGTGTTTTTCCTACACTGTATTTTAAGGAACTAGCTAATTTCATTTTGTATGTATCGGTAAAACTAACAGTAGAGTAGAAAGTGATGTTACATCCAAATATATACAGCTTGTTAGCATTGTCATTTAAAAAGGGTATTGGAAAAATTGGGAAAGACTCAGAAACACACACCACCACCCCCACCCCCACCCCCCAGTTATTTGACACCTAGGGTCAAGATGTCAAGATCTTATAGTAAGAGATTTAAGGAACTCAATTTTGCTTTACTGGGCAAAAAAAAACAAAACAAAACAAAACCCCGAGAAATTACTAGATTTATGTCAGGTCACACAGAAAGATGCTATTTTAACAGTCTTACCAATATCAGAGAAAGATGACACAAGATTTAAGGACTGGAGCTTGAAATCAGAATAATTAAGATTCACTATCTAGTTGATAAAGATGGTAACAAGCCCATGGAACATATTTTGATTGGAATGATAGAATTCCCACATTGGTAACAGTAGGACTACACATAGATACGTGCATTAATGATGAAGGGTGTTATCCCAAGCATCTCTTCAGAATTCACTTCTATCTCATTTTAGATCAAGTCAGAGAGATGTAGTGGGATGTTACAAAGGGAATTTTCAGTCCAATTTCTGTTCTCAACTTAATGAGAAATGCCATGTGTCTGTTGTTATCGCTCAAGAAATTGAAAGAGAAGTGAACAGTCTTTATACCCAGTGAGGGAGTTTTTCAAGTTAAATTGAGGAAAAGGACACTTGTTCTTTCATGCACATTTTTATTTTATATTAAACAAGATAATGTTGTTTGAGCTTGAACTTCCATATCTGAGAGAAATGAAGCTTGTGAAGGGAGTACATGTGCAAAGCATAAAATATTTTCTGCAAGCCTTACTGATGCAGCTGTTACTCTACATCCAATTACTGAAAGTAGCAAATGGTTAGTTTTATTTGCTGCAGAATCAATCTCTGCCTGACTTTTATTACAGGTAAGAGGTTAAAACCAGTAATATGAAATGATGAGAGGAATTCCCAAGTGCAATAGCAAAGACTTAATTATTAATGTATAGTACTTAGCAATTCTGAAAGGTAGAGAGAGTGAACTTTTTGAACTTGCTAGAATCTCATAACACAAGTAACCCTTAAAGCATCAAGGAGCTTGTAGTCAGTGTTTTTCTGCACTCTTAACTTTTCTTCAGCATTTTTAATAATAGACTCTAGGACTTACACTTCAGTTATTAGCTTTACCTGTCATGTGAATATTCATATGAATAGATGGAGGTGTGGGGAGGAAAGTAGAGCTCAAAGCAACTGCCATGTTTCTGTTCTCTCTGCACTGATCTTCAGCGTCCCAAGTATTTTGTAATGCTGCAGCGGCACAGCCCAACGCTACCTACAGATATTTCATATAGTGAGCAACGTAACCAGCAAAGCAGCAGAGACATAAGTGTACACATCTCTGTATGTTCTTGCATGTGTGTATCTGTCTCTCTCAGGGAATTGGAGGCTTGCTGTGGGAGTGCTTAAAAGACTGATAAATGAGGCTGGTTTTAAACTTGAAAACAAAACTGCTGAATTAATTCCTTAACAGCACACTTTGTGCTAATGGTTAGTCCTTGCCTATTATTAATAATTATTGGTATTTATATAAAACGGTTACTCTATAATACTTGTACCGTGACTATGCAGTAGAATAAAGCTACTGCTGTACAGCTGACACCAATGAACAAGGTCCTTGTTAGTCTCCCAAGATGCAGGCGGTCAGGCTGGAGGGCTCTTCCACCAGGCAACGTGTCTGTCCTTGTTTCTCCCCTGTTGTTGTTGGTGTTTTATGCATCTTGCCTCCCCCCGACCCAAAGAGGGATTCGGCTGCTCCTTAACTTGGGTTTGCTTTTGCCAGTCACCCGTCTTGTGCCGTGGGCAGGCTGCCCTGCCCCTTTTCCTTCCCCTGTGGTTATTTTGGGCTTTATCTTGTAACTTCTGTTGCTTGGATGTCTCCAATGGGCAACTCTGCAAGCCTGTTTTTGCTGTTTTGGTGCTTACATTGCTCACTACACGAAATGCTTGTACTTACTGTTGGGGCTGTGCTACTGCAGTACTTCAAAATAGTTGCATGGTGGGCATTCTGTTATTTTAAGTGTGCTTATATTTGGGCTCCAGGCAAGCTAGCACTAACTGTACTGAGATTAATATACTTGGAGCTTTTCTGCTTCAGCTACACTAGCCATGATCCTTGCTCTATACTGTTATTTGTAATTCCAGTAAAGAAAGAGAATAATCTCAGGTAGCTCAAAGTTCAAGAGAAATCTAAATTCAGGGTGACAATCTTTGTACTTAAAGAATCAGATCTGGTGGACCTGCATACACTTTTTTTTTATCATCCTTTTGGGGACGCTTCATTCTTTCCTTTCAATGTATGTATCTCCTCAAAAGTCTTTCTGCAAAGTCAGTCCAGGCTGTCTGGACTGTGAAGCTGTGGCGATGCAGATGCCCAGCCCATGGGAAATTTCAGTGTTCCTGTGTTGTGCTGTACATACACTGTGTAAAATGTGAGCTTGTAATACTGCATTGCCTGCTTCAAACATGGAAATTGTAGACATTAAATCAAATACAGTCAAGTAGAGAATCTGTTGATGTTAGAGACAGCAAGAGACTTCTTGATTTTCTTGGCAATATTTAAATGTGCTGTTTATAGACAACCTGGAATTACTTTTGAGCATGAATAACTGTCTTGTTAACAAAAATACTTTATTATTTCATTGTCTTCCATATTATTTTGGAAAAATGCCCAGGAAGAGACCTGTGTTCCAACAAAGATATAAAACTGATTCTCATTCAGTGTCTTGAGGAGGGGCAAAGTCCCCCTGTGAAAATTGAAACAGGAAAGGCCAGGGTGGAAAAAAATCTTACATGTGAGTGAAGTTTCTTATTTTGTTTCTGAAATGCAAAGTGCCCAATTTCTCTAAGAAGGGCTCAAATATCATTTGTGGTTTTGAAGGGGAAATATTCCCCGCCAACTGGTTTCCTTCTGCAAGCTGTCTTAATGCTTAATAATGTGGGGTTTACCTGTTGCATCTTCTCACTTCCAAAAATGTCCAAGCAGTGAAGGTGTAAAATTATTTCTTCTCTTGAATGTCTTTTCTGTGCAAGTTCATTCTCTGGCTAAAGCATCCTGGATTTCATCTAATACAGATGTACTATATGGACAGAGCAATCTTGTGTGTTTGTATCATATGTTGTAGAGTTAAACTTCGCAGATTTCAGATTCTCTTAATAGTTTAGTGTTTTGCCAGCATTTTCCAAGTAACCCCAAACTCATCATTGCAATACAGGGTTATTCTACTGGGAAAAAAAACCAAAAAAACCACACAACAACAAAAAAAAAACGAAAGCAAACAAACAACCAAAACCCAAAAAACAAACCAACCAACCAACCAAAATTAAAAACTTGAACTGTTAAAACAGTTTTCCTGGATGTAACTGGATGTTACAGTCTTACCAGTTTTTTTTATTACGTGACACACATACAGAACTTGTAAGTGGGACAAATAAAATCTGTAAGCTAGAGGGCAGATTGCAAGTTCACTTCTTTTGGAGTCACATTGATCTGTCAACTAAAAAGAAATCTGACTTGGCTGACTAGTGCAAAAAACCAACACACTGGGATACAGATAATTTTAATATACTTTATACATCCTATACAAGACAGATTGAGAATTATATTACTTGCCAGTATTTCAAAGTATTGGTTTCTTTTGGTAGTTCCCTAATTATTTCTCAATATCAAAGATTTACTATTGCATGTCAATTATTGCGGTTTGGAAAGTGAGTGAAAAATTATGCTTTGATCTTATACTTATTTTCTTTGAAGTCACAGCTGTGCATTTTAGAGGAAATTCGTTTTGTACCAGTAGTTGTATGAAGGCAACAGCATTCCATGGCCTTGGAACGGTAAGCTATGTGCATCAAGATACCTCCTTCACACACTGAGAGCGGTATCTTGATTTTTAGCTCTATGGTTCATCTTTCAGTAGTAAATGTCTCTGCAATTTATACAGAAATCATAGTGAGAAAATAAATACAGGTGAACGTGATAATAGGCAAGTCACTCTTCATGTGTATATTTCAGAAGTGTCTCTGCTGCTGCTCAGTCTTCTATTTTCAGTTTAAATTCCACTTTTCCTTCGTACGGATCATAAACGTTATCAAAGGTAATTCCAGCTCCAATGATTTTGCACACTATTTTAAGTTCTACGTTCCTTGTAATGTTGAGAAATTTCACAGCTACCAAAGGATTGCTGTAGCTGGGCTAGGAGGAAAGAAAAAAAAACAAAAAACAAACCAACTTTATTTTTAAATTGGTAGTGTAAAATTAAAGTCTTAAAATTAGCCTTCTCTCCACTTCTCGTAAGATTGCAGAGATGCTCTATAGGTTTCATCTTAGTTAAAGAAGAAAAGTGAAGCTGAAATCCACGAGTACTCACCTGTGCCTTTTTTCCATAGTAGGGGAAGTAGTGGAGGTTGAAGGTACCATTCACGGGGTAGTAGTCGACCTCCAGTGGGCGAGACTCCGCACCCTGTTTGTAAAGCAAGAAAGCAGCTCTGTTGGCTGGGCAACCGTAAGCCAACCCTGGGCAAGTTGTTTTTACGGCTGCTAAAAGCTGCACAGCATGTATTAAAACCCCAAGTTCAGCAGTCTGCGGTCTTATTTCTCAAATAAAAGTGGAGTCCTGCTGTTACTATGGCCAAGAAAAACGGGTGCGTGTTCTTTTACAGCAGCTGTGAATTGCGTGCGTGGGGACCTGAGGCATGAACCTCACTAGTGGGGGCTGAAAGCAAATGGCAAATGTAATTTAGGTGATGCGCTTTTAGGTGATTTAAAATAAACCAAACATATTTGTTGTTGTTGTTCTTGTTCTTCTTAGGATGTCTGCTGGTGCAATAAATTGCACAGAACTGAGAATATTCCCAGGTCTGATTGCCAGAGCTGCAGGGTAGTCTTTCTGGTTGCAATTGCACTTCACCTGCTATCAGAGCTGCAGTGCTTGAAATTTTGGGGGCTGGGACCTCACACACTTACCACGTACGTGCAGTCTACTCTTGGTGCGGTGCCATTGCCAGGGAAAAATTTGATAATCTGAAATGGAAAACACAACATTCACCCGTCTTGGAAATTGTTTTGAGGTAAAAACAAAGCAAGCAATTAACTGAGCTTCGGATGACGCTCAATGTGTTTCTGCGTAAGGCCTCATCTCATGTACCTAGGTGAGAAAAAGCCATGTTGTGGCTGGATATTTAGGAAGCAGGACTACGAGCTGCCCAGGATGGGCACTGCAGGTGGGCTCTTTCCTGGTTGCATCCCCTGGCATGTGCTTCCCTGTACTGCTTGCTTTCGGTTGGGGGTCTCTTAAAACAGCTAGTTGCGTGAAAATAAAGGAAAAACTGATTCCTTGTGCTTTTCATCATGTGCCTCCTTAGAAAACCTTGGCAGAAACTTTTGGTCCTCTTTGATCCTACAAAAACAGTGGGGCGGCATCCTGTGGTAGCGAAGGCAGAAGGAGATAAAGCCCCCCCAGAAACTATCCTCGTGCCTTTTCTCTGCCAGGGCTGACCTGCAGCCTTGCTGAAGGAGGCAAAGGCTTTTTTGGGGAAAAAGCTGCATTTCACTTGCCAAAAATCAGGGACACAGCTCTCTTCTCACAGCTGGACCTTGCACAGATTCTTAAAAAACTTTCATTGCCTGAATCTAAGGTGCAAGCCCAACCAAAAGTGATTATGTCTATAAGGAGCTGGTGGAGAATAGGAACTCTTCACTTTGAGCTGAAATTGAACTAGAAGGCTCAGAATCTTTCTTGGAAACAAAAACAGAGTGCTTATGCCATTGTCTATGTCCTGAAAAAAGTGAAAGGAGGCATGGGAAATTCCCTTTTTCCTCTCTGAAAAAAATATCCACCAGGTTTGAATTGTGTTTTTATAGGTTCTGCGAGAGATTTTCTTTGCAGCCTGGAGAATAAGGTGTGCAGGTAGCACTTCTCTGAAATCACTTCAGCTGCTGTCACATCTTAACACCTTAGCTGAAGGCACAGGGTCAGAGTATCGCAGAATGAAGCTGTTTTAGGTACTAGTTAGTTGGATAAGAGGGCTGTGAGTTGCCAGCAAAGCTTAAAGGAAATACAAAGCTTTAGAGAGTGCTTTATCCTACGTTATTTTCCTAGGGGTGGTGACCAAGTCTTACTGATTCTGTAGTAAGCCCGGAGATCTCAGAAAGAAATGCACAAATTTTGTCTTCCCAGGACAAAGCAGAGTTTAGAGCCTGTGGCAGCAGACAATGCAGCAGCTCCCCAGCCGAGATTGAGCTGTCAGGGTTTTTTTTTGGTGAATTCTTTCCTGCTCAGCACCTTGAGCTTGTACTTACCCTGTTCATTTTTATGATAAAACAGGGTTGTCCTTCTGGAAATCCAAAAGTAGGATCTGTGATGCCAGAGCAGTTTTGAAGCATATCTGAGGTGAATTTACAGGAGAGTTTTGTTTTATTTGGGCCATCAAAGGTGTCCTGGATGAAGTATGTGTCACTGGTGCAGTTGATGTTCAGGCGCTGAGCAGCTGGTGTATATGCTATGTGTGTGAGGAAGAAAGAAAAATTCCCCCCTGAAGTTTTTCATACAAAAGTTATACATCCCAATATCAGGGTAGAGGTTGTAACATCAGAGACCGTCCTTCAAGTGAAGTTGGGATTAAATCAAATGAGGGAAATTTAAATTGTTTGGGTTTGGTTGCGGGTTTTTTTGACTTTTTTTTTAGTATATTGAGGCAAAGCAAAAAAAGAGATCAAATTGAGACAAGGTGGGCAATTTGTGTTGATAGCTCTGTATAAAGTCAATTTCAAATACAATTTTTCTCAATATGTGTGAGAAATACAGAAATACGTTAGTAAGACTCAAAAGGAATATAAGCATATTAAGATATGAGCCGGCAAATGGACCTGACCTGCTTCGACTGTACTCTCTGATGGAGCTATGCAACCACTTCCCAAGACTTTGGCACTTTGTAGTCATAGACAGTATAAGATTAGTTTAGATGAGACTTGTTTTGAAGATATTTTTTCCTCCCTTTTCCTTCAAACTTTCTATTGGCTTATTTTATTAAGGCTATTTAGGATTAAACAAAGTAAAAGCTCTGAAGCAGGGCTCTGCTTCAGTAGACAGTTTTATAAATGTTTAATTTATAGATTCGTGAGGTGATTTGCTCGGCACTTTCAGAAGATGCTTTTTCCACTCAAAATCCGTGATTTCAGAAAGAGAAATAGAAAATGGCAACACTGACTTAAGGTCCTCAGACCTAATGCGGGAGATGCAAAAGCACATTTCTTAAATATTATGCAGGATACCTCATTTTTACCTGTCAGAAAAGTCCGAAGAGTTGTCACTAGACCTTCCCAGGTTTTGTTGTCGGACACGTTGTAATAAATTTGTAGCCCCCTGTCCCCGTAAACATCGGGCCGTAACGTCACGCCTTCATGGGGGAAGAAAAGGGAAGATAAAGCAGAGGAGAGGTGCCAGGCACAGATTCATTTATTTAAATTGACATATGCTGCACCAAGACTCATTATTGTATGTATATGAGATCCCCGGGCTTTGCTGGGGAGGATTTAACCACCTGCAGAAACCTCCTCAGCTATGAGTTGCTCACTGCTGCTAGACACTCTTCTTTTCATGTATGTCCATGCTGTTACCACAACTGCTGCAAAATCATTCCAGTAATTGCACTGGATTTCCCCAGGACTTGTTAAAAATAACAGTTAAAATAGTCACATCAGGTTAAAGGAGCAAATTGCACTGCAGTGTGAGAAATAGCTTTTGAAAAAGCCACACTTAATATTTTACAGGAATTATTTTGCCAGCAAACACCAAACACTGAATATTGGGAAAGGAAACTTCTAAATTCAGCAACAACTTCAAAAAAGTCATTTTTTCCTTCCTGTTGTAAAAACAAACCGTTAGAGGGGTGGTCTTCTAGCGGTATGCATGGATGATCTCTTGCTTATACTATCGTGACCCTTCCCAAGTCTCACCTCGAGTCCCACAGATCTTTATTCCTAATCCCATGTGTCTTTCTTTGTCTTATTTTTCCTTGTTGGCTGCTGGCACAGCACATCCCAGCGGGGAGGGATTTCTACTCTCCCAGGGACTTTCCACGCTGCCAAAAAGCCTGGAAATACCTATCCCAGGCTGCTCGCACCAGCGCCCCTCTCTTTTGCAGGGTGCCCCAAAACCTTCCAGGACGCTTGAGGGACTGCAGCAGAAAACAGAGTTTTCCCTTTGTCCATGGGAAGAGGACGTATCTATTTGTATATAATTGTATATATTTATGGTTGGGTGGGTTTTTTTTTAAATAATCTGTATATACAAATATATAATTATATACAAATGAATACATGAAATCAATGTGCAAACTTTTATTCCTGATTTACTCCATGTTTGTCTCCCCTCGTGCCCGTGCTCTGCTGATGCCTCCCAGCCCAGCCCAGCCCCGGGCAGCAGCCGGCCGGACCGCGGCAGTACCTGGGGATTTCAGCTGGTCTTGGTAGTCCGGCTCGTACGGATTCACTGTCCTCATTAAAGAATAAATGGAGAGAGCGAACAGCCCCGACATCACCACGTAGAAAGCCAGGTAGTACAGGCTGATCCACACTGTGGAAAAAAAGGAGGGTAAAATCCCATTCTTGAAGCAAGGGGGTGCAGTGATCCCTCCGTGGCCAGGACTGTCCCAGCGGCAGTGGCGTTGCTTTCCTGCCTGTGGCCCCAGGGAGGTTTTCCCTGCAAAAGGGACTGGCATTTTGGTTCTTCTTCTCTACACTTGGAATAATATTCCTCTAGAAAAATTTGGCTGTAAATTTGTCAAGTTTTACAAGGATTTTTTAAGTAGTTGGTGCTTAGCTCAGATTATGACAGACAGGCTGGATGGATGGGCTGAGACCAATGGGATGAGGTTCAATAAGGCCAAGTGCAGGGTCCTGCACTTCGGTCA
>JAOTQQ010000001.1:143742271-143777199 GCA_026546715.1 Gallinago undulata | reverse complement strand
TCTCTTCTCTTCTCTTCTCTTCTCTTCTCTTCTCTTCTCTTCTCTTCTCTTTTTTCCAATTAACCTACAAATGATGGATATAATTCGCCCACTACAACCTGTAGCCATCTGCTGGGATATATGGGATGGCGGTGGGAGTGAGTGGGGGAAAGCACCGTTTCCCAGAGTGTTTGCTGTGTTTGCGCAGCTGGGGAAATAAAGACCTATGTTTTTTCTGTTTTCTGTGGGGAATGTTTTTAGGTGGTCTCTGACAATGCTAACTCAGCTTCAGAGGGTATCCCCACCTTGCTTGCTGCCTGTCTCTGCCTGTCTTGTAGCACACCACTGGAAAAGCCAGAAGAGAGACATGGGAGAGCAAAAGAAAAAATATTGTGCAATAAATGTTTCACCATATAGGTATAAGATGGGGCAGAGCGGAGAACGTATGGGTGTCATTTAACCACCTTTTCCAAATGCTGTGCTGTGTTCAGAGGCAGACACCCAACCCTGCGCTCGGTCTGTGCATGAGGAGCAGGAGGGAAAAGTGCCCCCAACAGCTCAGCGCAGAAGGAAAAGCAAAAGGCACGTGGAAAACGGCAAAACCAACAGGCTCTCTAAACACTTGTATTAAAAAGTGTTTATAAAAAGGATTTAGAAGGTCCTTCCAGGCATGCTGGTGTCCTTGCTACATGACAAAATTGTTTGCTAATGCTCGTTCTCTCTTACTGGACCCCAGTGATGTCAAACCCCCAAATTGCCCAGTGAATTCAGCAGGACCAGGGTTTCATCCCTTTTAACTAGGTATAGTGCCACGTCCTGCCTTTCACTCACTTCACAGCATGCGTTGAGGTCAAAATGTTTTAAATGGGCACATATACAAGGTTAGCTGAGAGACTTGGGATTATTTGGACGTTGCAACAGCTGTAACTGAGCCTGTCAGCTGGAGTATTATGGCAGGGTTACTCTGTCAGCTAAATGATGCTGAGTTTCTGAACACAGAGAATATCTATTGTGCTTTGCTGCCGTAGATCAAGGAGTGAGATAATTTAGTGTAACGGCCACCAATTTGGGGTGATTTAACTTGTTTTTAGATGATAAAGTAGGTGTCAGGACCAGTTAAACTAAAACAAGATTTACAGACATTTGACCGATTTGTATTTCCCATAGAAAGGAGTGGAGGATGAACAAAAAGGAGCTTTCAGTCATTACACCATGAGCTGGCTGATATTTGTGGGTGTTTTTTTAAGGGTTTTTTAAAGTTACAGTAAGACAAGAAGGTTGGTCAGGGGCCTGAAAATGATGAAAATTAAACAGGTGCCCAGAAGATAAAAGGCTTGTGGCAGTTCCCACGCAATGGTTTCAGAAATGGGACCAGAGACGTGAAGAGGTTAGGGGGAGGAAGAGGGAGGGATGTAGCAGGTCTTCAATGGGATTTAACTTCTTCTGTGTTGAACAGGAGCCCTTTGGGTGGATCCGATAGAGGGGAACAACTGGACGTGGTGAGATATGGAATTAGGGGCTTTCTGAGGAAAGAGCACTTTCTGCACCGCTTACAGACAGGTGATAATTTAGCAGTACACAGCCTTCAGCAGGCAACTATGTCTAAACAATAAATTAATTATTAATAATGAAATTAAATCCCAAATTATGTCCAAAAGGAAAATGTTGTTACTTCTGTTTTTACAATATGAAGGGGATGTAGAAATCAGCAGGATGCAAGTAGGGTTCAGCAGGCAGGGTGGAGCCTCTCAAAACTTCAGAGTTGTACTCTAATGAAAAGGAGGCCAAGGATTTCATCTACTCTTTTATCTTATATCCCATCTCTCCCCATCTATCGTTGGCTGGGGCACCTAAACCTCTGCCGAGCTAGCCCAGCTGTGGCTGTGTAGTGTGAAGGGGACCGTAAAACCAAGAGGGTCAGAGCCACATGCAGGAGGGCAAATACAGCGGGAGTGTGCGGGCAATGGGAGAGGAGCAACATCGGCTGCTTTCATCCCGACGGGGTCAGAGAAATTTGTCAGGATTTGCATGTTACAGAACAGGTAGGAAAAAACAATAGTTGGAAAAGGAAAGGAGGAAAGCCAGATTTCAAATGGAGAGGCTGCTTTTAATGCTGACTGTAACCTGGACATAATCTGCTAACCTAGATTCAGCAGTGCCGGCTATATTAGGCAAGAGTAAGGAAGCTAAATGATTTAAAGTGGATGATTTAAATTAGATTTCCTTATTTCTAAGCTGGGGTGAGTACAGTTCAGTGAAAACTGAAAATGCAAATGCACCGAGTTAACAGCAGTATCTACAATAAAAGGTAGGAATAATGCAGAACAACATTATGGATGGAAATTTGCTCTGACTAGAAGCTCCAAAAATACAAATTAGATAAATGCATTAAGCACATTAATATAAACATGTAAATAGAATTACTGTATCCTTATTGTATAATTTATGTACATAATTTCAACTGATGCAGAAATTAAGTACATAAATATATTAGAACCAATAAATTACAGAAATGCACTTACATAAAAAACAGAACTGAGAAAAACAAAGTCATAGAACAGCAGGCAATTATATTAAGATTATTCTGTCTTAGATTTCTCCTCCAGTATTAGGAACTGCTATTGAAAATGTCAGATATTTCTCAGTGAAAATGAAAGATGTCAATATTTGGAGAGTGATTCATCAGCAGATGAATCTGAGTTGAGAAACTTGCTTATATTGAAGAAATCACCAGGAGTTTTGAGCCAGCATCAAACTAAGACAAGACTTTCTTATGGATATGGTGCCCTGTGTGCCACCAGCCAACTGCTTGTGGCAGTTGCCCAGTGCTTGTGAATAGGATGTTCGTATCTAACACTAGATGGATAACTGAAGAAACAATTTTCATTAAAAACTGCATTTCACTTACATGATTTCTAAATATAATTAAAGAAATGGGATTAGTTAGAAAATAAGTAATTCCTCATCAAGTACACAACTCCTCCTAGAAGCCATTTGCAAGCATACAGAAGACAAGAAGGTGGTTGGGATTTACCAAGGGTGCTCCGTGCCCACCAGCCTGGCTGTTTTCTCTTGGGAGATGAGTGGGCAAATGTGAGGACTTTCCAATTTGACATCATCCAATCTGACGTCTGCAGAGCTTGCAATGTGACAGGCAGGTGGGGAGCTGTGCGTTGGCTTGAGGACGACCACGGTGGGATGGAAGGATGGACAGCAACTAGGCAGCCAGGACTACAGCTCAGTGGTTAGCAGGTGGACATCCAGCTGCAACCTGTATGGAGTGGTGCCCCTCAGGGGCATGGTTAATGTCCTCATTAACCATGGACACCACGGTGTGGTGGTCAATATGCTGGAGGGCAGGGCTGCCACTCAGAAAGACATCAATCAGCTGCAGAGGGCCTCCCCCCCAGATCCTCCTGAGCTCAGCAAGGGCAGCAGGACAGCCCCATGGCACAGGAAAAGTGGGACAGGACCACTAGCTGAGGGACAGTGGTGCAGGAGAGGACTTGCCCAGGCTCTGCTGAACAACAAGTTGAATGTAAGTAGTGCACCCTTGCAGCAAGGAAAGTTCCTGTGACACGCCAGCTGCGTGGGACAGCTGAACCATGGGCAGCTGGAACAAATAGGGTATTCTCGTGGAAAGTTTGTGCACATGAATGAAAATGAGCACTGCCTGTCTGAAGAGGTTTATCAAGGTAGGATGGAGCAAAGGCTGCTCCATGGACTCTGCTGAAGGGCTCCTGGCCACTGCATTGGTTTGTCAGGACACTTGTTAGTGAGCAGTGGCCAACTCGTCATGTCCCCACAGGAAGGTTGCTGGTCTAAACACCCTCTTGCTGTAGTCCCTCAGGATTCAGTCAGTGCCCACTTTCCTCATCGGACCATTCTGGGCTGCTCTTCAACGTCCGTCACTGCCCCAATGCCCTGGCCTTGCGGCCATTGCAACCAGCCCTGGTTCCTTTGCTGTGCCAGCCCCTCAGCCTTTTGTTGTGTTTAATGTACCTGGAGCTGCTTGAACAGGGACTGCTGTTTGCTTTCCCCGGCTGGTATTTAATGCCTGCATTGCTGACCTTGGGCTGGCCACTGAAGGGAAGGATGGTCAAGGGAGAAGGTTGTGCAGTAGGTAGCACAAGGCTGCAGGTGAGACCATGACCTAATTTCCCCTCCTGGGTTGGGGAGCAGCACCGGCACCAGTTTTGAGAGGAGGTTGGGGCATGGTCTCCTGCCCAGCCCAGGCATGGTGGCAGGCAGGGGTAGGCAGGTTCCATTGCATTTTCCCTCTTTTGCTGACCAGTATGGCACCAGTATGGCAAAGTCTGGGCTCAAGGATGCCCAAAACCTCCAAGAAAGTAATGGAGAATGTGTTTGGGAGAGCCATGCTGCCATAATGGCAGGTAGCTGGATTTGTACATATACAGAGGGAGGTGAAGCCCCTTCCCCTCCTATTACTCAAGCAAGCTTGAGTAATAAGCTTGAAGGACTCTTCTGGAGCACCATGCCTTAAAAGTTAGATCCAGCCTAAGACATTATCTCTGGGAGACGTTGAGCCAACCTGGATGCTGGCACACCCTGGCCAGCAGAGGCTAAGCCTGCTCTGTGCAGGGCTCCACACAAGCCATACCTACTTGAGCTGCTTTAGGCTTGCCCAGCACCACATGGGAGCTCGGTGTCAATAAAACATTAACTTCATTCGGTAGTGATAATGGTGCCAATTCCTCCCTCCTGTGGAGAAGGTGGAGGTGGGGAATACTAGGAGGGACAGGCCTGCTGCCTTACTGGAGCACCACCACTGCCATGCTGGGGGCCAGCCTGCAAGTCTTGGAGGCTCCATGCCACAGCCTCTCCAAGTGCCATGACTTCAGCCCAGCTCCCCAAAAGAGATATTGTCCTGATTTTAGCTGGGATAAAATTAATTTTTTTTTTTTGCAGTGATTGCTGTGCTTCAGATTTGGTATGAAAGGAGAGTCAATAATGCATATTGCTTTAGTTGTTGCTAGGTGATGTTTATACCATTCAAGGAATTTTTTCAGCTTCCCAGAGAAGCTGAGAAATAACATAGACAGAATGATGGAATGGCCAATGAAATATTCTGTACCGTAGACATCATGCTCGGTATGTAAATGGGGGTTGGCCAAGGGCAGGAATCTGTGATCACTGCTTGGGTCGGGATAGACAACCAATTCACTGGGCAGTGAGAGTTACTTGTGTCTTGTATATTCTTTTACCTTATTATTATTGTTGTTGTTGTTTCTGTTATTGTCATTGTCATTATTATTTTCCTTTTCTGTTATTGTTCTATTAAACTGCCTTTATCTCAACCCACGAGTTTTGGGGTTGTTTTCTCTTTCCCCTCCTTTTCTCCCTCTTCTCCCTACCTTTCTTGGGGGAAAAAGAGGGAGTGAGCAAGTGGCTGTGTGGTCCTAGCTGCTGGCTGGGATTAAACCACAACAGATATGCATGGCATGCTGCCTTGGTGCCTACTTGGAGTGTAGTGTGGACCACGCTGACCAGGAGGAAAACCCACCCTGTTGTAGTGGGATGGGGGGGGGAGGCTCCCATGGACTCTCTCCCCGCTGTGCCTGGGGGTCACTAATGGGGTTGCCCATTAGAGCCACCATTTGAAGTGCATCTCCTGTGGGAGAAATGAGGATTTTGTCCTTCTCTTTGGCTTGTGGCCATCTTCTATATGAAAAGGCTTGCTCTGCCTTTGTCATGGGCATGGCATGGCAAAGAACACTTTCTGAAATCTAATATTTAGAATGTAAGAGAATGCACCAAAAATCACCGCCAGTGCCTCAGACACTGAAACAGTGAAACATGGAGAAGGGACACTTTTCACTTCCAGGGTTGTATTTTGTTTTGGACTTTGGTTGGGTTTTTTGGTTTTTGTTTTGGTTTGTTGTTGTTAAATCTGGCTTGTGTGTTTCACTAGCAATCCCTGTCATTTGCTTCCCTCCTGTGTTTGACAGGTTGACAAGAGAAAACCTGTTGGCATTTTTCCGACTTGGGGAACACAGCTATTCTGTGTTTGAGGGCAAAGACACCAGATCTGCAGCCTGAGCAATTCTGGGGAGGAAAACAGTGAAAACATCTTGGAGTCGAAGTGAACTGGTGTTCCTACTGTTTCCAGCCTCAGGGCAAGTGGTAAAAACAAGGGGTGGTGGTGGTGGTTGGCAAACACACAATGCTGGGCTTATGATTGCACAGCATGATCAGGAGCAGCCCCTCTTCAGGGCTGACCTACCACTCACCCCGGTTTTCCAGAAGGAGCTTGTCTGGTCCCTGCTTTTCTGTTCTGCTCCTGTTTATCCAAGGGGTCCTGACCCCACCACGAGCCCAGCCAGATCCCTTCACACCCCCTCTGCCTCCTGAGGAACTAAAGGAAATTATTGCTATGAAAACCTGCTAAACTGAACATAAAAATAAACTTAGCAAAGCCCAGTGCTGTTCCTTTCAGACATGGTTGAGTGCCAAAGCCTACTGTTCTGGAGGCAACAGACTACTGCTCACAGTCTCTTTCAGATGATGGAGAGTAACGGGGTCCTTGGGAACATTAAACATGCCATGAAACTTCTTGAGCAGTTCTGGCTTCATCAGCTTTCACCGAAGGGATTTCTCCATCTGTATGCACTATCACAGGCCATAGAGTTTTATGCAGTGTTGCAAGGAAATAAGCCACATGCTCAGCCAAACACCCATCTGGAAAAGCTACACCCTGGGTCTTGTTAAACTCAAAAGCTTGTTCATGGACAAAAAGGATGCTCATCAAGTAAAGCCAAGAGTTTACTGTTAGTATAGTTGAAATCTTAGGTGTCTAATAATTATTGTTCTAAATCTAGCTGCTGCAGGAAAGAATAATGATACAGTTAAAACTCTACACACTTTTTTTAGTCTATGCCCCTTTTCCTGATGTTATGTTCCCCCTTTTCCTGCTCCTTGGGGTCCTGAGGTTGCTGGTGGGTCTGGTGGAACCTACCAGATGTCATGTGCCAGGAACAAAGTGATGTCTGTGTTCTTGGCTTCTTCAGTTTCACTCGAGAGAGCACACGGGGTAATTTTTATGTTTGCAAATGTGCTTTTTCACCTTGTTCTCTCTTCACTGCTCTGCAGCTTCATGCTGCATCTGAATTCGCTACGTGTGGTGGGTACTATCTATGCTGTTACCAGTTATTACGCCTGTTAGGTCTGGTTTCTCTGCTTTCACCCCAAGCCCCAAAGCCCTTTCTGCTCAGCTCCAGGCTGCATGACCTCATCTGCTCTTCCATAAGCTGTTGACAGCAGTGGGGGTCTCTATGTAGGAAACTACAGCTATGTAATATAAAGATAAAACACAAGTAAAGTAAACATGCCAAGGACGCCTGGTCCACTAGAAATGCTACTGCTACAACTAAATCAAGTAACCCAGAGCTGCCAGCAGGTCAAGAGAAGCTCAGACTCAGCACACCCAAAGGAATTCACTCCTCATACTCATTGCCAAGCCCATGGCTGGCCAATGGTGACAGCAGCCCTGCACCCGGGGCACACCATCCCAGGTGTGCAGGTCAGACGCCCTTTGGGACCACAGCACATGGCTGGAGGGGGGGCATTGTAGGTGGTGGGGTCCCTTTAGCTGGAGGGAGATTGCATCACATTTAAGTTATGGTGAGCTAAGCCTTCAGATCTCTCCAGGTGCTCCAGGCTGGGCTTCTCTGCAGCTGTGGCCTCACCATGGCTGTAGTGGCATCACCGACTCACAAGCTATTGCTTCCCCTCCCCTTTCCCTCCTTCCTTTATGCCTCCCTGCTTCAACGAATGTTGAGATATTGCTTAGCCATGCTATGAATATTTTAATAACTCTTCTTAATAATCTTACTTCCTAAGCCAGTTCTCCAACACTCTGTTACTGCCATTTTCCTTTGAACTTCTCCCAGTTTGTCAGTGTCTTGGGAGTAATAAGGTGCCCAAAATTGAATGGTGTTCAAGATGTGGCCTCACCAACCACAAACCCACTAAAATAAATGGCAATGTGCCCATTGCCTTAAATTTACTTTGGGATCTGGCCCAAAAAGAAGAATACTGCTTTTCAGCTTGGCAACATGATGTCTCAGCATGAGCCACTCAAAATGACTTCGGGGTTTTTTTTCGACACAGCCCTACCAAATTGCAGATTTGTGTGTACTTACTCTTCAGCAAATTCTCCAAATTGCTCTGAGCGCTGCTTCTTCTCACAGTCCTTACTCCCATTGAATTTTAGCCATTCACATACTTGTCGTCTGGCTTAGTATCTTGCGCTTGGCCACACTGACATCATGGTGTTTTGTTTTTTTCCCCAAGTTTCTAATCCTGCCAGACCTCCCTCTGCTCTTGCACTGTTTTTGTTGCTGAAGTCCCCTGTGGACAGGCTGTCCATCTCTCTTGCATGGGTAGCAGGTGTGTGCTGATTCCCACTTTTTAGCTGAGACAAAAAAGTAACAATGCAGAGCCTAGGTCTTAATTTTAATGTATCTTACTTAGTCCTTGTCCAAACATGTCCAAGGAACCTCATTTTTAAAGGATGCCCAGCTCAGTCCTTGTGCCTGGTTTTCAGAAAGGAACCCTGCACCCAGCAGAGCAAAGGCAGGCCACTTCAACGTTTGCTTACATGATAAGAAATTGGGAAAACTGCATGTAACAGAACTCAAGCAACACCTGCCATCATGCTGAGGCATCATTCCCTTGTTCCGGTGCAGCAGGTCTCTGTGTTCCAAATGACATCCTTTTGATTGATGACTGCACTCTTCACCCAGCCTCTGCTAGATAATTAATGATGCTATTCAATAAATCCACCACTAGCCCAGGTAGTGCATTAACAGTGATGTAATGGTAAGAAGGCAATGGAGTATCAGTTCCTCACTAAACCTATAGCATATTTTTACGGAGAAAGATCCCTTCATTCAAGAGTCCCCTCCCACTTTACAGGAAAGCATGAATAAGTGCAAATAACTGTTGAAACTCCTCTTTGGGAACAGGTCTGCAAGTGCTTGTGAGTTCACTTAATGGTTATTTCACCCAGATCACATTATCAAAGTTTGCTTGGAGAAATGCTATGTGAAACAACTTAAAACCTCGCCAAGCCAAGATAGACCAAGTTTACCAGCTGTCCTCCTAAGCAAAGCGAGAAATGAGGTTGGTCCAGCATTTTCAGCATGACTTAGATCACCCTATGGACTTGTAGGTATTTATAAACTGATTGTGTAATCCCGTTTCTAGCCCCTTCATCTGCATTGGAGTGGGACTGACTTACCTCCATTGGTCCTTCCTTTCTCTGTTTTTAAACTAAGGTGGTGGTGACGTGGGTTTCTGATTCTCTACCCTGCCCTGCCGTGGGGGGAGTGGGGCTTGGCTGCCAGCTGGGTTTAAGCCACGACACAGCCAAAGCTGGACACCCCCTGGCCATGGTGGGACCCTGCCGGACCAAGGTGACAAGACGATTGTCTTCCTTATCACAGCTTCAGAGCCTGGTCCTCTGCAGACACTGAAAACTCCTGCCCTGCCGATAGAGAGCCCAAGAGAGGTGAGGACCAGCCAGCTGCGATCACCTGGGGGCAACAGGGTTTGTCTGCATGCGGTGGGTTTACAAAGCCTTTGGGTGTGCTGTTTTGGATATTAACCCTGCATCAGACTGAGCAGGGAAAGGTCAGCTTTAACCATGTGAGAAATCAATACTGAGTGGAAAGCAGTGTCTCAAGCTGTGGGTGTTAAAATACCGTTGGGAAAATCTGCTTTTACAAATGCCCCTCATACTCATTGAAAAATTTCCTCAAGTATGCAGAGCTGATTCCTCCTTTTGTTGTCAATCTGAGTAATACCATATTTCTTAAGAGCTAAATCCCTATAGGCCTCATTTCTGCTACTGGTGTCAATGAAATACATATATATATATATGTATAAAAATTATTTTTTTTTTAATATCTATATAAAGGCATTTTTTGCAGGCTGATACAAGAAAATGAAGCCAGCTAGAAAGCGTAGAGAAATCTTCCAGTATAACCACAGTGGCTGTTTAGCTGTTAATGAGCTCACTTCAGCATGCAGACATCCTCTTGCACTCCCTGTCCCTCTGGAGCTGCTCAGCTGTCCTCCTGGCCTTGTTATAACAACAGACAGATGCTCTTTTAAGTGACATGGCTCCTGTTGCTGCATGAAGAGATACTTGTTTGTGTTGAATAAAGTATTCTGAGCTATCAAAAAGCATGATGTAATGGTACTATGCTATAAGGGACCCCAAAATCAGCTCAGGTTGTTTCTTGAAGAGTCACCTCTCACCTCCCCTTGTGGCAGGAGGGGTGAAAATGGCACTGTGTTGCTTCTGTCCTGCACCCATACACACAGCAGCAGCAGGGTGGTGGCACAGACAGCCACCACAACATCCTTCCAGGGATGCCCAAGAGGGTGCAGCGTAGAGGGAACAGCTTCCGAGGTGGTCCTTGGTGGGCTGCACATTGTCACACATCTCTGGAAACCACTAGAAACTTCCCTCTGCACATCTCCTGAACCATGCGTGCTGAGAGGCATTTTAAAACGATGCCTAAATGATTGAGCAAAAGGAAAAAAATGATGCATTCAGTCTTTACCCAGAAGCAAACATATTTCTCTTGTTCCAGTAAATGTTTGTAACTGGGAAAAAATGATTAGTTTTTTCCTGATAGTGGGACTCTAAGTGCTATGGAGGGATCCTCCAGAAAAGAAGAGGCAAGGGAAGTTTGAGGACAAAGGCTGAGCACAAGCAGGTTTGAATATCAAACAGTCTCCTTGTGCCTACTTGTGGAGCTATTAAGCCACTGGTCTAAGCTACACTGTCTTCTGATGCAATCTTATATTTAGGGACCTGCTATTAAAAAGGTACATGGCTATGGATCAAACAGTTGCACTTTTGGCTATTTGGCTACAAGTCTTAGAAAATTGCATCTTCAGAGAGACAGGGTGAACAGTTTTAATGGAGATGCCATTAATACTAATGCTGGCTCAATCAACATTTCAAGGGCAGACCACATTGAGAAAAACAATTTTGAAACTGAGTGTTTCACTCAGATGGGTTAGGAGCATTTATGGCACATTTACCTTTAGTTGTCTTCCTGCTGAGATGGGAACATTTCAGAATATGGCTATGCATCAGAATTTAAGTATCAGTGCTGCTTCATATTGATCCGAGCGCCTGGGATCAGCACCCATAATGGATAATGGAGCTTGTGATCCCAAGGCACCATTATGAAGTCCTGGAATTTGGAATTAACTACTGTGGAGATACCTGTGAATACCAGCCCTGGCTCTCAAAATGTATCGCGGTTGCTATAAAGAACTCGTTCTGTTCCTAAACTATGAGACTGACACAAAGATGTATTTGAGATCTAATTTAGCTGGCTGCACCTGGCAGTGAGGAACCCACACCTGGGTGCCCTCCAAATCTGGCATTTTGGTGGCCTGAGGAGGGCAGCCTGGGGGTCCAGTTCTCTTAAAGGGTAACAGCCCTGCTTCATACACAGCAACATTTATCCAAGACCCTAAAGCGTTCTCCAAACAAGGGCCAACACCCCTGTGGCGTGCTTACAGAGAGGGACACAGAGGCATGGAGTAATCAAGAGACTTGCCAAAATGATATTTTCACACAACCATGTTTGATAATTCTAGACAGGTTGTTTTTTTTTTCCCAGTCCTGAAACACATATGTCCAGAAGTAGTTTTTTTCTACTATTTTTATTTTCTCCCTGGCCAGGTTCTCAGCTAGGCATGAAAATGAACCATAAATTTATCTTACAAGTTTAGAGTTACAGATTCAGGGCTTTCGATTACATTTTTTTGCTCAGTGAGTGAAACCGAGCAGGTAGTCAGGATATTTTGACAACATTCTGTTGACATACACAGCTGTATGTTATATTCCAGGATACACCCAGGATGAACAAATTATCTTGTAGCTACAAAACCGTGATGAAGACTTCAGGCTGCAATGTGGCAGGGAATCAGATGTTAAAGACGGTATGATAACCTATCACGGACTGTACTGAATACTATTTCCAAATGAAGAAAAGTGAGTAGGTAATATCTTCTAAATAACTGATTTCAACAGTGGTGTAAGTTGCTGTCCAGAGGAGTGATCACTCAGGGTTTTTTGTCTGATTGCCCCAAATCACTGACATGTCTGCAGGTGGTGCCCTTTTTTGTTGTTTTACCCACTTCTGTTTAACAATTCATTTTGTTACAAGCGAAGTCTGACCTCACAGCTCGAAATGCAGCTTGGTAATAATAGATCATTTGGAAAGTGCCTCATGTAATAGCTCTCAGCTAAAAACAGAGTGAGTGGAATGATGCACAGCAGAACCAGGGGAAAAAAGGCGCAATAAGAGAGGACATCATGACTACTATTTATGACAGGCAACAAGATACTTTCCAGTTAGAAAGTCAGGGAATTAGCCAAAGAGGTTTTTTTCAGTTTAGAAAAACATTAAGGCTTGTCCTAAGTGTAACCATGGATACACAGAAATCCAATAAAAATTCTCTTTACTTCAATCACTAAAGTGCAGAAATATCTTAATGACAGCAGAGAGGATTACAAAAATTCTCCAAGTGCTCCACTGCAGAATGATGGAGAAGAGAGAAGAGAGACATCTCAAGGACGGCTCACGGGGAAGTTAGGCTGGTGAGCAGTGGTAGTCCTTTCTCTTCTCAGTTACCTGTGTTATATCCTTGGCTCTTCCTGCTCATACAGTGGACAAACAGAACTCCAAAAGGTCTCGCTGTCTCTGCTGTTATTTTTGTTGTGGGTTTTTTTTTTTTTTGTATCCTGCTCTTGCTCTCAGCTGTGAATATACTTTGCAGTGTTTCAGAGAAACTTAAGTGTTTCGGTAACTCA
The DNA here is from genome assembly GCA_026546715.1 of Gallinago undulata. Classification (NCBI taxonomy): domain Eukaryota; kingdom Metazoa; phylum Chordata; class Aves; order Charadriiformes; family Scolopacidae; genus Gallinago; species Gallinago undulata. The sequence goes on along the minus strand of JAOTQQ010000001.1, from coordinate 143,764,355 downwards.
GGGGCTCTGTACCTTAGGCATATAGGTGCCCGTGCCTTGCTGAAAGTGGATAGAACATGGATGTGTTCATGCTGGCTGCCCGCTGGCATGGAGACAGGGCATCTACGTGACCATTCAGGGCTCCCTGCAGAGCCAGTGGAAGAACAACACATAATTTAGCTTCTCTGATGCTGAGTAAGAATTACTTATTTGGAATTATTTCTGAATTCCCAAGGCTAGGTGTAAGGGTAGACCCTGATCCTGTCACTCTGCTCACGCAGGGTTTGCCGGGGCAGGAGAGGAGCTGTGTGTATGCACACAGAGTGGTCCCGGAATGAATACTGATGTTATTGTGGTGTCTGGGGAGCCATGTCAGATGCCTTAGTCAGATTTGGAAGTTTTCTCTTTGCTGAGAAGCAAACCTAGTCTCAACCCAGATCGAATTAAGGTGGGATCCAGGAGAGTCTTACTTTTGTATCCCTGTTTGACAGGCCATGAAAAGAGCAGTGCAGAGACTAGAGGAGGGAAGCAGCAGGCTGCAGCTGTATCCTGGAGAGGCCAGATCCCTGGGGCACACGGCAGTGCATGCTTTTAACTAAGCAAAAGTGATCTGCAAAATTCAGATCTGGGAAGCTGACATATGTCTTCAAGCTAAATTCAGACTTAGATGAAAATCCCTTAAAGCTCATGCCCGTTCTTAGGGAAGCCCCATCATGACTTTGGTCTGAACTACTGCCCTACTGCTGAACTCCCAAGATTTGTAGATCCACAGGAAATCCCATTTCCCATTGCCAGAGCTCTGTACTGCAGCTACGTACATGGGTCCCACCACTGTGGCATCTTACCACCTTGCAATACTTCAGTGAGGATGGGGGGGGGGAAGGTTGTCATCAGCGTTTTCAGGTTGGGAATGGAGGCAAAAACATGCTCAGAGATGTGCCCAAGGTCACACGGGTAATCAGTGGCAGAGGTAGAACTGACAAATCCCTGAATAACCCCTGCATTAATGGCTGTTTTGGTTTGTCATATGGGCAGTCATGACCTCAGTTATATAGGGAGCACTAAAATGTCCTAAAATCCAAGCCCAGCCTCCCTTCTTCAGCTGCAATAACAACAGCATCATTCAGTACACAAGGGCAACAGACCTGAGCAGGCTGTTTCTTCTGATGGCCCCAGAAGAGCACCCCCCTTTAAGGGAGGCTCGTTGATCATCTTTGACTTCTGCCTGCTTAGTGACTGTGCCCCTGTAAGCAGCTGCTTTTTCTTGACTCAGTAAAGTCACTTTAAATGCCAATATAGCAAAATGTCATTATCAATAAATGAATGAGTGGCTCTGAGGATGGGTAACAGGACACAGAGACTTTCAGCAAGAGGTCATGAGACCTGAGCTGAGTCAGGGCACTCTTGGGGATACTTAACAATTTTTGGCCTGTGTGGACACATGCTGGGCTCTGAAGGTGGACAAGAGGGGCAACTAGGTGGGTAGGAAGGCTGTCGACTACCTTTGGAAAGGATGACTGACGCCAGACACGGGCTGTGCTGAGCTGGGGTCTAGAGTTCCCCAATGTTTTGCTGCCCCCCACCAGTCAGCCAGCACAACTGCACGCCAGGTGGTTCCCAAACCCTGGTTTCCAAGCTCCTGGACGAAAAAACAGAAAAAGAAAGCCTACAGAGGGTGAAAGCAAGGACAGGTAGCCTGAGATGAATACAGAGAAATAGTAGGAGCAGCCAGAGATCAGGTTAAGAAAGCTGAAACCCCAATAGAACTAAATCTAGCCAGAGACATCAAGGGCTTCTATAGGTATGTCAGTGACAAAATGAAGAGTAGGGAACATGTAGGCCCTCTCTGGAAGGAAGTAGGAGACCTGGTTACCTAGGGTAGGGAGAAGACTGAGCTACTCAATTACTTACTTTTCTGCCTTTAGTCTTCATCGGCAAGTGTTCTACCCCTACTGCCCAAGTTGCAGAAGGTAAAGGCAGTGACTGGTAGAACAAGGAACTGCCCACTGTAGGTGAAGATCAGGTTCAAGACCATCTGAGGAACTTGAAGCTGCACAAATTCATGGAACCTGATGAAATCCATCCACAGGTCCTGGAGGAACCGAGCCACTATCCATCATGTTTGAGAAGTCATGGCAGTCTGGTGAAGTTCCCACTGACTGGAAAAGAGGAAATATAACCCCATTTTTAAAAAAGGAAAAACGGGAGACCTGGGCAACTGCAGGTCAGTCAGTCTCACCTCTGTAGCCAGAAAGATCATAGAGCAGATCCTCCTGTAAATCATGCTATGGCATGCGGAAAATAAGGAGGTGATCCGTGACAGCCAACATGGCTTCACTAAGGACAAATTGTGCCTGACAAATGTGGTGACCTTCTACAGCAGCATTACAGAGTTGGTAGATAAGGAAAGAGCAACTGACATCATCTACCTGGACTTACACAAAGCATTTGACACTGTCCTACACGACATCCTTGTCAAAACATGGGAGAGATGTGGATTTGACTGATGGACCACTCAGTAGATAAAGAACTGGCCGAATGGCCACACTCAAAGAGTTGCAGTCAAGGGCTTGATGTCCAAGTGGCAAGCAGTGAGGAGTGGTCTTCCTCAGGGGTCGGTACCAGGATTGGTGTTGTTAAACATCTTTGCCTTCAATCTTTGGGACAGCAACCTGGCCTGCAGCCCTGGCCACAGCTTTAGGGGCTATGGTGGGGGCTGCAGCTGCCCTGTGGCATTGGGATTTAGCTTTGCTAGCATTTTCTCACATCCCCTCATCTCTCCCAGCCTCACCCTTCAGGCGCTGCAGAGCCACAGGAGCATTTTGCCAGGGCCTCTCACAGCAAGAGTCGCCCTGGTTACAATGAACAACTGCACCTTCGTGGCCAATAAATTGGGGAAATGTGGGTAATTTCCAGTTCCACCACATCCCATCACCAGAATACACATATCCTCAGGAGCCCAGAGCTTGGCACTGAGAACTGGATGAAGCTGATGAACTTTGGGTGAGAAAGGAAAGCTTTTGATGCACCTTGAGGATAGCAAAGAACACAGTTTTGCTTCCTGTTGAGGTTACTCATGCTTTCTCCCTCCTCCTCTGTCTGCTGCTCTGTTTCTCTCTGGTGTTTCACTTTCTACTTCCTTGTGTTCTCCTTTGCTTTTCCTACTGTTCTGAGGTCCTGCTCTGAGGTCCACCCAGTTTCCTCTCCCACCACATATCCTGCTGCTGTTTGCCTCCCACCATCTTCATCTGTCTTGGGCTGCTGCCTATGAGGTGCTTCTTGCAGGGGGACATCTGGCCTTTTTCCTAGATGTGACAGCTGTCTTACCTCACAGGCTGTGCTAAAGTTGCTGGGTTTGGAGGTTTCCATCTCAGTCACATCAATGGCTTGAGGGGCTGCCATGGCCCAGAGCACAAGGCAGAGTGCATTGCCTGTGCTCAGTTGGCAACATTCCCTGTAAGCTGCCAGCCAAAACCCCCATAAAAAAGGGGGTGCTTGTGCTCAGCAAGCGAGCACATGCTTGCTGGAAATGCATATGCTGAAAAGTCTTTACTGTCTATTAAGTGTCTGAAAAATGTGGGCTTGCTAAAACTCTGCTTTATTTAGGAAGTAATCTAAAATAATTTTTGTCAAGGTCCAGAGTGTTCCTAGTTGAATTCCTGTTTACATCTCCAACAGTTCATTGCAGGACTCGCTCATGGATACCAATACTCACCCGGAGCTCCCACGCTCCTAGACACACTGGGCAGAATTGACTGCCATCACTAGTATAAATACACTGCCATCACTGACTCATATGTGGTCTCATTCCATCAAAACACTAAGTCTAGTTGTTTGGGTCCTATGTTGCTGGGGGTATGGAAAGGGTACTGTGGGTATAGACTGATGGCACTTCTCCTTGCTGTGTTCACGTCCATGAGGAATGCATGCACATGTGTGTGCTCCCTCCTAAGCATTTCTGCAAATATATTTATAAATCGATGTCATTTCAGTCAGATGGCCAAGGGGATCAATAGTCAGTAGCGCTCAGTATACCATACAGCATTGATCCCCCTCTCCTACCTGCACAATATGGAGTAAAAGCTGAGTGTGTGAGGTAGCTATTAGCAGTTGCCTTTCAAGCTACACATTTTAAGGATGTGCATGTGCCATTGCACTGATCTGAAGGATTAAGGGCTAATTTGGTCAATATAAGCTTTCCTCCTAGACAGTGAGAATAGATGAGATGGCAGATGGTGATCTGGTACTGTATTTCCAGGACAGCATCATGAGTGCACAGATTCAGCGTGAAGAGCGGCGGATGAAGAAGCCTGTCAGGACATTGATTGAACTTGGGAGTAATAGCTGCCGTGGAAAGACCCTCCAGCAAAATCAGGCCTGCTTCTGAGGGTGAGGACACACCTGTATCGATGTCCTTAGCACAAGACAGGAAGCAGAAAGGCACAGATTTTGGTACTGCTGTGTTTGACCATTCATTATTGGTCACCTTGCAGAAAGGGCATGACTATTAAAAGAACCTTCTATATTCTAAAGTAAGGTTCATTTTTCCATTGAAGCTGTTTTTACTGACACTTAAAGGGCTTTACTGGCTGAAAGCTAGGAATATTAAAACTCTCTGGAGCTAGGCATGAAGTACTGAGTATCAACATTTTATGTGCTCATGTTCTTCTTGGGAATTTCATCCACAGGCTTTCAGATCAATTGTAAACAGCTTCTGAAACTGTAAGCTAGGAGATCACCGTAGCAAAGACTGGGTAGAATTTCACGGAGTGTGTTGTATAGTGAGGAGCAGGAGCAACCAGGAGGGCTTGTTCTGGCCTCCAGCAGCAGTATGGAGCAGAGTGGAGAGGGTAAGGAAGAGTCTTTCAAGGACAGTACTAAAAGCACAGCCTCCCAGCCAACAGGGCAAGCACTGCCAAACACTTTCATCAGCAAGGATATGGACTAGACATCTAAGGTCTCTATTGTCTGTTACTTCTTGGGTTCTAAGAAATAGAAGTCATGCAGAGAATATGTGAAAGTAAAATGCTTTTATGTTTTAATTATTTTAGATGCATTTTTAAATACTAGAAATGAAGAAATTTTCCCTCTTGTCTTGTTCTCTCATTGGTTTAATGTGTTTTCTAAGTTCAGATGGCTAAAGACAACCCAATTTCTTTAACTCTGTTGGGATGTCCCTACATGCACCACCTCCGTTAACTCTGAGAAAAGTTTTACACAAGGAAGAAAAGTGACCTTAGCTAATACATTAGATTCAGGAAATTATAATTTGCTTTCCTACAATACATTATTCTTATTTTCCTCCAGGAACAGTAGTACAGATGTTGGCTCTTACAACAGAAATCCAGAAACTCCAGGTCATGGTTGCAGTTGACTCCAGCAGGATTCTGTTCAGTGTTGCTTTTGCAGTGTCCTTCCCTTTTGGCTCTCAGGGCTGGTTTCCTACAGGCTTTTCAGTTGCCACCAAACTGATGGATTCATTAAATAACATACATCTGAATATTTGAAAAGTAACCTGAGGAGAACATATAAGGTGTCACCAGAGCACACACTAGGTGCCAAAATAGCTGAACATGATCCCGTGTGCTTGAGGCTCCAGGAGAGAGCTCAGAGGCTGGGATGAGGGGATGGTCTCCCCAGCACATATGCTTTGCATTCAAATTATTATTTTGGGGTTTTTTTTGTACAAATGGCTTGCAGGACATGACAGAGTGGCTACAGTGTGGGTTTTTCCCCAGCTCAAGTGGCTGAGCCCTGTAGGGGCTCTCAGTTCAACACCCACCAATGGAGAACTGCTTGGCATCCTGAGACCACTCTCCCAGTGAGACACAAGAGGAGTCCCTGTTGGTCTCATCCAGCCCTGCCATGTGCCATGTGGCAGAAAGCCCCAGAGCATCCCTGTGCTCAAGTGGCCACCATGGGCTGGACTGGGGGTGGGAGGCAGCTGTGAGACTCCTGACAACATTCATCCAGCTGCCTGCCATCATGTCTGGGTATAAGACGAAGATCCAAATGCCCCTGAGGGATAAGGGGACAGAAGGACACTTCTAACACCTGAACCAGTGATGATAGAATCATAGAATCATAGAATTGTCTAGGTCAGAAGGGACCTTTAAGATCATCTAGTCGAGCCATCCACCTAACTCTGATAAAAACTATCATTAACAATGTCTCTAAGCACTCTACATCTACCTGTCTTTTAAATACCTACAGGGATGGTGCCTCAGCAGGTATGGGGGCTTTCTGAGCCTGGGTGACATTTTAATGTACAAAAGGCCTCTGGCAAGGCAGTCCACATATTAGCTGCATTTTAGGTACACAGGTATTTTTTGTCCTTTAAAACTGCTGCCTGACAGGCTCGCTTGCTGCCCTGTGCTTCTTGGATTAGAGAAGAAAGCCAGCAACTGTCCCTTGCTGGTTTCTTTCTGCTATTCATGGCCTATCCATCATGACATCCTCACTCATCTCCTCTTCAATCAGAAGAGCCCTCCTCGATTTAGGGGTTTCCGGTGCAGATGCCACTTGGTGCCTTTGATCATCCCCACTGCCGATGCACAGATGCATCCTGATGCATCTCCACACTTTTTCCAGTTTTGCCATAGCTTTCTGGATGTGGGGAGAAGCACATAGTATTCAACTTCAGAAACATCTCCTCCCCCTAAAAATCAATGTATCTGTCCACCACAATATTAATGGTGCCTATCAGTCACTTGCAGAGCAGAAAGCAGGATGCAGCCAGAAGGGGCTGACAGCTATTCAATCCCATTACAGCCCGATAAATAAATGATAGATTGCCTGGTAGACCAATCTGGGCTATCAGATGTCCTTTCATAATCAAGAAGTGTAAAGCTTTGTTTCCTGCTGGGAGCAGGTCCCCCTGCAATCATCACTAACCTGCTGCTGGGAGGGTATTACTGGATGCTGTGTGTCACTTTGCTGGGTTCTGATGGAAAAATTTGCTTCTCCCTTTTTATACCTGCAGTCCACCATAATTTTGGTCAGGGGGCTTCACAATTTCCAGGACATTGATGAGATACTGTGACACAATATTTGTGACACAAATCAGCATATTTTCTTTGCATTTAGAAAACCACCCAGTTGTGTTAGTATGACTACGCTATATGCTCTCTGGTGACGTTCAAGACCCACCTGGACATGTTCCTGTTTAACCTGCTCTAGGTGGACCTGCTTTGGCAGGGAGGTTGGACTAGATAATCTCCAGAGGTCCCTTCCAACCCCATATTACTCTGTGATTCTGTGATTCTGTGATATGGACTGGGTGGAGAAGAAATGCTGTCCTCTTCTGTATAATGATATAGACTGTTTGAGAAGCACAACTCATGACAAGAGAGGAAGAAGCTAGCTTACTTTTTACTAGATATCCCTTTCCTATAAGTGGCTGCCTATAAGCACTCAGTAATTGATTCCTGAAGGACACAGTTCCAGGCTTGCCTCCTGGACATTGTCAATTAAAATCATTTGCAGAAGAACAAATCTGATTTTGAAGATAAAATAAAACTGAGCTGGAATGAACTAGTCCAGCATACCTCATCTTTTTGTGAATTTACATGCAGGCAGGTACTTGATTTTGTCAGTGTGAACAGTCCATCTGGGAATCTGGAGCTCCTCAGACAAGCTGCTCTGTGATGAGCAGCCTCAGCAGAGGCTGTTCCCCATGTTTCTACCTGCTGTGTAACTTCTCTGGTGCTTCTCAGTGTGGTTGATCTCTCCTTGAAACCCTTCTGCAGTGAATACACTGACTTACTCCCTCTCCCTTCATTATGTGGTTGCCTCTTTGCCCAGCTCTGCTATTCTTGAGAGGTCCAACTGTCTGCCAAGTGAGATGACGTTTGGCTGGTGCATCCAGATGTTATTACAGGGGATTGACAGGCAGCACAATTGCACAAGTCTCAGTTCCAGGGGAAACAAGGATAAAAATCCTCCTGAGGGAAGTATCCTGAGGGAGGATAAATAACACGATTTAAGAAACATCCAAACATTTCATTGGCTAAAACATGGGTTGAGCAGGGCTTTCCCAGGCAATTCTCTTCCTCATAAACAACTGGAAGAACGTCCCTGCATTGCAGGCACAGTTATCACACAAGGCTGTTGTATGGACAGGTATGTTATCTGCATATCACTTAACAAAAACCTGCAAAAGAAAAGGGCCTTACAGTTATTCATAATGTAGAGACTGCAAAAACCATCAGTTTGCTGCCTCTGGTGTCCATTTTGAAGTGCGAAAGAACAGTAGATATCTATCTCACTTAAAGGGGCCTCAATTTCAAAGGGGCCAAAGCTATTCCAGATTTGAACAGGAAAACAGCTTCATAAGAGGATTTTCATTTGTAGCTGCACACTCAAACCCCTGTACTTAATTTGCCTCGTCTGAACCAAGCTCACTGGTCCTTGAACACTGTGCATATGGGCAGATGTGCTCGCGTAGGTGTAGGTGTACTGCATATTCCTACATCAGAGACATACTTCTGCCAAGTGCTAGCTCTTGTATCACAGGCCTTCTCAGGATGTGTGGATTTGCTTTCTCAATTCAGTGCATGTGACTCTAGAACCAGGGTACACAATGCCGGAGCATTTCTGTAGCTGAGCTCAACATCTTGTTGATTGACCATTTGGGAGGTAGTTATCTCTCTTTTCACCCAGGAAAAATGGCAGAAGATCTCAAATTCCTCCTGATAAAGCATGAAAACTCATTTTATCCCATGCAACTGATTCTTGCTTTGTTGCTTTGTTGTCTCTTTCTGCAGTGACGCCCTTTAAAGCATCTAACGTATTAAACTAAGTCTTTCTAAAGGAATGAGATATCACCCCAGATAGTCTTAGAGCTCCTAACTGGCAACCTAGGCAACCCAGCATTATTTATAAATGAAAGCAAAGTAATCGATAGCAGAAATACAGACTCAGTATTCAGTTTCCCTGTCTGAAATTTCCGGCGCTGCTGTGCTCAGCACCGCAGCTCAGAGCTGGCTGCTGCTAGGTATTTAGTGAACTAACAACTCAGCCAATATGAACTTTACTTTCGTTCAGTATTTGCTATCTAATTGTGTAGGATACTTGCAGTATTTAGGCATTTGGGGTATTTTTGCTCCTCCAGACAAGTCTGGCTGCAGTCAAACTCTTTCTTGCTTGTTTCCCAACTTCTAACCCAGTTCCCTACACACCAGGTGCTTGCCAGTTTTCCCCCTTTCATGATCTGTAATATGAATAGATGGATTTATTATCTCTTTCATTTATTCCTTTCTTCTCCTCCAGCCTATAAGTGATGGCCTAATCATCTTCCTGGCAAGGAGGGCTGGCTGTCTCCTAGGATTTAAAAAAGGAAAGTATTTACTTCAGTGACTTTGAGGCAATTCCTGTCTGGCTGTGTGGAGAGTTGGTGTGACGATTTTTAGAAGGCAATAACTGTATATATGAAACATTTCTCATGAGTGCATTTTACAACCTGTGCTGTACACTGCTTATACTATGCCAATGCCTCTGGACTATGATGCCAAATCATAACATCTGCAGGCTGGCAACCACCGCTGAGTTTTATATTTGCCCTGTTGAAGGCAGGCAGGGCAGCATGGTACCAAAACTGTGATTTCCATTTTCTAGCTCATAGTACCTTCACTGTTGGGCCTGATGAGCTATTTGAAGACTGTCGCCACATGAAGTTTACTGGTTCAGAGTCTTCATCCCCTGAGATTGTGTTTGGATCACCAGTGCCTGTAGAAATTACTCCTGTTCTTGGGAATTGTCAGAAATCACAAAGCCAGAGCTTCAGGTAAGAGATGAACAGCCATAAGACAAGTGGAGCCATCAAAATCTCCAAAACAATCTGTTGCACCTGAACACAATAGGAAATAATTTGGGACCTTGAGGCAGGTCTGTTGCAATTATAGAGAGGCAACACAAAGGATGAAAAGCAGATGAGTGAAGAGATGTAACATGATCAGATGCAGCAGCTAATAATCAGGTAGGATGCACAATTAAGAGCGATTGTTCTGTGATGCAAAGTGGAGGAAGGGAGATAATCCAATTCCAGAAGCACTGCCAGAGCGCCACGGCACTCTGCCTGCCATTGATTTAGGCAGCAAGAGAGCACAACCAAACACACATCATCATTATGGAAAAAAAGCGTTCATTTATCTCTTGTTCACCATGCAATTAATTAAAAAGTTATCTTTTATTTGTAAAGTCACCATAAGTTTGGGGTCATTTTATGTCTTGCTGAGAGCACAGCTGCTATTTGAGGAGTTAAAAGGCTGCAGCATTTATTACCTGTCTCCCTCCTGACTCTCTCTAAATCCTTCCTCTGGCATTCTCCTTCCTCTGCTGAGGTCTTGCCTTGGCCTCTTGGTTGGGCATGACCCTCTGTCCCTCATGATGTACTTATACACCCTAAATGTCTCAGGGGGTATTCAGCCACTTGTGTTGGGTGTTTTGAGCTGAAGCCCAGGGGTACCCCTTTCACCAGGGTTCAAAAGCTGTTAGTGAGACACCTCTCAAAAACCACTTGCAGGCAGCATGACTGCTTCGGCCACATTTCCAGAGGAGAAAATCAAAACAAAAGCCTCTTGAGTAAGCAGGACATGGCCAACCTCGAACCCAGTTAAGAATTTCATGTCCCATTTCCTTTCTTTCTGTTTGTGTTTTTCCTTAAGTTTAGGGTTTCTAAAGTAGGCATCGATCTGTCTTTTATCGTTGAAGGAGAAGCCAGGACATGCTGGGTGCTGCACAAACAGCACATACACAGCAGGCTTACTGTACGCATTCTCCTAAAGGTGTTCTTCATCAAAATGAAAAGGATAGGAGTTTCCACAAACAACTGTCATATATAAATAGAAGAGAAGGTAATATTAAGATTAAAGACCTGGCATCCTTTGCTTGGTAGGGGAAATGTAGGATGCTGTACAGCAGGAAATTTTTAACACAATAAGAAAATTGCAGCTTATAAATCAATAAGTAGCTTCTAGTTAAAAAACCAAATGTCTAAGTAAGAAGTAAACAATGGAACAAAGTGCTCTGGGAAGGAAATACTTCATGTTTATTTATGGTGCACTGTAGTTAAAAGGGAAAAAAAAATGGCAGGCATTTATGTCCAAAGCAGAGCTGAACACCCCCATGCATGCACATGAATGGTTTCCTGATGATTAAAAGCCTCTGAAGGCTGGGTTAGATTAAGCTTTTTGTCAACAGGTGGCCATAATCTCCCAGACTGATGAAGACAGTTTTGTTCAGCTGTGTGGAAGTCCTCTAGATTTATAAGCATTCTGCAGTAATTAAAATTATTAAATGTTTGTTTTCAGAAAGAACAACCTAAATACATCAGAAACTAGAATAATGTGCATTTTTATTTGACAGCTTTCAAAAGTTGCTTGCATTATAGCAGGAATCCTGGTCTCAATTCTTGTTTTATTCCCATTGTTTATGCTGCTTTATTATAATTTTTCAAATATAAGACCTTTTTTGCAGTGAGGTGGAGAATGACCTTGTGTTTATCATGGACAAAACTCATGCACACAGTCATGGCAGCAATCTGATATATATAAAATTTGAACTCTAGTTCAACTCAGAGTAAAATCTGAATTGACCATAAGCTGAACTAGACAAGTTCTGTCTAGATTGGATTCAGATCTCTAAAACAGAGGCAGGGACTGTTATGCAGAGTATATGGAGTCAGGCCTTCTCACATGGCATCCCAAATGTTGAGTATGATGAGAAGGTACCATGAAGAGCAGTTTACAGCAATTCTATACTCCAAGTTTTAGGTACATCCCCAAAGGCTGCTGGCAGGTACCTCTATCTATTTTATCTCCTTTATAGGGAAAAAATTCCCCGTCTTTCCTTCCAAAGTATACTGCAGCTAGCACTTTTCTATAAAGGCTTCACCAAACACAGGGAGACTGTGGAAGAGATGGAGTACGTTGCAAGAGGACATTGTATTTTAGGAGCTAGAGTACTTGCTTGACATAGAGCAGTTGTGGCCCACATGCCAAGACATATATGTGCATTTTTCATTAAATACTGGCAGGGTAAGAAAGATAATCAGTGCCTCCTTGTTTCCCGAGGCAGTAATGATGGCCTACATTCATTAGCAAATATAAGTAGTATCATATGTACTCCTCCTGAAGTACCGTTGGCTTAGTAAACACAGGCTGTCCTCAGATAGAGGCTTCCCACTCCTCGAGTGACCACTGTTGCCATGAATCAATGCATGAAGGATCAATGCATGAAGAAAGAGTCAAAATAAACAAAAAGATTTACTGCAAAAAAATTCCTACTGGCTCTGAGTCCCACTAAGGACTTGTGGTATGGCTCATGAATTTATGAACCCAACAACATGTTTTAATGGGATGCATAACCCTGTCTTTATACATATTTAAATAGAAATAGATATGCCTATATAAGGGAGTTACGGCAATATGACAGCTTTAGCTGTGTGCAATTACGTTTCATTCACCAGGCATTTTTTAAAGCCTCCTGCACCCTGTCCCGCTAATCTGTATCCTTTGGGACCAGTTTGCACACCATAAACCCATGATACTTTCAAACTTCTGCTGCCATGGAGGATGAAGAAGTGATATCCCATGAGCTCTCAAAAAATGCGCCTTTTCCAAAGAAGGATCTTTCACTGACTCCATCTCCACAGTGCTTTTCTGCCTGTCATCATGCCCTTCCCCAAGCCTCCCAGTGACCCAGATGATGGCGAGGCAATGTAGCAGCCTTTCCTGAAACAATCAGGCTTAAGACTTGAAACCTCAACATGGAACAAAGCCAGGACTGAAGGTTTTGTGCAAATGGAAATGGAGATTCCCACCTTTATAGCTGATCTCCTGACAGATGGCCCACCTCCTAAAACTGAGGCATTACTGCACATGGAAAAGCAGTTTTAAGTAACTGTCGGAGAATTCATAAACTTAGCAGTTAGTGTCTCACTCTCTTTCGAGTCTGGTACCTCTGTACTAAGGCAGATGGCTTAGTCATGTGAAAATTATCAGTAGCATAGTTTCTTAAGTTTCTTTGCAAAGAAGTAACTACAGCATTTTTTCTACCATTGTCTGTTATATAAACCGTATCCTTTCCGTACTCACTGGAGGTGGTATGTGTTAACAATGGCCTTTCTGAAACCTTCAGGCTTTTACCATATATCAGTTGCTCAGGCATTTGTTCAGTCATGCTAATAAATCTTTATTACTCACTTTTATTAGTTCTTTCTCTATTGGAAAAATACAAGCTTATAAACTTATAAGCTTAGAAAACCCAAGCTTTCACTGATTTGTGTGCAAAGGGCATTTATATGTTTTAGAGACCCTCTGAAGTCCATGGGCTGGGCTGAAGTCAGAAGGATTCGCCTGTGGGTTTGCAGGATCTGTCCTCTTCACAGTAGGACCACAGTAGAGGTGCTGGGGGTGTCCATGGAAGGCAAAGGGATGAATGTAGGGCAGGATGTCAAACAGATGCCTTCTAGGTTGCTGGATCGAGGTTTTCAATATCTATTTCAACAGCTTCACTGGCACCATCAATCATTTAAAAAATAACATTCAGATGTGACTTGAAAAAATATATAGAAAAAAAATATATAGAAAAAAAATATAGGAAACACCTGTAACCAAGAGGTTACAGACTTGTGGTTAGAGATGTTCTCTGTTTTATCAACTCAAAGTTTCACAGAAGATGGGAAGATACAACAAAATGTGATAATATAGACATATTGTTGACATGCTCTTTAATGGCATTTGTGACTTATTTATAATAATTGGATAATATCAAGGTTATTCTTGGAAAGGCAAAGAGATGTGAATATTAACATAAATAAATATTTAATATTGTACTCTCATTGGAAGTGGCCAGCACCTTTTTCTAAAAGTTCCTTGCATTACAGAGTAACACAAAAAATAGATGTTTGAAGGTGATTTATGAAAAAATTATGTTTCTTACAGCTTCATTTATCTTATCAACATAAACAAAAGCTCAATATGCTGAAAACTGATCACACTCTTGTAGATCCTCAGGAAAAAGGGACAGAAACCTGTGAATCACCTGTTGCTGTTGTATTTATGCTGGAACCAAGCAGATGCTGCGGCAAAGGAGAACAAGCTGAAAAAAATGGTGCCTGGATCAAAATCTGGAAAGGAACTGTAAGGGACCTTGGAGGCAAACCCATAATGGCTACTTACCACCTTGAGTTTACATTTGTTTAAATGACAGTCACGTGAGAGGACAAAGTTAATGTAACATCAGATGTAAATCATCATCCATAGTCTGTGAGGCCTTATTTATCAAGATATCTGATTACTATGAACAGTTATCTCATCTCCAAATATAACCCATTTTTTCCTTTAAAAGTGTAGGAAATCTAGAGTGATGCTGGGCACTGTTTGCACATTTACCTCCACAGGTGTTTCAGTGTATTGAGCCCACACAAGCTGGTTGATTTCACTTCTCACTCTTCTTTTCTCTACTCCTATTTCGGTCACCATTTTTGTTACTGGCACTGAAAAAGTGCATAAGGAGAATGGTTTCCTGCTCTCATTCCAGTTCTGCTTTCACCCGTGCATCAGCAAAGAGTATGTCTGCTGTTTTGCTATGCAGTGCCGTAGCTTGTTGGCTGAGGAGAAATAGAGCAGCTAATTAAAAGGTGGCTGTCTTCAATGGCTGCACTCTGAGAGTTTGAAACTCCTCCCGGGCAACTGCATTTTGTCAACTTTTGAATGGCCTCCCTGGGCTGTCACCCTTCAACTCCCCTGTACCACTGCCAACGCTGGCAGGGCTTTCTCCCGGGGAAGCAGGCAGTTCTGCATGAAGGAGAGCGAGCAAGACAGAAGGGCTCTGATTTTGTCCTACTCCTTCAGCCCCTTGCCCCTGGCATCTTAAGAGCTCCATCTGTGGGGGTCCACAGACAGGAAAGAAGGAGGTTTATTAATGGGGATGCAGGCCTTGCAAATAACAGTCTGACTCATGGTCATTGTAATCCCATCTCAACATTTATTCATGGCTTAAATATTTTCAGCCAATAGAGGTTTCTCTTAGGTTCTTGTGGGTCTCCTGCACAGTGGAAAATGTCCTCGTAGTCAAATAAGTCAAGTCCCAGGGACTTGCTGCTTAAGTGACAGCTTTGAGGTCAGGAGAAACGTCTATGACTGACAACTGAAAGAGACAAAACTTAGGGACACTAGAAACCTAGAAGTGGTGTGTGCTTCCTAGGCCAAGTTTATAAATGTCATTAGCATCAGAACATGATGATTTCACAGAGCACTTTCTTTGGACAGTAAGGTCAGAACAAAAAAAAGGAAGACACGTAATGTGTTGCTCTTGACCACTCTGAATATGAGCTGCAAAACTGAAAAAAGAGGCAAGGGGGATAGGAAAACACTTTCAAAAGTCTCCAAATGTATTTTTCTTCTATGCATTTTCCTTTGTGAAATGCTTTGAGTTGCAGTGGCTCTGCATCTTTTGTCCTTTACTTGGATGTCTAAACCTCCATGGCCGCAAGCCATAGTCAATCTCCTGGATGGTTAAACCTTCCCGGCAGCAAGTCATGGTCCACCAACTACTTTTAACTCTCTTTCCTTTATTGATAATTTAGTATTTTACAAAACAAAGTGACTGGAAGACTCTAAACTGCTTCTGAAAGTGTCTTGGCCCTGAGGATAGAGAATGCATTTTAAAACCTGTCACCTTTTTTTATTTCAACCCTACATCTTCTCTTTATCTCCACAAGCAGCCCATGTCACCACATGCACCATTAATTCTGGTACTTTCAAATCAAGCAGAAGAAATAAACCAGGCTGTAGCCCTTCCTTTGTGCTGCCATAATGAACCAAGCTTGGAATTTGGAAGATAAATTGCTGACATTTTAACTTTTAATTGAAGAATTTCTTCCCCACAGAGGTATCAACAGGGAATGGAGCATCATCCTTCCTTTTAAACCGAAAGGCCAAGATCGTCTGCTGCTTTTGAGCCAGCATGGGTACAGCCACAAGTGGGATGATGTAAAGGAAGCCTCTTCCAGGGCTGAAAGGCACAGCTGAGCTAAAGCAGTGGCTTCTCCAAGAGACTGTGCTGATCCAGAGCCCACTCGTTTTTTGCATACCCAACACTGTCTCCAGCTAAATGTCATTCACCACCTTCAGTACCCTAATCTGCCAAGTAGCCTGGAATCCTCATCTCTCCAGCCAGACCACACAACGTCCTGCAGGAGGGCCCAGCCTCTAAGTCAGGTCTTATGGCCTTCTTTCTGCTACACCTGCACATCTTTGCTTAATCCTAAACACAAGCTTTTAAGAATTGGCAAGCTGCTTCTCTCTTGTGTGAAATAAATGCTGCGGTTGGGATCTTTTCAATGGATGCGTGCACTGGAGAGACACTGAGCTACTATTAGTGCCCATCACCCTATCCCAAGATAAATAATTACCCGGCTGGTTCCGAAGGACTCTCTGTGAGGGACAAAGAGACCTACTCTACATTACTGGGATACCTCTCCACAGCTGGTGCATTTCCTTCTAGAGTGAGCTTCAAAGGCTGACCTGCTCATCTCTGCTCCCCCTCTCCCTCTGTTGTCTTCTTCCCAGTTGAACCACACTACCAAACTTCACTGTTCCCCTTACCGAGATGTTTTTGATACAGTGAAAACTGCAAAGCGTGTCACAATATTACTCTAATTTCATACTTCATTGTTCAGAGTTTCTGAAGAGTACTGTGAATTATTTAAGTTTAAGAAGGTCTCAATAACACAATTAGAAGGTCAGTCTGACAAATGTTGTGGTACATTACAACTCTTGAGGGGGTTCTCAGTGTGGAACGTGGCTCTTGAGTCTCCTCAGTTTCCATTCAACTGTAAGACAGCCTGTCAAGAGAAAGAAGGAGAACCCCGTAACTGAGCCTTTAAAACTGGACTGAGCATAGCTGTTGAGAATATACTAAGGAAACAACCTTACATGGGGACAGAGAGGTGCAAGGAGCTCTTTTCTCACACTGAGGTTGTATTATACATTGCCCTTGGCTTTAACAGTGTCTACTGCAGGAGACATGAAGGGCACCTGACTAAATTAGGCACCAGCTGATATGAACAAAGGTACAGGATGCCTCGCTTACTTCTGGGCTTTAAAAAAAATTTATAATTTGAACGGGTAGTATAATTCAGTGTGTTATTAAAGGAATTTTCTAAGGTGCCTTGTGATGGGCAAAATAATTAATCAAACTTTATGTTTAGTGCTTGGAAGTGTAATTTAAATTACACCTGTTATAAAAATATCATTACCACATCTGTATTTCAGATTGATTTATCCTTTTGGTGATGGCATATTTTTGAAATTTAAGATGTATTTTTCAGAGGAATTTCCTCATGCATTCCAAAAATTGATGATCTGTTCCTGTTTGGGCTGGTATAAGTGCCTCCATGTACACATTTTTACCTATGTACAAATTAATGTAACAGTTCACAACACAAACTAAGGGTGTTTTGGTTTTTTGTTCAGTCACAGGTCTGATGTGCTATTTTTGGGGAATTTCAAACATACCTTTATTAATCATCCTGCAGAGTTACACATCCAGCTTATATAAACGTAGGCTCTATCAAGATAAGAATAGTTCAAAACCAGGTACTTCTCTGAAAAACCTTTTTTTACTTTAGTTTTCAGAGTCTTTCCCAATAAAAAGGCTTTCTGTTGTGCAGTCTTCACTATAACACCGGATTATTTCTTCCAATAGGAATTTCCTAACAAAGGTCTGCTATGTTATTTCTGTACCTCTCAGTCATTGACCTATGACTCCCCAAAGAAAGTCACTTTATCAAAGGAAGAGGTCAATTTTCAGAGATTTTATTTCTATATTGAATCAATTGTTCAGAAGGCACCTTTGAACTCTTCTGTTTTACTAAAACCATGTTGATTGTTCCATGAAGTAAGATTAGGGTACAGTGACTTCATTTATTTGTTATAGATTTACGCAAATCCTTAGCATGTTTCATTTTCATAGTAGCACATTCATATCATGGGTTGTATGTCTTCTGATATGTCAGGTCTATGCTAATGGAGACATATAAATATAAGGACTCTGAATGTGCTATATTTGACAGCTTTGCATGTTGTTATGCCTGTCTCCAAACTACTGCAAAAGACCTTAATCTATGTCTTTTGATTACCCCTTGCGTTTTGTTTTATTTTCCTTTCTTATGAGATTAATTCCCTCCTTTCAGTGATGCATAAGGTTTTCCTGAAGGAAGCAGCATTGTCATTCGCCCAGCTAAGAGGCAGTTGTCAGTCTTCAGCAAAGTCAAGTCCATTTCTCACAATATTGCCTTGATATGGTTATGAGCTACACCTCAAGAATAGTCTCTAGTACATCATCCATATGACTTCTTATTATCTAGCTTTATTAAGAGCTAAGTGACCAAAGTGACTTTTGGTATCATGTAGCAATTGCTTTTTTTGTACGGGCAATGTACCTTTCCTTGGTACATTCTCCTATGACTCCAAATATACCTGACATTTAACTTGACTTTTACCTTGCTCTTTTCAGTTTGCTTCTTGCTCCCACTGGGATATCCCACTTGTTCACACAGCACACAGATATCCGTGGAGCTCCTTGTGACAACATGTTGTGAATGTTAAAAGTTTACAGAGTTCAAAAACTGACTGCACAAATGAATGGATGAAAAGTCTACCGAAGGCAATTAAAGACTTTAAACCTCCTTTTGACAAACACGTGGCCATGTGTCATTCATCTATCTCAGACGTCTCTGAACAATGTTATTAATAGCTGTACCTTCTCAAGTCCCTTTTTAAGCTGGAAGTCTTTTAAATCTTCTCCTAATAAAACCACACCACACCTTGGAAACTGGCTGGCAAGAAAACTCTGCTTCTACCAGGAAGCAGAGATTTTGAAAGGAATTGTCCAGCAATTGTCTTTTAATAGCCATTGACTATTTTAGTCAAACTGTCAGAGGTCATTAACCTCAATCTCATGGCTACTTCTTTTGCTCCTTTCTCTTCCTGTATGATTTCCTTGTACTGAACTAAGGCAATGTATTCCTAGAGGGATTGTACCCGTAACCATGCCAATAAATACTATTTATAAATTATGAACAAAGGAAATCTACTTACCTCATTGTCATGACCCTGTATGACTGGGCAAGCTGGCCTATTGTGAATCCTGAGTTTAGCCTCAGTGATGACTGGCTTACCTTTCTGCTGGGAGTTCAAATAACGGGAAGAGGAAACAGGCCCCAAACTTTTTGAGGAATACAAAAGCAGTCCAAGGACTATGGTAAAGAGTTAACAGCACTGGGGTCATTTAAACTGCTTCACCCTGGTAGTCGCTGTGACTGGATCTCTGAACTTGGGCCTGGGAAACAAAGCCCTGCTGAGAGCCGGAGTCATGGAGGAGGGCTGGAAGAAATAGGGTTTTGCTTTGAACTTTATTTTAAAAAAGCAAACAACCTTCCCCCAAAGACAACGCCACCACCAGCAAAAGCCCAGAATGGATTTCCAAAAGGGTTTACTGAGAAAATAACTCTTGCAAGAGAATGAAGCCAATGAAACAGGACTTAGTACCAGACCTCCTACAGAGGAACAGTGTAAAAGACAATACTACGGAAGGGATGAAAAAAGGTAGCTGTTGAGTATTTTGGAGGAAGTATGCTGGTAAACAGACTTAGAATTCAAAATTATTTTGAATATTGCCCAGCCATTGAGCATCACCCTTTAAGAAAGATGTGGCCCACACAGAGTGATGATACAGTGACCAGAGGGAAGCAATGGGAATGTCCACTAACCTAGAAAACATGACTTGTGAGGAAAGACCGAACAGATTGGTCTTGCTTAAAATAAAGAAGAAAAGAACTTCACAGACACACAGGATACAAATTTCACGTGTGACCAACCTCGGCTCCAAAGCATTCACCAGCATAATGATGACCTGAGGGACAAAAGACAAAAATCTTCAAAGCTGCAGTGTGCCACAGAAAAGGAGTAGGAGAGATCAAGGGCATCATGGAGGTGTCCAGGCTCAGTGCTGACAGGGTACTTTTTAGGTAAGAATGCAAAGATTGTCTCGACAAACAGGCCATGTTCCACACAACACACACATTAGAAGAGCTTTTAACAACCTTTCCAGCCTAACCTTGGAGTGTGGGGATTCCTTCTGGCACAAATCTAGCAAATGACATATGCACAAGGTACATGAGCCAGGCATCTGAGAAACAAAGACCTTAAAAATACTAATTAAGAAAATTCAGGTCCAAGTTACATATCAAAATGGTGAAAAAACTCCTTTTGGCTTTAGAGACAATCAGCAACATAAATATGAAATGAAGTTCTACCACACTTAAAATGCATTGAACTAATTAACAAGTCTTAAATGACACATCCTAGAACACATCTGTTTAGCAGTCTTTGCATGGGCATTGTGCAAGCACTGTCGGTGATACATAAATCCCTCCTCAATTTCACTGAACTGCAGAGACTCCAAAGTTACAATAAAAGCTCTCATTGTTAGTTTTTAAGCGTGAAAGCTCCACCTCAACCTATTTCTAATATGCTGTGCATATATTTCTAGTATGCTCCCGCTCCCACTCCCATAGTCCTCGGTAATAGCAATGTCTACCAGCTTGTGATGGTCACACACTTCATTACCACACATACATTCCTTAAATTCAACAACACCCGTGATCTTGCCTCCAGACTGGTCCCTGAGGTGCACCTCAGACAGCCTGCCTCTTTCAGTATCTTGGCTTCCCTTTAGCAATCTCCATACCTGATGGTGACCCTTACCTGTAGCTCTCTGCTCCGTGTTGTCATTTTCTCTGAAGGACTCTATGAAATTGCAGCATAATCCAGACAGATTTGCTTTGCTGCATTGCTTTTGCCTCAGAAATCACTTACCTTATCAAAGATCTCATTAGGCTGACATGATCTAGCTTTGATGAACCATACTGTAGTTGTGAACTACATTGAATCCATTTTTCTCTTACCTCTGAGACTACCCAGTCAAATTAACAAGGCATGGAGTTGCTCTTCCCCCCAATTTCCTCTGCTTTTTTATAAAAAAAAAAACAACAGAGGTTTTCTATTCTCTGGTAATAGTACTTCACTTCCAACTTGGCTGATTCATTGAAAGTGTTGTTCAGGACTTGAAAAGGTAGCTACCGATTATTCTAGCATTTGAGGTGAAATTTTCCTGGGCCTGACACAAGAAGCAGCCCAAGTTATACTTCTACTTCACATCTGCTGATGTCATAATTTACATTATCCTCACTTGTTTTAGGTTCTCTGCCAATACCCTCATATAAATAAATTTTTGATTGAAAACCGAGGCAATGTATTCATTCATGATTTGGAGCAGCCTCAGTTTTCACTCCATCTCTGGTGTTTAGCGACCATACACCTTTCTTCTCTGAATCATTTTCATTTATGTAATTGAAGAATTCTTTGCTATCTGCTATCCTTTTCTCTGCAACATCTGAGTCAGGTAGATTTTTATCCATTCTTTCTCTCTGATTCTGCAGGTTCTAACCCTGCAAACTGTAGCTTTCCTATTTCCTTTCCTGTAGGTTCACTCACTACTTTAATACCCTCTTTCAGGTAGTTACTCATCCATTAAGTCTATAGTTGACCTATTCCGACCTCTTTTAGGAGATGAAAGTGCTATACAGGATTTTTCATTTGGGATTGAAAGCAAGTCCATGATTCTTCCACATTCAAATGCTTGAGTTTTCAGGTCCAAGCAGTCTCACAAGTCATTTTTCCATAGTTTCTTAATGTTTGCCCTCCGATATCCATGATTGTAGGACCAGACCTATTCTTGACTCTCCTGAAATCTGCAGTGAAAAACATAAGCCTTGCATCAAAGGTTATTGTCTGCAATAAAATCCTTTTCATTTACTGAAAACAGTTCTAAAGCAACTTCCCTTTGGCCTGTTGTGTCTGTTCAGTGGCTGCTGGTAGAAAAGGTTTATTGCCCATCACACCTAAGAATGCATACTATATTTGTTTTCCACACTGTTTGGGGAACTAAACAGGCTTCCCTAATCACAGAATCACAGAATCTTAGTGGTTGGAAGGGACCTTTGAGATCATCGAGTCCAACCACATTAAAAAAAAAA
>JAOTQQ010000001.1:143712393-143742171 GCA_026546715.1 Gallinago undulata | reverse complement strand
CATCCAGCCAGTTTTTAATCCAGCGGAGGGTACACTTGTCTACACCATGATTTTCCAGTTTCTCCAGGAGAATGCTGAATCCTCCCTGTTATTTACTGTTGATGGAAATCTCTGTCCACAGCCATCCCTGAACCTGAGTGTCTAGTCCAGATTTGGAGGCTTTTTCATCGCTCTTATCCATGGTCACTCTCAAAGAAACATTTTATTTGTACCATCACCTTTTCTGTCTTCTCAATCTATTGCTTCATTCATTTCTATTAATATTTAGCAATTAATAGGTAGTACAAATACTACCTCCCTAATTTTTCTCTTTTCTTTAACCCCTCCAGGTTAGAGGAATGTAAGGAGAAAAAAGGTGGCTTTGTGGTTGGCCTTAGCTTCTGGCTTACTTAGCTTCACAGACTAGGGGTGGTACCTAAGAAAAATGTCTCTTTCCATGTAATCATTTTCTGTGGAAATCAGCCAAAGACTGAAGAATTTAAATACATATACACATATATGCATTAGAAGTTTGAGCAAAAGAAAAGCAAGAATGTTATATCTACCAAAACAGCACAGCGGCTGTTGGCTGTTTCTTCTCAGTTGTTCCCAGAGTCTTTCAGGCTCTTTCTGGAGTCACACATCCCTGGAGTCGGTAGCACCCGGAGCAGCAGCCAGCAGTTCCTGTGTAGCAGGAGGACAAGCGGCAGCATCTGCTGTGGGAATGAAAACTGAGATGAAAGGAGGGAGACAGTGTGGTTCAGAAATTGATAGCTACCGTATAAGAAAAATAATAGCTCCACAGTACCTCTTGAGTATTAACCTATGTCTCCAAGATACCTGTTATTAATTTTATTAATATTCCTGATTGCTATGGTATTATTTTTCTGATTGATATTGATTTATTTTCTTAAAAAAAGGGAAGAGGAAAGCTGAAAGAGAAGCTTGATAATCCTTATCTCCACAATGTAACAAACTAGTGCCCTATCATGGGCCAAGAACAAATCCAGAAGAGAAGCCAAGCCTAAGACACAGGTGGAATATATAATGAATTAAGTTATTGACCACAGCACAAATCAAGGCCTTGTCCTTGCCCCTCCCTCCCACACACACTCAAAGGTCAGCCTGGAGACAAGCTGCTCATGGTGCCCTTGTGGGGTGCATCACCTTCTGGGGTGCATCAAAAAAAAAGAATGGCCAGCAGGTCAAGGGAGGTTATTCTCCCCCTCTACTCTGCCCTGGTGAGGCCACACCTGGAGCACTGTGTCCAGTTCTGGGCTCTCCATTTCAAGAAGGGCAGGGAACTGCTGGAGAGAGTCCAGCGGAAGCTACAAAGGTGATCAAGGGACTGGATCACCTCTCTTATGAGGAAAGGCTGAGACCTGGGTCTCTTTAGCCTGGAGAAAACTAAGAGGGGATCTCATCAACACTTATAAATACCTAAAGGGCAGGTGTCAAGAGGATGGGGCCAGACTCTTTTCAGTGATGCCCAGTGACAGGGCAAGGAGCAATGGGCACAAACTGGAACACAGGAAATTCTGTCTCAATGTAAGGAAAAGCTTCTTTAAGGATGTCAGAGCACTTGAACAGGCAGCCCAGAGAGGGTGTAAAGTCTGCTTCTATGAAGATATTTAAAACCCATCTGCATGCGTTCCTGTGCAACCTGCTCCAGGTGGACCTGCTTTGGCAGGGAGGTTGGGCTAGATGATCTCCAAAGGTCCCTTCCAACCCCTACCATTCTGTGCTACGGTGGGAGGAAAAAGGTGCCCAACTGAAACACAAGGAGAGCAGTGCCTTGGAAAGGAGAAACTGAGAAAACGGTGAGGAGGTGGACCTGCACCGGGAGTCGACTCGGGGGACTTTGTGCCGCGTTTTGGGCAGGGTGGGTAGGCAGGGGCAGAGCCCGGGGAGGGCCAGCGTGCGGTGCCTCAGGGACCCGGGGCCGACACACGCAGTGGGCCCGTCCACAAGGGAGCTCGCCCCGGGGCCACCGAACGGCCGGTGAAGGCGATCCCTCCGGCCCGTGGGGCTGTGGGCATGCGGGGGTTGCGGGGACCCACCGCCTCCCGCCGCGGGGCTGAGGCCGGGGGTGGGAGCACCGGCCGTCGCCACCGGTGCTCGCCGGGGGGCCAGCGCCGCTCGCCCCGCCCCGCCCCTGCCTCCCACCGCGCTCCCCCGCGGGGCGGGCCCGCCGGGCCGTCAGCACCCCGCGGCCAGCGCCGACCGCAGCGCGGCGAGGTACGGAGCGGAGGCGCCCGTGGAAGGTGATGGCGGCGCCGCCGCCCGCCCCCGCGGTATCGGGTCCTTTGGCCATGCTGGACCCCACAGGTGAGCCCCGGCACCGGCCCCGCCGCAACTCTCCTGTCTCCGGGGAGGTGGCAGCCGGTTGCGGGGTCCGGGCGAGGCGGGGAGGGGAGCTGGGGGGCTACCCCCCGGGAAGGCGCAGTTGCCCCCGCCTGGGTTAACGGGGCTGTGCCCCTCGGGGCGGGGACACGGGGGGATTTCAGCCTGTGCGGGTCACGCCGTCTGTCTTACTCTCGCTCACCGAGGTGCTTAAAAATACCAATTATATTTTGTGGGCTTTCCGCCGCGCTTCATGAATCTCCGTGCCGGCGCTTTGGCATTGGAAGGGATAGTTTTACGCGGGACGGTAATGAGAAATCCATGTAAATCCTTCTCTGCTGCACGCGAAGGGGCAGCCGCTGTTGCGGGAGCGGGGGTGCGGGGCGGCGGGCGGTGACGGGCTTGCCCGGTCGGGTGGCGGCCGGGTTTCCTTCCTCCGCTTTCTACGAATTTCGGGGCTCGTCGCTGAGGCGATGCGCGGCTTGCACCGCCAGCGCGCCCCCGGAGAAATCGGAGGCGTACGCGAAAGAGAGGACAAACAGTTCCTAATTCCAAGTGAACTTCACTCGAGCCGAGAAATTACAGAACTTATCGGTAGGAATTACTCTGCGTGTGCGGTGTCTGAAAGGATAGACAGGGACTCCGCTACGTAGCCAAGGATTGTAACAGCCAGTTAAAAAAAAAAAGTTAATTTTTGTCTTAAATTTGGAAGAAAAACGGTATCAGTGTTGAAAAGGTAGCAGCGAAACGTGGGCTGTAACTTTAAAAATGTCTTCAGGTAAGCAGCTGAAAAAGCAGAACGTGTATCCTAGTTTTAAACTAGCAATTAGCTGCTCGTTACATTATTTATTAGTGAAACAATTGCTGCCAAGCAATGAAGTCATAGTGGTACTACATGGTATCACGTACTATAGCTATACTACAGAGTATAGTGGGGTTTCTGGGTTTGGTTTTTTGTTTGAGTTCTTTTGTTAGTTTTGGTTTTGTTTGTTTCTTTTTTTTTTTTTTTAATAAGTAGAATTGTAAAGGAGTACAGTAGTATTTCCTATGGTCTTTTTAGTATAGTATTTATACTGTTTATAGTATTTCCTATGAATATATAACATAGTTGTGGATTCTTCCTCCACAAATTCCTAATAAAGATAAGAGATGTGCCTTATAAAAGCTGCTATACTGTGGCTTGAAACGAATGCTGTTGCACCTGGTTTAATTAGTTCAGCCCTCTGGACAAGTCAAGCATTTAATCAGAAAAGGGAAAGTAATCACCAACAGGAGGTGTGAATATCTCGTTTAAGCACCTCACTCCTTCACGTTTAATTTTGGAAGGCAATGTAGGATTAATTTCATTTCACTGGCATAAACAATTTTTGAAAACACACAATGAGGACTGTAGCTGAAAGAGATGGCACTGAAGTGAGCACTGCAGTAATTAAAAATTATTAATTTAGCTGCAAAGATTTTTCCTTAAATATTTTCTCATAGCGGCAAAGCAACAGATACCTTTGATGCTAAACTCCTCTGTCTGTGGTGATTTTCTGTTTAAATTATCTTACTATATATGGTTAATGCCACTCCCTGAAGCATGTCACAATTTTAAGTAATATTCATTAGGTATTAAAAATACATTGGTTTTTTTCTGCCACAAAACTTTCTTCCCTTATCTTTTTTCATATTAGGATATTAGTATGCGTTGGGCTGGGGCATTATTTGAAATCCATTGAGTTCCATTTAGATCACCTTAACTAGATCAAAGAGGAAGGTATGAAATTCTGTGGTGCTAATATTCAGCAAATGTGATAGTGATCCCAGCAAATTGCTACGTCCTGCAGCAATTCTTTCCTTGTAAAAAATCATTCCACACTTTTTGATAGACTTTGTGACATCTAGAGCTGGATTTTAAAAGGAGCCGTGAAGTTAGCAAAGTATAGTTGCTTTGGTCTAAATGTAGACTTCTTTAAAAGTTAAATTGCAGCTCATATGCAACTTTTCCAGAGTTGAGAGGTGCTGTTTCACTCTATTCTTTCTTTCCTTTGCCTATCAGACATGTGCCATACCATGGATATGTTTCATCATAAATTTCTTCGTTCTTCTTTTCAACTCACCCTTTGCTCCATTCAAATCTAGACCCTACCATTCATCATTAGGTCCATGACTTGGCATTCTACCACCAACCTGATCTATACCCTCCCCACGAAACCATTCGTTTTCCATAGTCTTCCTACAAATTAAATTTATCTCCCAGCCATCATGAACAGAGCATTATAAATACAATTTTGTTTTCTGCAACTGATGAACAGACACAAGGTTTTGCTGAGTCCAGCAGAGCTTAGTCTTCAGGAGGCACTTTTTCTCTTGGCTCTCTGGAGGATGATCTCTCCTCAAGGGCCTCTCTCTCTCCCAAGAAGCCAGCAGTCTGGTGTCTCTCCTCCTTGTCCTGGTCACATTCTCTTTCCTTCCATT
The DNA here is from genome assembly GCA_026546715.1 of Gallinago undulata. Taxonomy (NCBI): domain Eukaryota; kingdom Metazoa; phylum Chordata; class Aves; order Charadriiformes; family Scolopacidae; genus Gallinago; species Gallinago undulata. Next base: position 143,737,389 of record JAOTQQ010000001.1, on the reverse strand, counting down.
GGAGTAGTGGGGCTGAGTGGTGCAAGCAGGTACTTTGCTGACACACATTTAGCCAGCAATGCAGAGGGTGTTTCTGGGACTGTTGATTTTTATGCACAATTTAAGTCTGTGCCAGGCAGAGCACAAGCCAGTGATGTGAAAGCAGCATTACCTCTCTAATTTATCTCCCAACTTTTACAGTATCAAAATTCAGTGCAGTATCAAAACTCAGTTAATGTGCCATTGGCCAAAACTGCTGAAGAATATTGCTGATAGAAGGTAATAACATGGTCACGGTCTCTATTGACCCTGGTCTCAAGCTCACACTAATAAGGATATGATGAGAAGATTTCTTTCTACACGCTTGATTTTTGGTATACTAGAGGTAAGAATTTGAAGCTATAACTAAATTGGAGTAAGGTTCAGACTAAGAGTTTCTATGTTCATTTTGAGTCATTGTTAAAGAAGTTAAAGGGGATAAATGTCAAAATTATTCTGAGAGTCACTCCAGTATTAAAAAATTGGAAAGTCAATACCCTGCATTGACTGTCTCCTGCACTACAGGAGCATCAGTGTTGGAAGAAAATGCAGCCTAGAAATACTGACAGCAACATTTCCTCTGCTCTTAATTTACCAACTGTTCTTGTGTATGGTCAGCCTTTGGTCCAAGCCCTGCCACCGAGAATGTCAGGGAAGAAAGCTGGGCCAGCCCCTCTCTCTGCTGTGGACAGGGTTCCTGAGGGAACAGCCTGGCATGGGGTTTTGGCTGGTAGATACAGTAAAAGCAGATCCAAAAAAACTGCGTGGCAACTGCTACAAACACCAGTAAACAAGAGACTTGAAAAATCTTGGGAGCCAACATGACTGAAATAGCAGAAGGGAGCCAATAGAAGGAACCCTTTGCAGCTGTAGCGCTTCTCATCTGGAGATACTGCGCTGCTTAACAAATATTACTGAGGGCAGGTTGAACCCTTAGTTTATCTCTGTGCAATCTGATTAACTTTTCCCAGTATGGGTTACTTTGAGAAAAATGTGGAGGCCTGTCTCCTCGGACACTTTTCATAAAAGCAGACATTCAGTGATTTCAGAAACACTTGGCTGAGGAGAGTCTGTTGACTTTCAGGTTTGTGTTCCTACATCCTTGTAGAGTATGTCTACATTGCAGCTGCAGTTTCCTAACAGTGGATACGAGCACACATACCCAAGCCACCTTTAGTCTAGCTGTCTTGATTATCACAAAACCATTGAATGATTCATGTGGGAAGGTACCTCAGGAAGTTGCTAGTCAAACCTCCTGCTCAAAGCAGGATTGACTATGAGGTCAGACCAGGTTGTTCAGGGCTTTTTCTGGTTGGATCTTGAAAATCTCCAAGGATGGAGACAACACAACCTCTTTGGGCAACTTGTTCCAATGTTTGACTGTCCTAATGTTAAATTTTTTTCTCCTTCTATCCAATCTGAAATGCTTCATGTGTTTCAGTTTATATTCACTGTCTTTTGTCCTCCTGCTATGCACCACCATGAAAAACCTGACTCTGTCCTCTTGACAATCACCTCATAAGCACTGAAAGACTACTACTAGCCCTGACAAAAGCCATCTCATCTATATGCTGAGCAAGCCCTGTTCCCTCAGCCTCTTATACAGGGAGTATGCCAGCCCCCTGACCTTTGGGGTCCTCTCTTGAATTCAATGCAGTTAATTGATCTATTTCCTCTACTGCAGCCCCAAAACTGGGTCTAATATATAATACGTGGTCTAAAAAGTTCTAAATAGTGGGGTGTAGTTACTCCTCTGATCTACTAATGATGCTCCTGTTAATACGGCCCAGGGTGCTGTTGCCAGGACACACTGCTGGTTCCTGTTCAGCTCATTGAACACCAACACCCTCAGGTCCCTTTCAGCAGAGCTGCTCCCCAGCCCGTCTGTCCCTTACCTGTATTGTTGCAAGGCATTGTTCTTTTCTTTGCTCAGGACTTTGCGTCTCCCTGTTGGATTCTGTAAGGTTTCTGCTGGCCCTTTTTTCCAGCCTGCCTAGATCCCCTTAAATGGCAACCCTGCCCTCCACAGTATTAACTGCCCCCCCCCCCCCCCCCCCCCCCCCCAGTTTCGTGTCATTTGCCAGCTTGATGAGCAGGTACGCTACTTTCTCGAGGTCATTGATGAATACACCAAATGGGACAGGTCCCAAGACAGGCTCTCATAGTACTCCACATGCTACTGGCCTCTAGGTAGAGTACTGTCTATTAACCACTCCTAAACCCAACAATACAGCTGATTTTTTTAACCATCTCAACTGAATTATGAGAACGTCGTGGGATACTATGTTAAAAGCCTCGCTAGATTTAAGGTAAAAGACATCCACTGCTCCACAAGTCTGGTCATTTCGTCCTGGCAGGCAGCTGGGTTGGTCAGACATGATTTGGCTGTAGTAAATCCATGCTGACTGTTGCCAATCATCTTTTCTTTATGTGCCCAGAAATGTCTTAGAACAGGATTTGCTTTGTAATTTTGGTCCCAGCTTCGCAGGTGCCAAAGTGTGGTTGTAATTCCTTGAGGCTTGTAGTTCCTTGAATCATCATTTTGGCCTTTTTCAAAGATAGGTGGAGCATTTGCCTTTCTTCAATTATTTGGGATTGGGATTCCCCAATCTCCATGGCTTTTCAAAGACGATAGAGTGCAGCAAGGACATGAGATATTATTTAAAATCTGGTAGATACATTGAATGGATCATTTCAGTTTATGGGAAGGGCAACTGATCTGTGGAGTTACATGTCTGACTTCTTCTTTCCCTTCTTGGCTGCATTGAAAGAACTGCCTTTAACCCCATACACTTGATGAAGATCTGATTGATAATGAAGAACCTCTCTGTTTCCATCCCTCCATGGATTAAGAGGGAATCGCCAGAGGCAGGCAGGGGGTGCAGGCTGGAGGGGAGATGTTTGGAGAGTCTTATGAATTATTTCTTGATCTTCATCAGGAAGACTTTGTACATGCAGGTGAAAGAGACTTGCCTAAGCTCAATAGATGGTAATTGTCTTCAGTAAAGTTGCTTGCATTTCATACTAAGAGACTGGACTCATTTTGGCTGGTTGTTCTACTGGAGAAATATCAGCAAACATTTTAATGATTTTTGTTATAAATACATTTATTTATTAATTGAAAGTATTTGACTTGGTCTGCAAACATCACTATTCTAGCCTGGCTTTTGAACTGTGAACGTTTAACCGAATTACCTGACTTCAAACTGACCACATAACTCAAGTAACTCACAGTGAATGGCTTCTACTTGCTTTTTTGACTTTCCTGCATTTCCCCTGCTTTTGCTTCCAGCAGCATCATCCAGCCCGACCCACAGAGCCTTCCCCTCTCACCTCCCCGTCCCTGGCGAGGGCTGTGGCCTCCAGCGTGCAGTGCAATGGGGCTGGGGCTCTGATGTTAGTAACCTGTGGTTGCAACTCAGATGTGCCACCACAATAACAAGGTTAAAAGTGGCTTGAAGCAGGCTGAAAGCAGTAGGGGAGCCTCCCCTTTTTTTACTTTTGGGTATCTGAATCCAAATCCCAGTGAGACCGAATGCAGCCACTGTTTAAAAAAGTAGCCCCATATATCTTTACCTGATCAACTATATTACAGCTTTGCTTCAGAGGTACAGATTGGTTTGCTTGCTTACTCCAGTAAATGTGAAGAGCACACATGTTTTAATGATAGCATGCAAAGCTGCTGCTAATTTGGTTTAAAATTGAAGTTTTTCTGTTCTGTCTGGGTAGAGTCAAATTGGCATTTACATAGGTAACTGTTTAAGGCGTGCAGGATCTGACTTATGGATGTGAGCAACATTTAATTATAAATGTTACTGAAGATAAGGCATAATTATCATTGTCACTGACTTTCAGTTCAGCTTATTAAAAACTCATCTCATGTGTGTACCCAATGCGTGTGTATTAAGTTATGCTGAGCTCTAGCTAACTCTGTGGTTTTTAATTCCCTCTGTTGTCTGCCAGCTCTTTTCCTTAGTGGGAGAACAATGATGGGTTAACACCAGAAAAGATTATCAAAAGAAAATCTTCTGTTATTTTGTGTTTGTTCTACCATGATTGCAATTAAAAGCACTCTTTTTTTTTTGTTTTTTGTTGTTGTCTCCTCACTCCCTCCAGGACAATTTGCAAAAAGGAAGAAGACTTCCCTTTGGTTCACAGTCGCTCTGCTGGTAGTGTCCATTTTCATACTGACCATAGGTCTGGCAGCTACCACAAGAACAGAAAATGTTACCGTGGGAGGCTACTACCCAGGAATCGTTGTGAGTAAAGAAACCTATTTCAGATTTTTGGGGGACTGACCAGTTTAATTATTATCAGCTGGATACAGGAAGCTCTGATTGAATGAAAAGAAAAAAAAAAGAAGAAAATTCAGTCCTATGGTGTTGAATAAAAAAAAAAAAAAAAAAAGAAAATTTTCAGTCCTGTTGCATTTCATAGGATAGAGATGTTCCTTTGTTTTGACTGAGTTCTAAGGTGTGATAAAGTCGGGGGATAAGCTCTGTTTTTCTGTACTGCCCCAAAGGAGAGGCTGTTAGGCAGCACGAGGGGGCCCAGGCTGCAGCGTGCTGGGCTCAGGGGACTACGTGAGAACCTGGGCTTGACATCCCATTGATCTCTGTTAAATGCGGGCATGTAAGTGACTGGACAGTAAGCATGGGATAGATTTAAATGCCCTTTTAGAGGTTTACTACGCTGATGGTAGAAGGTATCACTTAGGTCTTATGTCCACATGTCAGGAATTCTGCTGGCTCCATTGCAGGGAAGGCTCTGCAGATGGGCATATGGAACTTCTCCCTGCAGCCTGCCTAACATCTTCTTGTGCAGTCTTGCTGTCAGTCCTCTTGTACAGATGTCCTTCTGAAATCCTTAGTCTTGTTTTGCCTTGGGAACAGACTGCTTAACCACGTTCCTGCACTGGGCACAAGGTTTGAGTTGCATCTGCTTTGCCCTGTGGTGCCAATTCAGCTCCCTTTCTGATCCTCCTCCTTTCTGATCTCAGAAGAAGAGATCATATATATCCAAAAGGGTGGAAAACTCCTGGAGTCAAAACTGGTTTTGGGATACCTGGCTTGAGTTTTAAAATAGAGGAGTATGAGCAGCAAATAGACAAAGGCCCTTCTGCTTCGTTAGGTCTCCCCAAGCCAGCCAAGAGGAGACAGAAGGTGCAAGGTGAAGGAAGAAACTCATGCACTTAGAGTTAGGCACATGCTTAGATATGTGGCTCCAACATGACTAAAATCTGTTGTAGGGTGCTGTTACTTCTTGTTCTCTATGGAATGAAATGCCCAGAAAAGAGGGATATGTGTCTTTTAACATTGTGCATACATTTTGCACTGCCATTAATAATTTGTGAGTTAGAACTGTTCCTCCTAAGAAAGTCCTCTTACATCTTAGTGTCATGCTGAGAACAGGTCTTCCAGAAAGATAATTTGGGGATAATGATCTATAAGGAGTGGTGTTTTAAAAATAGAACAAAAAGTAAGTCCAAGAATAAAACCTTAAAAGAATGAATTTTCCTTTCGCTAAGCTAAAATAGATAGATACTGATAAAGTTCTTTTCTTCTTCTGTAATATGAATTAAAATATTTTAGAAGACCATATCAGCTGCATTTATTTCCTTGAAAGAATTTTAACTTTTAAACTATTGTCTTTAATAAGTGTAATAAATAATAAACCTATGTGCATAAACCAGTTTATTTCAGCATTTAGTTTCTTTTAGAAATAACCCAATTTCTATTCACTCGTTTGAAAAATATAATCTACTAAAATATTTTTTAAATCTTGGAGTCACTATTAATAAGTAGATAGAATAACTAGAATTTATTAGAATATGTGGAAAACAAAACTTTGCATTAATAATTTTGCCCCTCAAAAGATTATTGGAGCTAAATAATTTTCATAAAATTCAGAATTCTTTTTGTGCACATGTGATGGATCATTGAAGTAACTGAGAGTGAGTGATGGGTAATTGTCAGTGTAAACTTCATTAATGCACCAAACATCCCAAACATTTAGTAAGAGTTAAATATGCTACACAAACCTTACATGATATCTTGCCAAAAGTGTAGACAGAGGTGTATGATGGCATTCCTGTGTTCCTGCCAGAGGTTACTGACTCCAGTGCAGCACTGGCAGGTGGACTATGGGGTGGCTGGCCTCTTCTCCTCGCAAAGTCAGCCACCTCTTTCAGGATGAGCTGAGTAACCGTCAAGAGGTGCTTCTCTTCTCTGCTGACAGTAGAGGGAGCTTAGGAAACCGATATCCCACCGATCCCAAACTTCAAGATACCTAAAACTAGGGGACTGAATTCGAGGTCACCTATTTGGGTTGAAACTCGATGATCTTTAAGGCCCCTTCCAACATGAACCATTCTATGATTCTAACTGTTGGGATCAAAGAATAGAAAGATTATGAGGACAGATAGTTTTAACTACAATTAAAAATAAGTTCTAGTTCTCATAGAATTCAGTAGGAAAATACTTACTTCAGAGCTGGTAGGTAAGATCTAAATCTCCACTGACCTTAAGTAAGGGATTTTGATCTTAAAACCCATGCAGAATTAGTCCCTATCTTGCAAACACCTACAAATGTGAGTAAGACTATCCACTGGCATAGATTTACGTGCATCTAGAAGCATTTGCAGAGCAGGGCTTTAGGGCTAGATCCATAATATAATTTGGTCTTCTGCTTAATTCATATTGGCTTCAAGATGAGATAGGTGCTTTAAGTTCTCTGCCTTTGTGGTCACTTGTCACTTAATTGGAAAAAGCTTTTTACTGAAGACATTTTTACAGTGGTAGGTATTATCTGCATTTATGCATCCAAAATAATTTAACATGAAATATTTCTGCATGTAACTGAGTTACTATAATGTTCCACTTTGAGAGATGTCTGCATTTAGTAGATTACTGCTTGATTATCAGTTTGGGTTTAGGGCTGGCTTTGCGGAACAGGCTGCAAAGCCAGAGTTGGAGCTTCTTCAACCTCATTTCCTTATAAATATTGCTTATACTGAAATATTTAATGTCGCTTCTCTATGACTACTGCTTGTACTGTTTTCATTTGCTATTTTTATAATCTTTCAACCAGGAGTCTTACAGTGTCCAGTTGTCCCAGTCACCATACTGAGCTGGACTCCCAGAGTTCCCAACCCAAAGTCTATTGTCTAAACAGACAAAAAAAAAAAGCAGTGCATATGGCCCTAAACCAATCTCGGCAATGCTGTGGCTTACATGGTGATCTCTATCTATGGTCCTGCTCCTTCTGATTTAATTGCTATTGTTCCGTGTTTCCTCATTTTTTCTTCACATGGATAATATTACTCCTCTCTGTGTTCCCTGCATCAGCCATAAATGGGGCTTTATGGATGGCTCCCGTTGGGATGAAAAATGGGGCTTGGAATGAGGTGTCATTTTGATGTGGTTATCTTAATGTACAAAGTTGCTGTCCCCTGAACAGAGTGTCCTTGCTCACGGTTCCAAGTCTCTCTCCTATTCAGCTGTCAGCATGGAAGCACTTAGGCACTCTTTCTTATTTCAAAGTCTCTGCTTTTAGTGTGTGTGCTTCCTTTTCACATAAATCTTCTCAAAGCACTCTGTGGCAAATCTCCTTTCCCTACATTTGCTTTTTTTGAGAGGGAGTGACGGATTCCTGTTGTGACACTGAGCGAGTCAAAAGTGCTTGCAGGAGATTTGCTTTCTGCTGTGAGCAGTTGTGCATAACAGCAAGGAGTTCACGGGCACTGCTCAAGCCCTTGGCTGGGACACGTAGTCCTTAAAAACTTAACTTGTGCTTGGAGGAGAGGCTCTCCACCAGATTCAGAGTCCTTGTTCCAGACAAGGCCTTAGATTCCTGAGCAGACATGTCATGCCCTGTCCGTGGGGTGGGAGCTGAGGGGTTGACTGGGGGTGTATCTGGGCATGGTGGAGTGCCAGCCCTAGCGAAGAGAGGAGCAGGGAGTGTGGAAATGGTGGGGGATTGAGACTCAGGTGACCACAGGGTAGCTTGTGGACAGGCAAGGCAAGGAGGGAGCTCTATAGAAAGACCAACGGTTTTAAATTGGAAGAAGGGAGATTTAGATTAGATATTAGAAAGAAGCTCTTTACAGTGAGGGTGGTGAGACACTGGAACAGGTTGCCCAATGAAGTCATGGATGCCCCATCCTGGAAGTGTTCAAGGCCAGGCTGGATGGGGCTTTGAGCAATCTGGTCTAGTGGGAGGTGTCCCTGCCCATGGCAGGGGGGTTGGAACTAGATGATCTCTAAGGTCGCTTCCAACCCAAACCGTCCTATGATTCTATGACACTGTTGACACCTGCACTCCTACTGTGACTGCTTCTGAGTATGTGGCTGGCTACATCTCAGGTGTGTGGCACCAAGGAGATGCTTTTTCTCCAAGCCCATGTGAGCCCAGTGGGAATCCTGACTCCAGGAAAGTCTGCTGAAAGGTTGGTCTCACCTGTGGCTCCTTTACCTCGTGTTAACCACAAATCCAAGGAGTTTCTACCTCTCCAAACATTATCATAAGAAGGAGGCTTTTCCTGCCGGCCTGGCATTGAAGCAGCACTTGTAGGAACAGTACAGCCAGCTTACTCCGGTCTCCTTTCCTCCTCTCTCTTCTGTTGATGCTGCAGCGGTCCTGTGTTAAAACTAACTGTACTGGTCCTTTTGGCATTTTAGCAAGGACTTTTTCTGGGATGTGTGGTAGTCACTCATAGTCATTAAAGTCAAACACAGTCATAGATAGTCATAGGTAGTCATTAAAGTCAAACAAACCCAACCCGAAGGGTTTGAACTTGAGTCACTTGCGTTGCAGCAAGACAATGCAGCAAGCAAAGTTTGAGGAAAACTGTTTATGTGCAATTGCCTAAAGCTTTACAGTTTTCCAAAATAATGATGTATAGGCTAAATGTAAGTGTTCTTTTCTCCTACTTTGCTTAATTTTTGCTTTGCAATGTGTAAAAGTATACATGACTATGGTAACAATGGCTAGGTTATAGACATGTATGTCCATCCAGGCTTCCATTTACAACATGACAAGTTTTGCTCTGAAATATCGAAGAGCTGCAGTTCTGGTCATTCCCCATTACACTGTAAGGTTTATATCCCCTGACCCACCAAAGTTAGCCCATCTGTATGATATGTCAGCTCAACGCTGTAATGCTTTGGTATGTTGACCTGATAAGCTGACTTCATCTATTCCTCTTGGTTTTGTTCTTTGCCTTAGCTTGGCTTTGGATCTTTCCTCGGGATTGTTGGCATCCACCTGGTAGAGAACAGAAGACAAATGGTAAGCAACAGCTCTTTTTGTTTTCATATTTTTCATATCTTAGAAACTCGAAAAGCAGGGATTTCTAGTTGGTGTAAAACTGCTGCATCTGCCTCAAAATGTTGCCATTTGTTTCACCATTTCTGAGAAGTTTCAGAGAAGCATGAATTGGCCAGCGAGTCCATCTGTACAGGGCAAGGGGTGGTTTCACTTCTGACAGGAGCAGCCTGCATTTTTTTACTGAATTACTTTCCTGCTGGTTTGGCGAGTTGAATTGACCCAGGGCAAGGTCAGATGAGTGCCAGAGCTTGGCCAGGACCATGTAGCTGGGAAAAGGACAGGGAGAGAGACAAAATGCATGAGTTATGACAGTTTGGGCAGCGACACGCCACATAATCAGTTCAACCATAACAGGTGATCTCATACTGCATAAGAAGTGTAAGTCAGGAACACTTTCATGAAACTTGATGTCTTTAAAATAATTAAAAAAACCCCTGAGCTCTTGCTATCAAGATTCCCTGTGGCTAGGTCAGACAGGAGCTGATGACACTGTAGTTTGTTTTTAGATTAGCTTGGCTTTACAAACCCCTTGCTTTTATTTCCGTGAGGAAGTCACAGAAAGTCCTTGGGGCATCTGGGTAAAGGAAAGTGCATAGGACTGGATTTGTGGAAAGTCTTACACTTTCCTCACTCTTGGCAAAAAATAGCTGAGAATAGTGTCTTGGTTGAATAACAGCATGTCTAATGTGCACTTTACAGTAGACTGATTATAGCTGAGCATCATGAAATGTGATTAATTTCATAACTCAGAGCCTTTACTGGTAGAAATCAAGAGTGGTGTTAAGCTTAGAGGAGGAAATGATGGATTTACCTTGCTTTTTATTAATAAGTAACTACTGTACTTAAAAGTAGTCTGCTATGATTCCCTGTTTTCTTCTTCATAAACACAGTTTTGTCACTATCTGTAGACACTCTTCTCTCATCTCTCTTTTGGGATTACTTTTAAGTTTTCGTTATGTATTTGTAAGTATTCCTCTGCTTTTAACTTTTGTTTCTAGCTGGGTTTCCCAAAGGAATGAAATTTATAAAGCCATGATGTTTGTCTGTGTCTCTCTGTTCCCCATTCCATTTTTTGAACGCAGTGACTAATCTCAGGCAAATTCAGCAGGGAGGTAGAGACTTCAAAGGTGTGCAATTCCTTCAAGTTTGATGAAAATTCACAGGTGGGTAGAGGAGGGGATTATTAATTACTTTCCCCCATGGCAGTAAAGGCTGCAATGTCAGCTCACCTCTTATTAAACACTAGGGAATCCAAATGGGACACGACCTGGGAGAGACAAATCTGCAGCAGGCCAGACCTCATTAATTTTGCTACTAACAAAACAGCTTATTTGTTTTTGAAGAACTATTGCCCCGATTTCGTCCAGAGACCAGGACTAACAGCAGGTTCCAAGTTGCAGACTCAGTAGTGGGCAGGTGAAAATAGCTTTATCTTCCACAGCGTTTATGCTGCTTTACTAACAGGTTAACATTTTAGGGTTGTTTTATCTTTCAGTTTTCCTCTATTCTGCCTCTTAGTTTTCTATCGTTCCTGTCCTTAGCAGAAGGTAAAATGGCTGAAAAAGACGTTAGGTGGGTAAGCAGCAGGTAAAACATGTAATACTCAATGTGTTGTGTCATTTATACAAGGACTGTGGAGAAATAAGCATCCAGTGTGTTTGGTATTAGCCTGTTTGCATTTCCCAGCATGGAACAAGGAAAAGTGCTTTTTGCTTATAACGCTTAATGATGATCTGGCTGTTGAAAAATTTGGTTTCTGGGGAACAGACCAATAAAATGACTTGAAAGTTTAGTTATGCTTCTTGACTTGAGTACCGTCCACATTGGGCTAAACCTTTGCTAAGACTGAGCTGCTTGTTTTTAAACATTATGGAAATGAGATTGAAAGGGTTTATGTCATACTACAGCTGAGGACGGCAATTATTCCCTGGGGTGTAACTGAGTATATTCGATTGAAAGGGCTTAGAGCAGCTTTAACAAATTTGCAGTCATCAATAAAATGTAAAGACTTATACAAGCACAGATACATAATAGAAATGTCATATTCCGGTAACGAAAAATTGTATGCATTGTAGCAGGACAAAAGAGGGTGGGAATGAAAGAAAATTGTTTACTCTTTTGCTTCTATTTTAACTGGACTTCCTTTGAGCAGTTACTGCAGTATGAGTTTAACCCAGTGTAGCTCTGACAATTGACTGGCCCTTGTAAGGACTCAATAATTCATGTTTTTTGTTGTTTTTTTTTAATTGAAAACTAATGTAGATTCAATTACTCTAGGAAAAAAAAAAAACAAACCTATTTTAAATTGACCTTTTCTCCATAAATCTATTTCTCTTTATGCCTTGAAGCTCTATTTCCTTGTGACCCATCCTCTGTAAGTCCAGATTTAGTCATGGTTGATGAAATGCGAAGTGCAATATGAAATATGTAATGGTTAGCAGAACTAGTCCAGCAAATATCCAGCACTCCATAAATGTGAGCGTGGGGTTTCAGAAAGAATGAAAGCACGGTTAGGCAGAATGGACAATGGTTTGTTCTTAAAACGCAACATTAATAATGTTGCACCTCTTTGACCTCTTTCTTGGCATCCCAGGGCCCACAGCAGGAGTTGATTGTGCTGACCAAGGTACAGCCCTTAATTCAAAGAAACTGCCGCTTGCAGAAGCAGGCTCTGCCTCATTGACTGGTGTGATTTCACTTCACCTCTTAGCAATCGTGCTTGGTGCTGGTATGCAGAGCTTGGCACCAGCAGAACAAAATCGCCCTTTGACTAAAGATTTGCACTGATTGGAGATGTTTCTCACTGGCTAACAGCAGAAATTGAAGAATAATGTTTTGCTGTCCCTTTTTGCCTTTCTTGCCCCCTGCTAAGCAGGTCGTGGATTGAAGAACAGAGTATAGCTGTGCGTTGTTTTGTTCCAAAGTCACAATTGGTCCAGCTGGATGGGTGGAAAATATGATACTGCTCAAATCAAATGGGTTTGATTGTAAGACATGAAGTGTCCTTGCTTGTTTGCCTGCTTGCCGTCTCCCCACTTTACAGTACAAAGTATTTACAATTAGAAGATGAGATGCTGAAGTTGGGGGGGGTGGGGGATGCTGAAGGTGGGGAAGGCTGGGGGCGCAGGGCGTTCATGGCAGCAGAGCTGAGCTGTGAGCAGCAAGCAGTGCTGGGGGAGTGCTGCAAAAGGCTTCTCCTCGGATAAATGTGGAGGTGGCATCAGCCGGCACCCAGAAACGAAGCACTCTCTAAATGTGCAATGTCGCTAAAGACACCCTGCATGTTGTTTTAGCGAACCCAATGGATAAACCAAGCCTTGGCTCACGGTTTCCACTCGCACATCTTTCCAATGGCAGTCTCATCAAGCCGTGTTGTTCACACGGCTGAGAATGAGCGTGCTGAAACTGTGGTGCCTGCAAGAGTGGTGGGGAGACGTGAGGGCACCACAGTAACTGTCTGGGTTTTGAACATTGGCAATATCACAGTGGTGCCTGCAAGAGCTCTCCCTAGGGTTGTGGGAGTCACCCCGACAATGGTGCAGCTACAGCAGAGAGCAGCAAAGGCAGGAGGGGAGTGGGAGAAGTTACAGGAGCGTAAAGGACACAGAGAGGACAGGAGGGGTCAGAGAAGCTGGAGTGAGCCCTCAGGAGGTGTGAGTTAGCACAAACGTTGGTAGTCCTTATGATGAAGACAGTTGCCTGCAGCGGGTCTGAGTCTTGCTTTTGTTTCTTCTTCATGCTAGCACATAGTTAATTTTCTTGCTGTTGTATCTAGGACATACTCAGATATAAATCTGATGCTCAGCTGGCTAAAGTTGGTCCTTGACTTGTTCAGAGAAATGGTTGTAGTGATTTGAATGGTTGAAGCGAGGAGCCGCTTCTGACTAAAGCGGAATATGAAAACATGAGGGAGGTTAAAACATGGAGCTCTGCACACAAACAGAAAAGGCAAAGCTATTTCTTCAGATTTCTCAAGGGATGCTAAGTTTAGGCGCCTTAATATGCTTGCATCCCAGTCTCTGCCAACAATAATTAGATTTCAAATTAAGCGCTGAAGAGCAACTATAGCAAAAGTTGGAGAAAGAAATCAATAATTTTCTCTTCTGTTTTTAGTTGATAGGCTTCCCTGACAGTTCCTACCCTGTGCTGAAATGTATGTGAGCTGGTATTTCAGTATTATCTCTGATTATTTTCTTGCCACGAGAATTTGCACTTGTTTCAGAAGAAAAGGGTTTTTTTAAAGGAGTAACATTTGTGAGCCAGTTTTCAGAACTGTAAGAGCCAAACCTCTTTTCAAAACCATTGTATCTTGTAATTTGGTTATATCCATCAGAAAATACCCACTGGACATTTTGTGAAAAGGTTGTGGTTATTAATATGTATACCCCCAAAAGATACTGATACGGATATCTACTTTGTTCAAACATACTGTGCTTCATCTAAATTTTCATGCAAATCAAACATCCTGGAAGAAACTGGCTTTAGTGCAGATTTTGATCAAAGATCCTAATTGCTGATAAATTCCATATCACATTAATCTAATTAAAGCTGCTTGCTTATGCAAAAGGTAAACCCATTACTATTCTGTAGATCTCCTGAGACTATCTATGATGCTCCCACACAAATGGAAGAAGTCCTTATTGTAGTGCAGGGGAAATGCAAATACTGTAAAGGCAATTGGTGTCATTAACAAGGTATTATTTCTCCCTTGAACTCAGGCTTCAAAGAAAGTCAACAGCGCTTCTTTTTTTCGATGTTTAGTTTTTGTGTGCTCACATTTCACATAGTTCAGGGAAAAACAATTAGTTCTGATGTAAAAATGATACTAATGGAACAAATTAGCAATCATCATTGTATTGTTTAGCACCTTTAAAATGATTAAAACTGAAAAGACCTGCTGCTATCTTTTCAGTTATAAATGTGCACTAGATTTGGTGGTGTTATCAAACTGCACATTTGAGAAAGAGACAAGGAGATTTCCTTAAAGATAATCAGTGTAGGCCAACACTGACACTTGTATGAGCTCGATCATGGCTCTTTTTTAGGTATCTGCATTCCTTTCAAAATATTACAGTTTATTAGCTGATAAGTGGTATCAAGCAGCTTATTATTTGAGGGCATCTTCCTGCTCTCTTATGCCTAGCTCTTGGACCCCTGGAAGGAGGTGCCCTTTGGAGGTGTCTTGATCTCTCCAAGGTTCTTTAGACTAGACCTGGAGTTTTACACCGCTCAAGTCTGGTGTTGTGGTTTGGCCTCAGATGGCAATAAAGAACCCTGCGGCCACTGTCCCACTCCCCACCCCCAGCTGTGGGGGAGAATTGGAAGAAAAAGGGAAAGCTTGTGGGTTGGGACGAAGGCAGTTTAATAGAACAGCGAAGGGAACAGGAAAACAGCACCACTAGGACTGATAGAGGAATGTATAAACACGATTATGGTACCACCGCTCACCGACTGGACCCGGGACGCTCCAGCCCCCTTTCCAGCGGCGACTTCCTGCCCCCCGTCCCCATCCACCTCCCGGCTGCCCCCTGGGCATGGCTCACATGGGATGGAATACCTGTGTCCCTGCTAGATCCTGGGGAAAATTGACCCTATCCCCACTGGTACCAAGACATGTGGTAAGAAGAATCCCACGTTAAGTGACAATTATATTTCTTTTCTACAATAAAGAGGAGATTAAAAAAAAAATAATCATATGATAACCCTGCCTAGTTATGAGTTTAGAGCAGAGCAGCCTATGTATAGACTGTCCAGTTTCCTTTTATGCTATAAACACGGTGCAGTGTTAGGTATGAGGTGCCTTATTTGGCAGGAATCAGCTTTGTGACCCCTTTTTAGTCCTTTTTGGTAAGGATTTTGAATGTGGCTTATCCATGGTAGGTCTGGGAAATCTGTGCTATTCCTTGTAATGCAGGAGGATATTCAGCAAAATCACGGGTAGAAGCAGAACAAACAACTGGAGATGTTTTGAAGGCTCAGTTATTTCAGCTGACGAGAACAAGGACAGGTATATGTCTGTGGGTATGAAAGCACCATCCAAAATGAAGGCAAGTGAAATTAAAATAAGAAAATTTTATGGGTAATAAAAATGCAAACAGTCGAAAAGTTGGTTATACCTTATTTTAGTTAGTATAATATTATGAGAGACACTTCGCTGTTATTGATATGATGTATTCCATGAATGAAGGACCAAGCAAAATATCTGGGATGTTTTCCAATTTATTATAAATATACACTGACACAGAGAGATCTTCCTTTCTTCTCCTTCTTCCTTTCCTCCTTCCTCTAATTTGGCAACTCGTCCTTCTCCCCTTCCTTCCCCCAGCCAAAAATAGTTTCCAATGGATAAGTGAGTTAAAATGTTCATGGCCAAGTGAGATCAGACATACCACAAGTTACTGGTGGGCTGCTTAGCTGCAAGTAGAGAGGAGACTGTGGGAGAAGGGAACAGGACTTGTCCCTTTTGCTAGGAATAAAGTGTTATATCAACTCACTATGCCGTGAAAACCATCATCTAAGTGCTGTCAGTGAGTTAAATGTCTGAAGTAAAATAGTATAAATTTCCCCACAGTGTATTGAGAACTTTGAAGTTAGGGACTCAAAGACAAAAATAGATGCTCTGACTGTGTGCATTACCAAAGGAAGTGTGTGTGTGTGTGTGGTGTTTCAGCTCTTCTCTGCCTAGTTCCTCATGGATCAGCATTTTATGTCACTTATCTACAGGTCTATGCATTTAGATTTACCAGTGCAGATTCATCAGCTAGTCATTTATTTATATGTAAATATTATAATACGTATATGCACTATAATATTTTAACCATATAAGTTATATAATAAATGTTCACATATATATATGTATTTACAGCTGACATGTGCTGACAAATACCTGGCATAATGACAAAAAGGTCTATGCCACTATGCCACTGACACTCTGACACTATGTCTTTATTGTGCAAGGTGCTTTTTTTTGCACTCCTTATAGACGTGGCTGCCAGGATGATTTAGCTAGTAAAGCTGTAATGGTAAGTACAGTCAGGTCTGTTGCAATCTTTCTGTTCCATCATCAGGGCTGCGTCTGTCTGACACACATAGAGAGATGCCACCAAATATGTCCAGCTGCAGTCTGGCACAGTAGTTCTTTCCCTCTCATACAACCCTATCCTGGTCTGTCTCTTGTACCAGTCCCAGGTCTTCCCTGTCCCAGGTTCCCCAGCTTGTGATCCAACACACCATTAGCTCAGTCTCAGATAATAAACTACCATGTTTTCACTGTTATCATTAGTAGAAAGCAATGGGAAATTTATTCCAAAGGGAAAATTTTAGGGAGGGAGAGAGACTTTGGCTTCTATTTGCAGAGTTCTTTTGGCAGCCAGAATGGCTTCACTTTATTTCTGGAAGCTTAAATTCTATAGAAATGGAAGGGAGATACATACATATGTACATATATGTAAATTTATATATATATATGTATGAAAATATGCCTGCACCAGCACAACTTATTTTTGACACTCCAATCTTTAAAGGCTGGCACTGTTCTTTTGAGTCATAGACTGAAACCACCAATTCAATTTAAGTCCTCCATCTTATTAAGTGGAAGTCTTTTGGGATGTGGTTCCTTTAAGATCTGTGCTTGGAAACACCACACAGAATCAAGTGCATAATAGGACACTTTTTAACTGCCAGTTTGTTTTTTTGTGCTGTATATTTAATGAAAGCATTACTGTCACACAGCTGAAAACAAAAATAAACTTTATGGCCCATGAGATGTGTTTGTGGAATAATAAAGAAATTGATTAGTCTCCCTAGTGAGCAGGAGCAGGGGATCAAAAGTCTCTCTAAGGAATCCAGGATAAAGTACTGGTGGGTGCCTGGGGGAGAAGGTGAGGTGGGGTGTCCCCTATGGAAAGAACAGGTGGTTTCTGATCCTCTTGTTGAGAATGAGATCAAATTAAACAGATGAGTATCCCTGTTGGCCAGATACAATCTTCCAGACTCTGCAGGTAGAACTTCACTATGTGAAAGCTTGTAATTTAACTGTAATGCATTTCTGATAAAGAGTGTGTGTGTCTTGGGAAACCAGTCCAGTCACTGTAACATGAGAGAGGATTTATAAAGGCATTAACAGTATGGTGTAAAAAAAGTTTCTGCTGTTAAAAGTGTCAGCTGTAGTAGTCTTGACCTATGTCAATTCCACCATTTTTTACCAGGAAGCATAAACTTTTATGACACGTGGTATGCTATTTATCTCTGGTTTATTGTTCTCATGGCTCAGAACAGTCACCTCTGTTTAACTGATGAGTTTGTTCCATGAAAGGAAGTACGTGATGGATTCCTACAGTGTCAGCACTGCTGATCAGTGAATCTAAGTTTATATTTCACTTTTGTCTCTTTTCCTTTTAATGCTGTATTTAGTTTTTGCTTCTTGACTGTATTTAACATCCTTAAAACTCCAGTTGTTTTAAACCATTCTTAGGTAAGTGCTTTTGGTGATGTTTGCAAGGACCAGTTTGAAGTGCCTACTGAACTAAGGCTTGCTTCGGCTGGTTCCAAAACTATTACCATTTCTCCAGCTGTGAAATCCAGCTGATTTTTTTTTTTTTTCCTCACTCTTTCAGAGCCTAGGCATCCTTTTCTCCTTCCACTTTACTCTCTTTCCTCCCTTGCGAGCCCCAGGCAAATGACAGAATGAATATTCTGAAGTGAAGGAAGAGAAAGCACAACTCAGAACAGCCAACATCAAGGGAATGAAAGAAGTATTGCAATGTGTTGATTTTGGCAGCACAGATACTGTCTCATCTAGGCTCCTCCTATAGCCACTGGAAAAAAAGACAGATCCCCTCAGAAGGTAATTCATCCAATACTACAGTAGGTGTAAGAGGTATCTGGAATTGTCAGGTGCTCTGTTGACTACAGAGGAGCACAGGTAATCACCTGAGACAAGTACTTTAAGTAGCTGGGGTTATGTATGATGAAATCTACCCCTTAGGAGAGTTTTCTTAGCAGCTTTACCACATACAAAACACCACTCATGGTACCACCCAGCAGCCTGGATAAGAACTACAGCTTCACTTCGGGTGGAGCACTGCAGCATTCCCCTTTCAGAAATATGTAGTGAGGCTTCACACCCGGTTCTACTGAGCAGAGCCTATCTGATTCCCGAATATGGAACCATCTGCTTTGTGAAGGCGTGCTGTTACTGATCTTAGTATCCCCCAGTCTATACTTACATGTGCACAAATGAATCAAGTCATGAGGATATAATACCAAATGCCCCAATGATTTTGGTCTCAAAAGTCATTTGGAGTCAGTTCATGTGATTTGCCATAGGATATGGCAATAACACCCTTATGAAATGAAAAGCTAAAAACCATACAGATGTGAAAAGATGAATATTAATGAAAAAGTACATTGCCAAAAAACAACTCTTGAAACAAAGTAATAAGTTGGAGGTGCTAACTCAGATTCTGAAAGTGACTTTGGAATAGGGAGACAAGGACTTGCAAAATCAGAAGGTGGCCAGAGAGCAGTGTTGCCTGTAAAAGCACACTACATCTGAACTGCCCTGGGGAGCATCAGTGCTCCTCTGCTTACCAGAAAGAAATGGGAAGAGGGGGAAGGGCTTTGATCATGTAGTCAGCACTCTATTTAATGGGCTGATGAAGAAATAGAGCAGCTACTTAAACAAATCTCTTTAAAAGCAGCTAAAACATGGGTGGAGGAGAGCATGCGTATTGCACCTGCTCAAACTAAGGCTAGTAGAGGCAGGGAGATTGTAATAAAACATGCTGATAGATGCAGAAGTAATAATAGATGGACACTTCTGAAACAGGCTGCTGGATTGTGACAACTATTAAGAAAGCCAAAAGTGACAGAGGAAGAAGTTGAGATGGGCTTTTCTGTGCTTCTCCTCAAGAAAATACTTGTTTTGAAAAGATGTGGCGAAATGAGACTGAACCAAAGCCAGTTAAGCAGTTAGTTAGTCAAAGCTTGCAAGGAAAGATGGTGGGAAGAAATCATGAAGCATCTACAGAGATATCAATAGTAGAGTTGCCTGCAGCAGAGAATCCAGTGCTAATACTAGAAAAAGAGATAAAAGCAGAGAGTGTCAGTCCTGCCCATTGACTCAGGTATTTATAAATGTGTACAGAGCAATTATGTGCTATTACGCATTTAGGGAGAACACTACGTGGACACCTGTTAATTTGGAGAGCTCCCTCAAGCCTCAGGTACTGAGAGGAACATGCAGCCTGCTGGTCACTATCTCATGCTTCCCACCACACAGCATGGTGCTGCTCCTTCTCCCCTGCCCAAGAGACCCTGGGTGCTGGATGTAGTGTGGTGTTGGGTTGCTCAGCTGTGCCTGGTGAGAGACATCCCCAAGCTTGGAGGGACAATGGCCTGTATGGCAGCCAGCGTGTGGTATTTCACTGTGGACATTCCCCCACGGCAGCTTGGCTGTGAGCCACCTCCTGTCGTGGGACCCAGCACATCTATCATACAACCCTGGGTACATGTCAATATGGTCAGATGGTAATTTCCCCCATCTCTATAGCTCAGTGGTACAAGTAAAGTTCCCAACAACTCAAGGAGTCCGTTTACCTGACCAGTAAAGAAACAGTCCCTACTGTAAAGATCTCCCTGTGTGCCTGGAGGAGCTGGAGCAAGGAGACTTATATGCCCGAGCTCCCTTTCTTGTCTTACTCATCTGTGCTGCTCAAGTTCTTTTGGGCTGGGGAGAGCTGGGACCATGAAGTCATCCTGTTGCGCATTTTCTGATTCGGGGCACTTCTGCAGCCTCTTGCCCATGTGAGTAGCCTAATGGATGAATTATCTGCAAAAGTTCAGCACCAATCAGAAGAGAAAAAGAGAAAGCAATATGCATTTACTATGCCTACATATGATATAAATTTACTGTGAGTATCCAGATACGGTAAATTCTGCCTTTCACCATTCTACCCTTTGGGATGTGGGGCAAGAAAAAAAAAAAGAAATATTTGGAATGAAAATGCCACCTTTATTTTGAAAGCAGGTTTTGGTTTTTTTTTCTCCTTGGCATAATTATACCTCTCGTGTGGTTTCTGTATTCTTTCCCAGTGTTTGTTTATCTAATTAATTCTGCCTTTTTATGCATGCGAGGTTGCTTAAATTTCTCATGGGACCTCTCCCCTGCCTCTGTTACACCAACTGGCCTTTTCATGTTGCTATTTTTCCTAATTATCCCTGACACGATACTGGGAAACAGTAGACTTCACAGGCAATAAAACAAGAGTCTCCTTGACCACAAACAGCAAAATAACCCCAGTCCTTATCATTTATTCATTACAGCTAAAACCTAACTTTTACTTTGATCATCCCTAGGAGCACAAATTACACTAAATAGGTGAGACAACCTAATAGCTGCTGCCAGCACTTCAGCCTCCTTCCTTTCTGTCTTGGCCATATGGTTTCACCCTCTCATTTGCACTGGGTCTAATGCTTGTCGGTCCTTACAGTTACCTGATTTAATTAATTTGAGGGAACAGCTGTCTGCCTAGTGAGTGACTTGCTGTGTGTTTGGGCAAGCAGGGGAGCTGGAGTGTAGGAATGCATCCCTTTGGGAGGGAGAGTGGCAGAGAGGGCTGGACAGCAGGGAACCAAACTAAGGAGGGGAGGGGATGCCATGACATTCCATTCCAGGTGGCAGTGAGCATTCACATTGGCTCAGCTCTATGCCCTGAGGTGCTATTAGCCACGGCGAGAGGGAAGAAAATCTGAATCGAAGGTCTGTGTTGATGCTGATACTCTATCCCACGATGTATGGCTGGACTTGCTGAATTCAGTATTGATGGTACTGTGGAAATGCTGTAGGTTTCTAACTTGGCCACTTGATCGAAGAGCAAGACTTGATCTTGTTCAAGATCTGACAGCATCATGTGTGTAGCATCTTTGTCTGAAGGCCTTCCTTGTAATATGGGTATCTGCTGTAGTCATTGGCTAGGTTATTAGGTATGTTAGAGTCAGAAACAAGTTACGTGTTCGTGGGATCCCAGATACAGTCCTTGTCTTCCTGAGCTGTACCAAAACTGGTGCTCTTAAAACCGAGAGACTTTTTGTGTTTATTTTTCTTCCTTCCTTCATCTGGAAGCCAGTCTAGGAAATAGTTCTTCAGGCACAGGTTGGGCAGTCATAAAAGTCTTTCATCATTACGCATTTGTGTCATTGTAACTCGTGCTGTGACTACAATTGGCATTAACGAATAACGAACATGACATAATTCTATCTCCTGTGGTGTGACAACTCTCCAGCAGAGCCTCAATTACAGCGGTGCTATTACTGAAGAAGCAACCTTTGAAAAGAGTAAGTTGGCAGGCCATAAATTGTGAAGCATATTACCTCGTGTAGTGAGAAACCTCCTAATTAGCACAGTTGTGACAAGCAGTGTAGTAGGAGCCTTGCCTGAGCTTAATTTTCATCACAGCAGCAAAACTTCTGTCCCAAAGGCAAGGGAAAAAGTGGCCGTTGTGGGAGGGGAAGGGGCCACATAGGAGAGGACTTTCCAAATTAGAGAAAATTAATTAAAAACTACTTTATACTTTGCTGTCTCACAAGAGAAGCAGCATTTAGTTGATAGCAGCGTCTGAAATGCAATGCAATGATTTTATAGTCTTAGTTTTGCAGGCTATTAATCTGGAGCCCTGCTCAGGTGCCATGGTAACAGATGCAGGTTGAGATTGCACCAGGGGTTGAAAGCCGTTCTCTGTTTTGGATTTGTGATACAGTTTTTGTAAACTTGTGCTCTTACATCTTCATCCTTAGAGTACTGAAAAAAGTGCAGCAGATTTATTTAAGTCTACATTAAATTCTGAGCTTGGTGTCATAGGGAAATCAAACCAATGAGAAGGCCCACAGAATTAAACTGTATTTTGGGGAATGCAATGTTAGTGGTAGCCCACAACAAACTGCCCCATGCATTTTTAATTTTTTTTCCTAAATACATTTGGTTGAACCCGTGTGGCAATAAAAAGCACTTTACAAACCTGTGGCATAGGATCTACACAGCCTTTTGCAAAGCCTTCACTTTTCAGAGCAAAAGGTATTGGATGACAGCGTTTCTCAATTTACATTGATCATGGTAATTGTGATTCTTCCTCTGCCTGGAAAAAAATCCCAGAGAGACTTGTTGAACAGCACAACCCTTGGAGACATGAGAGGCTGTGCAATGCAAAAATAACCATTTAACATGAGCAAAGTGAGTCTGTTAGATATAATTTAGCTTACAGCTGATACCAAGGTGATTTGGAAAACACAAATCCATGCATTTTCCAGAGTCTCAGACCTGCGTAGTCTAAATGGAGAGAATGAGCATCTGGTGCTAAAAGTGACTGTCATTGCCTGATCAGTTGTCCTTTTCAACTTTGAGTGTTGTGCAGCCTGCTCTAGGTGGCAGTGCTTTGGCAGGGGGGTTGGACTAGATGATCTCCAGAGATCCCTTCCAACCCCATATCATTCTGTGATTCTGTGTGACTGAAGATAACAGCTCTTCAGTTAATAGTGTGTGCAAAAGTCCCTCATTCTAACGGCTGTTTTGCCCTCCTTTCTGCTTTAACACTGCTATTAAACAACTTGCTTTTGGTTTTGATTGTTGGGCCCACACAGCACGATTTTCACTGTTTAATAAGTAGCTTCATGGTTCCCTTGTAAATAACCAAATTATTGTATTCTGTACAAGAACCAGGAATAAATGTGTTCTAATAATAACAGCCATAGAAAAGCCTGTCTGCAGAGCAATGGAACAGCAAGACCAAAATGGTTTCTTGAATAACTGCTAAAATATGTTATTATAAATAATGAATAGTTTTCCTGACAAAATGTCCTGCTATTAAAAATGGAGATGAGATGATGGGATGGATTAGTATGGTTGTTTTTTTTTTTAAAGTGCTGTTTCTTTTACCTATCAACAAAAATCCTCTATGTTTAAATGAACTGCACTGCTTTTCTTTCTAGACAGTGATAGGCTTGTGAACTCACAGCTCCAGCAATCAGCTACCATTCAGGAAAATTAGCTTTTGAATTTACAACAGCTCTTCATTTGGCTATCTTCTTGGCTGCAATTTTTAGAAGTAATTAATTTTGTACTTTGTTTATGTGTTTCTCACGTTCTCAATAAGCAGTAGGAGGTTTGAGAGAGAATATAAATCTGTAATTTTATTTTAAGATTTCTTTGTGTTTTTCTTGTATTAATACTTCTTTTATCATTCTAATACATATAGAAGTCAATTAAAGTCATAAGAACCTCTGAGTGTCACATTCTGCCACTGGCATTGTAATAAATATTATTTCAGTCAAGAAATAGTTCTCTTAATTTCAAAGGGACCACTCACTGAAGTAGTTGCTCGTAGTCATGGATACAAACAGCAGACTCTAGCTGACAACATATGACTTGTACACAGCTCCTCAGATGGGTAGATGCTCACCAACGTGGCTGAGGAATGCAAAGCCAAATCCATAGCTCCCGTCTATACTACAATTTACCATCCACCTGTATATGTGGTCTCTTACAGTGATATTCTTACAGGTGAAACTGAAAGGCCAGCGTACTCATTAGGTCAAGCTGTCTCCATGAGTGGAAAATATTGGTTTGGGGATTGTAGATCATCAATAAGTTGCTCATGTGTGAAATGAAAACCCACCTGGAGGTCAGCTTCCAGTAAATTCATTCTGAGCTCAGGCAATTTGGAAACACCTGGCTAAGCCCACTAATTATTTGATTGACCGCTATGACTTGAAAAACGGTATAGAGGTATGGGATAATAATGACTTAATCTGAACTTTTAAATGCTGCTGCTTTTTCAAATAAAGAGATCAGGGCTGGTAGCAAATGCAGGTGCCACAGGGCAGCACAGCCCGCTGGTCTGCAGGGATAATAGCTCCCTACAAGGAGCCCACAGCCTTCTTGATCTATGAGTTGCATGCCAAGACAACCAGATTCACAGGACGTGTCTTGCCACACCAGAGAGCCAAGGGACAGCGGAGGTTGAAGGGTGATGCTGCCAACAGTGCTTTCTTAGGGTTCCTGCCTCCTTAGGGCAGGATGGAGCTCGCTGCAGGGGGAATGCAGCAGGTTCCTAGGATCAGCCGGCACCGTCAAACTCAGCCACGTCTGTGTGCCCATTTCCTCCCAGCGCGGAGGATTCAGTTTACACAGCAGTCCCTGTGGCAGTGCTGGCTTGCCTCCGACTGCGTGACCTAGAGCCATGAGCTAATGAGAGGTTAAAAGAGTGTAAAGCATTTCGAAGCTGTGATTCTTCTGCTTTTGAGTTGTATTTTGTGCTGATTCGCCGAGAGCCCTTATTTCCGAATGTTTGATATTGCTTTGACCTGTGTGTCCAGTGCTATGGGCTTGTGTGGCTGTAATTTCTTACTTGCTCAGTACGCATTTTTTTGAGGAAGTCACCAATGCTGTGTTCCCTGTTGACGCTATTGACATTGCACTGTTCTTAGCCTAACATAAGCAAAAGAATCAACTTCTCAAGTGGTTTTGTGATGGTTACAAATTGTACACATGTGAAAACAGTGTTTAAGTAATGCAGATAGGGATTTTCACTGAATTTCACTGAATTTTTGGAGTTGGAAGGGACCATAGAGATCATCTAGTCCAACTCCCCTGCCAAA
>JAOTQQ010000001.1:143697838-143712293 GCA_026546715.1 Gallinago undulata | reverse complement strand
GGGAAGTTGAAGTCTCCCATGAGTACAAGGGAGAGTGATCTTGAGGCCTCTGCCAGTCGCTTATAGAATACTTCATCATTTTCTATAGGCAAAAGGGATATATGAACTGCATGGATATAATTGTGATGATCTACACCTAGGCATTTCTGAAATACATGTTACGGAGCAATTAATGATTAGTAAATAACAAAGAGGATCCAAATGCTGAATTGAAACCCTGGTCTGTGTGCTTTGTCAATTAAGGATGCTGCTCTGTCTGGTCTGTCAGTTTTCAAGGGAAGTTTTTAATTTGTTGCAGGCATTAACTATAACTCAATACTGTTGTAAATTAAAATTAATCAATCATATAGGATATTTCAAAGGGTTCTTCTTGTGACTTTGCTTGAAAAATGCCAGAGGTGTGAGAGATGTACATTAAATTATATTAAAATCATAGCCAGAGGGTGCATGTTTCATTCACCTTATATCCTGTGGGTGCCCACTTATCCAAACTGATAGTGC
Organism: Gallinago undulata; assembly: GCA_026546715.1. Classification (NCBI taxonomy): domain Eukaryota; kingdom Metazoa; phylum Chordata; class Aves; order Charadriiformes; family Scolopacidae; genus Gallinago; species Gallinago undulata. Next base: position 143,711,792 of record JAOTQQ010000001.1, on the reverse strand, counting down.
AGAGTCCTCAAAGTCACAAACCCCTCTAATCTGAGAGGGGAAAGGAGTGATGGCATCACTCCCTTACCTGACGGTGTTGTGGCTAATGAGTCCAAGAGGACCACCTTGCTGGGTGCACAGAGGGTTTCTTTTTCAGGACTCACTTATCCCACGTCGCTCACAGCACTGCATCCTTCAGACATGCTCTCAAAACAAGTGCTGTCTCAAGAGTGTGTGCTTACAGCGCACTGACTGGTCTCTGATGGAGACACATACCAGTGCTCAGCTTTTCTGAGTTCTGTTGCTCTCTTTCGAGTGAACTGGGGAGTAAGCTTGCCATGTCCAGGGTTGCACTAGCCCTGCAATTGCTGCTAGAGCTGCAGCTATGTCATCCTTAGAGCTAAAGTGAGCATGGCTAGCAGGGGTCTCAGTGTGCCCAACCTGCACAGCCTTTCCCCCCTCAAGCCCTCCGTACCACCACCACTTGTGCTAGAGCAGTGCTCCAGCCCTACGCCATCCTCAGTCCGCTTGATAAAGAATTAATAATGCTTAATGAATGAAGCAGCCTGGGAGGTAAAATGAGGTCTGAAGCTGTGGCTGGTAAGCTACCAAAGGCAGTGTGCTGTCTGAGCTGCAGCTGGGACATGTACTGAGCTCTGCTGTGCTCTGCCGTGCCCAGTCTGAGAGTGAGGTGCAGGCTGGGAGCCCAAGGAAGAGCAGGGGCCAAAGGCCAAAGACCCCACCCCTTCCAGAGGTACCAGTTCCATGAGTCCCTGATTTTGTTCATGGCATAAATTCTCATAAGCTATTTGGGATGATAAACGCTTTCTGAGAGTTCACAGGCTAGTTACGTGTATGTGTGGACTGCTGCCACTGTAGTAAAGCTCTAGAGGTTGATGTCAGCCAACAGGAACGTGTTTTTTTGCCATGCTCCCTATGGACACCACTGCTGTTCTTATTAAATAAGTTGGTTTAGAAGAAATCACCGTTGAATTTAATAATTCTTACCGCAGACCTAGTTTTGTCTAGAAAGACTTAAGCTTTTCTAGTAGACTTGATGGTATGTCAACACAGCATCTAGAATTTCTGCCTTTTTTCTACTGCGTGGCTGGCATACTGCCACACTGACCTGAAGTGAGTTACAGCGGGGGGAAGTGTCATTTAAGAATACTAGAAAAATTAGTGTAATTGTTTAACTTAAAGAATTCTGTTGAAACATTACTCTATCTGTTTTTTTCTTCTCAGTTAGTAGCCTCCATCGTGTTTATCAGCTTTGGCGTGGTAGCAGCGTTCTGTTGTGCAATAGTTGATGGAGTGTTTGCAGCACGACACATAGTAAGTACAGTGATTTTCTGTCATCTTTCATTTTTGATCAGTTATGTAATTTCTAGCAGGAAAGCATTTTCTTTTGGTTTATGTCTATTAGGCTTTTTGATAGTTCTCATTGTTGGAGAAGTGTCTTTTTGCAAAAAATCAACAGGAAAGCCCATCATGCCAATACCCAGAGATGATGCCAACTGCTTATTCATCTGTATTTGGGAATCCCAAATACAGAGGTGATATAAAATAATGTAATGACAGGTGTGCTAAAATGCATACCTGCTTGGAAGAGGGAAGAGACTTCATCCACCACCAGCTTTTATTTCTTTTTGCACAAAGGCTTTGTGGGCATGGTCAGGATTTGGAGTGCACCAGGCACTGAGGAGCACTAGAAGTCCCCGTGGGATCTTTAGAGGGAGGTGGATTGCAACAGCACAAAGGGAATATTTTGTTGGAGCAGAGACAGCAGAGGAAGTATCGGCCTTTGGTTAGAGGTACTGTGTGTGGGGACCCGACTGAGTGACAAACCTGTAATTTGCCATCAAAGGGTGGGTCATTTAACCAAAACGACAAGTATTTCCAGTGTGTCTTCAAAACTTAGTCCTTCTTCGTCCTGGGAGCTTACTGCCATCTCTGCCTCAAAAGGGCATTTATAGGCATTTGCAGTATTGCAGTAGCAGCGGTGTTGCCAGTAGTTCATTACTGTCTTTCATGACCTTCATGTGCAAGCACTACACAAACTTAGAGCAAAGCTCCTTTTTTTTTTAATTATTTTTGACTCACAGAGTTCAAGTGAAAATATTAGACAAAGAGGATCAATAAAAGAGCAAACCAGACTGAGTTGTGGGGTGATTTGAACATGCTGGTTTACATAATAGACGTGTTTGCCATTCTATCTTTAGTGGTAGATTACCTAAAAATCAATCTGAACCTAACCTTTTAATTGAGCTTTGATTCCCAAAAGCATCAGGAAATAATTAGTTATGTTTTAGTAGACACTAGAACTCAGATGTAGTGTGCTGCATAGTGTGAGGCTGTATGACCCCCTTACTGCTATGAAATATCATGGGCCTGTTCATCTCTGCTTATGTTCATTGAGGGGCAGCATAACACCACTGCCATCAGTAGAACTATACTTAATTTTCTGTCAGCAAATGCATCAGAATAACTAGGCTTTAGATCATTTGGAGCATAAAGCTGTAAACTAATTTCTTTTTTACTGTTATTGAAGAGGACTTTAAAACAAATGTGGGCTTCAGAACCTCACATGCATTGCACAAGGAAGGAGACATCTATTGATATAAACAACCGAGTTGTGCAATTTGAGCACAAATAAACACTCTGGATTGTAATCATGTTTTGTGCTGAACAGACCCTGCCAGATGCTGATGTGACCTGCTTTTACTTGGATTCACCCTGCTGTTGCTCTGGATGACACTTGGTATAACTTTGTCTCTGCTCACATGAGCCCAGGGAGCCTTTCCACAGGAGCTGCTTGAAAGAGGAGGGGAGCAGATTCCTATTTAGGTTTCCTACTCCTGAAAATTCAGTGATTGTGCCCCGGAAAACCATTGCCACCTATTCAAATCCTGGGCCTGTCTCCTCATTTTCTGTGAACCAGACTTATTTTTGTCCTGTTTTGATATCTTCATTAGGAAGTGTTCAGATGGCACTTGTACAGTCTTACAGCTTATAACTGCGGTGCAGCTGTGCAGCCACAGTGACCTAACGCTGAGGGTAGATGTGGTGTTGCCTTCTATGAGGCGAGTTACTGTGTCACAGGACAGTGTGTGTGTGTGCTGTGGCTCAGACCCAGAGACAGGCATCACCCCTGTCATCTTTCTAGGTGTTTCCTTTGTCAGTTTGCGCTCTTTTGGCTTTAAGACACTGCTTCCTATCTAAATTAAAGAAGAATATTGCATCTCAATATTATTGTACCTTTATATCTGAAGAAAGAGCATCTTGTACGTAATACCTAGAGTTTATATTTGCCTCTTTATTGTAGCATAAATAGCTGTGTGGCATTGCTTGCATGCCCTTGATGTGTTGTTACGGACTAAAAGTAATTCAGTTCATTGCCATGCTCTCTGGGGAGAAAGTGGGCCAGTGAGTTGTTGTAGGAGAGCACCAAGGCAGAAAGTCATTGCAGTCACCCAAGAAGAAAGCATTTTACAATCTTGGGTGCAGTTCCCTGTCTGGTTAGGTCAGTGTACTACTGGGTATTACTGCATCATCTGTGCAGAGCTGGAGACTGGACAGGGTTGGTCACCATCCAGCCATCCCTCAGGGTGCTGGAGATGTACAACCCAATGACATGAAGCTGCTTCAGTCATGGCATGACACACATCATGGAAATCCATTTCCAGCTGTTCACATTTGGGCTGAGTTTTATTACATCTGTCTCTTCTGGTCTCCTTCACGTATTACAGAACAAAGAACTACTTAGTACTACCATTTTGTTGGAAAACTAATTGGTGTGTCAACATGGTCACACTCAATCTCATTCTCCTCCTCTGTCTAATAAGGAGCTTAATAAGATCAGGTGAAATAAAGGTGTACATCACCTAATTTCTCTGACTGTCACAGCTGGGGAAATCTGTAGGGGTGGTCTAAGTGTCAGTACACTCCCAATTTGATTTACAGGAGTGGTGAGGCCTTACCTAAAGAAGGTGTGTTTTGCAGACTATGGTATCATTGCCACCATGTTGCCTCCCCTTTGCATCTCAGCTAATTTCCTTCAGAGAGAACAGTAACACCACGCTCACTCCATTCCCTACAGGCCAGTACCAGCTGTGTTCAGACCTGTGTTGTGCTGTTGCTACATTGGATGCTGCCTTTGGGGGATAACTGCTGGAGAATGGGACTAATCTGTCCTCTGTTCAGGGAGAGGACAAACTCCTGGCATGTCAGAGCACGTGCCTAGGTCTACTGAAGCCATAAAGTTTTCATGAGGTGGAACTGGTCAGCATTCACTTTTCGGTCCCCAGTATCAGGGTGCTGATACCAAGGCTCTAGGTCCCCTTTTCCCTTGTGGGGAGAAATACTAGATGAAACCAGACAGGCTTCAGAGTAACAACAAATACAACATCCTCCATATCAATTTCAAATAAGAAATGTCTCATTTTAATTTTAACTTCATTTGAGTTGGGAGCGATGTGAAGAGACAAATCACGTTATTATATATTTTTCTTAGTGTGTGCCTGCTGTGGAATGGAGGCTATTACCGTTGCACATTTTCTCCTGCTCTTGTAAATCTGTGGATAGAATAATAAAATACTTTCTGTGTTTTATTTTCTTCCCAAGAAGGCATCAAATTGACAAAAATTATTCCAGGAAAGGGATATATTTCAGAAAAGAGTTATTTAAATTATTCAAGACTCATTTTAAAACACTTTGTTTAGTAGAAAGCTCTGAAGCTCAGCACTTATAAAATTACAAACACTGAAGGAAAGGTAGCTTGATGTAAAATAACAGTAGGTTATTTAAAAAATAATGCAGATGTAATTTACTGTGTAAAGTTAATTTTGTCATTGTTCCCTTCAGCTGCACTTTTCACCTTAGAAAAAAAAGAAGCCAGAATCAAATGAAACAAATCAAAGCTGGAATTAATGTGCAGTGATGTTATTTCAGAAAAATATGGTGATCACAGGAATCCATTATGTGCATTAGTGTTTGCTTGAGACGTTTCGTTATTTAGCAGATGAGAACAGCCCAGTTGTGCGAGAGCTAATGGGATCATTCAGCAGTATCCTCTCACCACATACAGAAGACCACCATTTCCTCCTCACATACTTACTCTCTGCAGTACTTACTACCCTCCTGTCCAGGACTGTGAGCCTTGACCATTGCCACATGATCCTTAGCTTTGTGGGCATCCTCCAGGCAGAACCTAAAATAGCCAGCAGCAAGAAATCCAGTTATGAAGTGAGGAAATTGCCTGCAAGAGCTTCCTGAGAAAGTTAGGAAGAAGACAGGTAGCAAAAGCATGGGGAGATGTTTTAAGCTGTGGAGACAAATGCTTTGTATCATCTTTTCACATGCTTAGCTGGGGGTCATAGAACATAGGTACTGACACAGGCCAGTTCCATTTTCCTGAAGTATTGAATAAAAAGAGACTGTGATATGGCTGAAAGCTCTAGAAGAAACTGAGGGCTCAGGCAGGGGAAGTCCTCTCTGTTTGACTATAAGAACTGCCTTTTGATTTTGTTGAGTGGAACTCACAGACCACGTCTGGACAGATTTATTAGAGGGGATCCACTAAAAAGAAAAAGCAGAGCTGAAGAGCTTGGGATAATACCAATCAGAACACCAGAAGATACAGCAGTGAAATTGCTACTTGGGACTATTGCCACTATCCTTTCTCTCCACACCTCTTTGGCTTTGTCTTCTCTATAACAATTCTTCAGGTGGTTCAATATAGGAATAAATAAACCCCAAAGCCTTTCTTTCTCCTTACTGAACAAGCCCAGTTCCTTCAGCATTTCCTGGTGCATCTTGTCCTTCAGTCTTCTGATCATTTAGTGGCTCTCCAGTGGTCATACTGTAATTCGTCAAGGTCTTTCTTATATTGGAGAGGGTTTAAAATTGGACACCATACTGAGATGTGGCCTCATGAGCATTCAGCAAAAAGGAATAATGACTTCTTCCAGCCTCCTGGTGATGGTTTGCTAATGCAGCCCAGTACACTGTTGGCCATCACTTCTGCAAAAGAACCCTGCTAACATATGTTCAACTGGTCCACAGACACATCTGTTTGGTTTTTTTTTTCTTTGCCAAGCTGCTACCTTAGCTTGAACTGTTGCCTGGGGTTATTCCAGCACAGATGCAGGATTTTGCATTGACACTGTACAAAAACTAACAAAATGCAGTCAAAGCATTTAGATTCAGGTTCAACTATTTTTAAAGATGCATTAAATTTCTCCTCTAAATTTCTATAACCAACAGAAAAGAATAAAGAAGTTTGGGTGCTCTGTTCATTGCCATTTCATTACCATTTTTGGTTTTCTTTTAAGAATGAAGTGGACTGAATTTTCCATGTTTACAAAGCCTAAGACTTTGATACCCGTACGTACCTTATCATAAATTACTGATACATCCTCTCAGCTGAAGTTCTAGTTTAATGCAGTTTATAGTCATGCATGAACTTGCTTTAAAAGGAAGTGATTTTTAAGACAGTCTGATTTTATGTGATGCAATGAAGGGACAGCATAAGTCTGTGGATCAGAACTGCTGAACATACATGCTGTCCTGTCCCCTTGTGTTTGGAGCTGGGTTCCTCTGCCATGGAGGCTGTAAAGTCTGGTGAAAAACTTGGCCAAGGGCTGTTTAGTGCCTTAGAAGTGCTTCCAAGATGTTCCTCTGAAATAATCATCAGAGGCCTCCTAAAAGCAGCCTCTGTGTTTATTATCTGGGTGGGTTGAATGGACACATATTTGAATGAGTACTTGGATAGTGTAATGGGTGGTGATCCTTTGAAAGATTGTAAGGTGCTTACAACTTCTGATTGCGAATGGTGATGCAACAAATTAGCAGAATAATCAGATGCAATTCAGGTTAGCTTTTACGGGTAGCCAACAACATGGCTTACGTCAGTACTTTGTTACTGGCAATTTGAGAAAATGCTATGATAAGGTACTGTATTCGGACCTGAAACCTAAAATGGACTATGCTAAGGGAAATCGTGTTGTAAGAGCCTGAGGTGAAGAGCATCTTGCTCTGTTGTTTTGTGATTTCAGACATTTATTTTTGTAAAAATAGATCCTAATCCATTCAAGAATTTTCTTAAGTCTCCAATTGAGAAGGTGATGGAATGTGAAAATGTTGGGATCCAAATGCCTTGGGTCATAGTAGTGAAATGGCAAAGGAATAAGAGACCATCTGTAGGTTTTTCATGATGTAGGACAACTCTATTAACAGTAATTTCTCTGAAGGAGACGAGATTCCAACTGTAGTGCCTTTGGGATAAAAATGTGTTGCAGTGGCTTTGAAATTGTATATTGTATATACACATGATAAGTGATCTTGTCTAGCTGAAACATTTTAATGTGACTGCATGATAGCAGAAATACTTCTTGGTGCCTTAGGTGTGACATTACTCACTTCAAGCAAAGGTTCAAGTTCCCATTCTGCCTAAAAGCAGAGACAACACATTAGATTCTGATTTATAATAGCAGATTCTCACAAGCTGTTCTGAGCACTTCAGATGTGCAAGAATTGGAACAGAAAAAGGTCTCCAATCCTGGGCTCCCATTTTGCTCCTTTTACAGACTTTATGTCTATATGCCAGCTTTACGCTGATGACTGAAGTTATCAAAATGCATGTAGGTGTTGGAAGGATACGTGTATAAGGAAACGGAGGGTGCTGTGGAAAGGCAGAGTTGCTCGTCCATCATGAGATGTACATCAAACCAGGCAGTGTTAAGTTTTCCCTTATGATTCCACTCCTTTTCTGCAAAATCACTTCTGTGTCACATTGAGTAATTTCATTTTCAGCTGCTCTAGTTTCTTCCTCTTGATAGCAGTGGCTTAAGGAGTTAATTAAAATGGAACATATCATCAGGCACTAAGTCCTGAAATGAACCTGTAGCTGAACTGGAGGACACTAAAGTACTTATCCCCAGCATGGGATCTTCACCCAAATGGTTTAAGTGCAGTGTGTGGATTGCTGAGTCACATCAGCTGGGTAATTACCTATAGATTTGGGAGTTTAGAAAGTCAACTTCAGATATTTATCATCTTTTTATGTATGTTTACTCAAAATACTGTTTAGTAAGCGTGGCATCATACAAACTCACTTTCTGGGAAGCATAGAGACCTGACAATGGAAAAAAAAAGTCTTTGATCTGGGGAGTGCTGATGTGAATTAGGTTTTGGTTGGTAGAGCTCAAAGCTGTTGTACTAAGTAATATCAAGATGGCAGCCCCCACCCAGTGAACAAATAAATACATTCCTAAAACTGCAATCCCAGCCAGCCCCAACAGAAAATAACATGAGTGGGTGTGGGTTTTGGTTCCTTCAGCTTGTCCAAAGGATTTAGATCAGGGCTGCTTTGCATTGTACCTTTCCGTGCTACAGAACCCAGATCAGGGAGTCAAGTGCTGCTTTTTTCTCACAGAAAGCATGTGTAAACTGCTCTTAGTTATCTGCTATTTTATGCCTTTAGACTGAGAAGCTTCAAAATCACCATGGCCACTTGGTGCTGTAGCTTCTCTCCTTAGGAGAGAAGCTACACTGGGACTCTGACGTTTATCAGCTTCAGCAAACATCAGTGCTTTCAGTGTTTTACAGATTACAGAATACACATCAGCTGTCAGAAGTAAAAAAAAAAAAAAAATAAAAACTGTGGGGTTTTAAGTAAGGGTGGCCGTCCAAAAGTGTCACCCTCCTTCCCCTGATTTCACGTTTCTGCCTCACCTCTTGTGCTAAGGCGCAGGAGCCTGCCTAGGCCAGACTGAAAGGAAAACTCGCCCTTTGTGCTTTTATCACAGACAAACAGACAGACAGACAAATAGGTAGACAACTGTCAGTGAGAGCGGTAGGGAGGCACAGCTGGGAGCTGCAGGGGAGGCAGGACCAGGTCTTGGGGCTGCAACGTTCACTTGGCTCAGCTTAAAACCAGCGTCGAGCCAAGTTAGAAGTGGTGAATCCTGGGATGACTGAAACACTCAAACTTTATGAGGCCTCAGCTCGGGACGTGAGTTAGTCAGAGAAGTACAGTCTGAAATTCTGTGAAGATCTGATGTCTGCTGTAAGCACAGGACCTCAGGCTGGAAGGCCCACCCAGCAGGGAGCTTCCCCAGGCCTTGGGCAAAAGACGCAGGTGCTGCATGGGTGAGCTCAGGAATTGGTGGCACCATCTGGTGGCTGCACACGCAATGGCCGAGAATGTCGATCCTCTTCCCATCTTTGAAGCTTCATGTCCAGATTACAGACACTGAGTCAAGAATTGCAGCAGGGGTGCCCAACAGCTTTGCTGATGACCACTACATTTTACTACAGAGTGACTTCGAATATGAGGAAAAACTTCTCTATGGTGAGGGTGATGGAGGCCTGGAACAGGCTGCCCAGGGAGGTCGTGGAGTGCCCTTCTCTGGAGATCTTCAAGACCTGCCTGGATGCAGTCCTGAGTGATGTGCTCTGGGCAATCCTGCTTTGGCAGGGGAGTTGGACTAGATGATCTCTAGAGGTCCCTTCCAACTCCTACAATTCCATGATTCTGCGATTATTAAGCCCATAGCATGTGACATGGCTTACTGTCACGCTCCAAAGCCTTGTGTGTTTCAAGCCAGATCGCCAAAAAAGCCAGTTGAAACTGTTCTGAGCAAGCCTGTTGGCCTTTCCTTTGAATCAAAAATCAAATAGTTGTATTCCATGTCTAACGAAGTTGTTACCTTGACAACCGGTGGTAAAAGACGCAACTCAAAAGAATTTCTCATTGCAATTAAATTAGCTAGCTTCTCTGGAGAAGAACACTAAATGCATTTTACTTTTCTCCATGCTGCTACATGAGATAGAATTAGAGCTAATTACTTTTAATTCCATTTCCATCCTGTATGACTCATTAATATAATAGCATGGCATAGCATATACCATAAAGGGTTTTGTTGGTATTTTTGGCAGAGTGAGCACTAAACATTTATAACTGAAAACTAGCACTATTTTGGAAGATATTTTTATATTGATGGTCCACCAAAGGGAAAAATGTGTTATTGATAAACTTCCTAAATATAAAGTGCTTAAGTTTGCAAGCGGTGCATTTTGATGCGAATGGTCAACTATTCCACTGTATTAAATAATTATTATTAGACCTTGCATCTGACACTGAGATGGGAAGCACAGACTTCATTCCTATAATACTGCTTAATTACAAGGGAGAATGAATTCTTTTTTGTGGATGTATTTAGGGATTGCAGCAAAGGAGGACTCTTGCGGCCAGTTTAAGCCAGTCTGCTAAAATTTCTCTTTTGTACTGCAAGATGACCAGGCCAGGTTGGTCAGGTTGGATGGGGCTTTGAATAACCCAGTCTAGTGGGAGGTGTTCCTGGCCTTGGCAGGGAGGTTCAGACTAGATGATCTTTAAGGTCACTTCCAACCTGAACCATTTTATGACAACATTCATGTATTGGTTATGTTCATGCATCTAAATGCAATTGAGTATACCTTAAATCAAAGTATGAACACTCTTCTTTGAACAGCCCAATCCAGATGAGAGAAAAGCTCCTCATGCTGGATAGGTCCCCAGCCTAATTGAAAGCCCTGGAATGAGTTACAGATATCTACAGATGATTGGTGCTTCCTGCCACATCAGAGCCTGGAAGGTCTGTTTTGCTGTCCTGGCAAAATCACCTACTTTCAGGTGAAGATCTCTCCCACGGTAACTGCAGTTATATTGGTGCTATTGTGCATTATTGTGTTTTTACCAGAAGAACCTTCCTGCACCAAAGGAGGGGTTTTTGGATGCCTTTTTGCCATGCTGGTATTTTCAGCTGACGCACAAGGAGCAAAGTAGAGAATAAAGGACATCCTAACTCTAGGATGGAGCCACTGCATTTTGGAAAGCTGCAAGTCTAAGGAGAACTGAAACATCAATGTGGTAAAAAATCTGAACATAAAGTAGTCTTCAGGGAAGATACTGTAGTTAACTGAGCTAACATAACCCATTAATTAATGGACAGTAGTGACTACTAGCAAAAGGAAGCTGAGTTATCTACAATAACAAGTATTTTGTAAGGTATTAGTGGCCATGTCTACTCTGCTGCTATGGAATAAACTCAAGCATCAGACCTCTGTCTAATAGTTAGCTGCCACTTCAGCTCAGTTTCAAACCACCCCCACAAGCTCTCTTGAAAACAAATCTGAACTAGAAGGGTAATGCCAAGTTGTGTGGATGTGAGCAGTATGGATGGGACCATGTGGTCTCAGGACTGGAGACTGGTCTCTGGCTTTTATTTGGCAATACAGGTGTCACCTGTGGGACCATCGCTAGATTAGTGAGTCTGGTGTTTCTTTGTGCTTTGGCAAGGACATTTTCAACTTGGAAGGAGTTCAGAGAAGAAAAATCGGACATTTGCAATAGCACCTTTTAGCAACAGCACTCAGAAATTTGATTTATTTTATTTATCAAAGAAAAGGTTGAGAGGTGAATTGATTTTGGTCTAAGATAACTATAAGGTTATCTGATAACAGGGCTTTTAGTCTCTGACACAAAAGCATAAGAAAGTGCAGTGACATGAAATCAATGTTAAACAGATTCAAACCATGACAAAGACACAGTTTTGACAATAAAGAATTATGGACACAGCTTTGTCAAGAGTGTGGATGGTTCTCTGTCACTGAAATATTTAAATCCCAAGCTTCTTTTTATGTGATCTTATGAAGCTCATCCAGAAGTTATGAACTTGACACAGATGTCTTGGGGTGAAGACTTTATTTAGCCTGTGTTATTCAGAAAGTCATTGTAAGAGCGGGGTCTTCAAAGAAGGTTCCTGGGACCTGTTTTTATGGTCAGGTGAACACTCTGTTGCCTCTTGTCAGCAGGTCTCTCTGTGTGGTGCCAGGACCTGTTCTCTGCTGGAAAACCATTATGGGTTCACAGATTAAAAAAAGTTTAAAACCATATATCTAGATTTCTGATCTATGTTTGCTGGTCTTCAAATCTGCAAAGGAAATGCAGTCTTTAACATGAATGTAACTGGAATAATATCTCTACTAAAAGCACTATTCCTCCAATAATGGATAACACACAAGACAACCTAATGACGAAGCCCATGCATCCAAGGACTTGAGGACTAAACTGTCGTTTTGCTAATGTTTTGTGGACTAGAATGTGGAGTACTTACACTGCATAAGGGACAGGGAAGGGCTTCAAGGAATTTGTCCCCAAGAATCTGCAGTCTGATATTCCTCTCTTTCCAGACAGGTATGTACTATGCATACAGCCTGAATATATTGACATTACAGAGAACTTGATAGGATGTTCTCATTTTGTTGCCAGATATTTTCCAGCAAGAAAAATAATAGCAACTCCTTTTTTTTGGAGAACTTCTTGGAGTGTCCTCTTGGAGGGCCTCTCACATTGGCAGGGACAAAGCCCCACTTCTGTCTCTTCTTTTTTTTTTTTTTTTTTTTTTTTTCCTTTCCACTGAAATTCTTTTCAGGTTTAGCCATGTTGCAAATTCTTTCAAAAGCCTTTTTTCTTCCCTGCTGTGACTTGTTTTCCAGGGGGAAAATGATTGGAATTGCACCAACTAAACACAAATGTCTAAACTGTTAGGCAGCACACACATTGTGTTTGGATGCCAAAGAGCAATTCACTTATTGATGGGAAGGAATAAGAGAGGTTCCCAGTTCCTGTCCTAGCAGCATCTCTCTACATCTACCACATGGTCTCCATGTGCTGTTCTGCAGCCCCAGGACAGGGGAAGAGAGAAAATTGTCTGGAGCCTGTCAGCCTGGAGAAGAGAAGGCTCCAGGGAGACCTTATAATGGCCTTCTAGTACCTAAAGGGGACGTACAGGAGAGAGATGGGGAAGGACTCTTTATCAGGGAGTGTAGCGATAGGACAAGGGACAAGAGATTTAAACTGAAAGGAGGGAGATTTAGATTAGATATTAGTAAAAAATTCTTTCCTGTGAGGGTGGTGAGACACTGGAACAGGTTGCCCAGAGAAGCTGTGGATGCCCCATCCCTGCAAGTGTTCAAGACCAGGCTGGATGGGCTTTGAGTAACCTGGTCTAGTGGGAGGGGAACTGGAACTAGATGATCTTTAAGGACCCTTCCAACCTGAGCCATTCTATGATTCAAGCTTTCCCGACTCTTCATCTGCACCACTGTGTAGGACAAACGTCTTCACTGATGGCCAAATCAAGGATTCATCCAGCCTCCCCTAGTCCCATGACACAAACATTGGTCCGCTGGCTTCCCTTGTTGAGATGTAAACAGCCCACATTGAGATTACACATTTATGTAATTAGCCTGGTCGTTCAAGCTGCAGTAAGGCAGTTTTGAGGTAAAAATTTCTTGAAGATACAGTAAGGGACATCTTACTACAATTGTTTGCAATAGGGAGGGAGGAAGACTATTCTTTTATTTTAAATTAGGAGTTTGCACCCTGAGAAAACATTATGGGAATGATCCACATGTTTGAGTATGTGAAAGCTAATAGCCATTTACTGACAGAGAGCACAATGTCAGTGTGCAACAGGGAAGAATTTTCAGTGCATTGGGGTAATAGCAAATCTGGCACTTTCAATTTCTTTGGCTCTTAAAATGAAATAATTTTCTTTTAGCTTTGCTTCCAGTGTAATTAGATAGGTGAGAAACTGGCCAAGTGGCAGCCATTAATGAGTGGTGTTCCTCAGGGGTCTGTACTGGGACCAATACTATTTAGTATCTTTGTTGGTGATATGGACAGTGGGATAGAGTGCACTGTCAGCAAGTTTGCCAATGACACCAAGCTCGGTGGCGCAGTTGACACGCTGGAGGGAAGGGATGCCATCCAGAGGGACATGGACAGGCTGGAGAGGTGGGCTCATGCAAATTGCATGAAGTTCAGCCAAGCCAAGTGCAGGGTCCTGCAGCTGGGACGTGGCAATCCCAGGCACAAATACAGGTTGGGTGGAGAATGGCTGGAAAGCAGCCCTGAGGAGAAGGACTT
>JAOTQQ010000001.1:143667737-143697738 GCA_026546715.1 Gallinago undulata | reverse complement strand
CTGCCCATGGCAGGGGGGTTGGAACTCGATGATCTTTAAGGTCCCTTTCCAACCCAAATGATTCTATGATTCTATGAGAACTCCACTGATACTGTAAATCAAATCCAGAGATATGAGGGAAATTCTTCACTTTTTACTGACATTAATAATCAGATTATTATTTTTGTAAGAAATAATATGAGAGGTGAGAAAGTAAGCAGGATTTGATCCATTTTAAAAATGACACTTGTATTCTAGTTTCCATAGATTATGGCCTTCTGCATTTGTATGTAGATTATAGTAGTCTATAACCTACCTGTTTCCATAGATTACAGTCTTCCGCATGCGTGTGGTTCCTATACATCCAAAAATCAGTTTTGGGAAGGGAGGCAGAATTTATTTGTAGATAAATTGTAGAATGTAGAACAGCAGTTTGAATCAAGGGAGATTTACTGTCTACTTCCATCTTTAATCTCACTTTACAAAGCACTAGCCATGATGGACTTTATGTAAAGCATACAAAGCAAGTTCATTATAGTTTAATCCAAAGAAAGGTGGGTGACTGGGGCAAAGGGCTTGCAGTTTGCTCTGAAAAGCACAGTCTACTTCCCTCTGATGTGCTGCCAGCAAAAGATAATTGCCTTCATTGTTTCCTATTTTCAGAAATGTTTCTAGACTATCAACAGATATTTCTGTTCTATGAAAAAAAGTCAAAGCTGCTACGCAGATACATAGAGAGGGGAGGGAGTAACCACCTGCAGACTTCAGACTACGGCAAAAATACTTGGCATTTTTTCCTCATCATGTGTCAAAGGCAAACAATGCTTTGAGTTGCCCTGTACAGAAACTAGTGGAGTTAAAAAAAGGAAAGTGTGCTGTTTATTCACATGGATCTAAATCAGCAAAGCATGAAAAAGTCCTTAAATTTGACTAGTGTAAAAATTTAGGGTATTTAAGCATGCTGCATTTTGCCCTAGCAAAAGTTTTCAGATACACAGAGATTTTGTTTGTTTCATGTTTAAGAAGAAGTCACGCTTATATGAATAATAATGTAATGTAGCAGGAGTTTCTCTCGCTGTGGGCAGATGATTATTCACTTGCAAATAGCGCCCATGAAAAGTACGTTCCCAGGTACCCAGTAAAATTTTGATTGATTATTATTAATGGCTCTATTAAGAGCTTATTAAAATATGTCTTGCACTAGCACTCATAGAATACATAAGTTCACATTTGTAATGTATTTACTTAGTCTTTGATGAGAAATGCCAAGTTTGAAAAAGTATGTTTTTAAGATATCATAGTTAAAAATGTTGGGTTTTTTTACAGAACCTGCCTAGAATTTCCTTGTATGTATGCCTCAGTGCAGGTCTCTCCACACTTGCAGGCAGTAGTATATCCAGTAGCTTTTTTGCCTCTGGAGCACCGAAAACCATGTATGTGAACATCTCTGATCTTCTGAAATGCATGTGAGCTTCAAAATGGCAAGAGGGTGGAGATAGATAGGGAAAAGGGTATTGTGCCTGAGCAATCAGGGTATGCATGAATCATTTCACTAATGGTTTAGACCATCTTAATTTTGAAACTTTCATCTTTCCACTGCTCCTGGAGCTTCTCGCACAGACTTTTTGCTCTCTTATTTTTTGGGGCCTAGTCCAGCAGTCCCTTCCATTTGGATGAACCCTTTCAGGCTGAGCTCTAGGGTCCTGTGACGTGTGTCATTGGGGGTCTTCCCTTAACAGGCAGGGAGTTTTGATGGCAAACTGTTGGGCATAAACATGTACTTTCTGTGTGTTTTCTGCTCAATACCTAACATAAAAATTTCATACATAAAGTTATTATTACATTACCTAGGTTATAATGAAGATGCTTAAAGGTTGCTGTCAGTGGTGTCCCACGCCCTGAAAATTAAAATCAACACTGCAACATTAATTAAGCCTCCAGCATTTTATTTGTATATCTAGATATTCAATATATATATTGCTCAACTAAATGCATTTAATGCGGACTCTTTTCCTTCTCTTTAATGTAAAATAAATCCAAAAAAGCATTATAAATGCAAACCCTACATTTCAATCAGCAGGATATTCAGTATTTCAGATGTGTAAAGGTTAGTGTGTTGCAAAATGACATTTCCTGCAGTAGTATACTTATGTATTTCTTACATATTCTGATAGCATTAAGGCAAAAGGGACGACATGGGTTGTATTTTATGTATTTTACCAGAATAAACAGTTTTTGCATTCTTGTGGAAGAGTTGATTATTCGCATGGCACAACATCTTTATAATCAAGACAGAGCAATCAGTTCATATAACAAACCCAATAATCAAGGTAATGTAATCAATGTAAGTAATCAACCATAATAAGCAATTAAATATCTAACTGCATCAAGCAATAACTAAAATTACAGCCTTGAATAATATCAGCTAATTGCATCATTAGAAACTTGTGTAAAAGCCAATAGTAAATCTAAGTTTTTAACTGCACAAAATAGCAGGTATCATGGGAAAGTCTACAGCCTTATCCTGAGAGATTTTAGCTGGAAAAACCTGACTAACAAAAAGCAGTCATATCCCAGTTCCAGGCCTGTATTTGTCAGAGGTCTGGGGCATTAAGGCAGGAGCCTTGTGTGGCCCCCACTCCCCAGTACAGCCAGAGTGGCTGCCTCTGATGACATACTGGTTTGCAGCACGGCAGCCCCTGAGCAGATGGGCACGGTGTCACTCAGCAGCTCTGCACACACCTCGTTTATTCCTGCCACCACTTGCACCTTCAGCAGCTAAAGGCACCAGGGCTGCTGAACCTCCTTGGGGATGTGCAGGGAAGTCAACTCACATTTCTTCTTCTTGTTCTGCTGCACTGTGTGTGCTGGTGATGGCTGATGGGCCTCCCCTTCCACCTTCATGCCAGGCAGAGTGTGGCCAAAAGTCATTGAAAGAAAAAAAAAAACTATTTGAAGAAGATTTAAACTCTCCTGATAGAACGATATCCATCTGAAAACCAACCTGTCTGTCCACATAAAGAATAGATCTGCCTGTGCGCATCATCCAGCAATGGTGCTGCTCCAGCATCTGGAGGCTTTTCATTTGACTGTAGCAGTACCACCAGCCCAGAAATCTTTCCCAAATAAAGTGAGACTGATGCTACTACCCCCCCAAAAAAAAAAAATTAAATAGAATAAAAATCAATGAGGAAATACAAATTGAGACAGATCCACGTAGGTGTGTTTTTCAGCCATGATAGTATACCAAGGTTTGGAGGAGCTGAAATGATCACTGACTGCTCTCAAGCATTAAGAGAAAAGGATTCTGTAGCATCTAGTCTTTAAAATTAAATAGGAATCCTAAAAAGAGCCCCTGGAAGGCACAGTGTGAAGTAAATCTGCTTTGTGAGAGGGAAGAAGTGTTTAAGCCACACCAGCTGCTTTTCCTATTTTCAGCACTGTAGTTGGGTTATTTGAGCAGAGCAGTTGAGACAGGCAGGTCCCTAGGCTGGAGCCCAGCATTTCTGCAAGAAGATTAGCTCCTAAGTTAAGTTCATGGAGATGGAGAAGCACGAGAAAGGGTAAGTGCTGACTGCAGTCTAGAGTGAAGCTCTCAGCATTGCTGTCATGGCATGGCCTCACCCAAACTGTGTAAGCAAATACTGACACGACTGCCTCCTAAGTATTTAAACAAAACTGGGATTGCATTATTTGCACCAGGGGGTCACTAATGTGTTGTAGTTACAGTAGGGGTATGGCACGGACAGAAGCATCCCATCTCTCTGTCTCCCTCTGCATCACTTTGAAGGGTTTGTTCAACTGTACGTTTGGGAACTCTTGACACTTAAGGCAAAGGCAATACGTGTAGAAACTGAATCAACACACTCTAGCCAAGTCTGCAGCTTAGGTCAAAAGAACATGTGAAAACCTGATTCTAGGGCTTATAGTTTCTTAATAGACCTTGCTAATTATCAGCTGAATTTTTTAAAACTGGCAAAAAATCTGAAAACATTCTGTTCCTGATGGTGCAGTCCGTTGCAGCCCTTGGCAGTAGCATAACCTCAGGGCTAGGCTGCTGCACAGAGGTAGGACCGTGGGAGTCCAGAAGTGGCTTGGTCTTTTCTTTCTTCAGTACTCACCCTTCCAACGACCAGCCAGCATGCACTGTGCACTCCCTGACAGCCCAGGACTCCCTATGTTGTTAGTCAAGGTGATGCTCTCACACAAGAGGACAAAACACAGAAGAAAAAGTAGAAAACAAACAGTAGTACCACAGAGGAGGAAAAGTGCTGAAATGCAGAAATGGAAAGACTTGGAGGCCCAATTGGTGAAGTAAAACTAAACCGGCGTTTGGATTCAAAAGCTGATTATGAGCTTGGTGATAATGAGATAAAAGCCGATAATAGCTCTAGAAAAGACTGGTCATGGTTCATGTCAAGCAGGTAGGAATTATCATAGAATCATACAATTATTTTGGTTGCAAAAGATGTTTAGCATCATTGAGTCCAACTGTAAACTTAACACTGCCAAGTCCACCAGTACAGTTCATTTTCTTCCCATAACTGTACTTTCTCAACTTCCTTAATTTCAAATAAAATTCACATATTTATTTTTTTTTTTTTTATAATCCCTGTCTCTCAGGCATCTCTCCTTAGTGTCCGGGACTTTATTTTCTAGCATCTGGACTTCCTTTCAGGGTCATAGTTCTTTTAAAACCTGGGGTTTTGTAGCAAACACACAGCATTGCTGTCAGCCAAATGCTTACAGCCAATTTATTATGTGTTTTATGTTTCTTAGCGAATAAGAGAGACGGAGATGCAGTGGCTGGTTCAAGTACCAGGCCCTTTAGCATCCCTGGCACTGACTGAAAGAGCACATCTGCTCAACCCAGTGCAGCAAACACCAGGAGATGATGCCTAGCACTCCCATAAGACCAATCCCTGATGTTGAAGGGAGAGAAAAGAAGCCCAATGAGCCCCAGGATTGTGATGGGCAGCCCCAGGGCACTGGCCTGTCCAAGGAGGCACCTTTTCCTGAGGGAGAACATGCTCCATCCTGCCCAGAGGCTCCTGCAGTTGGGCAGTGACCCCTCTCTTCCCAACTGCTCTCTGAAATGCAAATTTTATTAAAATAATGTCATTACATATAGAAATACATTTCAATTAGGCATATGAGGAGTAGTATTTTAGTAACTATCTGTAAACTATGGGTGCAAAAATTTAACTTGTCATGAATTATGGGTAGGGCATTCTGTTGGTACACCAGGAGGTTAAAGATTCTTTATCAAGCATAAGAGAAGACATAGGTCTGTAAGAAACTAGCAAGTTTAAAATGGCTATTTTTATTTTAATTAAAAAGCTTATTTTCTTTTCCATCAGTTGATGTGGGTTCAATATTTGGAAATCTGAAATTGGAGAGTTTGAGGGGGGTGTTATTATTTCTGCTCTTTCCTTAAAATAGTAAAATTATGCAAGATGCATTTTTTTTTTCAGAAAGCCTCTTCTGCTCCAGAATGTGCAAACTGAAAACTGAATTGCATGTTTAGCTGCCAACAAGGAAAAGCCCCCCAAAATTGCCAAAAAATCCTACCCCTGCTTCTCATTCGAGAAGGTATAATAATCATGTGCTTCATGTGGGAGTTGCAAGGCTTAGGAGCAAACAAAAGTTTTGTTTCTTAAAGTTGATACCCCCTCACTGCAGTATTGAGGACACTGGCCTGCACCTTACACTCAGATGTTGCTTAATACCATCTTGTCACAGCCAAAATGGAAACTGTTCATAACATTTTAAAAACAGACAATTTTTTTCTTTTTATGTTTATGAGTAAAAGCACAAAGATGTTTGTATTGATGACCGCTATGAATCCTTGGGATCTCCTAGCAGTGGTCTTCCTCAGGAGACACCCATCTCATCGAGAATGTTGTTGGAAAAGACTGAGAAACAGCTCTTGGTGAGAGAGAGGAATGACTAAAGATCTGTATCATTTCCTCTCATTATTTATACAGGGTGGGATCCAATCAGCTTTAGCTCATGTCCCCAGACATAGATCCAGTCTGCCTGCTTTCCCAGACTCCTAGTGTGGTGGCACCTCCTTTCATGAGTTTCTTCTCTCTTTGGTTTGAAAGTTCTCGGTCTGTATGCTCCTATGTGCCAAGTGCTCTCAGGCTGTCAGTGTGAGGCAGGCACAGATAGCTATGCTCCAACCAGCCCACCAGAAAAGCATAAAAGCTAGTTGCTAATAACGTTTATTTGTTCATATTTGCATGCCTGCTTTCAGAAAGTTAGCAGAGTGCCTGATCTTGAAGGGAGTGATAATCTCCAGAACACCCAGCTGTTGGCACAGGGCTGAGCTGGCACTGAAGGGTTATGTTTCGGTTTGCTTTTAGGATTAAACTTGAAAAATCTTGGCAGCTCCCTCTCCTATTCATTGCTAGCTATGCCGCAGATGAAAAGGACCTACATAAGTGTTGTAGGAAGAAAGCAGAAAATCAGAAATTTCAAGTTAATGAGCAACTAGAAACATTAGTCTGGTTTTGGACTCCTCAATTTTATCTATATTCACCTCTTACATGTGCCTGGGACCATTCTGTGGTCTCCAGGCCAACTGGCATGGTGAAGCCCACGTCCTTACTCTTAAGTCTCTTAGAGTCACAGGCAGTGTGGCAATAGCCAAGTTACTGGGAATGGTTCTTGGCTCATACTAATTTTCAAACCATGCCCAGAAATTATTTTGGAAGAGTGATAGTTTGCCTAGGCCAAAGCCATCACAGGCATAATTCTAATAATTAAATGGGCTAGATGATCGAGTTTCAGGCCTGAGAACATTCCCTGGCACTGATTTATCTACACTTCTATCGATGCAGCCATGGAAGCTAAGACCAAATAAATACTGTAATTGGAAAAAAAAAGCCTTCACTATATAATTATCTCAATAAATTATTAGCATGTTTTGTGTCTGTAAAGTATAGCATATATTTCAGTCAATATGGTTTATGCTATATCTCAGTTTTCAGAAAGTTGATTTACACATAAAGGAGACAGAATTTTCGTTATGTTATCCAAAATGTATGTGTTCTCCAAGGAAACAAAAACTGGTGTAGAAGAATCTACTTTCTATAGCTCAGTTAAAAGCCATACAACCTCCTCCCCCACAGACGTATCAAATCCACCAACGATACTGTACTAAGAATACTTTCCTTACCCAAATAATGTATTACAGGGCTCCCACCATCAAAGAGAATGTGGGGTTTTTATTGTATGCTCTTAAAAGAAAGCAACCAACCAAACCAAAACCCTCTATATTTGGGCCAAATCTTCTCTTTCTTGGCGTAAGACCTTCCCTCTTAGCTGTCTGTTTATCACTCACAGGTTCTAATACACATGCAGGCAAAATATTAAAATAAAAAATGTGCAAAACCAGGGAGAGCTATAGTTTGCTCAGTAGGGTTCAAGGCTGAACAGTTCTGATCTGCCTGAAATTAAAGAGAATTACTGGGTGTCCAGATTTTTTTTGACACTTCTGAAAATTTTCTAAACTTAGACTGCTTGCAGTCCGACTATATCTGCCCATTATACAGAAACAAACTCATACATAATTAGCTAAGAAATCAGCTTTTCCAGTGTTCAGAAAGACGGAATGAACCCATTTTTCCCTTACATCAATAAATAAATAAAATCATGCAACTACATTTTTATACAGATTTCTTTCTCTCTTGCCACCCTACTGGTGTTTGTCCTCTGCCTGTATCAGCAGAGCTCTAACAGATCTTTCCCACCCACCCATTTTCAGTTAAAGTTACTCAAAGAAGCAGAAAAGGGGAATGCATTATTTATTATATAGTAATATGTAAACATTACACATTAGTGGAAGGTGTTGCATAGCTCCGTTCCAATAAAAGTCGTCAAGGAAGTTCCTGCTATCAAAAGATATCAAATTGGTTAAACAGAATATTGTTGCTATATACTTTAAAGCAGCTGTTAATAGATGAAATATATATATACTTACATATATAGTATGTAAAAGTAGCTCTGACTCTACCAGTACTGTTATAAGCAGTAAAATCAAGTAGAACCAAGGACTGGTCGGTATATTCATACACAGTCTACAGTGAACACTATAAAAATGACAAGTATTTTATGAGCATTCCGTCAGGAATACTTTTATAGCTTTGAAGTATGTCTCATTTGCCGTTGTTATTAGAGAGGCCAATGAAATCCAGTGGATGCTAATGCATTGTGACATACTGTTGGATAATTTTGAAACACTTCTTAATGTCTATGTAGTGTTTTATTCATATAAATGCCTTAGCAGACAGGCAGACCACAGCACCTTGGTAGCATGAAAATCTAATTCAAATGGCAGTTTTTACCAATGCATCCCTAGTACTTTTAAGTAGACTTAAAAGCTCCATGCTTTAGGTGTTGAGTTCTGTGGCTGTCTGGATAAAGTTAATATTATCTAATCTTTTTTATTTTTATACACTCAGTCGTCATTCATTTATTTTGATTTGGGGTTGCCAGGCTGATTGCATATACAAATGCATTGAGAAGAACAGACGGAATGCAGAAAGCTGGCTTTATTGGTGCAGCAGGCTTGCTTTTCAAAATTCGGTGCATGAAGGAAAGTACTCATTTGCCATGATTGTGCATGCAAATGTATTAACTGTATTTGCAGTGGTTGTTTCCATGTCACATCTCTGACCTTTTTGCTGCACAGAAATATGAAGTAGATAAGAGTTGGTATGGATTAATCAGTCACCTCTCTGTCCCAGGGAACAGTGCTGCTTCCCGTGACAAGCACACTCGTGCTAAAAGACCACACCAATAAAAGGACCGATTTCTTTTTTAAGAGGAAGTGTATAAGGTAGGAAAGCTGTGAGAGCCAGGGGATCAGTGCCAAAGTGAGAGTCTTCTTGTAATTGATGGAGGCAGATTAGATAGCTCTCTCGCTGCCTTTAGCAAGATAGAAAGTGGTCTGAGGGGAGGATCTTAGCATTCAGGGCCAAACACAGACTCCTGGTGTGATGTGGTAGCGTCACTCATCAGCAACCTGTTGTGAGAACATGCGTGCCAAGCAGGTAAGATCAGGGAGCATCTGTCTCCAGGTGCTAAGGTATATGTACTGAATTCACAACCTATGGTGCTTTGAGAGAACTTATTACTGTACTCATACCCTGAGGTAGGCTCCGACCCTCTTCACAAAGCCAGAGAGTTGAGAGTTGCTGAGGCAACTACAGAGGCACCAGGGCTTGTGAGTGCAAGGCTTCTTCCAGTTGTCTGAAGAAGCCTCATGTACTTTTTCCTGATCAGGCAGTATGTAGCAGACACCCACCACAACATTGCCTATTTCAGTCTGGCCTCTAATACTGATGGATCTCAGCTGGCTCCTCATCTGTCCCTAGGCAGAGCTGTATGTAATCTTGCTGCTTTCTCTCATAAAAAGCAACTCCCCCTTTCCACCATCCTGCATGTCCTTCTGAAAAAGCCTGTGTCCATCCATGACAGCGCTCTAGTCCTGTGAGCTATCTTACCGTGTCTCTGTGATCCCACTGAGATCATTGCTCTGTGACTGCACACAAACCTCAAACTGTTTGTTCTCTATGCTCTGTGTGTTTGTGTACAGACACTTCAAAAGGTGCTAAGCATCCCAGAAGAGGGGTGACAACTTTCCTTGTGTTGTCCTATGGGTGCTTCCTTATTAAGTGCATTCACTTAAGTGGGCCCTATTTAGCCCTGTTATGTTGATTATGAGATTTCTCTTTTCCCCATCACCCTGTTCACTTGTTTCATTGGTCCACTGTTTCCTCACTTGATTGTTGGTCCTCACCTCCCTCCCCTGTTGCTCCTAATTTAAAGCTGGTTGACTAGACTGACAAAAATGCTTTTGCCCCGATTAGTTAGGTGGATCCCATCTCTTCCAAGAGGTCCTTGATCATGAAAGATTCTCTCATGGTCATAAAAGCCAAAGTTCCATTCCCAACACCAGATGTACAGCAGTTGTTGACCTGCTGGATCCATCCAGTCCTCCTCAAGCCATTTCTCCTCACCAGCAGGGTTGAGAACACCACTTGGGCTCCATGGCCTTGACCATCACCCCCTCCCAGGATCTTCCAGGATCAAACTGAACCTTGCTATTGCTGTGAATATGATGGCCAGCAGTTTTTCATGGCTAAAGACTAATGCTTTCCCAGGCCTATGGAAGAATGTTGTCCTAGTTCACGAAACGGCATGCCGTTTGTGTGGTATTTGCTCTTCCTCTAGAGAAAAAGAATTACTGAAGCATTTCTTCTTACACTTGTGTGATATAAATAAATACTTTTGGACGCAGGAAGCTAACCTTTCTCTAACCCTTAGGAGTTGTCCAAATTTCCTTGGGTTTGCCAGAGCAATCAAAAAAGCAAACAAGCTGATGGATGAGCTTTATTCATTGACCTGTCTGCATTCCTGCCTAGCTCTGCCTTTTTGTTGATTATATATTTTGGGTCAGCAGATTTGTATAGTTCACACTTCATTATCCAACACGCATGGAACACTCAGAAGGGATCTTAATCAGTACAGATCTTCATGCAATTTCTGGGTTATTCCTGAGTGGGTCACAAAGCTTTAAAATGCAGTAAAAGTTAATCAGCACAGATTTCTGCTAACAATTTACGTAGTCCTTTGCTTGTAAATTACCATGGAAAGAGAAGATGGCATATAATAGGTTTCCATCTTCTCTCTTGGAAGTGGTATGACTGACATATTGGAGATTACCTGAGTGCTTTTGAAGTCACAGATCATGACCTAGGACTAGATAAGTGACAGAAAGTTGAAAAAGACTTTTTTTCTTGCCAACATAAGTCATTCCCATACTTTGTTTTGGGATAGACGTCTGATCATAGAGAACTCTTCGGTCATCAAAACCTCCCTAGGCAAATATGGTGTAGTTCTGAAACTGGCTGAGGTGTGCACCCTCTAGCCTTCAAGTGGCCATTCACCAAGTTTGGAAACACACACCTTCCATCTCGCCAAGAATATTTCATTGTGTTTTTCCTTTATATCACTTATGGGAACCGTTACAAGCAAAATATGAAATATGAGCAGTGAATGCATATTTTGCAATAAGCATGGGAAAATAAGGCAAAATCAAACTTGGTGCAAATTACTGGCCCTTTATAACTTCATTTCTTCATTATTCTTTGTTTTGGTTTGGGGGTTTGAAGTGTGAGTAGTAAGTGGAATGCTTGTAGTATTAACTATTTTAATTTGTTTTCACTATGGATACTGTTGAAATCCTTTAAAAAAGAAAGTCCCGTATCTTGAAGGCAAATAGCAAAGTAATTCTTTGTGCTAGGTGAGAAACTACCAGGAAAAAGAGTGAGTGGATCGTTCTCAAAAAGCAGTAGTATTTAACATCAGGGAAGGAAGGGTTTAAATGCTAGGGGTGATGTAAGCTTAAAAGAGGTGACTGATACAGAGAAAAATACACATAGTTTAGTGGCAGAGTGAGGAAGGAAAATGTAACTCTGAGGAGAGCTATTCTGGAAAGCAAGCCAGTCCGGGGGTGTGTGAGCCACTTACCCAAGTGACTGCATTGGCTTCAGCTCCACAGAGCTGTAAGCATCTGCCATGGGTACATGAGACATGGTGCCTTCACACTTCCTCCAAACCGAGTACTTTTTTGACTATTTTTCTCTTTACAGGAACCCAGACCTTTGTATAACAAAAGGTGCCAGTTTTATTCAAGTGGAATAGGATTCCTATATGATGCCTACCAGACAGAGGTAAACAAACTCACCTCATCACATTTGTTTCTGCTGTGCTTTGAGGGGGTGGGGAGGAAGGAGGTGCTTGAGGGTATTTCTGTGCAAGTAGGTAACAAACTGGTAGAAACCCTACTGTTTTTTCTCACACAAGTGACTCCCTGCTTGTCCAAGCCTCTGGCGATTGCAAATCCTTACAACCAGTGAGGTTTTGAGTCATCATCAGTGTTTCTATCCAGTACATTACTCGGAGACTGGAATGATTCCTAGTCCATCTATACTGTATAATAGCTGTCTGGGATGTATTTGTCACACTGGCATCTTTCTCTAAGGAGTTTTTGTAGACTTCAAGGGGAATAGGGAATACCTAAATGAATCCCGTTTTATTGTCCAGAAGACTTCAAGTCTTCTCTCTATTTATCCAGCACAGGCCAAGAATGTCAGTGGTTTGAATGCAGCTTTTTTATTATCTCACTGACATTAACATGGTCGGAAAAGTGCCCATATCCAAATGGCTAGCCTCCTGAGAAGTCCAGATTTAGTTTGTCTTCCTATTTTTCATTTTATTATTGTGGTAAATTGGTGGGAGTGAAAAGAAAATCAAGCAGGGCAGGACTGAGAACAGCTAAACAGTGGTATAACTTACAAGAAGCCAGATGTCCTTCATCACCATTCCTCCCATGGCTAAGAAAAAGTGTATGGGGAATGTTACTGTTAATAATTCTAGACAGCTTAGCAAAGTGTATTACCAGGTTAAGCAGCTAATACTCCCTTAAATCTTGCTGCTAGGGCACCTCGTTGTTGATTCCAGAAAATGTATGACAAAAATATGTCATGACCCCCTTGCCAATAGGCCTACCCAGACAAACTTGCCTATAAATTTTTCTCCATCTTCTTCTAAAGTGCGCATGCACACTCAGACACAGACATGGCCCAAGAAATGTTTTTAATTCTTCTAATAAACATGTGGCTGGTGTCACACTGACCACAGCTCCTGCCAGGTGACCCCAGTCTCAGGCTTCTTGACAGACAGATTTCCCTGGCTCTGCAGATTCTGCAAATGTCTAAAGAGCGCCTTGCTCTATTCTGGCAAAAAACCCACCACATATCTGTTATAAGTGTAGTTTGTAATAACATTCTTGTCTGGTTTTCCACTGATGTAGTGTCAGCATGTGCTAATTCAGAACTAATGATCCGTGGCATTTGAACTTGGCTTTTGTTTTTCCAAAGCTAGTGAGCAGGGGACGGGCCCTGCATGCCAGGTGAACACCTAACTAGGAAGGCAGACTGCTTGCTGGGTGCATGTTTCCCTTTGGTTCCTGTCTCGAGCTGTGAGTGGTCTCCAGCTCATGTAGTTTGCCTGTGTCGGTTCTTCTCTTTGCTCAAAGCAGAAAGAATTTGATTTTCTTGCAGTTACCCTGAGGTGAGAACATCTCTTCAGTTTGTGCGGAGGGGACAGACGGGCACAAAGAGCCAAAACATTAAAAAAATAAATGTCTGATCACTAAAATGAAATAATAGGCCTGGACCTGCAGAATACCCACAAATGGCCTGTTTTCACCACCCTTGCTCACACCACACAAGTAATTTGTTTATTTTGGTTTATTCACTGTTCTCCTAAAAAGGAGTGTCTTGCTCTTTCCATGTTTTAAAAATGCAGTGATAAAAATAGACAGCTACAGTAATTCCCTTAGCCAGTAATTTAATGTCTTGTAGCCTAGGAGCAGCTAAAACCATGTTTAAGATCTTGCTGATCTCCCTCTTTTGTATTTCTAACCTTCTGCATTAAAAAAAAAAAAAAGCAAACTGACCTTATTGACTCTTGGAGAGGGGAAAATTACTTTTATTTCCTATAAGAAGTGTCCCCAAAGCCATGCATCGGAATGACCCACCTTTTTAGCAGCCCACTCCATCTTACGAAGCCTTCCAATGGGTAATGGGAAAAGCGTATTTTAACTGTGCAGGTCCTAGGCCATTTTGACCACATAGAGGGGGTCAAAACCAAACTTTTAAGCTCCATTTTGCACCAAAGCACTAGGGCATCCCAACAAAACTACTGTGTTAGCAGACACATTGGCACACTCTGCTCCAGGACTGGTTTTCAACCTGCTTTGAGAAGTAGACAGGTATGATGTTTCAGTCACTTCCAAGTTGGATCTTGATTAAGCCGATGCAGTCGTTGATGGTAGCATGCTCCTCTTCTGCAGTAAATCGCAGCTTAGGCTGAGGACATCTGCAGCTGAAAGTGACTTCAGGCCAACAAATGTGAAATTCCAGTGAGTTCAGACACAACAGAACTAGGTGATGAAACAAGGTCCTATCTCAGGGGAAGATATTCTTGTGACAAGTGGCAGCTCCACTTCCAGATTGAAAGATTCTAGACTGAGACTAACCTAACTTCCATTTTGGATTAGAAGAGCTGATTTGTATGAGACACTAACCACAGGTATAGCCTTGTCCTGGACAGCAAAGCAATCTCAAGGTATCATTTTACCTTCCTTTTAACTTTGTCACCCAACTTCCACTGCTCAACATAATCCTGCTAAGGACAAGTGCGGCAAGTCTGAGACCAGTTGCAAGATGAACTTTCTCTGCTGCTGAGTGTCTGTGTTTAAGGCTTTCCTCTTTGCTGGGAACAAACACGTGAGGAGTACAGAGTCAGCAACAGTGGCAGTTTTCACACTAAAAAGAATGCAGAGATCAGGAACGCAGGAGCTGAAAAACATCTGGTTTAACATCTCCCATGGAGACTGTCCCACAGACTAACACATTCATGGCTAAGCAGACCTGTCTGACAGAAGCTTTTCAAAAGCAGGCATGTATTCCCAAGCATGATCCTCCTACTTCCCAAGCATGATCCTTCTACTTTGTCATTGTGCAGAATTTTCCATTCAATAATACATTTTATTTGCATTTTGCGAACAAAATACTTCTTAGTGGTTACAGTACATTTTTTTCTATCAAAATAGAAACTATAGAAAGAATGTATTTTTTGACCTGCTACTTTTAAAATCTGACATTTCTCCAGGATTTTAAAGCCAATAAGCTAAAAATCTCGGGAAAAAAGCACCTTATGTGTCAAATATTTCAATTGGTCTGTAGTGCGCAATAGAAGTGATTAATGCTTACCACACAGTTAAGGAGTCACTAAAATGATTTCTTGTCTGGATGGAGAGTGGCTTATGTGGGCCTACCTTTATTGTTTTAACATCTGTGCATCCCTGCAATTCCTGCACATGCGAATAAACCTTTTCAGTTTTCCACTCAAGAGCCTCTGGTAAACGGTACTTACTTGCTGGAGTGCTTTTTTTGGATTTGCTGGATTGCTTTTTTTAAGCTGTTTTGTTTGTAGGTTCGGAGATTATTCTTCTCATTGTTCCTAATTATTTTCTTCTTCAGGAGAGTGTAACTGAAAGGAGAGAGCTCCCATTTATTGGAAGCTGTTCGGATAAATTGGCTTCTTCGCCCATTTCCCCACTGTAATGGAGTGGTATTCTTACCCACTTCAATGGCTTGCTGTTGTGTATCTCTCAAGACCCATGGTCCCTGCATCATGGCTCTAGGGATCTGCATCTCACAGCTGCAAACTCTGGGTCTTAGCAAAATAGCACCAGTGCAGCAAAATGCTTAAAAACTCTTGGCAGCCCTGGCTGCAGCTCAGTGCTAGGGGCTCTGAGCTCCATCGTGCAAATACCCCGAGACTCGGGGGCTGATGTCCTGAATAAAACTCCTGGGAGCTCAGGGATGTCCTTCTGCCCTGCAGTTGTGGATTTTGGAATCTCAGGATCTTTCTGCGCCACAGGTAATACAATCTGGCACTGCAGTAGCTACTTCTTTGTGGTCAGTAGGATGATTCACACAGCAGTGAAACACTGACAATGGAAGTCAGTCTCTTCTTTTTTTGGCAGGTGACATGTTATAACTTAAACAGCAAGTGCCAGCTGAAAGTAAAGAGTAACACGTGCTATTGCTGTGACCTGTACAACTGTGAGAAGTAAGTACCTGTGTGTAGTCAATGGTCTCTAAGAAATCCTTGGTTGGTTGTCCCTCCTCTTGAATGATGGTGGGGTGGGGGGGGCTGGCTTAGGCCTGGAGAAGCAACACAAGGGGCTTGTATGCTGAGCAGTCCAGTTCCTCTGCAGCTGAAGTCCTGATGCCAGCAGAGAAGAGGTCAGGGGTTGCATATGGGTATTGGCTTTATTTCCATTTCTTTTTCTTTAAATATGCCCATGAGCTCTTTGTTATGTGATTGAAATCGAGCACTCAGTCATAACCCTGTAAACGTTTACTGTTGATCTTGCAATGCAATTTTCCCATTATATTTAATGAATCCTTTTTTTTTTCTTCCCAAACTGAGGGAAAAAAAATAATAGGAACATAGGTGCCCATAAGCAGAGATCATGTTGTAGGCATATGCAGAGCTCTGTTGTTAGCAACAGCCCCTGTAGGCACAGGATTCTGCTAAATTGTCATAGGACAGATACAGAGGGTCTTGTGAGTGTTTTCTGAAGCTGTACATTTGACTTCATCATTACCAAAGCATGAAGATAAGAGAGCAGATGTCTGGATATGCTTATGAAAATCAGCTAAAGGTTAGCACAGGGTTGCCTGCAGCAATTTAACAGGTGGTTGGGAAGACCACATCACAGCATATTCCAAGGTTTTATAATGTGGAAGACAGATGAAATGAACTCGCACAACTGACCGATCACGTGGCACACGGAGATTTCAACTGCAAGCAATATCATGTCTTTCCACGTACAAGAAACTCTCTGGACACTTCAGCATCATCTTACCATACACCCTCATGCAGCCTGTGCAATCTTCTGCAGTTCCTCCACAGTCACTCTTCTTTCTTTCCTTCTATGTGTTTCTCATCATTCTTCCTTCTTACATATCCTGTTTTGTTTTAGTTTTGTGTCCTTTTCACACGCTGGCAGCCCTGAATAACCTCAGTCCTCTCTATAAGCTTTGCTAGTGTGCTGCCTGACATACATAAACATTTTAGGTGTAGGGGAACAAGGCTGGCACAATGAGGCTTCTACACAAGGCTTCTGCCTAAAAGACTAGTTCTTGCCCAGATCCTGATGCAACTAGAGAAGCAATAAATTTGGGACTAGAGGGAAATGATCTATGCATGTGTATTTCTCTTGCATATGAGAGACACAAAATGAGTGCAGGTCTACGGAGTGGATTAAAGTCCCCTATGAATGTTAGCCTCTTCTGCTTGCTCAAGAAGTGTTGAATCTGGACATGATGGAGGTATGCAAAACAAATTATATGGGAAAGGTAGAGTATGCACAACTGTGGTGCCTCTTCTGTGATAGACAAATGATGGAGCATCATAGTTGCAATGCAATAAGTTTACACTGAGAATGATTTCTTCCATTGTACACAACTAATGGCTGCAGGTTGACACTGAGTCAAACAACCCAATCCAATACAGAAAAGAACAAGGGCCTTAAAGGGGTGAAAGCTTTCAGAGTTATCAAATAAAGTGACTGAAACTGTTGCTTAAAGCATAAGGTAACAACAAGGAGAGATCAGGTAATACTCCCACTCACGATGGAGATCCTCTGTGCCATTTTCTAAGACACTGGGTTTGTCTGAAACATGTGGGACTGATCCACGATATAATTAAACGTGTGCTCTGCTATTGTCAGCAATCCACACTGGGCAGCAAGATCTTATGGCACTGGCATGGACAAATCCAGAGTAAAGAAGCAGTTTTGCTGCTCTACAGACTTGGCAGTTCCAGTTCACAGGATGGCTAGAGAGAAGTAGGAGGAGATGCAGTCACACAGAGTGAATTGGCGTCAGCCAGGCAATAGACTGGTGCACAGGCATGACTGCAAGTCAGATTTCCTCAGCCTCATGGCAGCTGAAGCCTATACTTAGGTTTATTTAGTTAAGCAATGTCTGGGCTCCTGACAGGGCCCAAGTGAACTCAACAGTAGTGGATCTGCAGTGCCAGAACCATGCCCCACAAGTGATTGGACATTTCCAGGAATTACTGTGTTTGGCTTGGTTCTGATCAGAAATGTTGTGGGTTTCTCCATGCTGCTACCTTCCTCTGCAGAGCTTCCCCTAACCACCATCTCTGCAGCTGCCCCGTGTGCTGGGGATGGGGGAACAGAAGAGTGAGCACCATAAGCTGAGTGCAAAAGCAGACTTGGCATGTAAAAAATCTTTCCGACTCAAATAGCTGCTCTAGGAGCTCATTAGCAGGCTAGCGTTAGGGCAGGTACTGGAAAGAACTGCAGGAAACTGCGGTTTCAAATTTTGCAGTAGGATATTTCTGACTTTCGGCAAGACATCGAGGATTGCCTTCACAACATGGCTCATTTAAAATAACCAGAAATGTAAACAAACAAAAATTTCTGGAGTGTACAATCCAAAGCATAAAGGCACATATTTAAACTGTACTGTGTTGCAGCTGTTAATTTGGAACCTCAGACAACATAAACAAATGTAGCCAGCTGGCAAAATCTTCCTTTCTGTGGTTGAATTAATGCTTAAGCAACTTGCCTTCCCCAGTTTCAGAGATGCCAGCAGATTTCCAGGTGAGCTGGGGGGTTGGGGAGGGAAAGCAGTGCTAAGCATGCTGTAGCTGGTAGCTAAATGACAAGGGCAGCATCCATGTGTCAGGGCCGTGCCTGTGTTCAGAGACCCTCAGCAAAAAAACCCAACCATCCAGTCCCTGCTGGTGCACCACACTGATCAGCCAAACTAGGGCTGGTATTAGTTGGACCACTTTTTTAATGCTGGCATTAGGAGAGCCAGTTTTTGTCTACACTAGAGCTTTCTCCTGTTCACCTGAGCAGTGTTTGGTGGGAGCATAGATGAAGTACTTTGCCAAAGAGGAAAGTAAGCAGGAGGGACTCAGATCCTGTGGTGCTCTGTGTTATATGCAGGACCATTCCCACAGCAGTGACGTTGTCTGCATTCCCTTTCAGTTCAGAGCAGTCTTCCAGCTACTACGAATTTCTCGGCGTCAGCAGCTGTCAGGACGTGGTTCACCTGTATAGGCTGCTGTGGTCCTCCACAGTCCTCAACATCATCGGGTTGTTTCTGGGGATTATTACGGCAGCCATTCTTGGGGCGTTTAAAGACATGGTAAGGCTCACAGTCTTTTACTTTGTGTGAGGACTTCTGTGCTTCTTGGTGTTATCAAGTGGGTTAAAACCAAGGAAGCGTAAGTGTACGAAGGATGCTCTTTAAATATGTTTCCTGTGTGATCTGGGAGTCTGGAGTCACATCTTTAAGCTAAGCTGTTGCCAGCTGCTCACAGCTAAGTAGGTCAAGCCTGGGCAATACATGAATGGAAAGGAAAAAAACAGGTGTCTGTGTGAACAGGTGCTGGAAATTAATTTAGTGGCCTCTTTTTATTTTTTTTCTCCTTTTTTCTTCTAATTCATCACTAATTTGTCACTGATTCGAACATGTGGGCCAGCACAGAGTTCAAGGATGCTAGTTTGCAGCTAATGTGTAAAACTCAAGTCCTATCTGTGATGCAGTGCCTAACAACCAACCAAGTGGCTCATTGTTTACTAGGCACTCAGAAGAGTAGATGGTCCCAGCCCAAAGAGCTTCCAAACTGAATGGGATGAGGCATGGGGATGGAGGTGAAATGCAGGAGAAGAAGGGAGGTGTGATATGATAGCAGCACAGGTCATCTTAGATCCATGATGTCTCTGGTGGCTATTCCAGAGGAGAAAAGTAAATATAAAGACAGATGAAAGGAAATAAGAGAGAGATGGAGCAGGGGGAAAAAAGCAAGAGAGCTGGGTGAGATGTACACTGAGGGGTGGGACAGACTAGGGGGAAAGGGCTGCTCATATCTGGCAGCCAGTGAGCCAAGGACCCAGTCAGACTGGAGGCCATCCAGACCCTGCTCTGACCACACAGTGTCCCTTAGCAAGCATGTCCAGGCTATCTACAACATGTGTCGGGTGCTTAAAACCATGCAACAGGGCAGGGCCACATAAATTATTGGAAATTCACCTTTGTTAAGAGTTGCAAAACTTTTGCTGGAACTATTCCCCTCTCTAGCTTAAGGCAAACAAGCACACTTCACATGTAAGAAATGTGCAGTTGAGCCGTTCTTTATGTGAGGCGGCTCTTAAGGGGTTGATAACAACTTGCAGTCAGCCAGTAGAGCCGTGGCTGCCTGACAAGAGAGAGTAAAAGCAGCTTTCCCTGCTTAATTCATCCCCTCCCTGTGAGAGGAGCAATGGCAGAAAGGCAGCAGAAACAACTACAGCAGGAAATGAGGGGAAGAGCAGCTACATGAGGAACGGAAGGCAGGCATCATCTCCCGTAAATCTATGGTAGAACACTTCAGCTTTCCAGTGCTGCAAAGTATTTTCCCCTGCCTGGCAGAAGGGTGTGAGTGCCTCCACCGAGGGCAATTTTGGGAGTTGCTGGTGCTGCTCTGAGGTGGGGAATGGTGCAGAGAGCTACCTCATCTGTCTCACACACCCAGGCTTACATGGGATTTGGTCTGATGCTGCATAGCATGGTGAGCTCCAACCCAGGCACACCTCTGTGCTGCATGGGGGCCATCGCTGCATTGATTGTGCAGGACACCAAACTGACGAGATGTTCCTGGGACCACTGGGGTCTCCATGACCTGGCATGTTCCCCGTGCTGGGAGGCAAAGCCTGGGTCAAACTCTGGGTCCTCTGACCAGGTGACGTAAAGCTGTGCAAGGAAATGGCAGCAGCAGTGGATGTGCAGCTCCTTCACCTGGGGCTCAGCCGGTGCGAGTCTGTCGGGGGTCCAGCTGAAAACCCCATCTGAACAAGCTCTGTGGAGGGATAGTAAAAAAAAAAACCTTACTATCTTAAGGGAAAGATGAGTTTGTTACCTCAGCACAGGAGCTATGCTATGCTTGTGAATGTGTTGCTAAAGCAGCAATCCAAAATGCAATGGCTGCTTCCTGCTCCTTGTGCTGCCTGTGCTTTTTCAGGATCCTTTTGAGTGATGGACCAGAGCTGTTTTGCTGATCTGCTGCTTGCTTTTAGTTAGGAAAAGAATAACTCCTGGAGGAAGACGAGGGCTAAGAAAACATTAAGCAGAAGAGGGAGAGAAAGGGGTATGGGACTGAAATAAGAAAAAAAACTCTTCAAAATGTGTGGGAGAAGAATTTTCTTTCTTTCAGGATGTCACCTTCCCACAGAAATGCTCGCTGGCATTTCGCAGGGAGAGCTGCAAATCCCGCTGAAACGCCTCAGGGCATTGCTCCGAGGTTGACTTCCAGAAAACACAGGGCCAGGCTGACTAGTCAAACAGAAAACATCGTGTTTATCTCTGGGGAACACTGGCAGCCAAAACATGTTACAACGGGGAGCGTTTGCAAAATAGTGCTGTGTCCTTTAAACCCATCACATTTCCTGGACAGGAAAAAAAAAAAAAAAGAAAAAAAAAGAAGCGTTGTTTTGCTTGTTGTGGGTTTTCTTTCTTGTGACAAATTCCCTGCAGACCCTGATGTGCTCCCCGTGGTTTTGCTGCCTGCCAGAGGGCTGTGCTGGCTCAGTAGGAAACTTTTCCTCCTCTCCTGACCCCCAAGGTGTTGGATCTCAGTGGCCCCTGTGTCACCCATGGGGCTGTCCTCTGTGATCTGTTGGGTGCTGGGGAGCCGCAGTCCTCACGACAGCACCCTCCTTTTCAAATCTATCGTGTTCTTCGATATAGGACACTGGCTAGATGATTACCTTAAAGTCAACTTTAACAAAAAGCAGGTTAAGATACTATGTAAATAGAAGTGTGTACTCGGAGTATCCAAAATGGTAAAAAAACCCTGACTATTTCTCACAGAAGACAGAGGTAAAGAAATGCAAGGTAAACTTCACTTGCTGGTACTAAGAGTTAATCTAGAAACTCCCTTCCCTGCCCCAGTATTCATCTGATGACTTGTAGATGTTTTCCTGACACACCTTGCCAAGGAATCTGCCTGCCCCGAGTTCAGGGTTGAATTAGTAAGAAATACGGCTGGTCCTGTGGAGAGGTTGCTGGCTTCCTTTTTTTTTTTTTTTTAATTAGTCTCTTTCTTCGAGTCCTCAAGAGAACCTGAACAGATTAAATCCTATTCCCTTATCCCCTCTCCTCTTCCCTCACCCTGCTCTGAAATGGAAAACAAAATGAACCCCTCATTACTGAACTGCTTGCCAGTGCGTTCATGAACTAGCACTTGTGCAATGGAAGGTGCAGTCTGATGTTAAAAGTAGTCGTAGCTCAAGAATAAAGGCTTTGGCAGGTCTGTGTCGGATCAGCCAGCTCACCTGCCTTGCTTTGCAGCCACAGAGCACAGAGCACAGCTCACAGTGAGCAGCAGGTGGGGGGTGGCCAGGCAGCCCCTCCAGCCTCCCCCTGGCTTCTCCACCCTCCCATGGCATTGGCAGCTCCCCCTGGCCAGTTTACAGCTCCTTATCTTTTAGACTTGGGTGGCATTTCAGTTTAAAGTCTCCACCTACCCTTGTATTTTATTTGATTACTTTTAACATAGTGTCATTGCTGGAATATTTGATAGAAGCATCTAACCAGCTTCAGTACCCACTCGGTGGCTCGAGGCTGAGACCAGATAGCCTGATAATAAGGTGCTTTGATCAGTAGATTTGGGGTAGATGACTCTCCAAACCTGTCTTCTTGGACTGTTGTGCTGTTCCTCCTTAGCGATTTTTTTTTTTTTTTAATGTGGTTGGACTCGATGATCTCAGAGGTCCCTTCCAACCACTAAGATTCTGTGTGTGATTCTGTGTGTGTGACTGAAGAGCATTGCTGCTACAAACAGGGAGAACAGAAGAGGACTGAGAGAGGTTCCTGTGTGAAGGACAGCAGTACCCCAAGGGACCCACTCCAGAGAGCTGGTGACAGATGCAGAACAGGCAACGTTCCACGTTGGGCAAAACAAGCGTTTCTTGCTGCATTTGCATCCATGGCCAGAAGGATCTGACTGTGTGAGGGCCTCCCTCTTCCAAGGAAGAGCACACTCTGGGCCATCTCACTGGCACCAAACTTTTTGGTCAGAGGCAAGCTCATTAGCTGCTTTGCTACTCCTGTCTGAAAAGTAGTGTCTCTCTGATTCTCGCCACCATATCAGCCCAGCGAGGTGGGTAGAAAGGAGATAGTCAGAGGAGGGTACCTTGACGATGAGAAGCTTGCCTTCTCCCATGAGAAGGGTGCCCTGCTTCTGAGCCCAGCATTTTGCTGCACCAGCTCCCGGCGTCCTGAGTTTCTCCAGAGAGCTAAGGCCTGGATTTTCAGGTAGCCTCGTGTGGTGTATCAGTGACGTAGGCAATGTTTTCCATGTACAGACACAATTAACGTACCTCTTTCTCAATCACAGAAGGATCTCACACTATCTCCAGAGGATGCAGTGGTTTATGTCTCTCACTGATAAATCTGAAAGGAAATGCCAACACACAAAAAAAATAATATTCTGGCTGCTGCTTTCTGCATTTGTCTGGCAACCTCCATATTCTGTTATTTCAGTAAAAAGAAATGCTCTAATGTAGAGGAATCTGCTAATAAAAACAAAGGAGAGAAAAGAAACCACTAGATTTGTCTTGCTTTGTACAGCAGAGGGACATGAAAATCTTTCACAGAGCTCTGCTGTCCTTCACAAATGGTTACACCAGCCCCCTCTCACATTCAGCTTTTGCTCTTTTCTTTTCCTACCCCAGTTGTATCAGATCGTTTAATATGAACTATTAGTTGTTCCTGCAAACCTTATCTCAGCTTAAGGGACATGCCAATAAAGCCACGGGATATGAGAAAGGATTTTATGCAGTGGGAATGAGACATGCACGTGGGGGGTGGTATTTGGGCAGCCAGCAGCAAACTCCATCTCACAAGCGAGAGGGAGCTGTGCAAGAGGAGTGAGAGGTCTGGAAAGGGAGATCTTTGTAGATCTGTGTAGGAAAGCAGAGTGAAGAGACATGAGGGCATCAGGTAGTTGCTATTGGAAAGAGTCTGCAGCAAATTGTGAAGGACTGGGTGTTTGGTGCTGGGGTGAGTAGGAAGAGGCAGTCAGAGCTGTATGCTGTCCTCTTCAGGGTGTCTCGGGTCTGGAGTCCTGCCAGAGCTTCTGTAACTGGTACTAGGGAAGCACCAGCAGTCTTTTTCCAAGGGAAGGTGATTAAAATAGCTGTGTATGTCTGCTGAGAAAATTCATTCCAGATACACCCTCTCATTCTGTCTGCTCCTTGTTTGTTTTGTAGTACCAGTATTGTGCTGGAAAATAGAAACTTGTTAAATTGTCTAGCTGCTT
Organism: Gallinago undulata; assembly: GCA_026546715.1. Classification (NCBI taxonomy): domain Eukaryota; kingdom Metazoa; phylum Chordata; class Aves; order Charadriiformes; family Scolopacidae; genus Gallinago; species Gallinago undulata. The sequence continues at coordinate 143,673,765 of JAOTQQ010000001.1, read as the reverse complement.
GTGTTAGGACCAGTTCCTGCTCCAGCCCCCTCTGCACTGGGCTGATTTATTGTTGTCTTCTGTGCTCAACAGGTACCTCTGTCCCAAATTGCTTTCAGTGCTGCTCCTCCTCCTCAGATCCTGTACAACCCTGCCCAGCAGATCCTGACGTACGCTGGCTTCTGCCCTTCTGCAGCCATTTCTACCTACCCATCCTACCCATTACCTCTGCAGGTAAAGTGCAAAACGGCGACCCTTCTTTCTCCATCAAAAAAGCAAAAGCTGCTACTGGGTGCAAACTCTGCAGTGGTAGATTAGTGGTAGACCTCTGCAGTGGTCCTGGGGGGTTTGAAACGAAGCAAGGAAGTTGGATCTCAACACACAGGCACATCTCTGGGACGACTTAGTCTGGGCCCAGCTCTCAGGTCTGTTCTCAGGTCTCAGGCTTTCTCTGGTTGTCCTTTGGCCTCTTGTCTGCTGACCGGGAATCCCAATGTGGGATCAGAGCTGCCCTACAGTAGTCATGAAGGTGAATGCAGCCCCTATGTTGGGCAAGATAAAGTAGCAACAGAGACATCGGGGAAGGAAGTATCTGATACACACAGGATTTGGCAGAAAAGTGTACACATCTTACCCCACCTTACTCTTAATATGGAAATAAGTAGATTTGGACTCATCAGATGAAAAGGAGACAGGAAAGGGGAGGAAATAAGAGGTCTGTGAAACTGAGTGGTATGGCAAGGATAGTGGATGGCTGTTAGTGATAACTCGTAATCACACAAAGTTTTGGTTGTCCCAGCTATTAGGTGGCAAGATAAGCCAGAAATAGGAAGTGTTTTTACACACCAGAGAAGATTCAAATGCCACAGGATATTGTGGAAGAGTATAAATGAGGGGTTAGGAACACCAGCTGCTCTTAAATACAGGGATTCAGGTGTCACTCGCAACCCAGCAAGTCCCCAGATGGCTGCCTGCCACAAGAACCAGCGGGGGCTTATCAGAAGATGAAGCTCTTTTTCTTTGAGCTTTCTATAAGCATCTGCTACAGGCCACCACTGAGAGACAGGTACAGAGCTGCTGTGGCAGTTGGTGGAGGTTGGTGAGCCATACTGACCAGAGGCAGTTGGCCTGAAGACAGGAGGGGAAGCTGCCAGAGATGCAGCTTTCTCCCCTTGTGGGAGGGACACACCATGAGCTGAGTCAACACTGCTTTGCCTCCTTCAGAAGGATGAAGTGCCAGTCGTGCTCCAAACCTGCGCTGCCTCCAGCCCAGAGCTGGCCTGGAAAAGGCAGGGAGTGGTGCTGAGGATGGTGTTTGCTTTTTTTCTTTTTTTTTCCCCCAGAATGAGGTGAAGAATGTAGGGTGAGCTGGTAAATAACTGCATGTACCGAGGCCCTGCAGCAATCATAGGAGTTTTTAGATTTTTGAAAGCACAGTAAGACTATTTTGTTCTGTCCAATGGCTTGTTATACTTTGGCTGTGTAGTGTTAGACCAGTGGGTACCACAAGTTTTGCAATGCTTCTTACTTGAAAACACTGCAAGTTTAGCATGAACTAGCTGTGGACCAGCTCCCCACAGCCTCTTGGACTACATCTGTTCAAGGCCAATACGCTACCAGGCACAAGTACTAGGACATGATGATCATCATGAATCAGTGAATTGTTAGCATGCTCCTGGTATGGGTTTAGCCCAGACCCCCTCCCAACAACAAGAAAAGTAGACCATTCCTGGTATGTAGCGTGCATACAGTCACACTGGTTTGGTGGTAAAGAGTTCAGCTGTAGGGATGTGCTATATGCTGTGCTAGTTGGCTTCACAGCCAGAGAACAGTCCTTGGCACGTCTTACTTATTAACATAAATGGGGCCAGGCGCTTTTGGAGACCACGGGTTGAGAGTGAAAAAAGAGCACACTCGGAGATCTTTTTTTGTTTGCTTTCAGCTGAAAAACTGTGCTGTTCTGCAGAGTTCAGTTAGCACGTATCCAAGAGTAGAGAGAGAAGGGGATAAAAAGACTAAAGAAAGAAATTAAACTGAAGAGATGCATGTAAGTAATCATGAGGATCAATTGTAACCGTTCAGTCCTATGTCCACTGAGAAACAGAAATATATCATATTGACCCCAAATTCTTAACCGCATTCCAAAATAAACACAGCTTTTCCTAGATTTCTGCTTTTTCTAAGTGTGTTCATTTGTCTTCTCTCCCCTTTGTAACATTCAGAGGTAGACATGTTCCCAAGCCACGAGAGGATAGCAAGAAGCACTGGGCTCCACAAGGGAAAGTGCTTAATCCTTTTCCTGGAAAAAAATATTTAAAAAAAGGCAAGCTGCCTTCCTGCATGTATGAGCTCATTATGTTGTAGTTTGGAGGGTAGTAATTTCTGCATTGGTATATGAGTTAAAAAAATCACCTGAGTTGATGAGTGTGTCGACAGAGAGAGTGATTATCTCAGGCTAAAAATATATGATGTGTGATAGGAATGTACCCTTTCCACTGACCAGGGGTGGGATTCAATTGCTGCATGTCACTGTGCTGTGTGCTTAGATGTCTATGTTCTTGAGCCTTCAACTGGGACATCATCAGATTGGATACTAGGGAAAATGTTTACTCTGAAAGGGTTATTAAGCCTTGGAATGGGCTGCCCAGGGAAGTGGTTGAGGCACCATCCTTGGAGGTATTTAAAAGATGAGTTGACATAGTGACACGGTGACATGGTTTAGTGATGTTTTTTATCAGAGTTAGGTTGATGGTTTGACTTGATGATCTTAAAGGTCCCTTCCAACCTAGACAATTCTATGATTCTATGATTCTATCAAAATCTGAGGGTGAATCCTGTATCCTAGGGGCACAGTTCTGTTGCATCTGAGGTGGCCTAATGTTTGGAAGACATCCATACAGGGCTGGTTGATGTGAGCCAAGGTCTATGTGAGACTCACACGTATTTCTGGAGCAGCTGGCCGAGGGTGCCCTTGGGCATCTCAAAAGGCGTAGCTTTTTTGCTTACATGTCCAGCAAGATCCACATAAGGGCCTCAGGACACAACTCTTCTCAGTGTTCCCTTTGGCTCGCCGACGCTTTGGCTAAATACTGCTCCTAAGCCCCTGCTTTTCACATTGCTCTGCACTTGCCCCCAGCTGGGGCAGGCTCACACATGTGCTGGTTCAGTACAGTGACAGGAGCAAAACCTTCTTCAGCTAAGAGTTAGGGGAGAAAAAAAAAAATGAATTGATGCCAGTTAATAAAGTAAAGTTAGCAATCAATCACTAACTAATAACTCTAGTTTGAACTCTCACCTCAGCCAGAGGAAATCCACACCTTATTTCACTCTCCTAGGAACATATCCCACCTTGGGTTAGTGGCACGCAACACACCTGGCCTAAGCACTGCCCTGGCTTGCATGGAGTAAAGCTCCATTAGCTCAAAGGCTATGAACCCAAGTTCACCTGTGGCTCCCACCATTGAACAGATTAATTCCTAGTCCTCTGCTGAATCTGGAATCTCGTTGAATTACTGCATGCTGGAGGGGCAAACAAAGTCTTAAAAAAAAAAAAGTCACAACCTGAGTAAATGCTCCTCAGCTCACCTCATGCTTCCAAGTCCACAAGAAGAAATCAGCCAAATGCAAAAAAGAAAGGCTGATAACAGGAATGCATTTTGACAAGGTTGTAACCAGCATTTCTTTTGTTCACTGTGGCGTGTGCTAACAAAATCATTCATCCCTTACTGGTACAGTTCAGTCACAACTAGTGTTGGTAACAGGCTTGCCAACTGGTCAGGTAAATGATTAGCTGTACAGTGACTGGTGGTGATGACAGCAGTAAGGGTTGTGCCAGTCATTCCTGCCAGAGCAGAACTCATCACAGAAGCAATTCCAGGCAGACAGATGGAAACGGTGGCTACAGTTTGAGGGGAGAGGGAAGCAACAACTCCAAAATAAATAAGAAATCCCAAACCCAAGAACTACGTTTGGAGCTGATCTAGCTAGGAGGTCTGTCAATATGCCTGCAGAGCTAAAGGGCATAATCAACCTTCTTGCCAGGACATGCCCATTCTCACTAAGTCACCCTGTGGTACAAATGCAGCACAACATGCTCCTCGCCATAGGGGTTTGACCCACGGCAGCAGCCCCTGCTGGCCTGGAGCTCCATGGAGAAGCAAGGCACCATGGCGTGGAGTCTGCCAGCCCTGGACAGCTCTGAGATGACATTGTCCAAGTGCCAGCCCTGGGCAGCTTTCTAGATAGTAACTATTATTTTTTTTACCAGCAGGGAACAACGTTTACTTGCCCAGATTTTTCATTTCCCTTGAAAAAAGCCCATGATTGCTATTTTTTGTTGTTGTTTTGGTTTTTCAATTCCAGGCGCTTTAGGCCTGAACCTGAGGAAAGTTGAGCACAACTCTTCTGCTGAAGCCCATGGACTGGCATGTGCTGGCATATGAGGGGAGGAGTGAAATCCTGACCCCCTTGAAATCAATGACAAAACTTGGTTTAAAGCAGTGGCAGGATTTTATCCAGAATATTAGTCTCTACATGCATTCCTTTGTTTTAACAAACCTTGTTTGTGCCTGAACATGGGCTGCTTCCCAAGCTCTATCAATTTTTCATGCCCCTTTCACCCAAAGCCCCATTATAGCTGAGGCAACCAAAGTGAAAGACTGGCAGGGAGACACATGCTTACCTGTAAAATTTTCTCTTAAGACGACTCTGCATTTGGCACAGGGATAAGACCTTGCATGTATGCATGTGTTATAACTGAGGTTAATTACAACTGAGATAATTTAAATTTCACGGTGATGCCTGGAAATACACAGCTACACGTAGCCTAATGAGCCTGTCAGGTGCAGTGCCTCACCCAGGAAGCCAGAGCATCTTTTCCTGCAGAAACTCCTGTTCTGCTCTATTGCCTAGCTCTATGCGCAACGTCTATTAAAAATGACTTGGGTTACAGATGGGATCCGACTTGTTTCACTAGACACCATCGTTGCTATACTTCAGCAGGTGCTTTAAAATTAAAGTGAGTGTTGTGCTGCAATGAATGAGAAATTTAATCATGGGGTTTATTATATAACAGTTACATGACAAGCACTTCATGCAGAGCTGCAAACGTGGTTGTAATCCTTTACTGAAGAAAGTAATTTTTTTTTGTCTATATACAGCCTGCCAGCAATTTCCCAGGAACATCATCTACTGACATTTCTTTATCAGAAGAAACTCAGCCTCCATCTCAGTCCAGCTCCAGCTATGCTCTTCCCCCCAATGCTCCAGCCCTCTATACTCCGACTTACTTCTTGCCTGGAGAAAAGCCTCCACCATATGCACCATAGAACAAAGAATTTTAGGTAGCTTGCAGGCTTTTATTTTGTTTTTAAGAAACCTTTGGAAACTGTGCTGTGCAGGCACTAGACCTCCCATGAACTTACCACAGAATGTCTCATGGCCACTCTGCTTTTACCCGCAGCTCACTGTGAGCAGAGTAGAACCCTGGAAACCTTAGGGCAGAGACATCACCACTGGGGTGACCAGTTCCCACCCAGTTTGCCTGCAGTCAAATGCAGTGTTGCTTTCTGGTGACCATGAGAGCTTCTTGGTACACTGTAAAATGAATTTTCTTCAAGAGGAGAAATGAAGAAAACACCCTGGATACACGTTCTGCTTTCATAAACCAATATAGAGGGGTTGTAGCCTGTGTTGTCCAAGTGGGTAGTTGGGAGCTCTCTGAGTAAATCATTGTGGATAGAAAGAGACCAGGTGTTTGTTTGCTTGTACTATTTATTTAATAACCCTTTTTGGTGAAAGTGTTGTACCAATAAATAAAGTGTGGCAATTATTTTACAATAAAATTGACTGTGTATATTTATACTGTACCTAAGGCTGAGGCAACAGTTTTAAATTGGAAGAGGGGAGATTTAGATTGGATATTAGAAAGAAATTCTTTACAGTGAGGGTGGTGAGGTACTGGAACAGGTTGGCCAGGGAAGTCGTGGATGCCCCATCCCTGGAGGTGTTCAAGGCCAGGCTGGATGGGGCTTTGAGCAACCTGCTCTAG
>JAOTQQ010000001.1:143626279-143667637 GCA_026546715.1 Gallinago undulata | reverse complement strand
TCCCTGCCCATGGCAGGGGGGTTGGAACTCGATGATCTTTAAGGTCCCTTCCAACCCAAACCATTCTATGATTCTATATTTATAAGGACAGGAAAACCAAAGAACAGAGGAAAAAGTACCCTACCAAGTAGTTCCCTCTTTCAATTTTCAAACAGAAAGGCTAATTTTATTGGGACTATTTTATCCTAACTTTGTGCCAGTCTAGTCTGTGTAGTGAAATGTCATGTCAGTGTGCTGAAGATGCAATTTCCAGACAGGTATTTTAAGCTGCACTTCAGTGTTCAAGTTAATGCCTTTCTAGTCAAAAGAGGACCACAACCCAAACCACTCAATGTTAAATCTTGATTACTTATTTTTAAACTGATTAAGACCTGATTCAAGTATTTTACAATGACTGAAACAGAGTGGGAAGAGGATCAGAATTCCTTCTTTGTATTTTTTTTCTTATTTTATTTTCTCCTATTGTATAGAGACAAGCTGGCAAGGCTAAGCAACAATACCTGTAGCAGTACCACTGACAGGAACAAAGTCTTGTCCCTGTTGTGTCCACCCTGCTATCTCTCTGTGCATCACATCAGCTGGGATCTCTCAGCACAGGGCTACCATATTTCAGGGCAGGAGTGGCTACACCAGCATGAAAACCCATTGGACTCCTGCATCCCTTCCCTGCATTCTGCTCCTGCAGGAAGGGTGGTGCTGCTGCTGTTTGCTCTATAGATCTTGTAATCCAGACAGCAACGAAGCTATAGACATTTCCTGAAAGGCCAAGGAGTAAAGCAGGGAAAGGAAGGTATTTCTCATTAACTTTACAAGCAGCTGCTTCATATTATGAAAATATTCAAAACCCCTATGTAAACAAACCCAGCCTACTTCACAGTTTCCTTTGAAAGGATTTGACACCATCAGACCAGCTGAAAACAGAACAAGGAATGATCATCCTTTTACATAATACTTTCCACCTTTCAAGAAATTTCTGTTAATTCATATGTTATACCTCTGTGTATAAATAGCAGATTCAGTACTAATACACATAAGATGAGGTTAATGGACTGTAAAAGCCATATTTTGTTAAATTAAGAAGGTTTTTCAGAGATGCAAAGTTTTAGGCCAGTGATGTTATCATCAGTGACAAGGTGCCTCACATGTATTGTTGACAGGGCGAGTTATGTGAACCTGGTTGAGAGAAACAGCAGTCAGAGAAGAAACTATTATTTTTCTTTTAAACAATTCAACACATCCAAAATGCTTAGTTCTTGTGCAAATGCATGCTGTGAAGAGCACAATGACCCTGATCATTAAATGAGTGGAACTACACATTTATTTCTTTTTACTTATTATGAATACTACCAGGGGAACCACCTGGGTTCATTTTTGGGACTCAAAGCCTGGAACAGACTTGCACCCTTTGAGTTGAGCACGTAGACTCCTAACAGAACAAAAATGAAATCAGTATTTCTCCTGGATCAAAGCAAAATGACTGAGGAGGAGTGAAGGAAAGCTTATCACTTTTTTCCTCATTTCAATGGTATTTGGAAGTAGCTGCCTCTTCGTCCATTGTGGTACTGCTGTAGGGTATTAAAAACAATCCAGCTTGACACAAAAGACACCCACTTTCTGTAATTCTCCAGATTTAGAAAATCTGGCTTTCTCTTCTAAACCACATTTTGGGGTTGGGGGTGTTGTGGTCTATGCTAAATATCTTTGCACACATACACACATATGCACAGCCTGGGAGAAACTTGCTCTGAATTAGATTGGTTTAGAAAATGGATTTAAAGTCTTCTTTCACATCATATTAAGTCTGAAACTGCAGAGTACAATACTCTACCCCAGGATTCACGTTTCCAGGATCCAAAATAATTCTGGCCTCATAAATAGTACAACTTACTTACATTAACACAAAGGTCAGACATGTTTGTGATTCATTTATGTCACATGGTAGTTTTTTTGGGAACTACCACAGAAATTATGCAAAAATGCCAGACATAAGACTATTTTGCTAACATGTTTCCTTTGAAAAGAACAAAGTAAAACAGGGTTTGTTTCATCTACTTGGTTTAAAAAATAGTAGGTGTCTTCCAAGTTTGTACTGTTTTCATTAGAGCTACTCCAAGTTAAAAAGATGGGAGATGTATTTTGGTAAAGGACTAAAATATCCATGAAAAACACACAGAAAACAAAACACTGCAGTGTGGAAGTGCTATTAACCACAGTATCTTCAGGATTCCTGGCTCTCACTAGAGATACTAAGGTTTCTTGGGTTCTCCATCATATGACAAGTTGATCCAGAGTCATCAACTCTAACAGAAAGCACTCTCTGGAATAAGGTTTCCCTTGATCAATAAAAAATAAAAACATACAACTATTTTGAGTTTTTCTAGTCATGTACATTCCACCAATAAGTTATAACTGTCTAGTGAGCAATACCCTTTCAAGGTTGCATCTGGTCACACCTGAGTGTAAAGAGTCCCTTGAATGGCCCTTCTGTAAGTATAAATGAGTAGGTTTGTTAAAAGTGACAGATTTCTGGTCTTTTCTGCCCTACTGCGTTACTGCTGAGTGATCTGGCCATGATACAGAGCTATGATATCATGCTGCATAATGGCTAATTAAGTACCTTCCTCTTCTCTGCTAAATAAAGCAGGGATCCTTACTAGGAAATATGTTTGGGATGGTCTTCCCCCTCTTTCATCCTTTCCTCTGGGACAGTTACATTTCCACAGCTTGGTCAGAGATATTGTCACACGTGTGGATTATCCAGCTAATCTGTCATCTCCGCATTTGACTAGGCAAAACATGGCATAGAATGACCAGGAACAATTTATAGAAGACCTTGTAGAATTAGACCTTTTCCGCATAAACCCTCTGAACCTTAGCCACCCACTATTCGGATTTCCACCACAGCATATACCTGTCTTTTTCAGTTCATTAATCTGATGCAAGACAAGGACCAAATAAAACAAGATTTAAGTGACTCAGAGCAGGCTAGGCAAAGCCCACCCCAACTCCACAAGGACAGCCTGAAAGCTGGATGCACTTTATGGCTTTACAGCCTCTCCTGAGTAAACCCCCACGCATATTCTCACCACACTGCAACTCGGCCTGGCTAACGCTCACACTCTCAAGCCTCTCTGCTCCCACTAAGCTCACAGTGAATGAGCCAACCTAAAAAATCAAAGAAGCAAAAATATGTCATTATCAGATAATACACCCCAATTCTTGACACCTCATCATTTTTTCAGCAGTTACTGACATTAAAACCACATGACATTAAACTTCTTGAATCTTTTAATTGTTTCCTGCTGACCCAACTCTGTTTTCCCTTTTCTGTTGACCAACAGTTTTTCTAAAGGTCACAACTGAGTCTTCTATCTGTGATACTAGAAAAAGAAACTCTAGCAATAAGAATAGCGGCAACCATTTGCTGTCCAGCCCAGAAGATATATAATATTGACACAAGTACATAAAACCCCCTTCCTCCAAAAAAAAACCCAAAACAAATACGCAAAAAAAATCCCGCACTAGTGTAATCTCCACATCGAGCACATCCTGAGTCATTATCTCCGAATAACAGAATACAGAATAATCTCAGTACAGGTGAATTAAAAACTTGTATGTAAATATTTTATTCTCTCATATTTTGCAAATCAGAAAGCAGTGTTTGGTAATAAAAAATAATACAGACATTATTTTTCTTCCAGTCCACACTCATATATTACCAGGTTTTCCACATTACAGATAAAATTGTCTCATACACTAAAGACAACATTCACCTTCTGTATATTCTGTACTTTTGGCTTATTTATTATTAGTCTTCTGAACTATTTACAAATATATTACAACCTTTAAACCTTAAAGCAAAGGAGTATTTCAATAATCAATCTGACATAAGGATCAGTAGCTCCTACATAACTTCAGTGTTTAAGAGAAACTATACACGCAGTGCGGGAGGTCTGAATAATTTATATCTTAAAAAAAAAAAAAAAGAAAAGCATTGAAAGTTTCTGAATACAAAACTTTCACATTGCAGTGGTACCTACTGACCCGCCTCGACTGGAGGACAGGAATGTGAGGTGATGTCACTGTGCTTGTAGAGAGCCTCGTCTAAGTCCAGTGCCTTGTTGCTCAGCTTGATTGTCATGCAGCCATGGTAGGACGCAGTGACAGGAGTGGAAGTCACAGGAACATCTAAGTGAAAGGGGAGACAAACATCTCTGATGAGCAGTTTTGAATGAATACCTGCCCTACCTATGCTCAGGTGAGCATCACTTCAGTGAATTCAAACTCTCTTCCATACTGGGATTTCTACCTCTCCCTTGCTCTCCCGCCAGAAGGTAAGGAAACAATCCCAGAGGCGGGGAAAACACTGCTCTTTTGCACAAAAGCTCTTCTCCCAGGCTGAACCCTTCCACAGCTGCTCTGTGTCTCTGCCATCTTCAGTACCAATGAAACTACATGCTGCTCTGAGTCAAGGCTCAGAGGCTTTGCTCCAATTGCACACTGTGTTCACACTGGTTTCCACCTCAATGTTTCCCTCCTCCTCCATCTCTGGACCCTCTAACTTTGTCTTTAGTGGAGTTGCTATACCTTCCTCTAACACTCTCCCTCTTCCTCTTCAAAGTATCTGCTGAAAGATTATCGGAAGAAGTTCATGACAGGAAAGCTCCTCCTACACACAGCCTCTACCACTCGCTGCACTCATCTTTACTGTTCTATGATTATGTACAAGGAGGCTGCTGGCATTCATCAGAAAAGTGCTGGAATACATCAATTGAGTTGGTAAGACTAATGAGACTACATTTTTTTTTTAATGGAGATCCACTGGTGACAAACTTTTGATGAGTTTACCGAAGGCAGAAAACAAATAGCAAGGAAGAAGGCACTAAGTACAATCCAACAGACTAAATAAAATCAGTCAATGTTATTACCAACTTCTGTAACATCCTATACAAACTGACATTAAATAAACAAAAATACCTGCATGTAATAAAGCAATAACATGAAAATTTACGTGAGCTGTGTCCTCTACCCTTCCCCAGAGGTTATTAGTTTATTTACAATCCAAAGCCAACCCAATCAAGCTGGTTGTACAATGGAAAGCAATCAACGTCTCAAAGATTATTTAACTTCACAACTAATGCAGGTGGCTAAGTTAAACACTAATCTCTACACTGAAGCAAGGACAACTTGAACAATAGGTTGTCCTGTTGACCTGAGATTACATGTAATTCAAAGGTTTCTGCCTGGAGACATGCAGGGACAAATTTGAAGCTGATGTGATCAAACACAGCTCAGACTGAGGACAGACTCTGACTGAGTGAGAGAAATAATATTTGTGTGGGATCTGTAAGCCACAAAGAGATACTATAAATTTTTCAGCTTCCTGGCTGAAAAGTACCATTGCTCAGTAGTTGCTTAAACTAACCATTTTAGCTATTTCCTATTCTTCTTCATTTACCAAATTCTATCTGTGAAGTCTGCTTAAGAGAAGGGGGCATCTGTGTTGTAGTACCTCACATGAATGTAAATTAAGTTTTGACTCAAAAGAAGTTGACAGAAGTGTTAGCTTAATGGCTTGAACACTCATTCAAGGAATCGTGCAGATTGCTGTTACATGTGCCACAGGGCTGACTCAAAGACAGTGTGAGCTTTAAGATGGATTTGTAAGATACTATCAAAAATATTTTTTAAAAAATTCTTTGTGTTATAATTGCAAATCAGGTCAAATATTTAATTTTCTCTTATGATTAGAAATGGATCTGTCTGAAATGTGGTCCTGTAAAGACTTAAAAGCCTTGTTTAAAGGCTCCTTCACCTGGTGATGTACACACTGCCTGGAAAAACACCTATGCATTGTATAAATTACATAATTAAGGACTTACCAGAACTGAAAGTACCATGTTCCATCTTATCTCTAGAAACTCTAAATAATATTTCTTCCACATCTGCAATATTAGCTGTACTTAGGATGGGACATGCTACATATTTTGACTCAGAATTCTTTCTTTAATTTTGGCAAATGGAATAAAGGCATTAAGTGTGACCACTGTACTTTGTTTTTTCCACAGGGTATGGAGGCAGGGAAAAACTAAAAACGACGTAATGTTTTCAAAATCTGAATGAGCCAAACTCACATACATGTGACCATTTGGTATAGCTATTTAACCCTGAGTGATGAATCTGAGCAAAGTGCTGAAATGTTTATTCGTTTGGCAAATGGCAAGGTTTCTTGACACAAGTGCTGGGTTCCTCTCAACGGCAAAAGCAGACCACAGGCAGAAATTCCTGTTGCTAAGCACAACAGAATAAAGTTGGAGAGTCGCTGAACCTACAGAAGTCAGCTGGGTCTAAACAGTCACAGCTATGATATCTCACACTTAGTTCTACATAATTAAAAGCTGTGCTTCACCCAGCACAGATAGTCTCAGCAAATGACAGAGAACTTGGGATAGCTACAGAATGGGATTGTTTTCTGAGCTGTGAAAGTCTCTGCTGTGCATTTGAGAGCCCCCTGAAAGAAAGCAGGTGACATCTCTTTCTTTTGCAATGGCCAGCTCAGACAATTCAATCTGACACTGTAAAATGCAACATTTGGGGATTCAGCCTTGTTCCCATCAGTGTGCCAACGTCCCAGTGTGTGTGGCCTCCCCCTTTTACATGTCACTAGGAGCCATTTACATCATCAGCATAAATGCTCTGTAAACTCTTGCTCATGTTGGCAATGGTCACGCCGTGTGTCCTAGCACACATGGTACCTCAGCCACCCTGTTCCAGCTTGACTGCTTCACCACCTACCAAGCGGCCAACATTGCTGCCCCTCCCTTGCTTGGGCAAGTAAGGGCAAGATTTTGCTTAGCTGCTGGCAATAAAATAGGATGTACTGCTGTGCTTCAGAGAAATAAGCATTTCCTTAATTGCATTCCTCAGCAGTAGGGTCTGATAAACCAGTTCAGCCAGAACAAGAAACAAACCCCCAAACTTGGCCAAAATTCATGATTCAGATGAAAATTTGACCTTCCAGGTTCAGAAGGAGAAGGTTCAGAACAGAGGACTAAACTGACCTCCCACAAGAAGGTTGTGCTTCTGTTGTTGCTGAAAAGCCAGCGAAACTATAAATTGTGGCTGTGCCTGGGTTGTGCCATGAACACTCTCTGCCTGCGAGGAAATCTGTTAATCGTGGTGGGCTGTCATCAGGTCACAGAGAACATCAGCCGGGGGGGAATCACCACACTGGGCTTCCCAAGCATCAGTCAAAACAATGTGGGGCCACTGGTACTCCCCACAAGGAGCGCTCACACACTCTCACCTAATGAGCACTAATGAAGCACTGGGGGAGCCTGTGGTACAGCTCCTACGGATTTTACCAGGTTTAAGACTATGACCCTGCTTACAGCTGCCCTTCAGAAAAATCATTCCTATTGTTGACCCAGCAAAACGCCCTCCAGCTGTCCTCAGAAGGATGTGATTGTTCAAAAAGAAAATAATTGTCAAGCACACCCTCATTGCAGACAAAGCCTGCTGAAGCAGAAGCGGAGAAGGAGGCTCCCAGCTTGAATGAACAGAGACAATTTTCCTGACTGCCAGCTCAGCAAGTCTCTAGTCCAAGCTACAAAACTGGATGCTCACCTGGCAATCCTCCCACATATGTCTTCACTGTTGACTGCAAAGAGTTCTCCAAGATGGACAGACTGTCTTCTAACTCAGAGGAGCTTAGTTCACCCTCTCCAGCTATCCCATCTACCCTCAGGGATAAGTGATCCTTCTTGAGGAGGATGTCCACAGAGTGTTCCTTCTTATCACAGAGATTTATTGCCAGTCTGGACACAACTGTGTTCTCCAAAGCCACGATGATAAACTGGACAGCAGGAGAAAGAAGAAAAACGATGCGGTGAGCAGAAATATATCTAGCCATGTTTATCCAAGACCAGGATGACCCTTATTTACAAAGTTTTTGCAGAGTCACTTGAAAATTAGCTTTATTATGATTGCTGATCATGTTCTGAGCTCACTTGCATAGATGAAAAGCCAGGGAACCAGTGGGACTAATTATTAGCCGTAACCACTGTCTTTTCAGAGACAATTGTTAGTGGGTCTTACAGAGGTTGTTTTATTGCCCTGAAACCAAACAGACTACAGCTACTCTATTACAAATGGAAAGTTGGCTCATGGGTTTTAGTATAATTATTCTTGATTTACACTCATGCAATGCCAGAGTCTCGCCCTTTAGTATAAATACCATTAAATCAGTAGCTTTGGCATTCCATCATAACTGGCCTTTCACAGCACCTGGAGTGACACCTAAGCCTGTCTCTTGATGACCTTGGGCCTATTACTGATGAGCTCTAGAGAATGGAAATTCTTTGCTTATGATATTAAACAGCTTCTGTGTCAGAAAAAAAAAATAATAAAAAAATATGCCTGCATACGAGAGACCAGTTTCAGCTTTTACCTAGACAACATTTGCAAAGTAGTGTCTGACACGTACCCGTAAGAGGCAGAACTTTGGTGTCAGCCAAGCACCTCAGTCTCAGACCATGTTCTGCAAACAGGCCCACAGGCAGGAAACCTGACAACTTTCAGTTCCCAGGAAATAGCAAGGAACCTTCTCCAGAAAAATGCTTAAGTCTGTACCTGTTGTTTCAGTTTCTTTGTGGAGTGATAATCAATCAGAGAGAGAGACAGAGGGACAGATGCTTCTTCTGTAACTAGAGCGAACAACACACCAGTATCTGTCGCTGGTTGAATCGCAGCATTTACTTCTATCTCCCAGCTTGTCTTGCTTTCGTTTCCAGATGAAGGTTGCACTGCAGAAAAAGAAATGCGTAGCTTGACAAACACAGGACTATCAGGGTAGACTATGCAATTTCTGCCTGGAGAAGAGGATAGATGGATGAGCATATGGAGGGACTGCCACATTTCTTTTACTATTAAAAAAAAAATATATATCCAAATCACCTGAACATAAAATCAGAAAAGAAAATGCCATGTTTCCTCTTGTTACCTTCTGCATTCTGCCGCCTTTCAGAACGTCAAAGGACAAGGTTAAGCTTTTTCATCACAAAGAGAGATTCAAATTCCCATGACTGTCAATCCAACGCATTCAAAGAACTGCTGCAAATAGGGCACCGCTCTTGACTGTCCAAAAATCACTGAGAAATCTGAGTCCAAATCTGATGTGCAGGAAACATTTCTATGAAAGCCTGTGTTGAACTGAAAGCATGCTACACTGATCACCTACCTAATCACTTCCTGATCGCCTACCTCTCAGAAGCATGGGATGATTTATCTCGCCTGCTGAACTTCGAACTCTTTGACATCTTTCTTACTGACCCCGTGCCCTTGTAATTTCAAAAGTGATGCTGGGTACAAAGAAAGTTTTCCATCCTGCTTCTGCAACCTCCTTTCATAGAAGTATTAGCTTTGTTGTTCACCACATTTTAAGATACAATAAATAATCTCTTTATAAAGCAACATTACCAAGCCAAAAAAAAACCAAAAAACCAAACCCAAAACCAAAGGAGGATTATTGTTTGTAGAAAAAAAAAATATAAAAATGAAGGTGCTGAGGACTCATCTCAGCTGTGTGCTGTCATTTGCACTTCAGATGCTGCCTTGTCTCTATTTTGCAGCTTTTGAAACCATGTGGTAAACAAGATGACAGACACTTGATACTCCCTAATTTACAATGGCAGAGCAGAAAAATCCACATAATGATACACAAAAGGCTTCTGCAGAGGAGGAGTTGCACATGAAACTATAATAGATGGTTGGCATTTGTACAGGCTTAAAAATACTGACAGTTGATGGCACATATAAACAAACAGAGTAATCTAGAATAAAGGTGCACTCATGAGTATTAAATTAGTATGTCCAGGTTTGGTTCGAAACTTGTTATTACAATTTCATTCAGCTTGTATCAGAGATATGCTTAGTGTGTTTGTCCCAAGCGTAACAAATACCATCCAAGGATTAAAAGTGAATCTGATCTTGGACATCTTCATAGAATAGTCTAGGTTGGAAAGGATCTTTAAGATAATCAAATTTTGCTACACATGATATTTTTGGTCCATCATAAACTCAAGATACGGCACTATGGTATGCCTTTCTCCCTCTGTAGCAGAAAACAGCGGAGAGTGCTGGAACCATGTACGCTGCTGACAGAGGGAAGTGAAGCCCCTAATCCTGAGGATGAGTTGGAACCAGCCTGGATGTGAAATGGATTACTCAAGCTAATCCATCCTGGTCATATTCATGCTGGCTTTAACCATCATACATAGGCCTGCCTTTGCTGTTAGCCACAGGTTTAGCTATTCCTTTTCCATCCACAGCTGCCATCCTTTTCTGCATCAATCAACACCGAGCCTGGCATACACGCAAGCTTTAAACTGTCAAGTATGGTTAATGGCAGGACAACAGAAATAACAATAAAAAAGTACTTACCATAAGTAAAATTAAACACGGCAAAACCTCGACCGGGATAGAAAGACCCTCGTCCTGCTACAGAAAAACACTGCATCCTTTCATTCATTTTTATGGTCTCTTGGATAGTGGTGTCCTCCCCATTCAGCCAGTTCCATGCCCGCATGCAGCCATCCAGCCGAGGATTTATCTAGGAAGATAAAGCAGTATCTCATGCCTCAAAGTATTGCCCGGTGAAGAATAACTGATTTTGGGCGCAGAGGAATAATGCGTTATATTATGATACTGAACAGGAGAAATCATTTTGACGTGTTATGCACATGCAAACCAATTGGTGGCAACCCCGGTCCCGCACCCCCAAGCACGTGGTCAGTATTCCCCAGGAAGCTCCTCTTAGCTCAGCTTGTCTCCACAGGATGGAAGGGCAGTAGCTAATGCAGGTGCTGATTTGGTTTTATTGATTCTGCTAGCTGCTCCTACATGCTGCCCACGATTACTGTGATTTACTCCTTAAGCCCTGCAGCCGAAGCTTTGTAACTCCTGTAATCCTGCGCTGCGAATGCTGGAGGCTAACTTGTAGTTAAAAAACCCGATCCTCTGTGTCATTGCAAGCAGCCTTCACGAGGTTAGGCCTGATCCTGGTATGAGTTCTCGGGTTCTGGTTTACGGGAGGGGTGCCTGAGCCACAAGCTGGGCACACCACTTTGCACACACTTTATCCCCTCCAGCTTCTACTTATATCATCCCGTACCAACTCTCAGCAATAAAAGGTGACATGTAAAGAGAAGGCTCCTTGCAAAGCGTCTAAATCAGCACCTTCACCCCCAATTAATTGAAGCAGAGAGAGAATTAAGTGTCTGAGCCAGGATAAAAACCTCAGGATTTTTTGGCTCTCAATCCTATATTCAGACCACACCCCAAGCTTAATGTTTCAGGCAAGCAGTGGCCCTGAATGACTTCTTGTGAGGAACAGGAGCCTTCCTCAGCTGCTGCACTCCCAGTCACAGAGCCGCAAACTTGTCACCTCATTTAGAAATAAAGAGATGCCAATTTGGGTTTCAAGGTGCCAACTCTGTGTGTGGTGGACATTCAAAACAGCCTGAGCAGCAGCTATTCCAGAAACACAGCAATCACTCCATCTCACACAAGCAGTGCCTAACATTTTATTCATATGCCCTCTCTATTTGAATTAGGAGGAAATAAAGAAAAATAAGCTTCAGTTTTTCTTTGGTCTTACTAAACTGAAACAGCAAACGCAAGCAGCAAAACCATGATACAGGTAGACACAGTGCTTAGAGACATCGTTTAGTGATGGTTTTATCAGGGTTAGGTTGATGGTTGGACTAGATGATATTAAAGGTCCCTTCCAAGCTAGACAATTCTATGATTCTATGATTCTAATATATGTGAAGCACAAACTTTGGTCACAACACAGGAAGCGTCCCCGACACTGTTTCCAGACCTAGTGGGCACAATGGTACCCTCATACAGCGGTGTGTCTGTCCACTGACCCACCCGGGCCATTCCTGGTCTCCAAGCCAGCATGACCACTGTTATTTTTGTCACCTGCTCCAGTTCTGCTGTGTCTTAATTCTGCAGGACAAGGGTGGGATACAACCTCACCCAAACTTATCAATCAAAAAATCATCAGTCTCACCTTTGCTACTGCCTCTACAGTCAGTGAAGAGAAAGCTGTATCCAGAAGGTGTTAATTCCACCTGTTTCAGGGCAGGCTGAACTGCTCTCAGGAAGGACCTACATCACCCCAAGAGAAGATGAAATCAAGCCCTTCAGGCATGCAAAACAACGTGTGCAATAATGCTATACTTACCGGTAGAATAAGGTTCTTTGATTTGAATGGAATGCCTCCTACTGTCAAATTCAGCTGATACAGTCCTTTTTCTAGAGTAAAGAGGTCCCCCGAGACAGCTATTTTCATAACTGCATCCCTGTTGACCTTTATAATCAAACTTCTTTCGAGTTCTTCAACAGAGATCTGAAAAAGTAAAATTGCAAATAGAGCAAGTCAAGATAAAAATAACTTAGTATCACAGAATCACAGAATATTCATGGTTGGTATCTGCAGCCTCAACTAAAAGACAGACACCACTAGTGAAATCCCCAAAACAGAAATATTTTCTGTCCCCAAGCCTCTTTGTCCACCTTTTAAGTTCCATTCCACCTTGATAGGTAAATCTTTACTCTAGAAAGCAACCTGGGGTTACCCCTGTGGTGAAGACAGCCAGCTACTTTAAAGCACCCCCACAAAAATACAGGTGGATTAACTACATGACATTTGTAGGTTGCTCTATGCAAAATGTAAATGCATTAACAAGTTATTAATGAAAAACTTCCTATTGCAACTGCATGTGAAAGGAAAAACTGGAAAGATAGATCAGAAGATGTATTTTGTTGGACAGTGGCTGACACAGCAGGCTGCTGAAGAGCAGCATGGATTCTACATTTTGGAACCTGGGTCCTGCTACCAATGTGGGTGTTCTGTGGCCATAGCAGAAGACAACCCCTTTCTTCCTGCAGAAAAGAAAGGAATGCATTTCCTCTATTTCAGTATCTTCAACTCAGCACTCCCTCTTCCACTCCATGGCAGATACCCCACCTACCCGCTCTTCATCCATGTAGCTCTGTTCCCTGGGACACCCAGATGCTGTCATCATCAGTGAGCTATGTACAAAACCAAATCCCTATTTCAGCAGCTGTTTATAACTGTTCTCCCCTCTTCCGGCTAGCAGGGCAGGTCATGAGCATCTTTCCCTTTTCACTTCAAGAGTAGCTGCCCCAAAATTGTCTCCATCAGCCACGCTGAGCTCTTGCTCAGTGGCTGTAACATAAAGAGGACAAGAGAGTTGAGCAGGTTTATACCTGGACACTCCCTTTGGATTGCAGTCTTTAGTAATGAAGATTAAGTGAAATTGATAGTTGAAAAGATTATTCACAGACTATCAAGCTGCTTCTCCTGTGGGTTCCAGTACAGTCTGGCTTATATTGCTAGAACACTGTTTACACCTGGTGTGCTGCTCCATGCTGTGTCCTACAGGACGTGAATTTACCTGTCTGAAGCTTTCTTGTTTAAAGTGGCATCTACACCTCCTGACTGCATTCCATGGAGGCACACACGCCGATCTCAAAACAGGCTTTTTTGGGCATTGGCAGGCTGTAAAGTCCACTCAGTAGGTGGGAACATTAGCCCACGGGTCCTGGCAGCCACAGCCCAACTGGCTTAGCGACACTGGCCATCTAGCTAAAAACTCACTCAAGACACCTCAGCTTGGTGTCGTGGTCCCCTCTGCCCTAATGCACCGGGGTGCAGAGTGCCACAAGGAGCTGGCACAGTTGCTCTCCCCGCTCCTAGCACGGATTGTGGGCAGCCATGGAGCAAACAAGAATGGGGAAAGGCCAGCTCCAGCAATGCCTGTACTGTGCTTCCTCTGTGAAGAAATCCTGCAACTTGCAAGGCCGCCAAAATTCAGGGCCTTCTAAAATTTTATTAGACTGTATGGAAAGTAGTAACATAGAAATTTTAAAAATTAGTCTGAGTTCCTAGCTACTTCTCATCATTAATATGAACAAACCCAAACCAGTGGAAACTTCCACAGGAGAAGGAGTTAATCCCTGTGGAAGCTCTTAGGAAATTCCAGTTTAGGAAATTACATTCTGCCTACTTCACGCTGCCCTCTGGCAGTTTCAGCTGCGGTTCTTTATAGTCAAAGCTTAATTGCTGGTCCACCACCATCACCTACGAGCCAAATGGGGAAGCATTCCGCTAGTTAGCGGACTGCCCTAATTCCCTCCTTACAACTAGCTGCTGCCTGCCATAGCCTGCTCAGGGTCCATCAGGCGGGCAGTTCTCGTAGCTAAGGGTTCCCATGTGGTCTAGCCATAAAGGCAGTCAGCTTTGTGCTTGAATTCCTGCCCTGGATAACCCATAGCACAGGGCCAGCCTGTCTCCTCTTTGCTGAAAAGCAAGTAGACAACCCTGAAAAGGGACAGGACTACAGGCAGCCGCAGGGTTAAAGCCAAAGACACATCTGCTTGTGATTGCTTAACCTTCAGTTCTGACATTTAACAGTGCAGGTAGGCTGTTATTTTTGCTAACCATACTGTCCTCAGAGCAGTACTAAACTAAACACTGAAAATAAGGCAAAATGATGACTTTTTTTGGAAATGCAAAATAAACGGAAGGCAAGTGCCTTCTCTACTATCATCAGTTCATACACGCCACTTCATCAGGCTGGATTACACACAAATAACTATATTAGAAGTTTTTCCTGAGGCGTGCTTGTTTGTGTTTTCAATGCTGGGAATGATCACTTAAAAATAGATCAGGAGAGATCAGAGAAAATACCTAGGCAGAAATACTGGCCCCAACTTTTGAAAATGCCTTCATATTACCATAAAAGTATGCAGCTTTTGCTCAAGAGACCGTAAGTCATACACTGCTTGTGCTTTTTCTCATGTTTTGCTTTTAAATAGCCATTGTTTTTTCATCTGCTGAAAGTTAAATAGTAAAAGCACTATTTTCTCACAACCTCTCAAGTTCCAAACTCCACTGTTGTAGGTCTAACCAAAACTAAGAGCTTGATCCTGTGCATACTGAAGTCCAGAGTCAAGCTCCCCAACTGCTCCGAAGGTTGTTGGGGTTGTGCTTCCCGGAAGATGAGGTTGAAAAGTACACACAAGTCCATACTTCAAGTGAGATATGTGGCTACATGTTTTGTAAAAGGAGACAAGTAAAAAGGAATAACTCCTCCTCATTGGGATTACCCAAATTAAAAACCATGCCAGACAGAGGAAAAAGGAGAAATGAGGGTGGGGAGAAGATTTATAGTTTTATGGCTCCAACACACAGATTAAATGGCATTTAGAGACAGGGTTGGCCCTGGATGCCAGACAGAAGAGAACAAAGCACCTGTAGGGTGGAGGCAAAGGATAAGAAAGCAGAGCAGAGACAGGAGAAACCACCAGTACCCCAGTAATGCAGGCAGCATCCCAAATCTCAGAGGTGAGTCGACCATGAAGTCAAGAGACTACGGGCTCCTTCCTCCTGCTGCCATTCACCTGGGGGTAAATCCTTCTGCCTTTGGCCAGTATCAGGCACAGCATTAACAGTTTCACTTTGGGAGACAGTCACCAGACCT
This sequence comes from Gallinago undulata, assembly GCA_026546715.1. Taxonomy (NCBI): domain Eukaryota; kingdom Metazoa; phylum Chordata; class Aves; order Charadriiformes; family Scolopacidae; genus Gallinago; species Gallinago undulata. The sequence continues at coordinate 143,652,062 of JAOTQQ010000001.1, read as the reverse complement.
ATGGGCATCGACCTATTCCATGCAAGCACTCCTGCGCCAGCACTGTGATGCTCTCTGCCCTGCTCATGCCGTTCAATGTCTCTGGCAGCTGCCAGGCCCTGCTCAGACCATGCTCAGGACAGCACTGCTGGCTGCAGGGACACCTCTGCCCCCACTTCGGCATGGCTCCTGTCCACCTGCACTGCCCAGGGCACGTGCTGCTGTCACAGCACCCACAGCTCTGCCTGCATTGTCCCAAAATGCCCTGGGGAAGAGTTTTCAGAGGATTTATACAACGTGCAAAAAGAATGCACAAAGAGCACATTGCTGCAGCAACCCAACCAGACAACTTGTTGGTTATGATGGTACCTGGACATACAAGCCCTGACACTGCTGGCTGGCAGGAGACCAATAATTCTTGCCTAAAAATGATACTTACTATTACCATACTGACTTCTGTCCCTGCAGAAAGCAAACACAGCTTATGGGAAAGTCTGTAATTACTTCATAATGAGGTCTGGCACTTAACAAGTATGTTACTCTCCTGTGTTAAATGGTTTAACTTGATAACGACTGCTTTTTGTGACTCCCAAGTCACCCCGGTGCCATCAACTCTGCTTTTCACATCTTCTGTCCCCATCCTCCCTGTGCAGGCAATTACAATTAGAATCACAGAATCATATCGGTTGGAAAGACCTTTAAGATCATTGACTCCAACCATTAACCTATAACTGCCAAGTCCACCACCAAACCATGTCCCTAAGCACCACATCTACATGTCTTTTAAACACCTCCAGTAATGGTGACTCAACCATGTCCCTGAGCAGCCTGTTCCAATGTTTGACAACTCTGTTAGTGAAGAAATTTTTCCTAATATCCAATCTAAACCTCCCCTGGTGCAACTTGAGGCCATTTCCTCTTGTCCTATCACTTGTTACTTTGGAGAAGAGATTGACCTCCACCTCTCTACAACCTCCTTTCAGGTTGTAGTCAGCCACCATTTCTCTAGGTTAAACAGTCCCAGTTCCCTCAGCTGCTTCTCACCTGCTCACCTTTTTCTCTAGGATTTATGCCCTAGACCCCTCACCAGCTTTGTTGCCTTACAAGAAAGACATCGAAGTGCTGGAGCAACTCTATTTGGAATCTAGGATCGTTTCAGTGACAGTAAAGGAACTGAATTAAACATTACCTCATCTGCTCAGAAAATTACCAAATGTCAATAGTTGACAGTGAATGCACTCAAGGACTTCTTTATTCATTAAAAACAAAACATTTCCCACCTCGCTTTTTTCTTTAATGAATAATTCTGAATTTTTTTATACTAAAAAATTTAAACCAGAAAATTATTCACAGTTACCAGCATATATGTGAGTTAGCTGAGAACATCCCACCCACTCCCCAAGAGACACATTAACTTAAAAGTCAAAAGATCTAATTAAGACAAAATGAAAGGGGGGAAAAAGGCACAAGTGAGAAAATGCATATATGAATTGCTGATTTAGTGTAGAACGTACTACAGAATGCTTTTCCTGATCCTGTCACAAGTAGTAACACCCATGATGCTTCCTGAACCACCAGGAGATGTTCTGACAGTGTCAAGAACATCAGTCCTTACAAGCTCCAAGATGCAGTACATCGTCTTGTAAGATTATTAGTAATCAGAGATCCACTTAGTTTCCAATAGACTTCAATATCTTTACAAGGGAAATAGACTATTTTTTATATAAACAAGCCTGAGGAGTTTAAAAAAGGATACTGTAGCATCACAGATTTGTCAAGGGCTCAGACAATGAGCCCTGTGACTAAACAAACAAACAAATAGATGAGTAAATAAAAACAACCACACACACCATACAGCAAACAAACCACTCTGGAAAACTTCCTTAAGAAAACAGCTACTGAGTTCCTCTCCTCTTATTCCCTTCCAACCCTCACCCAGAAGGCATCTTCTCAAATTAACATGAAGTCACATTAGTGCTGCTGCATCTCAGAGCTACTGTGTCATCTCAGAGCCTCTGGTCAGGCTAGCGTTGTACAAATTAGTGACCCAGCCCAGTTTACAAGGGATATAAAGTATTATTCAATTTCTTAGGAAAAATACCCTATTCTCACCTTAGGATGTCTCATGTACCGGTGTGCATTGAATGGATAGGTTGGAAAAGCATCTTCTCAAAGATACAAAGAATACACAAAGTCGAGCTGCACGTGACAGCGCCCACCAGGAGCAAGCCAAGACAGGGTAAGACCCCAGCAGTGGTCTGGACTCACCGTTTGCCACATGCCATGGTTGATGAGGGGTCCGCTGCTGGTCACGCGGCCAATCCCGTTGTATTTCAGCTGCAGCTCTAGCCGTCCTTTGCGCAAAGCCAAGACTACCCATGTGCTGTCTTGATGGCCTCCAGCAAAGAAAAGGATACCTTCAGGATCAAAGGTTCTAAAGTCGAACTCAGCCACAAGTCTGACCGCACAGGTGCCAAGAAATAAATTAGTTATGCAGAGTTCAAAAACCACAGAGTACTTTCCATACAGATAGCATCAATTCTAGCAGTTATAAAGCTCTGTTAAAACATACTAGCTTCTAATGCACTCCTAAAAGACTTAAGCTGTGAAGACGGATTTAAAAATACCACCAAGAATAAAGAATACATTATTGGACTTCAGTAATTATCTTAGGAGTGATGCGGTCAAGGCTGTCTTTATTACTGGTTTGGATAATGTTTCGCCTTACAGGACTCCATAATCCAAACAAATAAGGATGAGCATAGAAATAATTGTTACCGTAATGACTTAACTCCATTGCATGCATTAAAGCTGGACAACGCACCCAGCTCTAAATTGTCCTCACCTCGTCAGTTGTTTCCTTTTGAAGCGCAGTCTGATAACAGGAATGCCGCTGAACATCCTCCCCAGGTACAATGATTTAATACTTTTTCCAACAGCAAAAGGCACACACGGTATTATGTTCTATAATCAAAACACACTTTTGAGTGCTTATTCTCCTCTCACAGCAGAAAGAGAATCAGCAAGTAAGCTTCCTTTTCTCATGTAGTTACTACACATAGAGCAGGCTACGGTACTTTAATGTTTATACTCTCAAAATACAGTTGTTTTGGTACTGAGAACACTTCGTCTTTCCTTCCCTCCTCCCTCCTATCTGCCTTGGAGGAAGGTTTTCCTGTTGCAAAATGAAATCATACTCATAAGGTACAGCACAAGGTTTTCTACTGCAATGTCATGCCTGCAACAAAAGATGTCCTAGGAATTTGCTGCTAGTTGGTTTCTGCAGCCAGCAGCCCATCCACCTGAAGCCCATCCACTTCCAATGCCTGGAGGATGAAAGCTGTGAGTGCAAGTGCTGGTCCATAATTTATACCACGTGCCCTGAGACCTGTGCAGCGGGAACTAACTCAGAAAAGCTTGTGCAGCCAGAGGTAACTCACAGCCACACAGAGGGCTGGCAGGGCTATCACTGGCACGCTCTTATTGGAATGGAGGCAGGGGGAGCATGAGAACAGAGACTCCGGATGAATATCTTCCCAAAAAGTCTAACGAGACCCTTCTTTTCAGGAGAGCTACTGTCCCCAGCTCCCATGGCCTTGCCAGTATGATTTCCTCCTGCTGGTCACTCAGCTTAAATGGCTTCAGTCCACAGCTTCATCAGTTATTCTTAATTGCAATGTAAGATAAAGACCTCTTCAGCAGTTACGGCAAGAAAGACTAATGTACCTCACACGTATTCATGTCCCGGGAAAGTTTCACTCCCCCTCTGCCATCACAATGACAGGTGTAACTCCCCGGCGAGTTGACACAGGTCTGTTCACAGAGCTTTTCTTCACATTCATTTATATCTAGACCAAACCGGCAAAAAAAAAAAAAAAAAAAAAAAAGAGGAGAAAATAACAATTGAGTTTGTTTAAACATGAATCATCTGGGGGAAAAAACATTATCAGTGCTGCTTTGTAGCACCTTTCATTTGAGCACGCCCTGCAGCCAGTACTTACCCTGGGACACATCTTTACAGGAGGGAAGGGTTAGAATTAATATCTGCACAAATCTATTTTCACAGACAGATTCCAGCTGCCCAGAGATACACAGCGAGTCAGTGGGAAGGCTGGAAGCAGAGCTCAACTCCTTGTCTGCTGGTTCAGAGCCCTGGGCTTGAACTTCTAGACAAGGCTTCCTCCCTTCAGGCCCCTTCTGCTACGCCTGCGCTGACTGGCTTCTGCTCCTTCAACTCAGCTTCAACTCAGGGACTGCTTGCTCCATTGCTACTCGGCAGCTGGATCCTCAACAGACAAGTAAAAGCTGAGTTTCTCATTCATTATTTTCTTTTTGTTGTTGGGTTTGTTTTGTTTTGTTTTGTTTCTTTGGCTTGTTTTTATCCGCTTTGCAAACAAACGGAGGAAAACAAATTGTGATGGCCCACAGGGATCTTTTTGGGCAGAGATAAACACTTAGAGCCCGGCAAGGCTGGTTGGCGTGTGATTCAAGTCATTATGTTAACTTAGACAAAAGGCAGAGAACAATGCTAGTTTTGGAATACTTTCAAAACTTACTCTGTTGAGAAAGCTTGCAGGCAGTGTAGCCAGCAGAACTGTGCATGGTTCCAATGCATATTAAGCTCCTAGTTCAGAGTAATACCACAAGACAGGTTTTGAAAGAACAACAGCTACTGCTCTGTAACTTTTCTTGTCCTACAAAGAGAGACAGCAACAGGCACAGATGCTTCTGAGCTTCCACCAGATCTTGTACTTGTAATAAATTCAAGAAATCTCAGGACTCTGGCTCGTGCAGCTTCATTCGAGTCATTGAAGATGACTGCAAACTAGATGAACTCAAAGATGACAACAAATAGCAAACTCACTCACAACTAGGGAAAGGGAACAGAAGTCCGGTGTGTAAGCAAGATTTTAAAAAAAAAAAAAAAAAGAAGCTTTTACTGAAGCCTGCAATTCTGCGTTTTTATAGCTTTAAATGATGTAATAAATGCTAACATGATGTTATTTCAAGAGCTTACCCTGACAAGTCTTTCTCACGTTGTCGTACTTGTAGCCTGCATCACAAACACATTCGTATGAGCTTATTAAATTTTTACAGTGAGCTTCTCCACAGATGTCTGTTGATGCTGTGCATTCATCTATGTCTGCAAAACAAGCAATTAAACAACATTCCTTCAGATGAGTATAATCACTTCACTGTTCACACACTGGAGTGGGCTCAGGGTTGAATGATCCCTCTATTATCTTTGGTAACTGAAAAAACAGTATCTTTCAGAATCTACCTTTAGGGTTAGCTATAAGAAGTGAATTCAGGCTTTCAAAACCAGTTGTTGTTTCTTTCTTTAAGCCATTAACCACTATTGGAAAAAAAAAATACAAAGGGAGCCAGGAGAAGTACTGTAAAACAAAATAGCTCCCACAAAACCAAAAAAATCCACTCCAGGGGCTGAAACTGGGTTAAAAAGCAGCAATGAGGAAAAGCAGTATGATTTTTACCGAAACACAGAAGGAACACGTAGCCTGTGGAGCATCACAGATTTCTGTTCTCCTTCCTCAGACAATCAAACTACCTTTTTTCACGCATTCACAAAACTAAGATCTGAACCTGCTGATCCATAGTGGTAAAAGGGAATTGAAGCAGCCCAATTTGTCACAAAGAACAAGTCATGTCTGAGGGATGTTGTGGGGCTTCACCGCGAAGGTGAAGGTTTTTATGGAGGTCCATAAAAACAAACAAATGTTTTTCTAATGTGTTAACTAAAACCCGACAAAATCCTGGTGTTGACAAAACATTTGCATTATGCGGAGAGTTTAATATTTACCTTTGCTTTCTAGTACATGTTAGAAAAGCAGCTTGTGATTTTCCCCCGTGCGAGTGAACTGGCCTACGCTTACATGCTACATTCACAGCGCTCTAGCGGACAGTACTAGGGTCCTACACAAATACACAAATACATATGAAAACAAATGGAATTGTGAGCCCACTCACCGTCCCCCTGTCCATGCCAACCAGCACCAGAGGAAAGGCACCATTCAAAAGGGAAGTGGGCTCTTCTAAGTGGCTGCTCCCATTAGAAAGGGATACCGTGTAATCTACATAGTCATCGCTTTAAACAGTGGAAGTGACACAGAAATAAAATCCTGCTCTTTGTCTTTTTTTTTGCCGGCAGCATTAATATGTTGTTCAGATCAGGTATGCAAACTGTTTAGAACTATGTTGTCACATCCATCTGTAAGAGGCACATACACACACTCGCCTGGTTTTTCATGAGAGACACATAACTTTAACAGCCACCTGTGATCATTGAGTCTGTGTCTCAGCACGCAGTTTCTTAACACTTTTAAAATCTCAGTTGCTTAAGTTTTGGTTATGTAAATTCATTCCACGGTTTCAATCAGATACTCCAGAACCTTACTTTCTGTTCTCAGCTGCTATGTAAAACAGTTGCCAACCTTCACTAGGGCCTTTCTACAGCCATTAATATTCACTTGCACTGAACTTATCCATCCATATCTATCTGAACTCATTAGCTGCTGCACATATCCAAATTTGCAAAAACAAATTAAAATAAGAAACACACAAAAGAAAAACAAACGACACTGTGAGCCTGGAAAGAATCATAACAATGCATCTGGCCAGCCCTTCCCCCCCTCTCAATGTCAGGATATCAGGACTGATCAGCTAAACCAATTTATCACAATCCAAGCCACAAATCCTCTGTGAATCACAGCCTGTGTGAGGGTATTGGAGAGTAGCACGGTGTGATTGCTGACAAGCCCAGGCATGTAGTGCTGGCTGGAGCACCCAGTGCAACCCCAGCAGAGCACAGCCGACAGGAGCAACCAGCACATCTCTGCTGGGCTAGGGAGTAGACGTGGGATGCTTAGTGTCACCCGGCTCTCTGAAATAATACAGTCACAAGTCACTAAGCATTTGCTGAAGCAAACTGAGAGGCCCAGCAAAGCTTACCTTCACATATTTTGCTGTCTTTAAGAGCGAAACCACTGTAGCACGAGCAACGGTAGCTGCCTAGCTTGTTGAGGCAGAGCTGGTTACAGCCACCATTCTGCACCATGCACTCATCAATGTCTGCATCAAAAGAAAGTGTTACAGTCAGCTTTTCACCTCCGTAAGTAATCTGGAGGGTGAGAATGGATAGGAGTTGGGAAGGAGACAGACCAAACAAGAAACTCTATTACAGTGATTACAAAAAGTACAAAGATTTCATTCATAGACTTCAAGTACAGTAGTTCAAGTTCATTAAATTAAAAAAAAAAAAAAAGACAGAGAAGGAACTGTAACTGAGTATCTCCCTCCCAGCTCTGAGAATGCAGAGAAGTATCTTTAGTCACTGTGGTGGAAGTTTGTTTGCAGAAACAAACTAATTATAATTACCCTATTTTATATCATAACTAACTTTTAAAATTCAGTAACTTCTAATGAAAGCTTTAAAAAAAATCCAAGAACAATATATCCTTACTACTACAGAACTCAGGAGAAGACAAAAAGTTTTAAGTTCACAGATATTGAGCACAGTGAGATAAACGGTGCTCCACTGAAGTTAGTCGCACAAGCCTACTAAATTCAGTAGAGCCTGGATTTCACCCTCGATGTGCCCTACCTGCTCATTATGTACAGTTTGTACCTGGGACTCTAGAGTTAGCTGATGGGTAGAACAGCATAGTTCACAGCATTTTATAAGAAAAAGAGGGGATATGCTTCAGACTGGTCAGTTGGAGCATAACTTCTTAGATTACCTTGCCAAGACCAAGCTGAGATCCAACAAAGTCATATTAAAAATGTTGATGTTAAAAAATTACTTGATTCAAAGAAGGGCAAAATCATGAGTGGGGTGTAATCCAGGTTCAATTCTGTGACTTTCAAATTGTGCAGCACAGTACCAGTGACCATTTGAGGATACAGCAAAAACCAGTACATCTTTCTTACAGGTATAAAGAAATAACGAAACCCAATTACCTTTTTCACATGTTTTTCCCTGCCAGCCATGCTTGCATTCACAATAGAAGTCCCCCTTGAGATCTTCACATTTGACGGTCCCTTCTTTGTGACAAGGATCAGGAGAGCACTGGTTTGGCAAATCTGATTTATGTAAGGAATAAAAAACAAAACAAAACATAACAATACACTGAAGTCACTGACAACCAGGTGTTTCACTCTTGTTAGAAGTCAAGAAGCTTAAACAGTAATGGATAATCACGATCAGAAACACCCACACCTGGCAAAACTGGAAGCTATTTCTTAGTGCTCACATGCCAAACAAGCTGTGCCCAGAATTTTGCAGAGCACATGCAGTGGAATTCATTTCATTACAAAAGGGAGTGAGCTACCACCCCCGTATCTGAAGGGCACGTCCTGAAAGAAACAACTCCAAGTAGCTTATTTTAAAGAAAGTTAATTATACTCTCTCTAGTTTGGGGGAAAACAGCGAGCAGGCAGCAACTGAAGTACTCAAGGAAGAATGGGTACTCTTTTCAATAACTTTTGATACTTCTGGATCTTACCAGGGCTGATAGATTTGTTGCTAGCAAACGTTTATATCTCAAATTTTAATCAGAGCTGTCAACTTAGGCTGTTCTATTATGTAGAATAAGAATAAAAGATATCATGTGTTAACAGCATAACAATAGCCAACCGCTAATCCAGTTTACAGACAGCACAATGTTCCTATGAGGCCAACTGAACTACTTGGAGACTGAAGTTAGGCGCACACACTGTTGCAGTTTACTGAGATTACCATGGAATATTAATTACATTTTTTTTTACATTTATTGCATTGTACAATACAGAAGTTTTCACCACTCCTTTGTCTGTAAGGTGTTTAATGGAGCTTTGGACACACGGACCATCTAATGCAAATTCAAAAACTATGACAAACATACCTGACCACCATGCATATGTTTATAATAAGAATTCCACTGTTGTGCTAAAGAGGACTAACAGATACCAGAAATCAGCAGATGATTTGCAACAGCTGTCATTAAATATAGTGGGCTGAATCAAGCAGGGCAAAATAAACGAAGCATAGAAAGAAGCTCTATAAAAGGTCATAAAGGATCACAAATCTCCACAACTGACAGAATTTCCATTTCAAGTTGTGATTTCTTTCACCTCTATCAAAATACAGCCAAAACATATTGGTTCCTGGCAGTGTCTCACTTTCCTCCTCTATAACCAGTACAGCTTCAGCCTCTAGCTGAGAAGATAAGCATTTATCCTGAGCGTCAGCGAGGTGCTCCATCGTGGACAACGGAGGAGAGAGCCAGAGGACAGATAAGGAACGGAGTGTGACTTGGCCAAAGAACTGCTGATTTTCAGTATTTTGCCTTGCTTCTCAGAAGCTAGTGCCTGGGAAAGCTCTACAGGAAAAGCATGAGTACACAATCCTAAAAGCCTCACAGAAGTAACCATCCACTCACTGCAAACAAGGCCTAATTATCTTTCTCCCTCACCACTCAGGCTGTGCAGAGGTGGGGCAAAGCCACAGCCGAGGTAGAAGCCAGGCCACACAAAAGAAGGCACAGCTCCATGGGCTGCCTGAACATCCAGCTGCCAGAATGCCTCCTGATAAATCACTGCTCAGTGAACACACCACTGGAGATGGAGGAGTTGGGGAAGGAGAGGCCATGGTAAGGCAGAGGTGAGCCATGACAGAGCAGCTCTGATCAGTATGCTTCTTTTCCTAGGCAGGCCAGAATTTGCATACAGTAAACAGGATGGTTCAGGTATGGTAAGCCAAGTCTGTTTTCTTGAAGCAGCACAAACTAAGCCTCCCAGACATGGCATTGTTTTCAGAGTCATTTGATGATAAGCAAAACAAGTCAACAGGGCAATGCATGGCTTATCTGGTGTATCCTCAAGTTTCTGACTCTCTTCTTCAAAATGGATTCTGATATGCCTTGCAAAGCCAGTTGGAAGCAACACTGCCCAGCAGAATACCACCCTACCACAACACACGTTAAATGGCAGGAACAACCACGGACACTACTATTGTGTCAACACTGTGCCAGTAGTTTACTTCTCTAATCGTGAGAGTCTGAAAACATGAGACACAGCTTTAGACTCTCCTGGTGGTTTCACAGTTGTGTAATTCTGCTAACTTCGAAGAAGGTGCTCCTGATTTAAACCATTGCAAGACAAAATGGAGCTTTTGTTTCCATTCATTTACATGACAGATTTTAGAAAAAGGTATTAGAAGTAAGGAAGGGCATAACCTTTTTGTGTGCTTTGAGCTGTGTCTGATAGCACATATATGGCTCGTAAATGCAGACAGAGAACAGAACTACCAGTTCCATTTTTGAAGTCAGTATGGAAACAAGACTTTACCCAAGTACACTGACTGCTGCTTCCACTTCATTACTCTGTACTGTGAATTTATTTTTTGATATTCACAAAACAGTGCAAATTAAAAATAGGTTGGAAAAATGATAGATTCTGAAGATTATGACACTCACTATTAAAAAGCAGACGGGACCTAACAAAAATCCCATTGTGTTTTTTAAGGCTACGTGCAACTTTTTTCCAAAACAAATCCCGTACACTTTTCCAAACTCTTACAGAACCAAGTCCCTAATTCCTAGCTGACCTATAGTATCTCTTTTAGAAGAGAAGCCACATCTGCAGACAAAAGTGCAGCTATCTATCTATGTGCAAGGCAAGCATCTATCTGCAAAGCGTTTGTCTTTAAATTCTCATTGCAGCCAGTGGAGATCTAGTCAGTACAATAAACTGAGTGCGTAGAGTGATTCTGTTCTCCCCAGAGCAGACACAGTTTGGTCAGTGGAATCCCTTTAGAACCACAGACTGCAGGTTAACGCTCCCCTGACTGCCATGGGAATACCGCCTGTGTAGGCACCTACGCTGGAAACACCTGCACCCCCCTCTCTGAATCCAGAGCTGAATCCTACCTGTAACCCTGATCTAAACATCTTATGAAACCAAGAATCCTCAAATACTATGCTAGGCTGTCTAATCGCTGTCACAGTTAAAATCTGTACCTTTTTTATTTCTAGTATAAACTAGTCTAGTTAATCCCCCTCCAGCCCTTCGGTTGTGCGATGTCTTTGTATGCCAGATTAGAAGAGTCTTCCACTACCTTGTTCTGAGAGGAGAAAGACTGCTAAGAAACAACATTTAAATGTGTCTTGCAGGCACAACCCCACAGAGCTACACAGTCTTTTGGCAGCATCTGTGAAAAATTAAGAGGCACACTGAAATTGGCCAAGCACAATGCCTGTCATTCTTCCAGGCGTGTTTCAGGCTCCTTCTCTGTTACATCTCCTGTGAATTGACAACGGCTAGCCAAAACTCAGCCATTTAAAAATACTTTAATATTTTAATGGGGGAAAATATTATCACTTATTTTCCAAACCACTACATCTGCAACGGGCAAAAATCCCTAAAAACAATTATTCAGCTTTTATTTTTGCAGATTTTTTCATCCCTACCCCTTTAGACTTGCATTTCTAAAACACTATTAGCTGTTTGAACAAGTGTTTCCAGTTGATACCACTATTTTTCTGCCTCTTGGCGATCCACACACGTGAGCAAAAGGAAGCCTTCAGCCTCGTGTCCCTCTATGGCTGCACATCACAGCTGATGCAGGTACCACAGATCTGAGAGCTCCCAGTTCAGAGGACCCTCACACCTGCAAGTGATACTGCTCTGTTATATCAGGGCAGGGCTCGACATACCCCATTAACCTTGGAATTCACTCTTCAAAATAGGTTGTTGTAACACAGTTTATAAACATGAAAGCTCGACTAAATTCAGTGCTTTCATAGCACTAGTATGAACAAGTGATTAATCAAACTTGATCATAGTAAGAGATTGAACAACAGGGGTAAAAATGAAAATATACACACAGGTGATTTTTCTCTCCATTTGAACTGACCTGCTCCCAGAACATATTTAGAACTCAAAAAGGAACTGGAAAGGTCTTAGAAGAGTTAATTCAATTCTGATTTCCAGTGTTCGTGATGAACAAATACCCCTTCCCCTTCTACACAGATATCAGTTTGACTTGCAAATTGATTTGAATTTTTAAAGCTTGCAATATTTAAAGCATAGTCACATGACATATGAAACTGATCTCCCATCAGAGAGCTGTCAGAAGCCTGACACAATCCTGAGTTTGACTTCAAGATTTTTTTAACGTTCCTTAACAGGGGTAAGCCAAAGTTAGCATTAAAAAAAAAAAAAAGAAAATGAAAGGCCAAGCATAGCATACAACCTTCTGGTAAATCCTATTTCTCATCCCTCTTGCTTCTCACATTATTCAGACCTTGGGAAACTGGTGGGAAAGAAACGTCTTGCATCATAAAACACCAAAGCACCAAAAGATGACAGCGAGGCGGCAATAGGTGATAAAAGGGTGAAGGTCTTGTTTTGCTGCTAAGATAGGACAAGCAATATGAAGCCTCAAGTTTAGAGAATAGGAAGCCCAGTACTAAAATAATAATAAAAATGGAGATGGCTGAGCTGCTTCCACTCCTTCAGGTAACATGAGAGAACATGTAACTACAATATACAAAACAAAAATGCTTACTATGAACGCATGTAAGGAAATCTGGACTTCTTGTATACGGTGACCCATATTTCTGAATACAAGCTGAAGAACAGAAAATGAAATTGTCATTATTATAATGATGACATGGCAGCTGTTCAAAGCATGTAAATGATAGCTGTCCTGCTGGTACATTAAGCAAGTATTTAGAGGGTGGATGCAAAATTTATTCAATATTATAATCTCCCAGATGCCTTAAAATTCTTCAGTTCATTAAAATTTTTTAGCTCTGATGTACAGTAGAGTTATATGGGTATCTGAAGAGGATGATCACTTAACCAGATGCTACTATGATTCTAAAAGCATGTTAGTAGCTACTCGAATTTACCCTACTAAATCTCTTAAAAACAAATCTAAAAAGCACATGGAGTTTTCTCAAACTGTTGGCATCTGCAATCTTAAGTACTACATATTAAACACAAATAGAAAACAACATGATGCCATGACTACTATACAGTCAATAGGATAAGCCAGTGGTTCAATCAGTAAAGGCACTTTTTTTTTAATAAGGATACTAGATAATAGCTAAGTTAATTAAAAAGGAAAAGGGTAGAAGACTTTAAATTATTTACTAATGATACAAGTTATTGATATAAATGCAATATCAATATTTTAACATGCAGAAAACACATAAAGGATGTCTGTATGCAATTCTATACACAAGTAAAAGACACACCTCAAAATCACATACGGAATGTACAGTCTATCTTAAAAGTTAGAAATGCATGTTTACTGCAATCAGACTTTCAGCACTTTCCTCAGCAGAGACTTCAGCTGTGACAAGCTCCAGTGTCAGGCACCACACACCAGCACTGCCACAAAGTGAAAGTAAAAACTGCAACTCACCCAAGTATTTCGGGTAAAAATACTCCTGTAGGAGGGAAAAAAAAGCAAAGATTTATTGAACAATATTTGCTTCTATTGTCAAACTATTTAAGAGCTGCTGTTAGTTTGATGGTCTTGCATGGCAGTTGTTTAAAAAGGTCCAAACACCAACATCAGTTTTAAACTGAAAGAGGGGAGATTTAGATTAAATATCAAGAAGAAATTCTTTCCCGTGAGGGTGGTGAGGCACTAGAACGGGTTGCCCAGGGAAGTTGTGGATGCCCCGTCCCTGGAGGTGTTCAAGGCCAGGCTGGATGGGGTTTTGAGCAACCTGGTGTAGTGGGAGGTGTCCCTGCCCATGGCAGGGGAGTTGGAACTAAATCATCTTTAAGGTCCCTTCCAACTCTAACCATTCTATGATTCTATGATCCTCATTTATTTTCATTCAGAGCCAGAAACAGCACAGAAGCATACATGCATTTTGTGTTTTGAGAAGGAAAGAAAGGTTAGCTCCAGTCTCTTTTTGCTGACAGCTGACCTGGTAAGTGGCAGTGGCTGAGCATGAAGCCACTTACCCACTAACCAAGAGGTAAAAGTGCTGATGGTGGCATGAGATAGAGGAAGGAAGAGAAACCTAGGGACAAAACCCCAGAGGGAAAGTATAGAAAAATGTAGTCACTCAGTGCCTCCTCAGAGGCTCTCTGCTCATGCAGGACACGGGCAGCATCCTAACACCATAACCACTAAAATAAAAGGATACCACCCACAAACTTACCAGCACCCATTGCCATATCACCCACTCCATCACATCACGGAGACTGTCCATTCAAAGAAGGGAATGATGAAAGTTTACAAGCAAGGGGAAAATAGACTTTCATTGACCTAAAACTGAACTGCAAAAGGCATTCCCACTCCTCTTGTGGTACGCAACCATGTGTTACTGTTCTCTACCATGTATCAACAAAGTGTAGACATACAGCAAGAGCAGCAGGCTGCTGACGTGATGCATGTCAGAAAAATACTCAGCCTGGTGAGGGCCTTGCCAGTCACATAATTGCTTGCAGCAACACAGAGAAACAGCAGGAAAATACAGATTGGCCTAAGCTGATCATTAAACCGCATTCTTAAAAAAATACAAAAATTCATGGACAGGAAAAAGCATTTCTTTCCAACTTCACTTCATACTGAATTTCATAACGTGTAAGTCACTAGCTCAAGTGCTGTTAAAATTGTAACTGAGGTGTGCAATGAGGGAAAACTTGTGGATTGTATCAGCGCCTAATTTTTTGTTAACATAAACCATTTCTCAGCTGATTATGAAAGCACATGCATAGTATAATTCTCTTTCATGCAACATGAGCAGTTTTCATACGACACTACCTGCAGTGAGATTGGGACAGTAAGTATCCTGTATTCTACAAAATTAATTTGGTCTGTCTTGGTGCGAGATTAGAAACTGTTCTATTTTCTCCTCTTATTAAATGTGTTTGATAAGCTCATGCATATATACAGACAACTACATGTAACAGAGACAGACACACACCGTGATTCAATTTGACTTGGACTGTCTAATGCAATCAATTGTTTGACAAGGTCATATAAACTAAAAGTTTTGCATTGCTGTCATCCTCCAGAAAAATCAATCACTTCTGACAAATATGCTCTACTTACTGAAATGCACCATGTAAATATTCAGCCTAAATCATGAAAGCATCAATAAAGAGGAAGAAGTAGCTTAAACTTACTCTAATTTTCAATTCTGACCTGAGAGTAATAGGCTTGGCATTTTTTGGGGTTGAGCTTTGTAATGTCTCTTTGGGTGAACAAACTGAATGAGGAGCTCAGAACTCACTACACTCCCCTCTCCCTCTTTTTTTTTCTTCTTTTCTTTTTAAGGTTTAGTTTTGGAAAATATAAGTCAAAAAATACAGTCAAAATAAAACTAAATATAAACAGTCTAAGTATTCAGATGAGTGTCCAGCTGTGCTACAACCACAAACTGAACTTCTGCCAGCACTCAAGAAAAAGATAGCAGCATGTGATGAAATATTCCAAACATCTTTTTCATTATTTCTCCTTTATTCAATATCTGTCGCAAGAATGTGCAGATGTGTTTAACCATCAACAGGATAATTCAGACACTGGCAAGAACAACTTTTTCTGCACTCACAGGACAAGAAATAGGAACTTTCATATTCATGGCCACCAGCCTAGTTGCTCCAATCAGTGATGGCAAAGGCATAAAACTTCTTTTTCTCCTTGACCTCTGATGAATGAGTTGCGTGCTAGAAAAGTTGTCTAGGGTTTATTTTTGAATGAAAGATTATGGCAACTAGTTATTTTCATCACACAAATAACCGTCCAAATGCAAACTGACTGTATATTGATTCAATGCCAGTTGAAAAGCAGAAGAGTGAAACTCCAAGGCACTGTACCACCACAAGCTTCATTTCACGAGATACACAACAGAGGTAAGTGACTTTAACAGGAGGCTATTATAGAAATTTAACTCTTCTTTCCCTATATTCCTCATGTACTTATATTATACAAAACTACTTGCTGATCAGTATCACTTCTCCAATCTAGAGGATCTGCTGATAATACCATTTCAAAATAGAGCAACATCATTTCAGGTTCGAACATTATTCATGCTTATATGATTAATTTTTAATTTTTCTCTGTAATCAATTTTCCTTACAACAGGCCTCTAGAAATACAATGACAATGTATTTTCATTCAGCCAAAAGATTAATCAAGAATGAAGGACAAAAGATCTTTCACCTTGAGAAAAGGAACTCGCTTTAACTGAAAGCAGCAGTCCCTTTTCAGAAAACATTGATGAGAAGGTTTTCCACTTAAAAAATGCAAATTGCGCCTAAGCTACACAGAAAGGTAGCCAGGCATGCATTATTTCTTGTGTGTGAGAGCTCAACTCTGCACAACGGCTTTTCAGTCTTCTATACTTCACTAAAGATGACCCAAAGATGTCAGAGAAGATCAAAACCCCAGACAAAGTAAAGTCCCGTTAAAAGTCTGAGACTCATCTTCCCTCCACCAGAAGTCTTCAATTGTATTTTCAAGATCCCACAAAAATGCCAAAGGAAGTGCTCTGAGACTTGCTAACCAGGAGTTAGCAAAGATTTTCTGTTACTACTTTGCTGATTTCTCATCCAGTCACCTTCAATTTCAGGCTCAACAAACACTTCACCATCCACAAAGCCACCTGGTATTCACAGGATCAAAATGCAGGGGGTTATTTAACTGTGACTACTGTGGTAGCAAAACTCATCACAGAATTATAGTAAGTGTTAAATTTTCAGCTTGGACTCCAGTAAAGGAAGTCAATATTAGAATGCTGTCAGTCTTTCCCCTTTGGATTTGCTTTCCTGATTACTGCTGAAAATAAAAGCAGGAGCAATGGGCTTTTCTAAATAAAAAGCTATAAACAAATGCATATTGGACATAAACATCCTTTGGATAATCTGTAGTACCGACACTGACCTCACCAAGCTTTCTAACCCATCTGTCCAGTAGTCACATCCCAGATTATGCAAGAGGAAGACAATACCTTGCAGAAGCATCATCTCCACAAGAGACCAACCTTCACAAATGTAGTTGCAACAATTCCAACCTCTGTGCCTGCTCCTACCAAGAAAATCTTAACGTATTTCCACACCTGTTTCTTTTGACCCAACATGCTTTCTGTCTGTCTGGTTCCCACCAATCAACCAGTACAGCTGGGACATTAGAAGCTTCAATCATCAAGGGCCTGGCATCAGGACACCCACAGCCTGCAGACCCGCACGGAGCATGAGTTACCCACCACATGTCATTTGCCACCAGAAGTACAGCTTGGCAGAGATCTCAGGTAAAGAAGGAGAAATAGGAGAGACTGAGAAGTGCTTCACATCTACAAGTCTCTGACCTTTCAGTGAAGTGGAAAGTACAGCATGAGGCCAGTCCCTCCAGCTCAGTTCCAGAGACCTTTCCCTTGCTGTCCAGGAAACAGAGCTGTGCTTTAACAGAAAAGATTTAAGCTCTACAGCCTTCACCCCTTCCACATGAACACGTGTGCATGCTAGAAGCAAGTCTTTCGATGCACTGAACGCAGCCATTGGTTTCCACAACGGTGGTGCAAGACCTAAGAGCACATGCTTTTATTTCAGGGTAGAGTGACACCAATCACGTTCTCATTGGGTTAAGAAGTTCCTCTCCCACCTATATCCAGATCTTACTCCTACCCTATAACACAGCCACTATAATACTTACTGTGGATATCTAACAAGAAAAGAGAGTGTAAGTTTTAGTGCCCTCAAAAAAACCAACCCAAACAAACCCCCCCAAAACCCCTCCAGGTTCTTCTTTTTTATATTCGTTTTCTTCCACATGTTAATGGTTGCACTGAAATAGTTAAGAACAGTTTCTGTTAAGTCACCCCTTCAATACCCTGCAATGAAACAACTGAAGGGAAGGTAAGAATTCAATAGCAGGGTTGTGGAGTCAAAGGGGAGAAGTACCTATGTCAGCTTCCCTGCCAAATGAAACCTACAATGTGACCAGGGTCGCCATCTATTTTCAACTCTATGGCCAAACTCTCCCTTAATGGTAAAATCCAGAAGTTGGTGAAATTACACTGGGTATGCATCCAGTCCCACTGCATTTTTAGAGAAGATGGAAGAACACCAAATCAGAACAGGCGTTAACATGAGTCACTGTATAAAAATAGCCTTTGTGAAAACATAACAATGACCCTGTCTACACCAGGAAAATGTTCTCACTGTTGCTTAAAGTAATTGGCAACGCTGGAAACCTCAACCAAAAGGGCCTGCCAAGAGCTTCTGTTTGTTTTGCTTGAGTACTGTGTCAGGTAAGACTGATCAGCACCGAGTCCAATCAAACTCATGTTTGAGCTGTAGTGGCAGCAGAAAAATGTAGTTTACCTGATAGGTTTAGTAGTTTATCCTTCTTACAGAAGGACCGTTCATGGTCCTGAGCAACTGGCCATTGGTGGCCATGCTCGAGCAGAGGTGTTGGTCCAGACGACCTCCAGAGGTGCCTGCCAACCTCAGCCACCCTTTCATACTGGGATTCTGTGACTGCAGCACTGCTAACACTGGAGGATCTCACAGACTTGAGTTAGCAATGGTAATTTCTAAAATGCACTTTCTTAGTTACCTAGTTACCTCTTAGAGAACAGCAACAACTCCCACGTTATGCCCTTTTCTAATTTCCATATAATGACTCTCCCTTTTCCTCTTTCCTTCAGGACTGAATGTTTGTCTTGGGCACGGCCTGGCCTCCTCGTTTATAAATGTGCTTCATGTTTCCACACTGCAGGTCTGCCCTATGGCCGTTCCCAACCATAATTGGCTATAACTTAGTGTTCGACGGTTGTTTAACAGTTATGACCTGGGAATGCAAATCTCATTAGTGCTCAAGAGCTCTCTGCATTTCTTAAAACTCGGCCCCAGGCTTTTGAGGCATAGTAAATCGTCATGCTGAATAATTAGGCCTTCCTCCCATACAATGTAATTAAACAGTCCTGCAACTCAGAATTTTAAATATGTAGAATCTATAGTTATAGAAGTTATGCTAAAATCAATGGCATGTGGCTTGCGCAAGCTTACCTTCTCACTCTGAGGAACCTTACACTCAGCCAGGTTAGTTTGCTTCCTATTTTGCTTTGGGGAGATCTGCATTCTTCATGCAATGAACAAAGAGAAGTTCTCTTCAGAATTTGGCAAGTGAGGCTTTAAAGAGGCAAGCAGGCCATGTTACAGTCCAGAAGTAGTCTCCAAGTCTAATCTGCTTTCACCAAAGTTACAGCTGCTTAGGGTACCTTTTTCATTTTGTGTCTATTTGCAAAGTGTTCATTTCCCACCATCCCAGCTATTCTCATGCACGAAGACTGTGACTGCCCCTTCCACTAAGCTGTTGATCTTTCCAAACAAGAAGTATTCGCAACTACCCTCTGCAGTATCACCCATTTCATAGAGACCAGGCATCTCTGCAGAATCCAGAAGGCTGGAAACAAAAACCATCCACTGTCATAGCTTCCCTTGGCCTCTTCTGAGGGGCAGGACTATTTCCCCACAGCTTACTGAGGTGCCATTTCAGCAAAAGATGTTGCTCTGCAATGAGGAAAAACCCACCAATTATTAGAATGTGCAATTACAGGGAAAAAAAAGTAATGAAAGGAAAGTAAAGAAGAAAAAAAGTTCCTGAATTAGACAACCAAGCAAAACACAGATACTTTAGATTTGTGAAGATGTAAGGGGGATGGAGAGATGATTTCTACATATGACCTGAGGGAGGGTTGATTGGGCAGTAATGCTGTGAAATGGATGTAACTGGTGCCACAGGCCAAATATTCTAACAAAAATAATTTGTAGAGTGATTCCAATGCATATGCTTTTAAGCTATTCTTGACACAACCCAATCAGGAATGCCTTGAGTCTTCCTCCACTCCTTCAGGATTAAAAGGCTACTTTCCCTCCAGCTGTATTAACGTGCAGTTGGAAAAGAAGATCCCAATTTGACAGCAGATCTTCACTCAGTGTTGCTTGTTTGAATCCTTACTTGTTGCAATAGTTACACTATTTGTATGTGTGGTTAAACTCACACTCACTGAGAGACTTCAGTCAAATTTAGCAAAGCAGGATCTGAAAAAACACCTACCATAAGTAAAAGGCTGTTTCCCTTTTACAGGATATCTCCAACGTCCTATATTGTGTCATTACTCTTCAATTATTTAAGCCATATTTAAAATAGAACAGATTACATATTGCAACCAACATGATTTAAATGTGTGTGATCTCTCTCACAGGCTTCATAACATTTTATCCACTGAAATGATGTAATACTGCATGTTTTCCCTTCCTGTAATCTTATGATACTGTTTCTTAGGATTTTGCTTACCTGCAGAGGTTGCAACTCACAGGAACAGCCACTTTAAGGCATCGCTGGATTTGGCCTGAGAGGGAACGGGCAAGTAAGGAAGTGACATCTGAGGCAACACTTGGCCTTTGTGAGAAAATCTGTTCTCCTACTTCCCTGCTCATTATTTTAATAACTAAGTAACTTTTGCTTTTTTGTTCCTGCCCTAAATGTTTTCTGGATTTGAACTAGGACTCCCTGTTCCAGGAGTCAGCCAAATGTGGTAGCTCTCCAGATGCACGTGATTTTGTTCAGTGCAACCATGACCCATTCTCCTTTTACCTCCTCATTTATGCACCCTTCTGTCCTGGCAGGTGTGCAGAGTGAAGACAACACCAACGCTTGCCCCCCTCCCTGGGTATCATCCTTACTTTCCAGCTTTGCTCTTCCTCTGGGTCCCACTGCCAATGGTCAAAGAAACAGGAAGAAAACAATAAATAAGGAAACTTCCCCGCAGACACGTGCCTGTGTGGAGAGCCTCTAGAGCAGCAGGTCATAACAAAACAGTGATAAAGGTACAGATATGGAAGGGAGACCTGCCGAAAAACCTCAGTCAGATTCTCCAAGGCTTGGTTATTCATTCACTTCTACGACAGCCTGAGCTGAACCCTTCTGCTTCTTCCCTGGCACCTGGCCTTCCCATCCTAAATCTACACTGTCATTTGCAATGTCTTGGTGTAACCCTTTGTGAGGGCGTGTTGTGACCTGGACCAGGGAACTGATCCTGCTGCAAAACAAACATTTTTTCTCTCTAGACCACTTTGCTTTAGGTCAGTTCCTTAAATCCTTGAATCCAGCAGTTGCTCGGATTGCTGTGCAGGCAGTATGAACAGATAGGCAAGGGGGTTGCTTACTCCAGCTAGATCAGCTGAGCTGCCACGTGTGAAACCAAAGCCTGAAAAGATTGGCAGAATCCCTTTCCCCCCTTTCCACTGGCTCTATTTTCATATCACTGTGGTTTTAGTGATTTAGCACTTGCTGAATTACTCAGCTGGGGACTGCAATAACAGATAATGAATATTTTTTGCTGCTTCTTTAGTAACTGCTCTGCCTCAAAGTTTTCACTTCTTCATACCCCAGCTCTGTGTCCCACAGTCTTCAGAGCAGTGGAGCTGTCTGCAGCTCCTTTGGTATGTTCATTCTCAGCTTCTTCTAAATCTAATGCTGATTCTGTTTTTGTTCTTCGTACTTACTGGAAAGTAATTGCTTGTAATTCATTAAGCTCACTTAAGAGTTTGGAGCACACATGAACTACAACTGCCAATTTATACAATGTTTCTCTTACCTGATTCTCCAGCAGCTGTACTAACAAACTCTGTATTAATTCCCAATAGGCTGCTCCTCCTTCTTTAATTCAAAAAAAGAAAATTAAATGACCCCTTAGCCACAAAGCAGTTTCCTTCACTTTGAATTGGCTTTTTCTCCATTCTCACATATTTAGTAAAACCTATTGTATTCCTCTAAAAAAACTGACTTAATAACTTTATCTGCTTTTTCCATTATCTTCCTTCTTGACCTAAACCTTCAATTTACCATTCTTACCATCTTTTTCCATCCTAACTTCAGACAGCCCCCCTCTCCCAAACGTAATCTTCGCCACTTTTGTTTTCTCTTGTTCCTTCCCTCCTGCTGCACAGCAGGTTTTGGCGTATAGTACTTTTGTGATGTGGTGTTTCAGTATTTCCAGGTCCGCTCTGAACTTCTGGGCTAAACTCACACGAGTGGAAACAGATAAAGATCAGGTAGGCTTGAGTCCAGCAGAGTTGATGGAGCTGTGTCTGCTTCCACCAACAGCAAACTTTGCTCACTCTTCTCAACAACTTTTGATAAAGCAGCATCTAGATAATAAAACTTCTAAGGCAGGCAGGAGTATTTTTGGCACCTTCCTGCTACTGAACTCCACCACCACAAAAAAATGCTGTCTGTACCAACAAGATAGATGCACCCAGCTCCACAGTCCCAATCTGCTTGCCTTCCAGATCAGTTAGACCCACTGGAGTTTGGTACGACTCTCCCGTTCTGTGTTTTCTTTATGAGAAATTACAGGGAGAAGGATGAAATGGAGGGGAGACCAAATGGTGCTCACCCAGATCCCATCGAAGCAGAAAGCTGGGATGCCAGTGTGGCATACACTCAGACTTTTCTCCTTAGTTCTTTTCTCCTTCAAGCTATTCCTGGACAAAAGCCTACATCTCCCCTTATTGCCTTTCTCAGAATCTATTAAGCAGGTACCACTGTTCCTGGGAATCCATCCTCCCATACACTGAGTCCAAGCATGTTAAATCACCAGCACAGAGTTCTCTGGTAACTCTTTCCCTCTCTCAGATGAATTCTGTGCCAACAAGGAGAGAAACAAAAATTTATACCAGCTATAAATCGAGCAATTCATCAACACTCTGCCAAAATGCCATAACAAATGGGGATATTAAGAAGAATTTTCACAGCAAGTAAATCCGTATTTTTGCCTGGATATAGAAAGGAATATTCTATAGAAGGATAATGACATGTCTATTCAAAGATGGTATCAGTATTTTTCATGTCTAGACTATACAACATTCACTAAATTACCCAAAGAAATTTTATACTGCTTAACTCTCCCACTAGCTCCTCTCCTCCCCCTACATGCCTTCATACTTTTCTGATTAGTATTTGCAAATGTGTATCTACCTTGCTATTCTTAGAAATAAGACCTAAATATTGTCTGCCAACCACCCCTCCTAAAAGATCAGCATAAAGTCTGGATGACTCTAGTCTACACAAGCAGCTTATCATAACCATGTCACATAACGGAACAAATAAAGAAATAAAACCAATGATCCAGTAACACTATGAAACACAACCAAACTGACCATTATCACACCCTATATATTGCTTCATCTGCATTTCAGCTTCTCAATAAACCCAGCCTAGCAGAATGCTGATATTGCTGGATGTTTTGTTAGGATGAGTAATTTTCAAGACACAACTGCAAAAAGCCCCCAAAAACCTGGTCTACTCTCACTGCTGCCCTTGCCATGAGTGGGAGATTGGACTAGATGGGTGGACTAGGGACCTCCTGAGTTCCTTTCAGGATAAGTTAGTCTGTGATCCTCTGTCAGTGTTTTTTGTATCTGACAAGCCATAGATCTTAATAGGAGTTTGGATGCAAGTCCCTCAAAAACCAAGAGAACTTTTCATGTGGATGCCTGTGAATCAGATGTTAATTCTGCACATATGTGAAAACCAGCTGGCTCTCCATGGTGCTCTATTTGAGGGACAATTCCATAAACAGTAAACACAGGTGGCCAAGCAGACCTACGTCAGTGCTTCTGGTGGGCCTAACAGCTTTCAAAGTATTCAGCATGGCAATTTCAATGGTGATCTGCAGGAAGACCAGCAATTCTTCAACAGTGACAACAGTAAGCAAGATGTGCAGTGACAGATGCTGTACCGAGAAACTATAGGACCAAATGATAAGAGGCTGCATTCAAACACGTTCCCCATGCTGAGCATCTCAAAACAGAGAAAAGCCTTGCACAAGGACACGTTTTTGCTGAATTCATTCTTTAGTGAAATCCAATGTTTCCAAGATCAACAGCAACTACACTCCCTTCTGCCCTGTGTTTTACATGCTTGGATGACCACATTTTTAGAACAGGTCAACCAAATTCCTAAGCGGTTTATCAGTTGGTTAACAAGCTGTAATACCTTGACTGCATACCAAGGTCAAATATTTCTGCTTTTTATAAGGCTCGTCAACATTTTAAGTAAGATAACATTCTTATCTCTATATCCAAGATATTTTGCAACTTCATCCTATCTATCACACTTAGCATATCTTTTTAATAGATCACATTTAGAAACAGTCCTCATACCTCCCATGAACATGTTTTCCATATTCCTACCCCCCCCATATTATCTTTTCATTTTTCCGTTTGGTACCTCTAGCATAAATGAATTATAAAACAGGAACCACCCCAGAATTCTGCAATAATATCTAATGATAATATAATCAGCTTCATAAAAAAGGATAGGCTGCAAGACTCATTAGTCTAGGCTTACACTTGTTTTTACCGTGTATAGTCATACAAATGGCACAGACTGAGTTTTGTTCTGCCTCCTAAAAAAAGAAAAACAATCTAAAAATGTTTCAATTGATCTTCCTTCCTCCAGTCTAAGCAAGCTGATATTTATATTTTCCGTAACATAAAAGACAAAAGCTGCACTGGCCTGCAAATGAATGGCTATTTATCCCCGCCTAATACACTATTCTTAGCAGCTGATGTAAGCAATCACACATGTGGTAACACCCGCATTCAGGTTTCAGAGAATGTGTATCTCCTGCTGACGGCTTGCAGATGTTGCTTTGGAAAGCTCATCACTGAAGCCATGGAAGGCAAAGGAAAAAGGGTGCTCTGGTATAGGTAAATGACATCTCATTTCTATTTATTGATGTACTGGTGTGCACCAGTAAGTAGACCCTTTACCTATACCAGAGCAGTACTTCAGTAAGTATCTTTCCATAAAACGTTGTTCTTGGCTAGATGTTATAAGTGGCTGGGTCAACCCAGGAAGCATCGTGCAAGCTACACTACAGCCTTGCTTCCTCTTAACTGAAATTCCAGTGCTGTCTGACTGAACTGGTTAATATGATTTCATGTCACACCTTTAAGTCACAGGTCCGGAAATTAGGCCTTGAAACTCTCTTCACACAACCATAGGAGAAGTAAAAATGGCAAGGTTTGTAAGGAAGACTCACATTTCATTGTCCTTTGATGGGGGGAACAGGGAAAAGAGACGTTTGTGCTCACATCACAAGCCTTTCTTGAGGTCAAATAGAAGCAGCAAGCTATTAACTAATCTCAAACTAACCTTCAGCTGTCAAAGCTGCAAGACCATTGCTCCCGCGGGACAGTAAACAGCCAAATGCCTACATTCATGCTCATCTGGTGCTTTAAAGCATAAAATCTGGGAGATGCAACAGCACAGGTGAGCAGTGCACTGACGTGTTCCCCATGGCGTGCCTGCTACGAGGCTGGTCACAGGGCTCAGCGCAGGGCAAAAAGTGCCGTGGCTGTTTCTTTCTGTTAGGACCCAAGTAGTTCATCTCTGTGACCAGATTCAGCAGGCAGAGACAAAAATGCCAGCCTTCCTCAACTAAAAGGACTCATCAGCTGTCAACAGCAATCTGTACGCTTCCCCGGTCAATAAAAGATCCTCACGTTACCAGCATGGTCCAGCTGCATAGAATCATAGAATCATATGGGGTTGGAAGGGACCTCTGGAGATCATTTAGTCCACCCCCACCCCGCCGGAGTGGGTCTACCTAGAGCACGTTGCACAGGAACACGTCCAGGCAGGTTTTGAATGTCTCCAGAGAAGGAGACTCCACCACCTTTCTGGACAGCCTGTTCCAGTGCTCCACCACTCTCACAGTAAAGAAGTTCCTCCTCATGTTTAGGTGGAACTTCTTATACTCAA